>CM059814.1:71834718-73034718 GCA_030435695.1 Brachymystax lenok tsinlingensis
CTCGTTTGACATCTGGTAGACTGGTCAACATGATATGTATCTTCTACTCATATAGCTTGCTTTGGCTAACTAACCCTCTCACTGGCCACCACCCTATGCACTTTCCCTCCCTCCCTCCCTCCCTCCCTCCCTCCCTCCCTCCCTCCCTCCCTCTTCTGTTCTCCCTTCCTCCCTCCTCTCTGCGCCCTCTCTCTCTCTCCACAGATCCACTATCTGATGATCCTGTCGGCGAACTGGGCCTACCTGAGGAGCTCCTGCAACCAGAACGAGTACCAGGACATCAAGACAAAGGACGACGACGTGGAGGAGGGTGGCTCCAAGGAGGGTCTCAACTCCTCTTACTCATAAGAACCGGCCAACCACCCCTTCACACACTTCCTCATACCTAACCTCCAACCCCCTTCTGAGTAAAACCAACACCTGGGTCTCCTTGGTGGTGTTCTGACTTGAGATATGTTCACTCAACTCAAATGTTCACATGTTGGCTACATTTACACAGGGAGCCCAATTCTGATATTTTTTTTCCACTAATTGGTCCTTTGACCAATCATATCTTTTCACATCAATTCTTTTTCAGAGCTTATCTGATTGGTCAAAAGACCAATTAGTGAACAAAATATCAGAATTTGACTTCCTGTGTAAATGAAATGCAGCACATGTCTTCCATTAACATCAATGGACAATTTAAGCGAAAGTCTGAGTTGAGCACACTTTTCTCACATCTGAATCAGGTCCCTTGTCCAAACGGGAGCAAACATTTTCAAACGGAACAGGAATATGAGAAGTTCCTATTGGATGAGCTCAAGTTAGGTGGTACCTCTTCCTTTTTGCAAACGTTTACTCTCGATTGGACCGTTACTGAGCGCAACCATGCTGCCATAGCCTAACTGCTCTGAGCCAATCACAGCACAGTACTAACACAGCTCCTAATAACCGCCTAACAACAAGGTCACTGTCTGCACAACTCCTGAGGAAGCGTGCCACAAAATGTCCTGTTTTTTGGTGTTTTATATATATGAATATGAATATATTGTGTGAATGTGTATGTATGAATGTATTTTTTTTTATACTACTTCAAAGTATGCAGGTTTACTATTATTATATTTATCTGGTCTTCTCTTATCTCTGGTATTTTTCTCCTTTAGTTATCTTATCGCAACCCTGTTTTACCTGATTTAGTTTTTTGCTTTTTATGGTAATGCTTGTATCAAAAATATAAAAATATTCCTACTACTACGTTAACTTTCCCATTCCTTTATTGACATCCAGCAATTTCGGTTAAGTCATTCTTCATTTTGGCCTGAGGACAAAAACGTGTGCTGTACCCTAACTGGATTGGACACATTCACTAATGTGACTGTTGGCCCAAAGTAGCAGTTTTGTCAGCAGCTGTCTGCAGTGTTAAGGTGCAGGTGAACCTCTAGCCTGGTCCGAGATCTGTTTGTGCTGTCTTGCCAACTCCTATGGTCATTGTCGTGTTATTATGACCATAGGAATTGGCAAGACAGCACAGACTGATCTGGGACCAGGCTAGTGAACCTCCACCTAGTCCTCTGTATGGCAGGTTTTCTCTGGAAACGGCCTTGCTTCTAAACCCACAGGACAAACCAACACTCAAGGTCAGATTGCCTTGTTCTGTTTGTAAGTGATACATTATACATACCTCAGGTACTAAACCAAAATAAAAACTCCACTAGCCTGGTCCCAGATCTGTTTGTGCTTTATAGTTCCTATGTTTGGCATGATAATTACCATAGGAGTTGGCAAGACAGCACAAATAGATCTGGGACCAGGTTAACACGTCACTGATTAAGCACACACTTGTTACAAGGCAAGGCCACAGCTGAAGTGAACATAACAAAAGTCCCAATGTTTGTTCATTGTGTTCATTGTACACAACTGTGAAGGGTGGATTTCTTTCTCCTCCCGGTTTTTGGAATCATACATTCTCTTTCCTCAAGACAAGTCCACCCTTAAAGGGGTGAAGTTCACCTGTAAATATATGGACCGCTCCAAAGGAAGTTCTATTGAATGACACGTGCTGAATGTGGAGAGCATGGTCAATGTTTTACCATGCTATTTTACCTTTGATTACCAATATGTAAATGTTTCCTTTTGGAGTATATGTTTAGCATCCAATTACTTGTTCTGCATTAAATATAACAGTAATGTAACATCTTTTAAAACGGTATGTTGTGAGAAGGAAGCAAATACAGAGTCATGATGGCGGTAGTGCTTGTATTGTATACATTTTGAAATGTGAAGAGAAAAATTTACAAAATGTTTTTCAATGTTTTTATCAGTTTTAGGCAGCTGAATCTTTCCCTATGCTAAAGTAATGAATAACTTGTCTTTGACATTATTTGTAATTATTTTACTATGGCAAGCCAAATAAGGTGACTCATATCTGTCATACTTTTAGGCCTGTTATATAAACAGATACCGTTTGGATGTTTAAAATATAACAAGTCAGGAATTTTCTTTTTTTTCCAGATATCATTTGATTATCATGACCTATTCTATAATAATGATCACTGAGTAGGTCAAGTGCTTTGGACTAGAAGGTTCTATCTTTATTTTAGTCTAAATTGAGTTAGTGACATAGCCTTGTTCTGTTCAATGTTCTCTACCTACATACAGTATACTCTAAATACCCCAATTCGTGTTAAGTTCAAATTAATTCAAAAGAATACAAGATAGAAATGGCTGATACCATTCAAATCAATGAGGGCTCAAAACTGTAAAGCCAATTATCTCAGAATCATCTTTTTGCAGATAGAACCTTACAGACCCAAGCTCCTGAGTTATCTTCCGCACACCAGTAAAACGCAGATTTATTTAAATTTCATATGAAAAGGCATGTCGGTATTGTCCACGTGTGCAAACGTCTAAAAACTGAAAAAAAGAACTATATTCCCATGTGTGTTATGTTTGATATAATACAGTGTGCTTTGCCACCAGGTCGATGTAGGCAAGCGCATGTTCCGTTTCATATAAGATGCGTGTCAGTCAGGGTGTGTTGTCGTTTCCTCGTTATTGCATGAAGGCGACATGACTGTGTCTTTGCAGTTTGTCAGGTGATGTGTAGTCAATTGTTCTGACGACTATGGTAGGCAGTGTTTGCCCCCACTCAACTGTTCTTTTTTTTTTAAAGATATCCCTTGTACCTTGATGACATTGTAGACCCTGTAGTTGTTTCATTATTGTTTTTCTTTTTAAAGTTTTAAATAGTTATATGACTCCTGTATAGTGATGATTTTTGTAACCTTCTCTAGTAAAACCGATATTTTTTATTATCGTGAAAGAGCTGCTTTGTCGCTTTCTTACAAGTTTGGACTTCCTGTTAAACACACACGAAATGGGATGAATGACATATATGCTTTGAACAATTGTTGCCAAACGTTGTAGAATGTGGCAGATAGAAATGCCATTTATATAGCTGATGTGACTCCTTATTCTATGTATCAGAGAGCCATGTTTGTTCTACATAGCATATTTCTATCTGAACATTCCAAAATGTTGCATCCTGCTGAACGTGCCCCAGCGCTCACCCTCAACCATAGTGATGGGAAAACCTTGGGGTGTTGTCTTTGTAGAGTTTTGTGAGATGCTGAGTCCACCTGGTGGAAAAATGTAGCATTGTTCATTTCCTAAAACGGTAGTCCAAAACTATTGATTAAGACCAAGGAAAGCTCCGGGGTGAAGTTTCCCCTAGGTACAGATCTAGGATTCATTCCCCTTCCCCAAATCGTAAACTTAACCATTAGTGGGGGAAATACAAAACTAACCCAAGATCAGCATCTAGGGGCAACTTCACCCTACACCCAAGAAGGGGGTCCGCACAAATTAGGATAGCAGTGTATTTGACCTACAGTTGACCGACAGTACAGTGGTCAGTGGAAGACCAAACACACTCCACAGATGGAGCACATTACTTCAACATAGGTTTAAAATGGCCAACTTTTTATTTCAACACACACAAAAACATACATTTTAAGACCGTATTGATAGTGTTTCAGGGTGGTTCATGTTTTAATGCAAAAAAATAAATTATTGAGCGGATGGTCAGGGGGCCAGAAAAAATATATATTTTTAGACTGCAAATTGACCACAAGAAGTCCAAAAATCAAATATTTGACTAAAACATACATTTCAAACCTTGCTTACATTTGTATACAATCACATGTATCTTTCTATAATGCGTGGGAATACTTTGGAACACACTTCCAAAATAAAAATCACTTGGAGCTGATTTGCCAGTGTTTTTACAGTCTTATGTCCAACAAAAAATAATTACACATATATTATACACAGTACCAGTCAAAGGTTTGGACACACCTAAGTGTTTTTCATTATTTTTTACTATTTTCTACATTGTAGAATAATAGCGAAGACATCACAACATATGAAATAACACATGTAGTATCATGTAGTAACCAAAAAAGTGTTAAGCAAATCCAAATATATTTTATTTTTGAGATTCTTCAAAGTAGCCACCCTGCCTTGATGACAGCTTTGCACACTCTTGGCATTCTCTCAACCAGCTTCATGAGGTAGTCACCTAGGATGCATTTCAATTAACAGGTGTGCCTTGTTAAAAGTTCATTTGTGGAATTTATTTCCTTCTTAATACATTTGAGCCAATCAGCTGTGTTGTGACAAGGTAGGGGTGGTATACAGAAGATAACCCTATTTGGTAAAAGACCAAGTCCATATTGTGGCAAGACAGCTGAAATAAGCAAAGAGAAATGACAGTCCATCATTACTTTAAGACATGAAGGTCAGTCAATTTGTAAAATTTCAAGAACTTTGAAAGTTTCTTCAAGTGCAGTCGCAAAAACCATCAAGCACTATGATGAAACTGGCTCTCATGAGGACCGCCACAGGAAAGGAAGACCCAGAGAATAAGTTCATCAGAGTTACCAGCCTCTGAAATTGCAGCCCAAATAAATGCTTCACAGAGTTCAAATAACAGATACATCTCAACATCAACTGTTCAGAGGAGACTGTGTGAATCATGCCTTCATGGTCAAATTGCTGTAAAGAAACCACTACTAAAGGACAATAATAATAAGAAGAGACTTGCATGGGCCAAGAAACATGAGCAATGGACATTAGACCGGTGGAAATATGTCTGATGAGTCCAAATTTTAGATTTTTGGTTCCAACCACCGTGTCTTTGTGAGACACAGAGTAGGTGAACGGATGATCTAGTTGGACCGCAGAGTGAAGAAAAAGCAGCCAACAAGTGCTCAGCAAAGGATGCCTACTTTGAAGAATCTCAAATATACTTTGATTTATTAACACTTTTTTGGTTACTACAAGATTGTGTTATTTCATAGTTTTGATGTCTTCACTATTATTCTACAACGTTGAAAATAAAGAGAAACCCTTGAATGTGTAGGTGTGTCCAAACTTTTGACTGGCACTGTATACTGTATATGCTAAGAAAACTTGGTGTGCTGCGGGCTGCCAGTTGGGGAACCCTGCTGTAGAAATTACTGGTTCGCATTTGAATACTGGTGACATCACTGTTTTTTGTCAAATTACCAACAATATATATATATTTTTACATAAAAACAAAGTACAATAGGCCTACAGTTTTTAGTGTGTCATGGGTTGGTCTTGTTTTACAGCAAAACGTAGAAACAACTGGTATGCATTTACGACTGGGGCTATAGTACACAGAACTCATGATGGCACAAATCAGCCTATAATAACAAACTGTGGCGCAATACCCTGGATTTGCTGCTCCATTCCTAAATGGTTAGTCCAGGTCCAGGCAACATAACATTAAAAAGCCATTCATTTCCAAACTCTCCGAGAACAGTTAGGCTAGCTAATGCACTTACGTCCTGAGGCTTCGGGTGCACTAGTTCGCGTAGTGAGTGACTGTAAACACATTTAAATAAATTAAAGCTAATGTTTTTGTAGCTAAAAGACCAATCTACATGCGTCAGTGCCCTGACATTCCTAACGAACACACATTAACATGGCTTTTGACGGTTGATCTGGAAATTGGATGAGATTAAACATGTTAAAGCTCTTACGGTCCTTATGAATGCTGGACATACTTATGGATGTTGATGGGAGTCCATTCAACGTTGGTCTGCGCTATAGAGCACGTGATCCAGCCAATGAACGGCTTCGAATTCACACAGCCAAAATTTGCATGGCTGTGTTGAGTGGGTTTAAAATAAAAAAATCAGCCAATCAAGTGAGACTAACCAGAGAAAGGGGTTTGACTGGAATCTTCTTTCCATTTGTACAATGATGTAGACTGGACAGAACCATTTGGTTTTCCCCCGACACATACTGTAGTTCAGTCAGTCTGTGTACTGACTACCTCAACTAACGTTAATGCAAAATAAGATTATTTTAACAATTAACAATATGAATATACATTTGGCACATTCAGCCCATTTAATAGATGGGACAACAATGTAGTATTTCCCATGTAGCTCAATTGGTAGAGCAGGGTGCTTGCAACTGCAGGGTTGTGAGTTCAATTCCCACAGGGGACCAGTATGGAAAAGTACATAAAATGTAAGCACTCACTACTGTAAGTTGCTCTGGATAAGAGTGTCTGCTATGACTAAAATGTAAATATTTAGTCATTACTGGAGGACAAGTGCAGAACAAAGTAATCTCTTGATCATAGTAGACACTGATAAAACACACTCGCCAGCGCAAAGGAATGTAAAATAGCAGGCCCAACTATGAGCACTCCTGTGTATGATAAAACTTATATAGCCTAAGTGGGATGAGTGTGTATGATGCTATGAACAGGCTGTGTGTCTGCGTGCACATGCAGTCGAGTAAAACAAGGGAGGAGCACAGAGCAGAACGAAAGTATTAACCACAGTTAAAAAGGAGAACTTGAACCAAGTGTCCGTTGGTATGATCAGTAATCACAAGTTACGGCCAGAGTTGGGCAGCAGAAGTTCAAATATGCCCCTACTGTCTCTTTGAAGGCCCAGTGCAGTCAAAATTATAATTTTCCTGTGTTTCATACCATATTGTATAACAGCTGATGAAACTAACACTGTAAAACTGTGAAAAAAAATGTGATCAGTTTATTTCCTGATTGTATTTTTAACTATCTACACAGGACATTATAATCAGCAGGTTAGCATGGACGGGAGTTTCAGCTTCCCATGGTGACATCATTATGCGGTTGATTGGTTAATAGACCAATAACAAAGACAGTTCCAAACCTATCTTCCAATAAACAGCTAGTTTTCCCAGTCTTAGCAAAATTCTTGCTTGAGAAATAGTTTTTTGCTAAAAAGCAATTTTTGCCCATTATAAATTGAGATAAACAGCTGCAATGGGCCTTTAAGAGTCAAATAAAGGTAATCAACCCTACATCTCCTCAGCAGCAGGAGGCGCCAGAGCGCGGCTTCCTGTGCAGGTCCACTGTGTCCGTCGGGATGAGGTGCTCCCCCCTTTCCTCCTGCGCCAGCACCCTCCTCACCGCCTCCTCAAACGCCGCCGCCACGTTGGTCGAGTCCTTGGCGCTCGTCTCAAAGTACGGGTGGCCGCCGTTGTCGCGGCACCACTGGCGGGCGTCCTCACCCGAAACCTGCCTCTCTGGCACATCCAACTTATTACCCAGGACCACAAAAGGGAACTTCTCAGGTTCCTTGACATCAGCGTAGTAGGCAAACTCCTTCTTCCAGTTGTTGAGATTGTGGAAGCTCTGGTTGTCATCCACGCTGAAGGTTAGGAGACAACAGTCGGAGCCACGGTAGAAAGGTGTCCGGAGCGAGCGGAAGCGCTCCTGGCCTGCCGTGTCCCAGATTTGGAGAGTCACGGTGCGCCCGTCCACCTCCAGCTCCTTGTTTAGGAACTCCACGCCAATGGTGTGGAAGAGATGCGTGTCAAACTTATTGGTGACGTAGCGGTTCATGAGGGAGGACTTGCCCACGCCGCCGTCCCCAAGGAGGATCACCTTGAGCAGGGACGACTTGGCTGTCATGGCTTGGGCCTGGGCTGAAGGGTTGGTGGGGTAGCTGGCTGGGGGGAGATGGTCTGGAAAGCGCTGCTGCTACCTGACAAATAGATGACATAGTCATTCAGTTTAATCAATCAACTGATTGATTGCTCTGTTAACAGTCGGAGAAAAGAAAACAACAAGATAAACACAGATTAACAACCTCATCTGTAGTCAGCTAAAGTCAAATCAGTCACAGTAGTTGATATCTTATCCAATGAAGACGTAACATTTTCCGGCCGACATTAACTGTTGTAGGAGTTGTATTATTCTCAGCATGTGACACGTGGACAATGATCAGATGACCATCTCTTAGAGAATCACATGAGCAAAGCTGTGGACCACGAGAACGTTTTGTATGCATAATTCTCGGCTTCAGAGCAGACATGACGTATTAAATACGTGGGGTGAGTTTGGCCGACTGTACAGTACACAAATATAGGCCTAAAACTTTGTTTAGTCTACTAAAATACAGTAGCACAGTAGAGTATAGAATGCATTATTTAATGACACAAGAAGAGACAGATACAGTAATACGTTCATTTCTTACCGTTATGTATCAGGGCAAACCTAATTCAGCACCTGTTAGAAAAAACAGAAGGTATGATGTTAGGCTAATACCATGACGATGATGAACGATGTGAACATGTCAAAGGAATCCATGACGTGCATTTAACGAGGCCTTTAAGTTCCTGTAATTAGAA
This sequence comes from Brachymystax lenok tsinlingensis, assembly GCA_030435695.1. NCBI lineage: Eukaryota > Metazoa > Chordata > Actinopteri > Salmoniformes > Salmonidae > Brachymystax > Brachymystax lenok. Next base: position 71,843,419 of record CM059814.1, read on the forward strand.
TAAATGTTGTTCATTTCAACTCTATTAGTCTAACGCATGTCTGGTATGGGTATTAAAACTCCAGGTTGTTTTAGGCATTGGTTATTAATCCAGTAACACATTGAAGGGTTCAATGTTTCTACTATTAAGCAATGACTAACATTGCAGGCTGCTGAGAAAGTAAAGAAGAATGTTATCCTTAAACAAACAAAGACCCCACTTAGTCCAAGAGACCAGGTGGGTCAACCCACTTGCAATTCTATGAATTATATTTCAAGTTTAACAAAAAGAGAAGAAATAGAAAATCCGATCATCCAATTCCTAGCATCCCTGTGAGACCTGTTTGAGCCCTTTTCCAGAGTGAAATTTTTAACAGGGCTCCAACTGTTATCTGCTTGGTGATGAAGGGGTTAAAATGAGAAGAGAAATCTGAGCTTATCACCACCTCAGTGATCGATTATGTGATGGAGAGGCAATGTCCTGTCTCTGATTGAGGTAGTGTTCAGCAGTCTCCTCAAACACTGTGACAACACTGTGCCACGATATTTAAATGACTTGCACCACTGACCTCTCTCTAATCAATGGAGTTAACTACTTAAGAAATCTTCTCTAGCCCTCTATCCATAATGATATAATAACATCCAAAATGGTAGTGAAATGGGCTAGATAACAGACGCTGCCTCAGCCAACTACACGGAATATATCTGGACTAGAGAGAACACTGACTGACTGCAGCTTTGTTATGCTGCCTTTCTGCAGCTGTGGTTCTCTCTCTCTCTCACACACACACACACACACACACACACACACACACACACACACACACACACACACACACACACACACACACACACACACACACACACACACACACACACACACACAGTCATGTGCCCATATCAGCACTGGCTCTCACCGGTCACAAGATTTAAAGAGGAAGTAGGCCTACTGTTCAGGATAGATTTTTTTTAAAGAATAATGTTTGAGCATTATCAGCATGATAATCAATGGTATTTTTGTTTGTTTTTTACCTTAGCAGGTAGGCAACAATACTGTCATATGTAGTAAGTATAGCGGACCCCACAGCCTAAATAACAAACAAACACTAGGAATAAAGACTGCTAGTGAATATACGCGTTCAAAACATCTGGGATATCGGACATCCTTGACTTCAATGCGTTCTAGACAACTGGGGAAAAAACGAGCTCCGACTGGGAAAAAAATCGTTTGAACTGTCATCCAACTCGGAATTACAATTCGGAAACTTGGGCATCTTTCTTAGAATTCCGACCTGAAGATCACGGACTGATTTGACCTCGTTTTGTTCAGTTCCCAGTTGTCTCGAACTGCTCGCTTGCCATGAACCACGTAGTCTGTAAGATCATGCGCGTAGCCTAAACATCAGCTGGCTTCATGTAGCTGGCTAGGCTAACTGGTAAACAAATATAATTTCCATTAAATGTGAACGTCTGAAATATCTAACTACGAAAAATATCAATTGGTTGCAACGGTACCTTGCTGTTTATAATGTACGTCGGCGGTGCCATACCGCTCCATCCCTTTACAAAAATCCTCGCGGCCGAGGTTTCCGGGTGACCTGGACAGGACTGCTCGATCGCTGCTGACGCTCATATGACCGATCGTTTGTCACGCCTACTGTGGGCAAGATGGATAAAGGTTGCTATTAATGTGTGTGTAATCGTGCTTTTCCTACTGAAAAAGTATAGTAGGGAATTGACATTCTAAACACTGATGCGTCATGGCTTTTGAATGTGGCCAAGGCAATGCCCATATAAAACATCTCTGGCAATATTGTGATGACGTTATTGTAACGTTCTATACAGTGGGAGCGTTCCTCTGCCCAGGAGTTGCTTACACATGGACCAGCTAATTACAACATATGTTATAGCAATATTTTATTCGGTGACAAAGTCAATCACTCAAACACGGCACTTTGTCAAGGATAGCCAAGCCCCGTTGTGACAATAATACGGTTTCCGCTAGATAGCACAACCACAAAGTCAAAATTGGCCACAAAAGTCAAAATCTTAATTTAGGTTAGGCATAACGTTAGCGGTGTAGTTAAGGTTAGGGTTTGGTTTAAAAACAGATTTTAAGAATATAAATTGTAGTATGGGGTAAGTTGAGCCCCAGGAGAAGGTAAGTCAAGCCGCATACAAATGTCTGTACTGAATGAAATATTACCACTACCTTTTTAAAACCATGTCTATATTTATTTCCCAAACACAGTTCAACAGAATCACAATAACTTTTTATCTTTTAATAATTTTAAGCATATTTTAACACAGGCTTAACACCTAACAAACAATTATAATTTTTTACACTTTTAACAGACCAGGCCCTGTTGTTATCTCATATGCCAGCTATGCCTGGGAGGAAAACACTTCAATTTGTTCAACTTGCCATTGGCTCAACTTACCCCAAGGCAAACAGTTGACTCTTTTAGCCCACAAGGATGCAATTTCATGCTAGGTTTAGGACCTCATATTGACCCCAACTGATGTATAGAACAATCTTAAAATGATCTACTTTGGTTTAGATACAAGCATCATGAAACTTCTAACACAAATTCATATGACTTGGCGGAAATCTGTTTTTTTTTGCAAATAACTTGCTTACCACTTTTTCCATGTGGTTTCTTCCTTAACAGACTCCATGAAATGATGGCCTCTCCCTAAATATTTGGTAAACATATAAATCTTGTGTATGGTTTCCCTAGAAACAAGGGTGGCGCAAATTACCTTTTGCACAAACGTACCCCATTCTCCCCTACATTTCATTCGGCTGTACCTCAATGCACAGTATCAGCAATAGTGTGCTCTTTGAAAGATATGAGAATGTGGACTTTCCACTTGATAACGTTTATCTATTGTAATATTATCAGTGTGGGAATGGGCAGAAAAGCCTGCACACATGATGTATTAAACAGTGTGAATGATTGTGAAGGTGTGTCTATGTTTGTAAGTACCACCATGCACAGTACACACATACTGCCTGAGCATGCATGTGTGTCTCAAAGAAAGAATGTTGTCAGACAATGATTGAAAAGTTAAAGGCCATAAACAGGGAGACTATCAATAAGATTGTGAACTGCGTGGACTTTGGAAAAGCCACTCCTTGAAAATACACATGACTTACTGATAGTGAAACACAAACTTAATTCAGTTCATAAAACAGAATGTTATCTCCAATGACTCCGATACAGACATCTCTGTAACGTACAGACACATTACAAAAACACTGATGAGAACAAATCACATACATTAATCTTACATTTACTGCTGTTCAATGGCCATTTCAATGAAAGATATACCCATTTAACAATATAACTTTAACATTCTTTAACAATATAACCATTTATTATAATCTTATGTAAAACAAAATACTGCTACCATTCCATATATTCTCAAACCCCTATCCCTGCCTACAGAGAATAGCTAATTTAGCCAACTTTGTCCAACTAGCATGGATCATTCTGGAATATTAGGACTTCACTGTCATCACAATGATGGGATCCTGAGTCATTAGCACTGGCTGTGGGCTAGAAAGTGAGGGATCATGGGAGATCAGCAAGCCTCCGCTGAAGGGTTTTGTCTAGATGGGATACAGTTTATCTAAAAATTGCCTTTTTGTAGCAGGTTATGAGAACTTACGCAGCAGGTTAGGATAATTAACATAGCATGTTAGGATAATTAGGTTAGGAAAAGGGTTAGCTAAAATAAAAATCCCTTCTAGACATGACCCTGCCAGAGCTGTATTTTGGGCTGATTAATGGGTCACATGCTCCTTGTGCTGCTCACAGGGTCACATGACCACAGGAAGGCCACATGGGTCTTAATCTGCAGCTCAACAGCAATGTCAACATAGGGACTACATCTTCTGTTCTCACACACAGAAAGACCACATGCTAAACACACATTACCTATTAATGCCAGAATGAGAAAGAAATAGTAAAAGAAAGAGAACCACATTTGTATTACAGTATGTAGCGCAGCAAGTTTAATGACAATGTAATACATAATCATGTGGTAAAATGTCCCTCCATTTCTGTGATTAAAACATGGGCCTACAAACATTTCTGCAGTTAATAAAACAAATTATGCAATGCTTTGAAGTGTGGCAGACACATTTGAACATAATTTTAAAACCAGATTCTAAAATGCAGCTAATGCACTTAAGGTCAGGCTACACTAAAATGTATGTTGGGAAACGGAAGCTTTGATGCAATAGGTTAGCTAAATTATATCACACTCAACTATAATTTAAAAGCACTAAACGTTATTCATACCCCTTTTAGGTTCGAAAATTACAGCGCAGCCTACCACTCGAATATAATTGCAGTTCTTGAGCGCTAAGCCGCCATATTTGTTTTGTTTTGCGGTGTCCAACTGTTACTTGTTGCAAAATTATAGCACAGAGGAAGAGGCTACGCGAGAGGATTTACTCAGCCCAAAATCTGTCTACGAAAATAATACATGAAGTGAGACATTTTTGTATGGAGGTCAATGAGAGTGTTGAATTTGCTAAAACAAAATAAGTCATATATAATTTGCTACGTGAAGCTTAATCGATCGAATATAAGTTTCGTAATTGTTATTTTGTTACGAATGTATTGATATAAGTGGACGCACATGGAATTTCGGCATAAAAAAAACAACGATTGTATATCGGAGTTTTGCCTGGTCACACGAGTGTATCTGCCATCTAATTTGTCTAGAATCGTCCCACCTGATCGTGACTCCTCCCGCCTGCTTCCATGTCAAAGGAAAAGTATTTCCATTGTTAGAGCGTTCACTCGACTGTCTTGTCAACATAATAGAACGTCTTTGATTGTAATAATGTCCATGTGACTTTTTGCCATGTACGTTTACATTTCCATTATAGCAAATATATTGTAGGCTAGGTTGAAAACATATTAGGTAGAAAATAAATAATAATTAATATTATATAAATAAAGCCATATCTACGCATATCACATTGTTTTAAAGTATTATTTTGAGGTCACACCTCGGTCAGCCATAATAGTGTTTGTTGCTTTGTTGTGGAGTTGTTTGTGGATAGCATATGACATGTTGGAGCATGCTCTCAACCAATATTGCTGAAACCAGTTACTTTTTCTGCAATGCAGCCAATGAATGAAAGCTAAGAAAATGAAGTACACAAGCAAGATGAGGCAAGTCTGTCAGTTGTGAAATGGAATAACTTTATGTTATGTGAAATAGTGGCTAGCAAGTTTTCCGCCAAGCAAATGGTAGAATGGCTAAAGTAGAATAGGCATGAGGATCTTTTCCCCTTTCTCTTGCGTGAGAACTTTCAAAGCTAACGATTTGCAAAGAGACGGGTGTTAGATGAATGGGGTTTGAGCTATTCCCTGTTTGGTATAACATAAAGAAGGAAGGTAAATATTTGTGTTGCATAAATGTTTGTGTGGCATCATACAGTAAACCTGTACGATGCCACACCTTAGTAATGCCTACTGCTCTAACTATAGACCTACCAGTATTTGTCTGCCAATACAAATGTAACACAAACATTTACCTTGTAAAGTTATCCAGGATAAAGTTTAACACACTGACTGTGTGAATGTGGCATATATTATGTTATTCATACAGTTGAAGTCGGAAGTTTACATACACCTTAGCCAAATACATTTAAACTCAGTTTTTCACAATTCCTGACATTTAATTCTACTAAACATCCTGTCTTAGGTCAGTTAGGATCACCACTTTATTTTAAGAATATGAAATGTCAGAATAATAGTAGAGAATGATTTATTTCAGCTTTTATTTCTTTCATCACATTCCCAATGGGTCAGAAGTTTACATACACTCAATTAGTATTTGGTAGCATTGCCTTTAAATTGTTTAACTTGGGTCAAATGTAGCCTTCCACAGGCTTTCCACAATAAGTTAGGTGAATTTTGGCCCATTCCTCCTGACAGAGCTGGTGTAAGTGAGTCAGGCTTGTAGGCCTCCTTGCTCACACACGCTTTTTCAGTTCTGCCCACACATTTTCTATAGGATTGAGGTCAGGGCTTTGTGATGGCCACTCCAATACCTTGACTTTGTTGTCCTTAAGCCATTTTGCCACAACTTTGGAAGTATGCTTGGAGTCATTGTCCATTTGGAAGACCCATTTGCGGCGACCAAGCTTTAACTTCCTGACTGATGACTTGAGATGTTGCTTCAATACATCCACATAATTTTCCTTCCTCATGATACCATCTATTTTGTGAAGTGCACCAGTCCCTCCTGCAGCAAAGCACCGCCACAACATGATGCTGCCACCCTCTTGCTTCACGGTTGGGATGGTGTTCTTCGGCTTGCAAGCCTCCCCCTTTTTCCTCCAAACATAACGATGGTTGGAGGATTACTTTTTACATAGCAGGTTACCTCGGGAAATCTTAAGTGTTATTACATACAGCCGGGAGGAACTATTGGATATAAGAGCAACGTCAATTTACCAGCATTACGACCAGGAATACGACTTTCCTGAAGCGGATCCTCTGTTTGGTCCACCAACCAGGACAATAGACTGGATTCCAGCCGGCGACTCAAAACAATGGCAACTCAGGACGGCGGCGCCTCTTCAACCTCAGGAGGCTGAAGAAATTCGTCTTGTCACCAAAAACACTCACAAACTTCTACACATGCACAATCGAGAGCATCCTGTCGGGCTGGATCACCGCCTGGTACGGCAACTGCACCGCCCACAACCATAAGGCTCTCCAGAGGGTAGTGAGGACCGCACAACGCATCACCGGGGGTAAACTACCTGGCCTCCAGGACACCTATACCACCCGATGTCACAGGAAGGCCAAAAAGATCATTAAGGACAACAACCACCCGAGCCACTGCCTGTTCACCCCGCTATCACCCAGAAGGCGAGGTCAGTACAGGTGCATCAAAGCTGGGACAGAGAGACTGAAAAACAGCTTCTATCTCAAGGCCATCAGACTGTTAAACAGTCATCACTAACATTGAGTGGCTGCTGCCAACATACTGACTTAAATCTCTAGCCACTTTAAATAATAGAAAATTGGGTGTAACAAAGGTATCACTAGCCACTTTAAACAATTTTGTATATAATGTTTACATATCCGACATTACTCATATCAAATGTATACACTGTACTCTATACCACCTACTGAATCTTGCCTATGCCGTTCGGCCGTCGACTCAAATCTCTAGCCACTTTAATAATTAAAAAGTGGATGTAATAATTGTATCACTAGCCACTTTAAACGATGCCATTTATATAATGTTTACATATCCTACATTACTCATCTCATATGTATATACTGTACTCTATACCATCTACTGCATCTTGCCTATGCCGGTCAGCCATCGCTCATCCATATATATATATATGTACATACTCGTATTCATTCCTTACACTTGTGTGTATAAGGTAGTTGTTGTGAAATTGTTAGATTACTTGTTAGATACTACTGCATTGTCGGAACTAGAAGCACAAGCATTTCGCTACACTCGCATTAACATCTGCTAACCATGTGTATGTGACAAATAAAATTTGATTTTGATTTGGTCATTATGGCCAAACAGTTCTATTTATCTTTCATCAGACCAGAGGACATTTCTCCAAAAAGTACGATATTTGTCCTCATGTGCAGTTCCAAACCATAGTCTGGGTTTTTTATGGCGGTTTTGGAGCAGTGGCTTCTTCCTTGCTGAGCGGCCTTTCAGGTTATGTCGATATAGGACTTGTTTTACTGTGGATATAGATACTTTTGTACCTGTTTCCTCCAGCGTCTTCACAAGGTCCTTTGCTGTTGTTCTGGGATTGATTTGTACTTCACGCACAAAAGTACGTTCATCTCTAGGAGACAGAACACGTCTCCTTCCTGAGCGGTATGACGGCTGCGTGGTCCCATGGTGTTTATACTTGCGTACTATTGTTTGTACAGATGAACGTGGTACCTTCAGGCATTTTGAAATTTCTCCCAAGGATGAACCAGACTTGTGGAGGTCTCCAATTTCTTTTCTTAGGTTTTGGCTGATTTCTTTAGATTTCCCCATGATGTCAAGCAAAGAGGCACTGAGTTTGAAGGTAGGCCTTGAAATACATCCACAAGTACAGCTCCAATTGACTCAAATGATTTTTTATATTCATGCAGTTATGCTCTAGAGCAGGGATTCCCAAACTCGGTCCTGGGGCCCTCCCTGGGTGCACGTTTTGGTTTTTGCCATAGGACTACACAGTTGATTCAAATATTAAAAGCTTGTCTGGTAGCCTAGTGGTTAGAGCGTTGGACTTGTAACTGTGAAGGTTGCAAGATTGAATCCCTGAGCTGACAAGGTAAAAATCTGTTGTTCTGCCTCTGAACAAGGCAATTAACCCACTGTTCCTAGGCCATCATTGAAAATAAGAATTTGTTCTTAACTGACATGCCTAGTTAAATAAAGGTAAACACTTAAAAAAAAAATGATGAGTTGGTTATTTGAATTGACTGTGTAGTGCTAGGGCAAAAACCAAAAGGTGCCCCAAGGGGGGCCCCAGGACCAAATTTGGGAATCCCTGCTCTAGTGCTACACCTATTGGCCATAGAAGGTAAGCAGAGTAAAGGTATTGGGAACCTGTAATTGGTATAGTGAGCCCTTGTGTTGTGGGGATTTAGCTCTATTTTTAATTTGATGAATACAAGGTGAATCTTTCCACTCCTATATGTTTAGGCCTATGTACTGTTTACAGCAGGTATACAGGTAAACAGAGGTTTTGTGTATGAATACTTTTTTTAAATACAAAGGATCAGTGTGGAATAAAACTTAATTCTCAGAACACGTTAAACTCACACTTATCATGCAACAGTATGGGGAAGGAGATGGGTGGAGTCAGGTTGGTCTGTTGATTAGTCAAGGGGAAAACTAGCTGTAGTCCTACCACAACAACGACTTGCCCCAGTGTGCTGATCTAACTGCAACCAGGAATGACTGGAATTCCTAAAAACCCGCACCAGGCTCCTTTGGATCTTATCGAGTAATTTGCTTGGCCCGCTGCCGCAGTCCGTCCTCCCTGCACTCGTGCGTTCCTTGTACGTGGGAATAGAATTTTACCAGGTGGTAGTGATGATGATGATGACGTTCAGATGTGTTATGGCCACAAGGAGGCGCTCTCTGCCTTCTGATTTTATCAGATAGATGTGATGGCGTAAGGTGCTTTGTCAAATTGTCTCCTCCTCCATCACACACAACCACATCCAATGTCTCTGCTTGACACCTCATAAGGAGGGAACTTTGAGTTTGAAGATTCTCAGTGAGCAAGTAGAAAAGGAATGTGGCCAGTCCCCAAGCCCCCATCCCTTACACCCAAATATTACCATTGCCTGCACCAAGGTACCTCCCACAAATGTTTCATTTTCTCCCTGCTGCCAGCTTGCTAAGTACTCTTACAGTAGTCATACTTAAAAAAATGCCACTTATTCTGAAAAGGACTGAGTCAGTATTGCAGACAACACAGTGTACCGGAATGGAGGGGGGGGCTGACTGTCCCGGCCAACACACACAAGGGCGCGCACAAACGCATGCACGGATGCACGCACACTGACCTTGAGAGCAGACAGACAACAGGGATGGGGATGGGGTGGGTTAGTGTGTGTGACAGATTTTGTTATCCCACAAGGGATTCACCCTTGGTCGCCTAGCCTGAACTCTACGCATCTGTGTGTTTACTACATCACCTCAGGATACTATTGGACCGCATATCTGTTACTGTAAGTTTGACATTCCCCCCAAACTCCCATGCCTCAGTAGATGAGACTCCACAAACAGCCAGCGAGACTAAACTATGGACTGTTATGTCTGAGGTGGGGCGATGTTTCAGTTGGTCTGATAAGAGACGTTGTTGTTTTTAATCTAGAAATAGCTGAGAAGAGATGTCTCCTGTCCTACTTTGTTGTTATTAACTAGTACAGTGTGTTGTGTTTTATAAAAATGTTCCTACTGTGTCTGCTTTCTGCTTGTATTAAGATGCATTGAGGCTCTACAGCCGTCAATCTCGAAACTCAGCCAGTTCCACTGCATTCTTTCATTGTTCCCCTCTAATCAGGGACTGATTTATACCTGGGACACCAGGTGTGTGCAATTAATTATCAGGTAGAACAGAAAACCAGCAGGCTCTGGACCTCGTAGTGTAAGAGTTGAGTACCCCTGCTCTACAGCATGGTTCATAATTCAGATGACGATATCAAAACAGTCCATGGGAAATCTGGGTGAAATATGACTCATTTCAAGTGCGCTGCACAATTAATTAACATATTCCATTACTCCCTTGACTGAATGCATATATACAGATGCTTACTGCCTTTCCATTGTCAAGTGAATGGGAATGGTTGCACTTACTAGCGAAAGTATTGATCTCTGCCACTCTCACATTGTTTGAATTATGTATTTTGATCCACCCTGCTCACCGTAAGCCTCGGATCACAGTAAGGTATTTTCTGGGAAGGAAAATGTTGATGATGTTTCTGCTCAGCCACTGCTGTGGTTTTTAACACGTCCACCCGATCGGCTGTACAGTGTATTTACGATGTGCCACTGTGGTAACTCATCACATTGTTTTCCCCTGAACTCACATCGGAGACATGACTGGTCTCACGGGAAGCCGCAGCCCACCAGGGTCCTTATAGAGACAATCGCCCACATCCTCCCACAATGCTTTGAGATATCTGTCTACATATGTCCAAAAGGGCATGCAAATGAAGTTAGTAATGACTCCAATGCCTGATGGCTTGGATGATACTTTTCTGGTCAATCATCTTGAAAAAACGTATACTTAAAAATTGGAAGTCATCCAAATACTTCATCGTTAATCAAATGGAAAGGTCAAATGCTTTATTATCTAAATGTTGAAAGTGCGTGGGCGTTAGAGAGAAACAAATTGGTCCAGTTTCAGACCATGTGGCGGAGGTTGATGTGGGCACTGGAGATGGGGGTGTGAGTAGGTGTGATGTCGTTGATGTTTGTGTGCGTCTGTATGCTGCTGTTTGCATGTGTTTGTTTTGTATTGTTTGAAGAAATGTATAAAATCGTACAAAAAAAGGGTAATGGCTCCCATGCCTGACTGTGCTCGTCATATGATGTATCTGGAGGTTTACGGTTGGTTCATGGTCACTGTGATGTGGTATGAATTAAATGCTTTAGGGGCGGAATCTGACTGGTACTGTGTGTATTGTGTTCACCAACACTATCAGGCATCTGTTTATTTTGCATACTCCATCCGTAGTGAGACCACAGGCACCCTTATTGTTTCAACAGACACCCAGTCTACTGTTGCTGCAAATTGCATCAATACTTTTCCCACACTCAATCTCTTACATTCATTACATTTTAGTCATATAGCAGACGCTCTTACAGGAGCAATTAGGGATAAGTGCCTTGCTCAAGGGCACATCGACAGATTTTTTTCACCTAGTAGACTCTGGTATTTGAATCAGCAACCTTTCGGTTACTGGCCCAACGCTCTAAACCGTTAGGCTACCTACTCTTACTACACAACCTTCACTTCTCCTAACTTGAAGAGAACAGGAAGTCCAGCCTCATATGTAGTCCAAGGGAAGGGAGCGACATAGAAGGAACTTTGTCAGTTGTGGTAACACATTTACGTATTTAACAGTGTGTACACAGGTGTGATGGATAACCAAGGTCTGATAAGAGGCCTGACACTGGCACTTTGTTTTGTACGGTCACACCCTGTGTGTCATAGACTATTCCACTACAAGTAACATGGTTGTTGCATTATGGTTTGAATTGGCCCGTTGCTCTAGTCACTTTAGAATACAAGTAAATTTTATACTCATGATATGTATGGGGTGGGGGGTTGGACTTCAAGTACTTTTTGTGGGCAGTGTACTTAAACATATCAGAATTTGCATACATAAAGGTGTTACAAGGTTAATATACTGCAGGAGCTATTGGATAATATGCATTAGATGCATGAAGCTGTGTATGACAACTGTGGAATATACAGATTGAAAAGTATCTGTCTGTATACACAGTACCAATCAAAAGTTTGGACACACCTACTCATTCAAGGGTTTTTCTTTATTTTTACTATTTTTTTTACATTGTTCAATAATAGTGAAGACATCAAAACTATGAAATAACACATATGGAATCATGTAGTAACCAAAAAAGTGTTAAACGAATCTAAATGTATTTTAGATTGTTCAAAGTAGCCACCCTTTGCCTTGATGACAGCTTTGCACACACTTGGCATTCTCTCAACCAGCTTTATGAGGTAGTCACCTGGAATGCACTTCCATTAACAGGTGTGCCATGTTAGAAGTTCATTTGTGGAATTTCTTTCCTTCTTAATGCGTTTGAGCCAATCAGTTGTGTTGTGACAAAGTAGGGGTGGAATACTGAAGATTTGGTAGAATACCAAGTTCATATTATGGCAAGAACAGCTCAAATAAGCAAAGAGAAACGACAGTCCATCATTACTTTAAGACATGAATGTAGGTCAATCCGGAAAATGTCAAGAACTTTGAACGTTTCTTCAAGTGCAGTCATAAAAACTATCAAGCACTAAGATAAAACTGGCTCTCATGAGGACCGCCACAGGAAAGGAAGACCCAGAGTTACCTCTGCTGCAGAGGATAAGTTCATTAGTTACCAGCAATTGCAGCCCAAATAAATGCTTCACAGAGTTCAGGTAACTGGCACATCTCAACATCAACTGTTCAGAGGAGACTCCGTGAATCCGGCCTTCATGGTCGAATTGCTGCAAAGAAACCACTACTAAAGGACACCATTAATAAGAAGAGACTTGCTTGTGTTTCTTGGGCCAAGAAACACAAGCAATGGACATTAGACTGGTGGAAAAACTGTCCTTTGATCTGATGAGTCCAAATGTGAAATGTTTTCTGTCTTCGTGAGTCGCAGAGTAGGTGAACGGATGATCTTCGCATGTGTGGTTCCCACCATGAAGCATGGAGGAGAAGGTGTGATGGTTTGGGGGTGTTTTGCTGGTGACACTGTCTGTGATTTATTTAGAATTCAAGGCACAGCATTGCTACCACAGCATTCTGCAGCGATACGCCATCCCATCTGGTTTGCGCTTAGTGTGACTATCGTTTGTTTTTCCAACAGGACAATGACCCAACACACCTCCAGGCTGTGTAAGGGCTATTTGATCAAGAAGGAGAGTGATGGAGTGCTGCATCAGATAACCTGGCCTCCACAATCACCCAAACTTAACCCAATTGAGATGGTTTGGGATGAGTTGGACCGCAAAGTGAAGGAAAAGCAGCCAACAAGCGGTCAGCATATGTGGGAAGACTGTTGGAAAAGCATTCCAGGTGAAGCTGGTTGAGAGAATGCCAAGCGTGTACAAAGCTGTCATCAACGCATAGGTTGCTACTTTCAAGAATCTAAAATATATAACACTTTTTTGGTTGCTACATGATTCCATATGTGTTATTCCATAGTTTTGATGTCTTCACTATTATTCTACAATGTAAAATAGTAAAAATAAAGAAATTCCCTTGAATGAGTAGGTGTGTCCAAAATGTTGACTGGTACTGTATCTATATTACTTTTCCCAAGAGGCCAGGACAAAGGCTGAATGTACTGTACTGCTGTCTGTTTTGTGCATGAATACAAGATATCCCACAGTGAGGATTCTTTGGCCTGAGGAGTGTGTAGGACGCTACTCAACCGCCCCTCCCTCCATCTCTCAGCACCCCCAGCCCTCCCTCCTCCACTCTTCCTCCCCTGCGGATTTCCCAACTGTGCATTCCTCAGGCCCCTGTTATACTCCCAGCGCAGCTCCTCTCCTCCCCTCTCCTCCTCTCCACAGGCAGATCCATGCATGATAGACAAACATACAAGAAGAAAAAAGGAAAAAACAACAGACAGTCACGTGACTTAACAGGGCTGGTACAGTGAAATAAGAGAAGAAAGATAGTGGATAGGGAGGGGTTAAAAGTGTGTTTTGAAAAACAAGGGGAGTGAGTATGACGGGAGCGAAAAAGGGAGAATGAGAGAGAGGGAGAAACAGAAGGTGGGGAGAGTACTTTCAGTTGGACTGATTCTTCAGTTTTTGATGTAGCTTCTTGGGCCAATCGTCAATTGGGCTATGGTATGTGTGTAGTAGGGAGTAGCTTTGTTTCGTGGGTATGTGGCAGGGAGGTTGTTTGGCTTCAATGCAACTCCATCCGCACACACACCTCCTAGCCACTCTATGAGCACATTATATTCCTGCTTGCTCATGTGGCAAAGGCATAAACAAAGAGAAGAGCCCTCTCAGTCTCTCTTCCTTGAGTGTCTTGAGGAAGGACCCTCAAAGATGTTCCACTCCTGCACCAGGCCTACCAAACACAGCTGGTGTGTGTGCGTGTGTGTGTGGTAAGGGGAGTTTAGCCCTCTGGCGTTATAAAACAACTCAGGAGGACATCCAAAGAGACTTCACGTCTCACCATCTACAACAGTAACTTCTTCAATCTCTTTTACACATGTATAGATACTTAACCTCTGACCCAATGTTAAGGCCGTCTGTCTCGAAAAGGACTCGTAAACAGAAAGAACACATGTTCAACTTAGACAATCAGACATGTTGTTGGGGTTGGTTTTGAGTAGATGGGAGAATGGGTTGGATGTACAATATTGGTAGGATGTAGGCCTACTGTACCAATCCACACTTCTCTTGTATATCTCTGGACTGAGATCAGTGTCTGGAACTGTATACACCAGAGCCAGTGTAACAGTATAGCTTCCGTCCCTCTCCTCGCCCCTACCTGGGCTCAAACCAGGAACCCTCTGCACACATTGATAACAGCCTCCCACGAAGCATCGTTACCCATCGCTCCACTAAAGCCACAGCCCTTGCAGAGCAAGGGGTACAACTACTTCAAGGTCTCAGAGCGAGTGACGTCACCGATTGAAATGCTGTTAGCGCGCACCCCGCTAACTAACTAGACATTTCACACAGGTTACACCAGTTATGAAGTTTTGTCTGATCTCGGATCTCTCTGTTCACTCCCCTCATTAGCACAACCATCAGTTCTCTGTCACTTTGCTCATTTCAAGGGAGTCACGTAGAAGTGACAAGTTTAATTTAGAGAAGCCTCTCTCACTCACTTCCCTGTGAACTATTCACATGCAACCTCACCTCATCGCCAAACAGGAACTGAGATGATTCAGTGAGGAATCAACATCTCATGTTTAAGGAGAAGTGTTAATGCAGGTCTATAGTCGCCTACTGTCACGACCTCCACCGCAGTCGGCCCCTCTCCTTGTTCGGGCGGCGTTCGGCGGTCGACATCACCGGCCTTCTAGCCATCGCCCATCCACTTTTCATTTTCCATTTGTTTTGTCTTTGTTTGATACACACCTGGTTTCAATTCCCCAATTACATGTTCATTATTTAACCCTCTGTTTTCCCCATGTTTGTGTGCGTTATTGTTCCAAATTTATGTCAGCCCATATTGGTGGGCTTGGTATTGTTGCTACTTTGTTTATCCATTGAGTAAACTACGTTGTGTTGCTCATCTCTGCTGTCCTGCGCCTGACTCCTTCTGCACCAACTACACCACGCATTCTGACACCTACATATAAACTAGTTAGACTAGGCAGATCATATGAGCAGGGCCTGATTAATGCAGGGGCAGAAGCACTGGGTCCCAAGCCCGTAGGGCAGAGAAAAATGGAAATGTATGTATGTACAGTTGAAGTCATTAAAACTTGTTTTTCAACCACTCCACACATTTCTTGATGACAAACTATAGTTTTGGTAAGTCGGTTAGGACATCTACTTTGTGCATAACACAAGTCATTTTTCTAACAATTGTTTACAGACAGATTATTTAACTTATAATTCACTGTAACACAATTCCAGTGGGTCAGAAGTTTACATATACTAAGTTGACTGTGTCTTTAAACAGCTTGGAAAATTCCAGAAAATGATGTCATCGCTTTAGAAGACATCATTTGAGTCAATTGGAGGTGTACCTGTGGATGTATTTCAAGGCCTACCTTCAAACTCAGTGCCTCTTTGCTTGACATCATGGGAAAATCAAAAGAAATCAGCCAAGACCTCAAAAAAAAAAAGTCTGGTTCATCCTTGGGAGCAATTTCCAAACACCTGAAGGTACCACGTTCATCTGTACAAACAATAGTACGCACGTATAAACACCATGGGACCACGCAGCCGTCATACCGCTCAGGAAGGAGACACGTTCTGTCTCCTAGAGATGAACGTACTTTGGTGTGAAAAGTGCAAATCAATCCCAGAATAACAGCAAAGGACCTCGTGAAGATGCTGGAGGAAACAGGTGTATGTAAACTTCCGACTTCAACTGTATATATATATTTTTTTATGCAACCACCAAACACAGGAGCCTGTTGCAGATTTAAAGCAAGTTTTCTGAAATTCTACACATTTTGCCATGGGGTGGAGAGTAATTTTTAGCAGTTTTAAAGCGAATTACTCGCAATTCTACACATTTTGCCATGACTTATGCCATGTTAATGATATCTGAGTTTTTTTTTTGAGTGAGAGTGACTAACAAAATCTATGTGGGCCCCCTGGAGGTAAAATCAAATCAATCAAATGAAATCGTGCCATGCGGTTGGTATGATTACTACAAGTTTAAATAGCTGGCTAGACTAACTTACCAATCTAAAAAATGTTAGCTGACAAGGCTAATTGAGTGACTGTCAGTGACTGACATAACAAGAGAAAAACTGGTGATGCACAACAAAATGTTCGAAATAGCATCTTTCGAAATATCCTACTACAGACACACATTGTGCAAGAATAGTTGTAGGGCCCTCTCCATTTTCCTCATTTAGACTTTGTTATAAAACTGTTATTAAGTGTAAATGCAAACTCTGCCCAAAATAAAAATATGTCTATTTCTTGTTGACGTTCTTTACTCACACACTGAAAGCTAGTGAAACAGAGCAGCTGGCTGCGGAGTTGAAAAGGGGAAAGAAACTGAACAGTTTTTTTCTGAGCAGTGCAAAGGTTCACTATCTCCCTGGCCAGTATAACAGAGTTTCATAGTACAGAGCATGTAAAATGCAGGACAGAGGGACAAAAAGGAGGGGGGAGAGGGAGAGAAAGAAACGATAATGCCATCCATTTCATAGTATGTGGCTGGGGTCATATCTCATAGTCAGCAGCGAAAACATAGTGAACACACACACACACACATAGCTTCATATTTCAGCATATGTGGCAAGCCCAGGCCATATTTAGCATCATGGCGGAGAGGAAGGAAGGAAGCGCCAGAGAGCCAAAATTCCACAGCAGGTTTTTATCAAACGAAGACGAACTTAGCATTAGTTAGCGCAGCATTAGTAGCCTATCAACCCAAGCCTGACCAAGGGGTATCTGCCCAGCCTAGGACTTAAGAATAACATACTCTGCTCTATCAGGATCTGGCATCTTAAAAAGCACAATAATTGTTTTATGTCATAACATGGTTTCGGGTTAGGTCACTGCATACCCTAAGAAAGATTCTTGACCTCAGTTAACTCAGAGCGGTCAACTAAGTTAATAGCGACAGCTTTGAAGTTGTGTCTTGACTGGCAGAGTGACCTAAGGGATAGGAGGGGGTAGGATGGTTTAAGGCAGGGGGGCACAACTTAAGTGCCCGAGTGCCAAACTCCCGCTGGGTTTGGTTTCCGTCTGGCTCTTAATTGACCAATTAATGGCCCTGCTTAGCCAGAGAGCGCACACACCTGCTTTCTCAGGTCTGTTTGAACAGACTGTGTCTGTGTCTCGAGGACAAGAAATGTGCACCGAAGTTTTAAGAGAGTGAAAATAAAAGCAATATGGTACAAGATACAATAGGACACACACACTACTCCGCTGAGCTAGTCTGACACCATTTCCTGTGCGAACCCAAATTCTGGCAGTGCAATACACCAGCCAGCCTTTCTTCACATGACCATGTGAGAGAATAAGCCCGTCTGCACAGGACATATGAGAGACACTCCACTGTCTGCGCTGCCATTTCCTCTTCTATTACCTTGCTGACTTGTCTGAGGGAAGGTTTTAACTTTGAAGCTGCACTACTGGTTTATTAAATAGTGTCCATCACATGACTACTGGGTCCAGGCCTCAGAATATTGCAATCATGCAATCCAATCTAACACAGCAAAACACCACCCTTTAACCTAACTCCAACTATATTCCATTTGCTGACAAGCAACAAACAGGAAGCATAAAGGACACATCTCTGTCTACCCGGTGGTCAGTCCATATGAAATAGTCACCCAGTATGACCCCTAGCTCACACTTCCTGTAGCTCTAGAGGACCCGTGGCGTTCATCATCGCGAAAGGAGGTCATTGCTCCTACTTCCTCTGCAGCGGTGAATGCAGAAGGGGACAAGGGTCGGCCATGAGGGCTAGTGTTTTCAGTTCTCCCACCAATCCTCCTCTTCTTCCTCCTCCTTCTCCCGTTTGTGTTTCCTTTTCAGTTGTGTGCACGGAGAGGAGTTTGTGAATAAAGATAGGCTACTGCATAAAAATGACTAGGTTTGGTTGCACCTTCGTTCAATATAACATGTTCATGAAATGCAAGAAAACATTTGTGATGGCCACAGTACACCATTTCAGTAATATTGTACCAGAGACCATCGCCATCATCATTAACAGGTTAAACCCATACAATCCTTTCAGGTATGTGAAGGCGAAAAAGAAGGGGACAGCGTTTTGAAGTGAAATTCTGCCTCATGGTTTCAGCATAATGCTCTCCCTCTAATCCAAACATGTTTTGAGGAAGCATGCTCTGCTGCTTACAACTGCACTACAAAATAACAGCTGCTGTGGCACGCTTCGCACCAAGATTTAAGCTCTAAGCTAGTATAGAGTGGGGCTCACATGTCTAAACGTTAAACCAATCATTGTAGGTTTAAACAATGAAGTCAGAGCTAAAGAATGTGGGCCGTCCCTATTATTCTGAAAGTCGACAAACGGATCTGTACAACCTGTCCATTTTAGGGACAGTGGGTTACCATGGCGGTGTCCTCAAAAGTAGTGCACTATATAAGGAATAGGGTGCCATTTGGAACTCAACCTACGTGTAACGATGTCAACAGAGGTTTTATCTCTAGGGCTGTGGGTTACAACACTGCTGATATGGTAAAAAGTGCATTATATTTGGAAGAATGTTGTGTGCTTGGACAATGACAAGAGAGTTTCCTCACTGTTTAGATCTACCTAATTTCATCCATGTTGCTTTGACCTAACCTGTCCTATCAGATCTGTGAAGGGGAGGGAGGGAAGAAGGAAGGGGACAAGGTTTTGGCATGAAATGCAGGCTCCCTCCCGAGATATCTTTTCCTTGGTTTCGTGCCTAATGGAATAATATCTATCCATCTCCCTCACTCGCTTTCTCTTTTCTAACTCTCTCTCTCTCTCTCTTTCTCCACTTTCTCTCTCCCTCTCTGTTCCCCTCTCTTTCTTCTCCTCCCCTCTCACTGAAGCACAGCGCTGGCTCTTGTACCCAGCCAGAAGGATCTGTTATCATCTACACTCTGAGTACTGGGAGATAAGGAGCTGAACTGAGAAATTCCTGTGCAGAAAAAGGTCATGTTCTTTCACATCCTAATATGGCTGTGTGTGTGCTAACACTCTAACGAACTAGACAGGGGCAGAGAGTAGAGAGAGGGGGGAAGAGAGAGAGAGAGTAGGAAAGAGCAAAGCTCCAGCTAGTATATAACGTTCTGAGAACCATATGTTTCTTAGAGCTTGGTGAGAGCGTGGTTGTCCTATAGTTATTTTGCAAACAACCTTCCCATAACGTTTCCTACAGGTTTCCTCATGGTTCTAAGAAACGTTTCAGTTTCCTCGTGATTCTATTTAAACTCGAGTTCTCAGAACAATCTGAAAACATTAAGAAACATTAAGAAACAACGTTCTTCTGTGGGAATTCCAGTACTTAAGCATAACGTTTTCTGCAGGTTTCTTCATGGTTCTGTTTAAAGGCATGCTCTCGGGAACATTAAGAAAACAAGAGTAACGTTCATTGCCTGCCTGTGACCACGATTCCTGCCTTCTGTGAAGGCTTAATAAACATTTGCCACGCTCTGCGTGTGAATCTACACTTTTTTCTCCCTGAGTATTCATTACACTCTCTATATCCTCTATCTTGTGTTCAGGTGTGTTGATTTTAATGAGTGCTTGTTTCCTTTGAAATAGAGTCTGTTTGAATGGGCAAAAATGAAAAAATAACATGGCATGGTAGCTCCATCCTGGTGGCGCAGTGGACTGATTCCATGGATAGAGAGCAGAAGATCATAGATTTGAGTCTCACAGACACCATGCTACAATAAAAAAATGTGTTTGCATGATTAATGCCTACTCAATTGAACTTCTATCTGTGCTTGGAGTTCAAAACAGTTAACCCAAATTATGCTAGCAGTGTTATCAAAGGTCAAATAACCTATAATTTCCCAGGGAAAATGTCTGTGAACCATAGAAAAACGTTCTCAGAACCTCCCTGCAACCTAAAAATGTACGCTCCCAGAACAGGATACATTTTCAGTTCTGTTCTCAGAATGTTTAGAAAACATTTTAATGATCAGGAAACTCATGGCTTAATTATTACAACTTCCAAGGAACCAAATGTGCTACCTGGGGAGAGAGAGGAAAAGAGCAAGAGAGAAGAGAGACACCAAAAGTGAGAAGTGAGAAGAGAGAGAGAGAGATTGGAGCCCATGTGATGAATGTGTTCCACTCAGGCTTCCCAGAGGAAAAGGCCCATTTGAACGCCTACCCCCAAAAACAAGGGAACGAGCCAGTGGCCTCAGATGGCACTACAAAGAGTGTTGCTCCAGCTGCTGGATAATCAGTACGTTGGAAAAACAAACTGTCTGCATCAATTTTCAATCGGTCAAATTCCCTATGCTTCCCTCTGACTCTTTCTCCTTGTCTCTCTCTCTTTTTTACTTACACACACACACACACACACACACACACACACACACACACACACACACACACACACACACACACACACACACACACACACACACACACACACACACACACACACACACACACACACACACACACACACACACACACACACACACACACACACACACACACACACACACACACACAGAGAGAGTCATAATGAACAGAAATGTCCTCAGTTCATTTGAATGGCACGGCAGCTGTCCCTGCAGGCGGTCCTCTCATTGGTGGGCTGTTCTCTTTCCTGCCATGGGTATGCTAATACTGTACAAGGAGAGACAGAGAAAATAATATATTGATATATTTTCACTGTGTACTGTATTTTATGTTTATCTTATTGGACGATTGAAAAGGATCTATGTACATCAGTAATACACATTTATAGTGCATCAGATCACACATAGGTATTGTGCTGACCTAACTTTAATTGGACAAGTCTCCCACTTCCATATAGGGGACTATGATGACGTCAGTGGAATAGTGGAATTCCTGCTGAAGCTTTAAGCTGAGACGCAGGCCTGGATTTGGGGTGGAATGTTAGTAATTATATCTGGTCTGGGTCCAGAGCCAGGGGCAAAAGTGTGTGTGTGGGGTGTGTGTGTCCATTGAGGGGGCTGTACAATTGGAAGTTTTGGGTACTGTACAAAAACAGTCATTCCCCATTCCTAGGGCCCCCACACCAACTTCCAGGGCCTCTTATTCACAGATCTTTTCAAATGAAAACAATTGAAGTCAAATACTTTTAGGCAGGGGAAACAGAGCTAGGTAGTGGAAGGGAGCGCCCCGACTGTACAGTACAA
Source organism: Brachymystax lenok tsinlingensis (assembly GCA_030435695.1). Taxonomy (NCBI): domain Eukaryota; kingdom Metazoa; phylum Chordata; class Actinopteri; order Salmoniformes; family Salmonidae; genus Brachymystax; species Brachymystax lenok. The sequence continues at coordinate 71,865,169 of CM059814.1, forward strand.
TGGCATGGGAAACACTGACCCAGCATGTCCAGCAAAATAACCCTGGTACAACCAGTTATTTCCACTAAGTTAGGCCTAAAAAAAAGTAATGCACTCCTTCAAGCTAGTGTGTTGAAAGGATGCCACTGATTTCACATGCCATCTGCTGTATATTGGCTCAATATCAATTTCCATGACAACACCGGGTTGATACATAGAAAGATATAGGCTACTAATTTAATCCCAATGAAATCTGTTCACTATTCGCTAAACAACTACGTCTAACTTCCATCACTTCCTTTGTAAAATATATTTTCTAATAAAATATTTGTAATTGATAATGGGATTGGTTATCCATTCTTTTTCATAATAGAAGACGTACTTTGATATGGTTGTACTCCCCTCTTTCCCCACCTGAGGAATTCACTATGATAATATACAGCTATTTAACCACCTGTTTGCATGATAAGATGCCAACGATCAATAATAAACCATTTACAAACTATTGTGACTCTATTGTAAGCAAAGCCTGCTACAAAGTGGACACTATTCCAGATTAGGCCGGAGACAGCTAAAACAGAGAAGGGAAGCCAGAGGGAAGTTCCTCTTTGAAATTCCTCAACAGTGATTTGCATAAAAATGTGAATGCATACAGAGTTATACAGTCAGTATACACACTGCATGTGGAACTTGAATGGAAACAACACTCTCTCACACACTGCTCAGTAATAGAGGCTGCAAACATGTACGAGCATGAGAAAGAAAAAGGAAATGCTTATTATTGTACATTTTCTGTAATGACATAGAATGAAAACTCCTGAGCCCTGTGAATCCGGAACATTCTACTAGCATACTGGCTGAGCAATATAGTTGATTTGCGTACCGTATGCTCATGTCATCGATATGACGTGCTCCCTCGTAGCACCTTATTTTAATTCCATTGCCCTGATGACCTGGGAAATTATGTTGCCCACTGAGGTTGCCGTGGCAACGCCCAGTGCCGTATACCCCATCCCCATTGAGTCTCTCTCTCGGCAGAGAGAGAGCACAACGTTTTCCACCACTGCACTGACATCATCCATGACAGCTCCGCTATTTATAAACCTAACCACTGTGATGTAGATCATTAGGCAAGGAGACTGCTCTTCTCTCCTCACCACAGGCCAGAGTAAACACTGAGCAGATAAAACACTGAGTAGATAAAACACTGAGTAGATAAAACACTGAGCAGATAAAACACTGAGTAGATAAAACACTGAGCAGAGAAAGAGCCGTAACCACACCTCCGATAGGGGGAAGAAAGTCACAGTGAGTTTCTGAGTCAGTGTTAGTCTCATTCCCCTGGTTAATCTCCACCTCTCCTTTGTTACTTCTGTTTGGGTTTCCTTGTCCGGTCACATGGTCAGGGAAACCTCAGGGCCTCTACTAACTTAGAACTGATATTGATGACAGGCCATCTGTACACCTTAATCACTGTAGAGTGAAAACATGCAGATCCATTGAATGACACTTTGAGGTATAGTCTAACCTTAACTGCATTTTGATTCCTATTTGCAATGGGACTATTTTCTTCATGGCCGTGCTAGATGTATCACCGCGCCAAGGGGGTGGGGGGTGGAAGGGGGTGTTTGTGTCACATTTGGCCTGTGAGGTTGGAAATAAGGTGGCAGAGACATACACGATTGGAACCTTACCAGGGAAAACCAAATCATTCCTACTCTCACAGCAGTTCCCATGAAAACAGGGTTGTCCCCGTTATGCCTAAGGAGATTACATCACTTCCTCTGGCCTTTCCCTTCTTTTATCTCTTTACAACCTTGCTTTCCTACAGGGTTCCTCCTCCACACCTTGTTTTCCTACAGGGTTCCTCCTCCACACCTTGTTTTCCTACAGGGTTCCTATTCCACACCTTGTTTTCCTACAGGATTCCTCATCCACACCTTGTTTTCCTACAGGGTTCCTTCTCCACACCTTGTTTTCCTACAGGGTTCCTCCTCCACACCTTGCTTTCCTACAGGGTTCCTTCTCCACACCTTGCTTTCCTACAGGGTTCCTTCTCCAAACCTTGTTTTCCTACAGGGTTCCTTCTCCACACCTTGTTTTCCTACAGGGTTCCTTCTCCACACCTTGTTTTCCTACAGGGTTCCTTCTCCACACCTTGTTCTCCTACAGGGTTCCTTCTCCACACCTTGTTTTCCTACAGGGTTCCTCCTCCACACCTTGCTTTCCTACAGGGTTCCTTCTCCACACCTTGCTTTCCTACAGGGTTCCTTCTCCAAACCTTGTTTTCCTACAGGGTTCCTTCTCCACACCTTGTTTTCCTACAGGGTTCCTCCTCCACACCTTGTTTTCCTACAGGGTTCCTCCTCCACACCTTGTTTTCCTACAGGGTTCCTTGGCGAAGACGTGGATGTCGATTAAGGCAACCCCCCGCACCTCTCTGATTCAGAGGGGCTGGGTTGAATGCGGAAGACACATTTCAGTTGAAGGCATTCCCTTTCTCCACACCTTGTTTTCCTATAGGGTTCCTCCTCTGTAATAGGTGTGAATGGTCTCCAGTCACTATGATTAACACCTTTGTGCTTCTGTGTGTGTGTGTGTGTGTGTGTGTGCGCGTGCGTGTGTGTGTGTGCGTGCGTGTGTTTGGAAAATGGACGTCCCTTCCATCTGTCAAATGAAGCTTGTTAAAATGTGAACGTCAGACTTTACCAGGTAGAAGATTATCTATAGCTATAACTAGATCTGTTGAAAACTAAGGCCCATTAACTTGGGTTAACAGTTCATTCAAAAGGGTGACGATTTCCACTTTGGTAACGCTCTACATCACAGTGTCCATGTTACAGTGTAATGTATTATATTGCTATTCACAGAAGAGCTGAGTTGAATGAGGATATTTTTACTTTAGGGAGAGTTAACATACCATGCCTCAGGCTCTTGGATCCAGCCTGTCTGTAATGTAACCCGTCTGTTTCCACCCAATTCTAAACCCTTAGGACGTATGGAAGCTTGAGTGACATTTATGACGTGTGACGCGTGTCATCCTGCACCATGAGAGCTGTAGGTCTATCTGTCATGGTACAGGATGAAACGCTTCACACTTCATAAATGAACGCCATGTCAAAATTGAAGTGCTTGAACACCAGATCAGATGAGTGGAAGAGTGCAAAGTAATTAAGACACAAGCCTGAATTCCCTTGATTAGATCTGAAATGTTCATAAGAACCACTTGGCATTGTCTCGATATTTGATGACAATAACACTCTGGAACATTTATATTTAAAGACAACTCTTGAGGAGCATATTAAAACTAAAGATAGTAAACCTCAAAACACCAACGTCCAAACTCCCAGACATGGTAGAAATCAAGGCTCTTAGCTTCAGTTTAAACATGGAATTGTTTCACTTATATCCAGACTGAAATTACATTGATATTGTAGCTATAGCAACACCAGTTGCCCTATATTACTGAACCAAAAACTCAACTGACTCAATGACCCCTCTGGGCTATAGCAGCCTTCTAGCTGTACCCATCCACCCCAACACTACCATTACCACCAGAATGTGACACTGAGTGGACACATATAACAGGGCTTTTCCCATCCCTGTGCAAATTGATTGGGTTCTTAATGGGGCTGAATGGATGGTCAGTGGGTCTATCTCCATCTATCTGACTGAACAATGCAGGAATGTCATAGGCGACTACCAGCCAGCTAGCCCATAACATTAGACCATTGTTTCAGTATCTAAGAGATACTGATGAAGACTGTATTGTTTTGGCTCTTGTTGTGACTTGGCTAATCTCATCTATATATCTGCCATGGGACTGTTAGAAGAAATGGAGTTAGGAGTCCTCATAAACATGTTGACGTCCACACTTGGGCCCTGGGACGATAAAACTGCCAATGCACGTCCACAGCTCTCGTTCTATTCTACTCTGTTCTGTTCTATTCAGTTTTATTCTATTCTATTGGTTAGTGTTGGTCTAGCACCTCTCTGTTCTTTAAAGAACCCTCTTTGTAATGCTATTGGAATCTCATGTCAACCAGAATGTCAACATACAATAACTGAGGCCTTTTCAAACCTGTTAAAAAGCACTCAACTTCAAGGAGATTTGTTTTACACATTCTATTTTTTTATGGACATCTTGGATGAGGTCTTGCCCTGAAAGCTAGTTTTACCTCATAAAATCAGTATGTTAGATTTTTCAAATAAGTTTTTAAGTTTATTTAACTAGGCAAGTCAGTTAAGAACAAATTCGTATCTACAATGACGGCCTACCCCGGCCAAACCTGGATGACGCTGGGCCAAATGTGCACTGCCCTATGGGACTCCAAATCACGGCTGGATGTGATACAGCCTGGAAATACAACCTTACATTACTGAAACACCACAAAAGGCTCTGTAAAGCACCTAAAGGAATTTTGGTATGACCCGGCCTGCCAAGAGGTTAATCATTATACACATTAGGTGAAAAGTGTGAACGGGAGGGACTCAGCCTGAAGGGAAAAAGGATTCCTGACTGACTGACCAATCCAGCCCACGGGCTCAGAATGCTTGTGGCTCTAACAGACAGACACACACACAGAAGAAACATGCACATATTAGCTGTTGCTAAAGACAGCAAGCAATGCAGGTGTAGAAGCACGTGGCTAGGAAAAACTCCCTAGAAAGGCCGGAACCTAGGAAGAAACTTAGAGAGGAACCAAGCTCTGAGGGGTGGCTGTGGAGATTAAAACAGAACATGGCCAAGATTTTAAAATGTTCATAGATGACCAGCAGGGTCAAATAATAATAACCACAGTGGTTGTCGAGGGTGCAACAGGTCAGCACCTCAGGAGTAAATGTCAGTTGGCTTTTCATAGCCGGTCATTCAGAGTATCTCTACCGCTCCTGCTGTCTATACAGAGTTGAAAACAGCAGGTCTGGGACAAGGTAGCACGTCCGGTGAACAGGTCAGGGTTCCATAGCCGCAAGGCAGAACAGTTGAAACTGGAGCAGCAGCACGGCCAGGTGGACTGGGGACAGCAAGGAGTCATCTAGCCAGGTAGTCCTGAGGCATGGTCCTAGGGCTCAGGTCCTCTGAGAGAGAGAGAGAGAGAGAGAGAGAGAGAGAGAGAGAGAGAAAGAGAGAGAGAGAAAGAGAGAGAAAAAGAGAGAGAGAATTAGAGAAAGCATACTTAAATTCACACAAGACACCGGATAAGACAGGAGAAATACTCCAGATATAACAGACTGACCCTAGCCCCCCGACACATAAACTACTGCAGCATAAATACTGGAGGCTGAGACAGGAGGGGTCGACGATACCCCCCGGACAGGGCCAAACAGGCAGGATATAACCCCACCAACTTTGCCAAAGCACAGCCCCCACACCACTAGAGGGATATCTTCAACCACCAACTTACTATCCTGAGACAATGCCGAGTATAGCTATTGCTAAAGTACCTGCAAATGGCTACTGGGGATTCAAACAGACTAATAAACGCCCATGGGCGTGCACAAACATAGAAACACATGATGAAATTCACTTGAAACACATGATGAAACCTTCATAATCAAGCCAGTTTAAGTGGACTGAGTCGGATAAAGACAGTCTAGTGCGGTAGCAACAACATGTTGCAAAATCACAAATCCTCACCAGATGGTTGAGATCGCTGTCAGTGTAGAATGTTTGTTTTGATTTAACATTGGTCCACACTTCCTCTTATCCACATAGTACACGTAGTGTGGTAATACAGTCCAAATGTTTGCATGATCCTGTCCTAAAATACATTAGAATTCCGTATTATCCTAATCAGTATTCCAGAGCTTTGTTATGGAGAGCTGTGGAGGGTGAGACTGTTTCTGGGAAGTAACCCTGAGTCTGACCTCTCTGACAGAGAACATGGGGGTTTGGAAGAATGCTGTTTGGAGGGAAGGAGGCCGTTCTTTCTTTCTTCCAACTCTCTCTCTCTCTGTCTGTCTCTCTCAGCTAATCCTCTAGTATTCCCTTCACATTTCCCATATGAACTGGATGCAAATGAATGTTCATAACAAGGAGCGTATCCCCAGCCAGTCTACAGAGAAATACACTAATTCTAATTATAGAACCGAAGGGGAAAATCCACAAAGGCTGTGCTCTCTGGGATTCACTCAACGTTGACCTGAAACGCTTCATTTATGTTCGGCTCAATGAGTTTGTACGCAGCAGACAACTCAAGTCGACTTCAGTCGTCAACTGATACGCCCTCTAGAATATCATAACAACTTATTCTGAACCCCACATTTGATAAAAAATACAGTTGAAGTCAGAAGTTTACATACACTTAGGTTGGAGTCATTAAAACTCGTTTTTCAACCACTTCACAAATCTCTTGTTAACAAACTATAGTTTTGCCAAGTCGGTTAGGAAATGGGTCTTCCAAATGGACAATGACCCCAAACATACTTGAAGGGCAAATGGCTTAAGGACAACAAAGTCAAGGTATTGGAGTGGCCATCACAAAGCCCTGACCTCAATCCTATAGAAAATTTGTGGGCAGAACTGAAAAAGTGTGTGTGAGGAAGGAAGCCTACAAACCTGACTCAGTTACACCAGCTCTGTCAGGAGGAATGGGTCAAAGTCACCCAACTTATTGTGGGAAGCTTGTGGAAGGCTACCTGAAACGTTTGACCCAAGTTAAACAATTTAAAGGCAATGCTACCAAATACTAATTGAGTGTATGTAAACTTCTGACCCACTGGGAATGTGATTAAAGAAATAAAAGCTGAAATAAATCATTCTCTCTACTATTATTCTGACATTTCACATTCTTAAAATAAAGTGGTGATCCTAACTGACCTAAAACAGGGAATTTCTACTAGGATTAAATGTCAGGAATTGTGAAAAACTGAGTTTAAATGTATTTGGCTAAGGTGTATGTAAACTTCTGACTTCAACTGTATATCCCCTGAAGTCATGGGGGGACTTGAAAGATGAAATAGTTCTAACACTGTCTGTGTATCCTACGGCTGAGGCCTCCCAACACTTCACTCCACTTCCTGCACAGACAGGTACAGCATCATAGTTCTAACACTGTCTGTGTATCCTACGGCTGAGGCCTCCCAACACTTCACTCCACTTCCTGCACAGACAGGTACAGCATCAGCTACCTTCAGGGGGACAGACAGACCGTCAGGCCTCATCCACTATCTCATCTGTCATCTGACCCCTTCGTGCTGTGAGGTGCCTGGGTGAAACATCTGTTGCAACACCTCCCTATATGGTGCTCCATGGCTGACATTCCCTCTCTTCCACTTTATTCTCTCTTCCACTTTATTCTCTCTCTTCCACTTTATTCTCTCTTACACCTTATTCTCTCTCTTACACCTTATTCCCGGTTCCCCCGTCTTATTACTATTATTCTATTCCACTGAACCTTATCCGGATGCTTCCCTGTTCTTCCCCGGTAGACTACTCCCTCTCCCCCAAGCCAAATTGATTTAATATGAATGGATTGAAAAAGTAATTAAACAAAAGACCAAATCAAGGAAACATTTTCTCGGTGCACGGTCCCTTCATAACTCGACTGTGTCCGCTCTGCATTCTCCTTTCTCTATCTATGCTTGAGTAGGTAGCCTATTGTTGTTGCGGACAGTCTGGCACCGTGCCCACAATGGGATGGGTTTGATGGGGGGCATGGGGGGAGGAGTTGGGAAAAGGGAACAAGGGTTCGTGGGGGAGTTTGGAGCCCGGCCCGTGGGACCAGGTGCCAGACCGGGTCATGCGCCAGGCCAACAAGCAAAGAGGGCGAGTTGGGCGCAGAGTTTGGCGAGAGGCCGGCCCCGGGGGTTGGGAGAATGCAGGCACACGTCCATCCAAAGACCTCTCTGATGAAGGGGGGAGACACATGTCTAAGCTCAATGTATCTGGATTCCTTTTCCCTGAGCAACCCTTGTTGACTTTCTTTTAAATTAATTAACACATGCTTAATTAATACTTTAACAGATGCATGCTGGAAACTCGTTTGTAGTGGTACACTCAGTACTGTCATTATCAACCCTAGAGTGTACTATTTGTTTTGACCCACTCTTGTCCCTGCAAATATATATATATATTTTATATTTTATGTGGGGCAATTGAGTATTTGTAATCTCGGCACCAAGAACCAGCTACCTGATTATAATGTTGTAATGTTTGACCCTCTCTGTCACAAGATCCAGAACAAATTCAAGAAAGCGTACAGTATTATATAGAGACATTATTGCATGGAGCTCCGTTGCATCTCATATTGCTCAAATGAACAGCAAACCTGGTATCAAAAAAACAGATAAAGCAACACCTCACGGCACAACGCCTCTCCCCTATTTGATCTAGATAATTTGTGCGTATGCATTGATATGTAGGCTATGTGTGCCTTTTAAATTTATGTATAGTCGTGGCTAAAAGTTTTGAGAATTACACAAATATTAATTTCCACAAAGTTTGCTGCTTCAGTGTCTTTAGATATTTTTGTCAGATGTTACTATGGAATACTGAAGTATAATTACAAGCATTTCATAAGTGTCAAAGGCTTTTATTGACAATTACATGAAGTTGATGCAAAGAGTCAATATTTACAGTGTTAACCCTTCTTTTTCAAAACCTCTGCAATCCGCTCTGGCATGCTGTCAATTAACTTCTGGGCCACATCCTGACTGATGGCAGCCCATTCTTGCATAATCAATGCTTGGAGTTTGTCAGAATTTGTGGGTTTTTGTTTGTCCACCCGCCTCTTGAGGATTGACCACAAGTTCTCAGTGGGATTAAGGTCTGGGGAGTTTCCTGGCCATGGACCCAAAATATTGATGTTTTGTTCCCCGAGCCACTTAGGTATCACTTTTGCCTTATGGAAAGGTGCTCCATCATGCTGGAAAAGGCATTGTTCATCACCCAACTGTTCCTGGATGGTTGGGAGAAGATAAAGAAATCTTTATTCATGGCTGTGTTCTTAGGCAAAATTGTGAGTGAGCCCACTCCCTTGGCTGTGAAGACCCCCAACACATGAATGGTCTCAGGATGCTTTACTGTTGGCATGACACAGGACTGATGGTAGCGCTCACCTTGTCTTCTCCGGACAAGCTTTTTTCCAGATGCCCCAAACAATCGGAAAGGGGATTCATCAGAGAAAATGACTTTACCCCAGTCCTCAGCAGTCCAATCCCTGTGACTTTTGCAGAATATCAGTATGTCCCTGATGTTTTTCCTGGAGAGAAATTGGCTTCTTTGCTGCCCTTCTTGACACCAGGCCATCCTCCAAAAGTCTTCGCCTCACTGTGCATGCAGATGCACTCACACCTGCCTGCTGCCATTCCTGAGCAAGCTCTGTACTGGTGGTGCCCCAATCCCGCAGCTGAATCAACTTTAGGAGACGGTCCTGGCGCTTGCTGGACTTTCTTGGGTGCCCTGAAGCCTTCTTCACAACAATTGAACCGCTCTCCTTGAAGTTCTTCCGATAATTGGTTGATTTAGGTGCAATCTTACTGGCAGCAATATCCTTGCCTGTGAAGCCCTTTTTGTGCAAAGCAATGATGACGGCACGTGTTTCCTTGCAGGTAACCATGGCTGATGATTCCAAGCACCACTCTCCTTTTGAAGCTTCCAGTCTGTTATTCGAACTCAATCAGCATGACAGAGTGATCTCCAGCCTTGTCCTCGTCAACACACACACCTGTTAACGAGAGAATCACTGACATGATGTTAGCTGGTCCTTTTGTGGCAGGGCTGAAATGCAGTGTAAATGTTTTTTGGGGGATTCAGTTCATTTGCAAGGCAAAGAGGGACTTTGCAATTAATTGCAATTCATCTGATCACTCTTCATGACATTCTGGAGTATATGCAAATTGCCATCATACAAACTGAGGCAGCAGACCTTGTGAAAATTAATATTTGTGTCATTCTCAAAACTTTTGGCCACGACTGTAGTTCTGTCCTTGAGCTGTTCTTGTCTATTAATTTTCTGTATTATGTCATGTTTTGTGGGGCCCCAGGAAGATTAGCTGATGATTTTGTAACAGCTAATGGGGATCCTAATAAAATACCAAATACCAAACAAGGAGGAAACTGGTCCGAAAAGAGAACAGTAGGCTGCTAGGTGGCCAAAGAATCTCATCCAAAACAGGAAATGCAATCAACTCCTTGAAGCCGACTTCCTTGTGCAGAGACAACAGAACTTCAGACACATCACAGTGTGTATTGTTTTAAATTCACACAGAGAGGAACCACAGGAGCTTCTCAAGCTCACACAGACCTGAGCTCAGGAAGTCTAGAGTAGGACCAACCGCAATCAACAAAACTTCTCAGAGAAACAACATATTCAATCACATTACTCGTTTTGTGTCAATGTAATCTTGAAGAGCAGGCAGGATTCAGATGTTGTCCTGTTTTGTAGAAAATGTAGCGCGAACACCTGCATGCTAGCAGGTTTTCCACATGTGAAAGATCCTATCTGATTCACCTTATGCATTATTCAAACTCATTGGAGGATGGCTCATAGTAATGGCTGGAACGGAGTAAATGGAGTGGCATAAAACACATGGAAATCATGTGATTGATGTATTGGATACCATTACACCTATTCCGTCCCAGTCATTACCAAAAGCCTGTCCTCCCCAATTAAGGTGCCACCAACCTCCTGTGTTCAAACTGCATTATGTTAAGCAATGCCTTATCAGCGCAGCAAGAATAGTTGCAAATCTAAAGATTTCAATATCAGCCACACCCTGACATCAAGTGTATCATTGGTTGCACAACTGTTCTGAATATGTGTATGGCAGAGGAGGCTGGTGGGATGAGCTATAGGAGGATGGGCTCCTTGTGATGGCTGGAATGGAATAAATGGAACAAAGATGTAGTTTCCATATGTTTGATGTGTTTGATTTCATTCCATAGCGCTCCCACCAGCCTCCTCTGGTGCACGGTGTCAGGCACAGTCAACCAGTCTTATCTACATTGATATCAGATCGGCCTACATGGCTACTGTATTGTGGGACAATGAGTTCCAGCCTAAAGTAGATTGCCTTATTAATTTCATAGTCAATGACTCCTAGATAGGCCTACTGGTAATGTTGCTAACAAGGTGAATTAACATATTGCGATAGTGCACGGTGTATTCACTGAGTACACTCACTTTTGCCTCAATTCTTTGGCGCATGGACTCTACAAAGTGTCTAAAGCATTCCACAGGGATTATTTGGATTTCAATTTTTGGATTAAACTAGGCAAATCAGTTATGAACAAATTCTTATTTACAATGACGACCTACACAGGCCAAACCCTAACCTGGACAACGCTGGACCAATTGTGCGCCGCCCTGTGTGACTCCCAATTTCAACCGGTTGTGATACAGCCCGGAATCGAACCAGAGTCTTTAGTGACGCCTCTAACACTGAGATGCAGTGCCTTAGACCGCTGCACCACTTGGGATTGAAGCCCATGTTGACTCCAATGCTTTCCACAGTTGTGTCAAGTTGGCTGGATGTCCTTTGGGTGGTGGAACATTCTTGACACACACAGGAAACTGTTGAGCGTGAAAAACCCAGCAGCGTTGCAGTTCTTGACACCCTCAAACTGGTGCGCCTGGCATCTACTATCATACCCTGTTCAAAAGCACACATGTTTTTTGTCTTGCCCATTCAACCTCTGAATGGCACATATACACAATCCATGTCTAAATTGTCTCAAGGCTTAAAAATCCTTCTTTAACTCTCCTCCCCTTCATCTACACTGATTGAAGTGTCATCAATAAGAGATAATAGCTTTCACTTGGATTCCCTTGGTCAGTCTATGTCATGGAAAGAGCAGGTGTTCTTAATGTTTTGTACACTCAGTGTATATCAGAGATGGCAAATTCTTGAATTGTCCTATCAAATATCCCTATTACACTGATCTAACAATCATTTCATATTGAAGCGAATTCAGACAGTTTCACACCTGAAATGATTGCTTCACCAGGTCATGTTAGATACATTACTGCCCCCAGCCCTATCCCAGCTATCAAATTGAGATGTACATCATCAACACATCCTGAGGGGACTAGCTGGTCGGTTGCCATGGAGACAGCACTGAGGCCCAGGCAATCACTCTACGGTTCTGAGAGGAGATGGGCAGTGATAAGGGAAGAAAAAAGCCCCAAAACACACAGAGTCCATTTTGGAGCTCCACTGCTGTGCAACTTCCTGTTTTGCCTCATATGACACTGGCATCTTTGAGAGTCACTCCACCCCCTCACCCTGATGTGACCCCACATTGAATTTTCGAACTTGAGAGTCTTTTGCTTCTCGGATATTATTAAAACATGCAGCATTCAATGTGTTCATTTTCAGTGGACTACACAACATATAATGCAATTGTCAAACTGTATTCGAATAGCTCCTGTTACTTTTAAACTGTTCAACTGAAATACCCTGAGAGAAAGTGAAATCCTCGACTTCTTCTTTTTGTTTAGACGGAGCTGACAAAAGGCCTCATTCATCTGTGATGGAGGAAGAGAGAACATTCAGGGACATTCAGTCCTCTGGTGAGAACGGAGGAAGCTTAGCCAGACCTGGCTGTGATTTGTGCTCGGCCCATGCAGCAGAAGGATTGTCGAGAGAGAGAGAGAGAGAATTATTTCAGCCACACCATATAGCAGCCTTGTGGGTTTTTACTTTTGTATATATGCAGTCTTCAAATGCTGGTAAACATATTTCTTTTGAAAACTTTAAAGTACACAATTAACGTTCAATTAACGCACAATTAACGTTCTGTGCACACGCACACGTACATGTCCTTGAGTGTAATAAGAGGCTGTCCTAGCAGACAAAATATACCAATTATATATTCTGTTTATGTTTATCAAAGCAGGATAAATATGAATTTAGTAGGACTGTAGATTAACATAGTCTAAGACAAATCCAACATCTTCATTTGTGTTCTGGGGGGCCGGAACTGATTGAATCGGCCCGGAATCAGATGTCGAACTCGGCCGGAATCAAAATGAATGACTGCCCAGAATCGGCCCAAGTACATCGGGCCGTTTCCGTCTACCGGAATTCAGCCGACTTTGACGGCATCTTACCAGAATCCCCCCGGAAGCGGCCCGATGCAAATGGAATAAATGTGTAAAAATTACCCGATTTAGTTATTATAAATATTACTATTATACATTTCATACATACAAATTATACATTTTGTGTCGGAGGAAACACCATACAGCTGGTGACCGTGTCAGCGTGCATGCACCTGGCCCGCCACGGGAGTCGCTACAGCGCGATGGGACAAGGACATCCCGGCCGGCCCAACCCTCCTCTAACTCAGACAACGCTGGGCCAATGCCAATTATGCCAATTATGCACACACCCACACACACACAGAGAGAGCCGGCGAATTCATGAACCGTGACAGTACCCCCCCTCCTAGGAGCGCCTCCTGGCACTCCCAGAAGGATCTGCCTGTCGATTGTAATCATCAATAAGGGAGTGATCCAGAATGTCTCTAGCAGGGACCCAACTTCTCTCCTCCGGCCCGTAACCCTCCCAGTCCACCAAGTATTGAACCCCTGGCCCCTCCGTCTCGAGTCCAGAATGCGACGGACCGAGTAAGTAGACTCCCCATCAATAAGCCGGTGGAGGAGGAACCGGGCTGGTGGGTTCAAGCGTGAATGAGCCACTGGCTTCAGTCGGGACACATGAAACACAGGATGAATCCTCCTGTAAGCCGGCGGGAGCTTGAGACGGACTGCCGACGAACTCAGGACCCGAGTCACTCTGAACGGACCGATGAACCTAGGAGCCAGCTTATTACTAACGGAACGGAGAGGAATGTTCCTGGTGGAAAGCCACACCCTTTGACCTACGACGTAGGTGGGGGCCCTCCGTCGGTGGCGATAAGCCCTAACCTTAGTGCGCGCCCCTACCTTGAGGAGGGTCTCACGGGTTCTAGTCCAGGTGCGATGACACCTCTGGACAAAGGCATGAGCAGAGGGGACCGCGACCTCGGAATCCAGGCTAGGAAACACCGGTGGCTGGTAACCCAGACTACCCTCGAACGGAGTCAAACCCGTGGCGGACACTGGTAGCGAGTTGTGAGCATACTCGATGAAGGGACTCTGGGAAGATGAGGGATGAGGGACTCTGGGACAACATACACCGCAGAACCCTCTCTACGTCCTGGTTGGCTCTCTCAGCTTGACCGTTACTCTGGGGATGAAACCCCCGAGGATAAACTGACGGTCGCACCCAGCAATCTACAAAACTCCCGCCAGAACTTGGACACAAATTGGGGCCCCCTGTCGGAGACCACGTCCATAGGAAGGCCATGTATCCGGAAGACATGATCCACGACTGCTACCGCTGTCTCCTTGGCAGAAGGCAACTTCGGCAAGGGGATGAAATGGGTTGCCTTTGAGAACCGGTCAACGACTGTCAGAATGACGGTCTTGCCCTGAGACGGTGGGAGGCCCGTGATGAAATCCAGGGCTATATGGGACCAAGGCCTCGAAGGGACAGACAGCGGCTGGAGTAACCCCTCCGGGGGCCGATTGGAAGTCTTGCCCGTAGCGCAGCATGAACAAGCCAAAACAAAACTCTGAATGTCCTGGGCCATCGCTGGCCACCAGAACCGCTGCTTAACTAAGAAGCTGGTACGGTTCACTCCTGGGTGGCAAGCTACCTTGAAGCAGTGTCCCCAGCGAATAACATCAGACCGCAGCCCCTCTGGCACAAATAGTCGACTCGGTGGGCAACCGGACGGAGGTGTTACCCCCTCCAAGGCTGTCTTGACCCTCAACTCGATCTCCCAAGTGAGTGTGGACACAATGAGTCTCTCCGGTAGAATGCACTCGGGAGTAGCCGGGCGTTCAGAACGGTCAAACACTCGAGACAAGGCATCGGGTTTGACGTTCTTAGAGCCCGGGCGGTAAGAGAGGGAGAAGTCAAAACGTCCGAAGAACAGAGCCCACCGAGCCTGTCTGGAGTTGAGCCTCTTGGCGGATCTGATGTATTCCAGGTTCTTATGGTCTGTCCAGACAATAAAGGGTACCCCCGATCCCTCTAACCAATGACGCCACTCCTCCAACGCCAGTTTGACTGCTAATAACTCTCTATTCCCAATGTCATAATTACGTTCGGCCGGTGATAACCGGTGAGAGAGAAAAGCACAAGGATGCAACTTGTCATCCGAGGAAGAGCGCTGGGAGAGAACAGCACCCACGCCAACCTCTGACGCATCCACTTCCACCACAAACTGACGGGTAGGATCTGGGGCAACAAGGATAGGGGCCGAAACAAAGCGACCCTTAACCTCACCGGCTCCAGCAGAAGTTTTGGAGAGCCTGGCGTGCCCAAAGTAAAATGCCTCCCATTTAGGCCCAGAAAATGGGATATGCATATATTTAGTACCATTGGATAGGAAACACTCTGAATTTTCCAGAAACTGTTAACCATTTGTCTGTGGGTCAATCAGAACGCATTTGGCAGGCAAAACCCTGAGGAATCTCTGTCCTGAAAAAAGTCATTTTGACACATTGCTCATTTTGAGCCCTCCCTATCCAAAATGACCATATATAGGCATGTGAACTCAGTGCACGTCGCTTCCTTATGATGTCATCAACCACGAGACGGTGTTTTACTCCATCTTGGAGGAATTTCGGCCATTGATAAACAGCATGGAACGAGAGACCACGTTATGAAAACTCTTCAGAGTGCGCGTCCATGAGAAGGCGCGCTGTGCCTTATTTATCGTTTTTAGCGTTCAGTTTATATTCCGGCTGATTTATAATAGTACATATACATAAAAGGGTTCCTAAGGATACATTTAAAACTATGTTTGATTGTTTTTGGACAAGTTTATAGGTATAATTTTAACGAGTCGGGCGCTGAGTTTCAAAGGAGTAATGGAGGCTGTCGTTTCTGATTATAACGCATGAACCAAATGGAGGATTTATGGATAAAAGACGTTACTTTTTCTAACAAAAGAACCATGGATTGTCTTCGTTGGACACTTAGGAAGACCTCAGCAGAAGTTCTTCAACAGGTAATTACTTTGTTTTCGCTGTGAAATGTGTTATGTGTGTGCCATGATTGCTAATCGATACATGGCTATTGGAAAATATGTGAGGTGCTACCCTCAAACAAATGAATGTGCTGCTTTCGCCGTAAAGCCTTTTTGAAATCTGACAACGCTGTGATATTGCCTAGAAACAGAGCTTTTGATGAGTATGGAACACTTGTATATAGCTGGATGTTTAATAATTCAATTTTCGGATTTTAAATCTGGCGCTACAGGTTTGCGCTAGTAGTGTCGGGATGATCCCGCTAGCGACCCACTGGTATTTGAGTCGTTAAGGTCGGAAAATGCCTTCTCAGCAGCACTGGACCAACTGAACGTAGTGCTGAGAGAGGTCAGGGCCGTCAGGGGAGCGGCCAGCTGGCCGAAATTGCGAATGAATCGCCGGTAGAAATTGGCGAAACCCAGAAACCTCTGTAGGGCCTTACGAGAATCTGGGCTCGGCCAATCCACCACAGCCTTTACCTTCTCGGGATCCATGCGCATCCCCTCAGACGAGACGATGTGCCCTAAGAAGGGGACAGACTGAGCATGAAACTCACACTTCTCAGCCTTGACGAAAAGCCCGTTCTCTAGCAACCTCTGGAGCACCCGTCTGACGTGCTGAACGTGTTGCTGGAGAGAGGAAGAAAAGATCAAAATGTCATCCAGATAGACATAAATAAATTGATCTACCATATCTCTCAACACGTCATTAATGAGTGCTTGAAGACCGCCGGGAGTTAGACAGACCGAAAGGCATGACTAAATATTCAAAATGCCCCTGGGGTGTTGAACGCGGTCTTCCACTCATCCCCTTCTTAATGCGAACCAGATGGTAAGCGTTGCGTAGATCCAATTTCGTGAAGACTGATGCCCCCTGCAACCTCTCGAAGGCTGAAGACATCAACGGCAAAGGATAGGTGTTCTTTACCGTGATGTTGTTCAGCCCTCGGTAGTCAATACAAGGACGCAGGATCCATCCTTCTTCCCCACGAAAAGGACCTCCGCACCTGCTGGAGAAGAAGAAGGGCGGATGAACCCGGCTGCTAGAGACTCAGAAATGTATTTCTCCATGGCCTCTCTCTCTGGAACCGAAAGAGAGTATAGTCCACCCTTAGGCGGAGACGTACCTGGCCGTAACTCAATGGCGCAATCATAGGGACGGTGTGGAGGCAGAGAAGCAGCACGAGACCTACTGAACACTTCCTTCAGGTCAAGGTACTCGGCGGGCACGTTAGACAAATTCACCGGCTCCTCCTGCAACACAGAACCAGACACAGACGAACAAGCAGACACAAGACAGGATGCATAACACTCATTACTCCAGGCCGATACTGTACTGTGCCCCCAGTCCACCCTGGGACCATGCTTGACTAGCCAGGGGTGGCCTAGTACAATGGGGATGTGCGGAGAGTCCATGAGTAGGAGCGATATCTCCTCCACATGATTACCCGAAGTAACGAGGGTTATGGGTTTGGTGCGGAGGTGAATGTTCGGGAGTTCCCGCCCATCCAGTGAGGTAACCGTAATCCGGTGGTTGAGAGGAATGATGGGGATGTGGAGTCTCTGGGCCAGACTCAGGTCCATGAAGTTACCCTCCGCTCCTGAGTCCAATAAGGCTTGACACTGGTGGGAATGGGTCGCCCATTGTAGTCTTACCGGGAGGAGGGTTGAGGAAGAGGGCTTATCCGTAGAGAGGCCGCCCGATAGTAGCCTCTGGTTTACCATCGAGCTTGACCTTTTACCGGACAGTCATTAACAAAATGTCCTGTGCCTCCACAGTACAGGCACAGCCCTCTACTCCTCCGTCGTTGCCTCTCCTCCCGGGAGAGTCGAGCCCCACCCACCTGCATGGGCTCCTGATGGAACACGGGACTGACCAAATTGCCGCTGGGTGATGAGTGTTCCTCGAACCTCGCGAAACCCGGGACCTGATGTGTCCGCTGTTCCAGCCGGTTTAAGCGAGCATCGACCCTTAATGCCAGCTCGATGAGTCCGTCCAGGCTCCTGGGCAGGTCCAGCGCGTAGATCTCTCTTTGTATACAGTCAGCCAACCCATGCAGGAACATGTCCCACTGCGCCTCCTCGTTCCATCTACACTCCACTGCCAGGGTCCTGAATTCAATAGAATAATCCGACACAGGTCTACTTCCCTGCTGAAGATCCGCAAGAACGCTGGCTGCCTCAAGGCGTCCCGCTATGCCCGGTCGAAGACCCGCCTCAGTTCCTCGGAGAGTGCCTGGAATGACGAGCAGCATTGGTGATGGTTCTCCCACACCGCTGTTCCCCACTGAGCCGCGCGTCCCGTCAATAGGGTTAGCGTAAAAGCCACCCTCGATAGCTCTGAGGCGAACGTCTGTGGCTGGAGCGAAATAAACAAGGAGCACTTGTTAATAAATGGTCTGCAAAAATTAGGCTCACCCGAATATGCCTCTGGGATGGGCATACGCGGCTCAGGTTGGTGGTAAGGGGGTGTAGGAGTAGGAAGAACCGGCGATGTGGTGGGTCAGCGGGAATACTTAGGTGTTGCAGCTGCTGGGTGAGTTCTGACACTTGCGCTACCAAGGCTTGCACCGCATGACCCGTTGCCTTCATCTGTTCCTCCTGTTGATCCATACGAGACATGCTTCTGGACAGAAATCTTGTTAGCTCCGGCGTACTCGCTGAATCCATGTTTGGTCAGTTCGTTCTGTCACGTGAAAGGACGGAGGATTCAATAGCGAGTCAAGTTCAACATTTATTGAAGCAATACAGGAGGTGAGAAACAGGTACAGATAATCCAGGGTGTCAGGAACTGTCTAGGTCTTAGCAGCGCCGAGGCTGCGGGGAGAAACCAATCTTCCGTACTGTCAGTGAGTGAAGAGGAATTCCCAGACTGGCGATCTTGAACGTGCCCAGCGTAGAGACCTCCACTGGAGCGATAGCAAACGAAGAGTCCAGCGGAGAACAGAACCATGGGAGAACAGAGTACTCGGCCTGGAGAGAGACACACGCACAGGAAAACAAGACAACGAACTGACAAACACAAGACCAAGACAACGAGTATAAGTAGCCAACCATAATGAGTGTCAGCTGGCGCTGACAACAAGCAAAGTGGCAATCAGCGGCCACACCCACACACACGCACGCACGCACACACCCACACACACACAGAGAGAGCCGGCGAATTCATGAACCGTGACAGCTGCACCACTCGGGAAGCTCCATCCACAAAGTATCAAAATATTAAAATACTACACAGGACTCTTTCATTTAAATGTTAATTGTATTTTTTGATCACAGAAACAATGAGAAAATATGGAAAAATAAATAATGAAATGTTAATTATATAAGCAGCCCGTGTCATCATCTGCCAGAGAGTAGCCCCAATCGACACGAGACCCAAGTAATACATTTGGGCCATATAACTCACACCGGAATCTGCCCGAGCCCCAAGTAATACATTTGGGCCCGATAATTCACACCGGAATCGGCCCAAACTCAATCCCCGCATCCTAGCCATAAGTAATACTGCCGAAAGGCATCCCAGACTCAAGCCACATGATGTAGTGTCCCGACTCTCAGCCGGAATTGGCCCAGATCCACTGTGCTAGCTGGGTCTGGAGGCCCATCCTTATTTGGACGCCGAGGTTGGTGTACAGCCTACCGTTGGTGACTTAACTTGAGGTAATGAGGACAATGTGCCCTCTTGGTCCCTTGCCATGGCATACCCATGGCGTGTGGGTGTGTTTGTGTCCGTGCTTAAGTGCGTGTGTGGGTGTGTTTGAAGAGTGGGCGGGGCTCTATAAATGTGTGAATATAATCATAAACAACCCCTTTATGTAGCTAGAGATGAGAAACAGGAACTAGGAGATAAATAACATCATTATTTTTCTTCCACTGGCTCCCCTGTCTCCTGTTTCAAGACTTATGTGAAACTTCAATAAACCTCACCAGGGTGGTGTACAACTGGACAGCTAATATCTGCTACAATCCTTCTCACAATTCTACCTGGTTTATTCCGAAAGAAAAAAAACAGCTTCCTCACTGCATATACGCTAATAACCATATTCACAGCATAGCCGTGCTGTTCACCTTGACTCTGCATGCACTCCACTACAGCTAGTTCCCGCTCCCATGATTATGGACCAACTTCCTGGATTGGTTACCTTGTGCTGGAGGAATGTGTGTCTGCTGTTGTTGATTCTGTGTTCGTACTGACCTTGACCTGTTTGCATAATCAACGTGCCAGAATACGCTATCGCAGCCGTAACCGGCCTTCGCGCTAAAAATGGAAGCTCGAAACAAACACATTCCCTATAAGGTGTTAGGGAAGGAGTCATGCGTATTAATCAGACTGAGAGCCATCTCATCATTAACCTTTGAACCCCCCACCAACACACACAGGCCCACCGCACGCACGCACACACACACACACTGCCAAATGCATCCGGAGTATTCTGTGGTTGACCCCTCCTTCTGGCAGAAAACCCTGGATTCATTTGGACACCGTGATGTCATTGTATACAGTTTGCCTAAGGGTTCCCATCTCAAATATAGAAAGTCAAATGTTTTCTTTCTCATGTGTGCGTGACTTACAGCTGGAATCCTTAAAATGGTGAAACAGCCACGTCCGGTTGCGATATTACAACAGCAAAGTACTCCAGAAAAACCCATGTGAAAAATGTTATAAATTGATTTGCATTTTAATGAGGGAAATAAGTATTTGACCCCCTCTCAATCAGAAAGATTTCTAGCTCCCAGGTGTCTTTTATACAGGTAAAGAATTGAGATTAGGAGCACACTCTTAAAGGGAGGGCTCCTAATCTCAGTTTGTTGCCTGTATAAAAGACACCTGTCCACAGAAGCAATCAATCAATCAGATTCCAAACTCTCCACCATGGCCAAGACCAAAGAGCTCTCCAAGGATGCCAGGGACAAGATTGTAGACCTACACAAGGCTGGAATGGGCTACAAGACCATCGCCAAGCAGCTTGGCGAGAAGGTGACAACAGTTGGTGCGATTATTCGCAAATGAGGGAAACACAAAAGAACTGTCAATCTCCCTCGGCCTGGGGCTCCATGCAAGATCTCACCTTGTGGAGTTACAATGATTGAGAACGGTGAGGAATCAGCCCAGAACTACACGGGAGGATCTTGTCAATGATCTCAAGGCAGCTGGGACCATAGTCACCAAGAAAACAGTTGGTAACACACTACGCCGTGAAAGACTGAAATCCTGCAGCTCCCGCAAGGTCACCCTGCTCAAGAAGGCACATATACATGCCCGTCTGAAGTTTGCCAATGAACATCTGAATGATTCAGAGGACAACTGGGTGAAAGTGTTGTGGTCAGATGAGACCAAAATGGAGCTCTTTGGCATCAATTCAACTCGCAGGAGGAATGCTGCCTATGACCACAAGAACACCATCCCCACAGTCAAACATGGAGGTGAAAACACTATGCTTTGGGGGTGTTTTTCTGCTAAGGGGACAGGACAACTTCACCGCATCAAAGGGACGATGGACGGGGCCATGTACCGTCAAATCTTGGGTGAGAACCTCCTTCCCTCAGCCAGGGCATTGAAAATGGGTCGTGGATGGGTATTCCAGCATGACAATGACCCAAAACACACAGCCAAGGCAACAAAGGAGTGGCTCAAGAAGAAGCACATTAAGGTCCTGGAGTGGCCTAGCCAGTCTCCAGACCTTAATCCCATAGAAAATCTGTGGAGGGAGCTGAAGGTTTGAGTTGCCGAACGTCAGCCTCGAAACCTTAATGACTTGGAGAAGATCTGCAAAGAGGAGTGGGACAAAATCCCTCCTGAGATGTGTGCAAACCTGGTGGCCAACTACAAGAAACGTCTGACCTCTGTGATGGCCGACAAGGGTTTTGCCACCAAGTACTAAGTCATGTTTTGCAGAGGGGTCAAATACTTATTTCCCTCATTAAAATGCAAATCAATTTCTAACATTTTTCACATACGTTTTGCTGGATTTTTTTGTTGTTATTCTGTCTCTCACTGTTCAAATAAACCTACCATTAAAATTATAGACTGATCATTTCTTTGTCAGTGGGCAAACGTACAAAATCAGCAGGGGATCAAATACTTTTTTCCCTCACTGTATCATTGAGCAATGTTTGGGCCAACGATGTAAGACAACATTCACTCCTGGATTCCACTGCTTTAGTTAAAGCTACAGTCTGGGATCTGGGAATCTGTTCAACCAAAACAAGTTGGTTCGCTATTCTGTTATACAAAATATCCCAGACTGTAGCTTTAAGGGATAAGAAATAGCACATGGGCCCAAACAGCAGATTCAGGCGGATTGATGCCTAATGCTTATTCCTAATTCAGGAACACAATAGCATTTTGTGGCAGATAGTTTGTGTTATAAATCACACAAACAGTGACTGAGTATCCTGTAAGATTGTATATTGAATCACCAGCTAGCGCTATGGGCTCATGCTCACACAAGGACATGGTAGCATTTGAGGTGAGCAACGCTACAATGAGTTGACACAATATTTGCAGTCACAGACAAAACACACACCACACATTCATGTGCACAAACAGACACACATGCACTCATACAATGGAAAAAGGGCCCAGTTTTATCCATTGGAAATTTTCACATTGAACGTTCCAGTTCCACTCAGCTATTCCTTTACATATTCCCAAACCAACATGATAATTCTGCTCATTTTCTTATTATCCCAATGATTAGTTGTTGAGGATCTCCACACTGTGTCAATCCGATGGCCAAGAGATATTCTGGTAATAGTTTGTGCGTTAAGCAATCACATGAGACTTTATCCACTGTTATATGTTAACTAAGGCATATATCAGCATTCATACCCCTTGACTTATTCCACATTGTGTTACAACCTGAATTCAAAATAGATTCAGTATATTTTTTCTCAGCCATCTACACACAATACCCCATAATGACAAAGTGAGAAAAAAAAATGGGAAAATTTAGCAAATTTATTGAAAATGAAATACAGAAATATCTTATTTACATAAGTATTTCCCCCCCGAGTCAATAAATGTTAGAAACACCTTTGGAAGTGATTGCAGCTTTGAGTCTTTCTGGGTTAGTCTCTAAGAGCTTTGCACACCTGAATTGTGATTCTTTAAGCTCTGTCAAGTTGGTTGTTGATCCTTGCTAAACAGCCATTGTCAAGTCTTGCCAAAGATTTTCAAGCCCATTTAAATCAAAACTGTAACTATGCCACAGGAAGTTTCAATGTCTTTTGGTAAGCAAATCCAGTGTATATTTGGCCTTGTGTTTTAGGTTATTGTCCTGCTTAAAGAGGAATTAATCTCCCAGTGTCTGGTGGAAAGCAGACTGAACCAGGTTTTACTCTAGGATTTTGCCTGTGCTTAGCTCTATTAAGTTTATTTTTATCCTAAATAGCTCCCTAGTCTTTGCCGATGACAAGCATACCCATAACATGATGCAGCCACCACCACGCTTGAAAATATGAAGTGGTACTCAGTGCTGTGCTGTGTTGGAATGCGAAGCGCATTCAGGAAATAACGTTCATTTCTTTGCCATATTTTTTGCAGTTTTACTTTACTGCCTCATACAGGATGCATGTTTTGGAATATTTTTATTCTGTACAGGCTTCCTTCTTTTCACTCTGTCATTTAGGTTAGTATTGTGGAGTAACTACAATGTTGTTGATCCATTCTCAGTTTTCTCCTTTGACAGCCACTAAACTCTGTAACTGTTTTAAAGTCACCATTGGCCTCATGGTGAAATCCCTGAGCGGTTTCCTTCCTCTCTGGCAACTGAGTTAGGAAGGACGCCTCTATCTTTGTAGTGACTGAGTGTATCGATACACCATCCAAAGTTTAATTAATAACTTCACCATGTTCAAAGGGATATTCAATGTCTGCTTTTTTTTACCCATCTACCAAAAGGTGCAATTCTTTGCGAGGCATTGGAAAACCTCCCTGGTCTTTGTGGTTGAATCTGTGTTTAAAATTCACTGCTCGACTGAGGGACCTTACAGACAATTGTATGTGGGGTACAGAGATGAGGTAGTCAATTAAAAATCAACACTATTGCACACAGAGTGAGTCCATGCAAAGTATTATGTGACTTGTTGGACATTTTTTACTCCTGAATGTATTTAGGCTTGCTATAACAAAGGGGTTAAATACTTATTGACTCAAGACATTTCAGATGTACATTTTTTATGAATTTGTAAGCATTTCTAAAAACAGAATTCCACTTTGACCATTTGGGGTATTGTGTATAGGCCAGCGACACAACATCTAAATTTAAACCATTTGAAATGCAGGCTGTAACACAACAGCATTTGGAAAGAGTTAAGGGGTTTCAATCCTTTCTGAAGCCACTGTATATAACGTTGCTTTAATTAATGCATAACCCAAAGGTAGACATGACACAAGGGCTGGTAATTAACCAGAGCTCTCTCTCTCTATCCTTCTCAGGCCCTACTGTGACATCATCATGAATACTGTGACTCCACAGTCTCACTGCAAACCCAACACCAGACACACAGTCTCACAGAGACAGAGCCAAATCTGAAAGTGAAGAGAGCTGCATTGTCTCAGAGGAAGAAGAAGAAGTTGAGAAATGGCTCAGATATCTCTGTGGTTTGACGCATTAACAGACACACACATGCATGGGGGCACACACAGGCACACACTTGTTTTTAGCGTGTCGAGCAGTTTCCTGCTCAGTGGAAATGCCCTCGCTGTCACTCACTGCAGTTGTAAAGAGAGACTGTCCATGTTTACACCTCCCTCCTCTTAATAAGGAGAGGAGGAACAACGCATGCTGCTAAAAGTGACTCACGCACACTTGAATGTGGAACATCAGACTTGATCAAATACACACGTATACATGCAGAGGCACAGACATACTGTACAGAAGGACAGACAGACACGGGGTCAACATCTTTGAGTCAACATCAACATCAAAGTCAACATCCTTGAGTCGAAAACTACTGTCAGCAGCACCAGCTAGCCACTTCATCAAATCAACATGAGTCGATCTTTTCCTTGGTGGACTGATGCTGTGCTTAGCTGTGCTGTCCAAGCAGTGCCCATCGATTTCCCCTCTACTTTGGCTAATGCATTACAGTACAGACATGGAATGGAGAACAGTCAACACCACAAGGCATCATTGATCTCCAGCCTACTGGGGCTAGTCTAATAGAGTAGGGTGTATACTACCGGATTGCTGTCCATAGTTTGGCAGCAATCTCTTTACTATAGCCAACTATGTAGTGCTACACCCTTTTCTCCTGCACACACAGCACATAGAGACGAGGGCAGACCCAATACTCCCCCAATTTATTCTGCAGAGATAAGCATTGACACACCTTTCTTTCTTGGGGCAGAGCAGAGAAAACAGAAAATATCTCTTATCTATGATCTCAGAGCCAAGTCAAGATACAACTGATTGCAGAGATGAAGATGTCGGTCATGGCTCCTGCTTAAGGCCACGACATGGTTTTAGAAACTACATGACATTTGATGAGGAAGACACAACAACCAATGAGACGGTGACAGATAAGAGATTGATAAGAGATTGTCTCACATAGCAAAGCAACAAGGGTAATAAAGGCTGACAACAGTACAGCCACAATTTCCCAACTGCATTATTAAATCAAATCAAATCAAATTTTATTTGTCACATACACATGGTTAGCAGATGCTAATGCGAGTGTAGCGAAATGCTTGTGCTTCTAGTTCCGACCATGCAGTAGTATCTAACAAGTAATCTAACAATTTCAATCTAACTATTAGTGATAGTACACTCTTGCCTCCCTTTTTTCGCATTAACTCACATTATGAGAATACCTATCTCCTGGCAAGACAAGGATTCCTGACAGATCCCTGCAGTTCATGTCTTCAAAGGGTGTATGAAGTCACTTCCTGTGATCGCAAACAAACGGGACCTTTCGACCCCATGATGACATCATACATGCTGTAGCTCTTATCAAGGCTAACACCTGACAGCTCAATCACAACCTATATGAAAGAGACATGTTAAACATGGAACAGTGATGTTGTAATATAGGTATCAGTCGCTCTAGACAAGTAGGCACAGATCTTGTGGAGTGCAGAACAGTTCACACTGTATCTTGGCAGATGGATACGTGCGCTACTTTCAGGTCTTTGCACGAATGCAGGGTAGTTACACATCAGAGTCATTACTGATACAATATACCTCAGAGTGGTTATGTGTAGGGGTTAGGGCATACTACTGTTTGATCAGACAGAATGTCTGGGTGGGGCGATAAGAAGATACTGGCCTCAGACAAATCAAATCAAGGTTAATTGGTCACGTACACAGATTTGCGCAGGTGCAGCGAAATGCTTGTGTTACTAGCTCCAACAGTGCAGTAATACTTAGCAATAATATTAATAATAATACATAAAAAAACAATACACACATAATCCTGAAAAATAAAACAAATAAAAAGTTATATAGGACGAGTCATGACTAGAATACAGTATATACATACAGTGCCTTCAGAAAGTATTCCCATCCCTTAATCACACATTGTGTTGTGTTACAGCCTGAATTAAAAATATATTAAATTGTGATTGTTTGCCACTGGCCTACTCACAATACCCCATAATGTCGGAATGGAATTATGCATTTCTAAATTTTTACAAATTCATTAAAAATGAAAATATGAAATGTCTTGAGTCAATAAGAATTCACCCCTTTTGTTATGGCAAGCCTAAATACGTTCAGGAGTAAAAATGTGCTTAACAAGTCACATAATAAGTTGCACTGTGTGTGCAATAATTGTGTTTAACTTGATTTTTTTTTAAATGACCACCTTATCTCTGTATCCCACACATACAATTATCTGTAATGTCCCTCAGTCGAGCAGTGAATTTCAAACACAAATTCAACCACAAAGACCAGATTCAACCTAGCAAGGAAGTGCACCTATTGGTAGATGGGTAAAAAAAAGAAAGCAGACATTGAATATCCCTTTGAGCATGGTGAAGTTATTAATTACCCTTTGGATGGTGTATCGATACACTCAGTCACTACAAAGATAGAGGCGTCCTTCCTAACTCAGTTTCCGGAGAGGAAAGATACTGCCCTGGGATTTCACCACGAAGCCAAAGGTGACTTGAAAACATTTACAGAGTTTAATGGCTGTGATAGGAGAAAATTGAGAATGGATCAACAACACTGTAGTTACTCCACAGAGTGAAGATAAGGAAACTTGTATAGAATACAAATATTCCAAAACATGCATCCTGTTTGCAACAAGGCACTAAAGTAAAACTGCAAAAAATGTGGCAAAGAAATTAACTTTATGTCCTGAATACAAAGCGCTATGTTTGGGGCAAATCCAACAGAAAACTGAGTACCACTCTTCATATTTTCAAGCATGGTGGTGGCTGCATCATGTTATGGGTATGCTTGTCATCGGCAAGGACTAGGGAGGTTTTTTTTTATGAGAAAAATAAATGGAATAGAGCTAAGCACAGGCAAAATCCTAGAGGGAAACCTGGTTCAGTTTGCTTTCCAACAGACACTGGGAGACAAATCCACCTTTCAGCAGATTAATAACCTAAAACACAAGACCAAATATACACTGGAGTTGTTACCAAGATGACATTGAATGTTCCTGAGTTGCCTAGTAACAGTAATAATATGTAAACAATATTAAAGTGGCCAGTGTTCAATGACTCTAGGGCAGCACTCTCTCAGGTGCAGGTTAGAGCACCGGGTGGTAGCTGGTTAGAACAAGGTTCAGGGCAATGTACTGGGCGAAGGCCGGCTAGGGATGACTTTTAACAGTCTGATGCCCCAGAGATAGAAGCTGTTACTCAGTCTCTCTGTCCCAACTTTTATGCACCTGTACTGTCTCTGCCTCTTAGATGATAGCAGGGTGAACCGGCCGTGGCTAGGGTGGCTGAGGTCTTTGATTATCTTTTTGGCCTTGCTGTGACACAGGGTGCTGTAGATGTTCTAGACGGTAGGCAGTGTGCCCCCGGTGATGCTTTGGGATGACCGCACCACCCTCTGGAGAGCCCTACATTTGCGGACGGTGCAATTGCCGTACCAGACGGTGATACAGCCTGACAGGATGCTCTCAATGGTGCATCTGTAGAAGTTTGTGAGGGTCTTAGGGGCCAAGCCAAATTTCTTCAGCCTTTTCCCTGTAGGCTGTCTGATTATTGTTGGTAATCAGGCCTACCACTGTTGTGTCGTGAGAAAACTTGATGACTGAGTTGGGTGAACAGGGTGTACAGGACAGGGCTGAGCACTCACCCCTGTGGGAGTGTTGTTGCCTACCTTCCTGTCAGGAAGTCCAGGACCCAGTTGCACAGGGAGGGGTTCAGATCCAGAGACCTGAGCTAAGTGATGAGCTTGGAGGGCACTATGGTGTTGAAGGCTTAGCTGTAGTCAATGAACCACATTCTTACATAGGTATTCCTCTTGTCCATGTAGGATCGGGCAGTTTGCAGTGCAATGGCGATTGGTTCGTCCGTGCAATGGCGATATGCAAATTGTAGTGGGTCTAGGGTGTCGGGTAAGGTGGACAGTGGGGAGAAAAAAGTATTTAGTCAGCCACCAATTGTGCAAGTTCTCTCACTTAAAAAGATGAGAGAGGCCTGTGATTTTCATTAGGTACACTTCAACTATGACAGACAAAATGAGAAAAAAAATCCAGAAAATCACATTGTAGGATTTTAATGAATTTATTTGCAAATTATGGTGGAAAATAAGTATTTGGTCACATACAAACAAGCAAGATTTCTGGCTCTCACAGACCTGTAACTTCTTCTGTAAGAGGCTCCTCTGTCCTCCACTAGTTACCTGTATTAAAGGCACCTGTTTGAACTTGTTATCAGTATAAAAGACACCTGTCCACAACCTCAAACAGTCACACTCCAAACTCCACTATGGCCAAGACCAAAGAGCTGTCAAAGGACAACAGAAACAAAATTGTAGACCTGCACCAGGTTGGGAAGACTGAATCTGCAATAGGTAAGCAGCTTGGTTTGAAGAAATCAACTGTGGGAGCAATTATTAGGAAATGGAAGACATACAAGACCACTGATAATCTTCCTCGATCTGGGGCTCCACGCAAGATCTCACCCCGTGGGGTCAAAATGATCACAAGAACGGTGAGCAAAATCCCAGAACCACACGGGGACCTAGTGAATGACCTGTAGAGAGCTGGGACCAAAGTAACAAAGCCTACCATCAGTAACACACTACGCCGCCAGGGACTCAAATCCTGCAGTGCCAGACGTGTCCCCCTGCTTAAGCCAGTACATGTTCAGGCCCGTCTGAAGTTTGCTAGAGAGCATTTGGATGATCCAGATGAGGATTGGGAGAATGTCATATGGTCAGATGAAACCAAAATAGAACTTTTTGGTAAAAACTCAACTCGTCGTGTTTGGAGGACAAAGAATGCTGAGTTGCATCCAAAGAACACCATACCTACTGTGAAGCATGGGGGTGGAAACATCATGCTTTGGGGCTGTTTTTCTGCAAAGGGACCAGGACGACTGATCCGTGTAAAGGAAAGAATGAATGGGGCCATGTATCGTGAGATTTTGAGTGAAAACCTCCTTCCATCAGCAAGGGCATTGAAGATGAAACGTGGCTGGGTCTTTCAGCATGACAATGATCCCAAACACACCGCCTGGCAACGAAGGAGTGGCTTCATAAGAAGCATTTCAAGGTCCTGGAGTGGCCTAGCCAGTCTCCAGATCTCAACCCCATAGAAAATCTTTGGAGGGAGTTGAAAGTCCGTGTTGCCCAGCGACAGCCCCAAAACATCACTGCTCTAGAGGAGATCTGCATGGAGGAATGGGCCAAAATACCAGCAACAGTGTGTGAAAACCTTGTGAAGACTTACAGAAAACGTTTGACCTCTGTCATTGCCAACAAAGGATATATAACAAAGTATTGAGATAAACTTTTGTTATTGACCAAATACTTATTTTCCACCATAATTTGCAAATAAATAAATTAAAAATCCTGCAATGTGGTTTTCTGGATTTCTTTTTCTCATTTCGTCTCATAGTTGAAGTGTACCTATGATGAAAATTACAGGCCTCTCTCATCTTTTTAAGTTGGAGAACTTGCACAATTGGTGGCTGACTAAATACTTTTTTGCCCCACTGTATGATCCTTAACTAGCCTTTCAAAGCACTTCATGATGACAGAAGTGAGTGCTACGGGGCGACAGTCATTTAGTTTAGTTGCCTGTGCTTTCTTGGGTACAGGAAAACAGTGGGGATAACAAACTGGGATATGGAGAGATTGAATATGTCCGTAAACACCCCAGCCAGCTGGTCTGCACATGCTCTGAGGACGTAGCTTGGGATGCCGTCTCGGCCGTCAGCCTTGCGAGGGTTAACACGCTTAAATGACTTACGCTGGCCACAGAGAACAAGAGCACACAGTCCTCGTGAGCATCCAGGGCGCTCTTCGGCGGCTCGATGTTGTTGTCCTCGAAGCGGAAGCAGGTATTTAACTCGTCCGGGAGCAAGGCATCGGTGTCCGCGACGTGGCTAACTTTCCATTTATAATCCGTGATTGTCCCTGCCACACACGTCCTGTGTTGTCTTTGGGGGGAAAGTAATCAAGCATCCATGAACAGGCATTGTAAGATCGAAAACAGATTGTTAGATATTTTTCATTACATCAATGGAGCATATCAATGGTCTCAAGCTAGTAAACACAAATCAGCCAAATATTTCACAATGATAGTTGAACACATTTTATTGCACACCATCTACAATCATCTTCCGTAGCCTACATACCATCTACAGTCCCCAATAAGTAGCTATGCCTACCTATGGCACAACAACACTGCTCTTGAGAGCAGCTGGTGCTGTTCGCTTGTGCTGCTGAGCATCAACACCCACTCTCACACCCATCTTCATTTATCTATTTGTGCTCTTTAATGTCCGGAGCGCTGAACCTGTCCAACCGCCTGTGAAGAGCTAACCGGCCTCCCGTTGGCCTCTGCAGGGTATGTCTGCAGCCAGGGAAGGAATGATTGTACAGGGACCATTAATCAATCAATCTATCAATCCATCAATGAATATGGCCATCACTCTATCTGTGCCCAATTTCAAACAATAGATGACTTCTGTGGAACTGGACCCATGGAGGCGGTCACCGATTTCAAAATCCACAATGGAGAGGGATGAATTTAAGAGATGGAAAGAGCTCGTTCTAGATGGGCGCCCTAAATGTTTGTCTATGTAATTCCTTCTCACACAACTCGTTAAATGAACAATATGGGATATTTTCTGCTGTTCAATTATCATTTCAATGAATGATACAGGACTACCCTACCCATTGACTGCCATTGGAATGAAACGCAAAGTCCAGATTGTGGCTTTAAAATGGATAAAATAACAATAAAGGTTTGTCTATTTAAACTGCAAACCCAGGGAAAGTGCTTGGTAGGACACTGTAGTCATCCACGTCAAGCATTAGAGTAATAAACCAGGAAGTGACTCAGCAGCAGTTCCATGCAGCTGTTACCATGGGTTACGGGGTAGGTCATCCCGGCCCCGTCCTCGGTCCTCAGACACCCCGGTGACACATCTGATCCGATGTACAGCCCTGTCCCCTTCCCGCCCCCACCTCATTATGCACGCCCAAATGCACATAGGCATATCACATATGCACATACTAAGACATAAAATATGAGTCACCACACTATTGGATTGCTAATATTATTTAGAGATTATTATACAGTACATTCATCTTGGTAAATAACGTCCTTCAATAGGGTTGGTCAGTTGCTGACTACGAACAAGAGAGAGAGAGAGAGACAGAGAGAGAGAGAGAGTGAGAGAGAGAGAGAGAGAGAGAGAGAGAGAGAGAGTTAGTTAGTTATGGGGTTAATCCAGTGAGGTCACGGTGCCCATGCATGTGAGCAGCGTGAGGCGTGAGAATGAGGCCCTGGCCTACTCTCTCTCTCTCTCTCGGACTGTCTCAGGAGTCCTCAGCCTTGTCCAGCCCGGGCAGCAGATTAATGCCTTATTAAGAGTAACCGATTTAACATCAATCCACTTACACTGACGTGTGATTAACCTACTGTTAGGTCTTGTACATCTTTCGTGAACACTGCAGGCCGGAATGAGAACTGGATTGAAATCCTTATACAGTACTCAGTGTTCTTTTCTCTTTTCACCAGCACATGGCCGATGGAGAGAAATGCCAACAGAGTAGACTGCAGTATTCATCTCAAGATTTCATTATTTTCAGTCATCGTAATTGATTGCTGTCGCAACATACAGTATGAGCAGTGTCATCAAAGGCCCAATCCGCAACTTGTCTTTTTTATATTGATAAGGAAGTGAAGTGAAACAGGCCTGGCTTGTGTGGAGGTGAGTACGTTTGTCATCTGTCTGTCCATTTCCAGGAAGTGGAGTGTCTGATGTCATGATAATACCATTAGGCTTTGCAGGCAAACACTAATTCAAGCTGAAGGGAGTTGGGCTGAATAAATCCCCAACTTAGAGAGAGGCAACATTGACCACACCGAGGACAAGGAACTGCTAACTCATACAAAACCTAACTGAGAGGTGAATCTTACTCATGTTTATTATGCGCTTACTTTATTTCTTTGAACGTTTGAAATAAATAGTCTTCTGTCAAGAGTTTATATCTACACTGTGCCACTGAAATGTGTACATCCAGACATTTGTTCACATGGCTTACAAACAAATACTCTATGAATCAATGTGTATTTCATGAATAAGAGTAGATATGAACGCAACCACTTTTCTCACTCAACTCTAAGTGTCTGCAATGCCTGAGCTGACACTGAATGTGTGTAATAATCAATGCCGAGTCTGAGACGTCTTATTCCCCAATAAACATGGGATAAAAGGCCTTAATCATCAACGTGCCCATGGATCTTTCTGGAAATAGAGTACTGCATTGTTAATTGAAAGGGCCTGGATATGCCTTTAAAAACAGAACATCTACTCAAAAACTCTCCTTAAAAAAAGATGTACTAGTCCACTGTTGATACAATCCCAAAACGTTTTGCATGTTAGCAGTCAAGTTCTCAAGATCTAGGATTTTCGGGAAGCAAAGTGTCACCTGCCACATCATCATGACGTTGAGTTTTGAAAACTTGACTGCTGACATGCAAAAGAATGTGGGACTGTATTAACAGTGGACTAATGAGGAAAATACCCAAATATTTTGTCGTTTTTGAGTGGATTTTCCCAGTGCAAACAGCCTCATCCCCTTGCAGGTTCAAGGGTCATGGTCCATGGGTCGTGTAGAGTACGAAATGTGGGTTACCGTCGGCAGACCAGAGTATTGGCCTACGTTGACAAATATAGAACGTGGGTGGTCCACTAAGTATGCATCCCTCAATGTTAAAAAAATGCATGGATAAAGAAAGCATGTCGAAATTCACTTGATAGAAACAATTTTTTTTTTTATTACAACATTTCACTGTTTCCATTCTTGGTAAAGGTATGTGGCAGATTAACATGACTGTTGGTACTTTAGAAAACTCCAAATAATTTGATCGACTGCAGAACACATGGAATTCATTTCCAGTAATGCTATTTTTTCCTCACAATATTAAACAATTCAGAGACAGGGTGCAACACAAAAAGCTATCCCAAATCACATCGATAAAAAAGGTCAACGTACAATAACGTTTTAAAAACATCAACGTAAATAAAATCCACACGAGTATCTCCGAAGACTAGATGGATTCCATTTTTTCATCCTTGGTTCGATAAAAAAATATCTGACAGAAAACTTGTACTAACCAATAGGTATGTTAATCATATTACCAGCGTAAAAACAAAAAATGATTGTGCATTTCCCCCGAAAATGAAATTTAAAAAGCCGGACACGGTTGGGGCGTGTGTTACCAGGTCGACAAGAGGCCACACAGGAAATTGGATGTCGAACGAGGGATGTAACTTCCTAGATCCAAGACCACGCCCCCATCCTGTAGCCCTCTCTACCCCGTGCTGATGTTTGGACACCACACCCCACACCTTTGGGCCCGTCCACCGTACCGCCCCTGGTTGGTTGGTAGTACTTCCTCATTCCTGGCTAGGCGAGGGCCTGCTCCTCTATTGGTGGAGGTGGTAGGAAGGGCGGGGTCAGCGCCTGGACATGGATGGTCATCCATGGCAGTGCAGCTTTGTGTTGTTGGTGGGGTTTTCTTGACAAGTTATACAGCTAAAAAGAAGGGAGTGAAAAGAAGGCAATGCAGGAGGAGGGGGTGTACAGTGCATGATGGAGGGATGGTCTTCACGACGACGCCTGCTTCTCCTGTTCAATGGCTGGGGACAGAGAGAGAGACAGAGGGAAAGAGAGACAAAAGAACAGTGATGAGAATCTCAACACCCTTGAGGCATAATGGTCTTTCACTCAGCCTAGGCCTATCATGTCTACTGTAGCATAGCTTAGACCCAAAATGTTAACGTTGAAAAGGTAGGATTATATTCTATAGGAGTACCAGTAGGCCTACAGTACATTACAGTAGCCTTCTTATGATGCATCCCACTGGGCACTGATGTCAATTCAACCACATTGGTTCAAGGGATTTCATTGAAATTACGTGGAATCAACGTTGATTCAATCAGTGTGGGCACAGTGGGTTAAGTCTATCCAAAAATAAAAATTCATTTAAAAATATAGTATTCAATGTGTCATGTCATAATGTCAGACTATTGCATAAATGTCTCCTTACTTTCTTTAGTCGGCAGCGGATTCTTCTCCTGCGTCTCAGTCTTTTTCAGCTTGGTCTTGTCGAAGCTGGCGACCTCCTCGAGATTTGGCTTGTCAGACATGATTGCGAAGTGTCTGTCAAAACGAGAAGCATTATTTTTTTATTAAACATATGCGCAGACAGCACTGCAGCCACAATAGCTTTCCTCAAGTGCGCAACTAGCGACGTGACCAAAACGTGTAAGTGGTGCGCCTGCATTCTTTTGTTCGCCTCAAGCAGAGCCTGGTGCAATTTGGCTCACATCCCGTTACCCAATTCAGGGACCATGTCACACACAGGGGCACAAAACCGCACCCCACAATGAATGGCGCCTAATATTCCCCAAAATGCACATTTACATAACAATACGCGTTCCCATGCTGAGAACGCCGAAAAGAGAAAAATCGGTTGGCCACACATAACCAACCATGCGTTCACATCAACGGCTAAAGTATAAAGATACATTTAATATACTGTATTTAAAAAATATTTGTCTACAATGCTGATCAAGACTTTAATTTCACGTGTATGGTCTAAGACTCGCCTCTCCCTTGGGCAGCGCAATCTGGAGAACCACCGCCCAGTTCCGCTTTATCTTCGAAGATAGACTCCCAAATTGTACACTAACTCCCTCAAATAAGCCCATTCATGACTATACGTGTCACAACATACTATCTAAAGGCCCATTTCAAATGTTATTACTTAGACAATTGACTTAGACAATTGACTTAAGACAATTGACTGTAGCCCATCGCCACCACAAAGAATCTGAACAAAGGATATGGACTGATATGGCTAGTGTTACACAACGAACCTCAAATAGAACACATATCCATTATTCTCTATTTACTAGTTAGATGTTTATTTAAAATCCATCCAAATATCTTTACAGTCGCATCTTTCGTCCTTGGCATGGTACAGGTTAGAATGTTCTCACAAGGATAAATGCAGGTTAGTTACACTATTCTGGCAGCATTTCAGCATATATCAGGTATCCTACTTTTATATGAGCAATACCATGAAGTTAATATGAATATCAGTGCTTACCAAAGTTGGACTGATTGACTAGTGGTACTTCTCCAGGCTTTGCGTTGCAGCAGTGTGTCGCGCCTTTGCGCCAGCATTGGAAATATACTGAGCAATATGCAAATGAAAAGTGTGACGTCACTATACAGCTCCCATCCAAGAGCGATTTGGAAATGAAATACATGGCATATTAAAATTAGATTACATTTGAACCTCATTTTTCAACGGCGGGAATTTGAACAAATTATGGAGACGTGATATATGTGTCCAAAATGTAACAAATGTGTTTTTAATCACTTATTCACCGAGTTTCAGGCACCATTGAGAGAAGTATGCACAAGACGCCACCTGTCGGATAACGGAGGTTTGTACAACATATTGTATTTATCACCATTACGTTCGTTTTTCCTTGCACCCTTTCACTTCTAAAAAAGCAAAGAACATGTCCCTTCTATTAACTCGGTGGGAAAGTAGTAATATGGTCTATATGAACAGACGCATTTGATTATTGGCAAAGTGAATCAAAAGTTACTCAAATGTCTTAATAAATACCTAATAGCACATATGTCTTATTTTCTCTTGATGATCCTCTTTGTGAAGTATGTTATGGTTACTTAACAGTTTGGCCTGGTTCAGATGATGAAATACCTAGTAAGCACGTGGATGCCAGTTATGGATCTTTTCATCAGCCACTATCCATCACTAAGGAATAAAAAAATGACAGTCTTCATGTCTGAGAAACTGTTGCCAACTCCCCATACAGAATGTGACAAGGCAGTAATAAGGCACCCCCCACGTCAGGGTAGTAGGCCATATATATATGAAATACTTTATATGGCTGTAGCCATCAGCCACAATATCCAGCATCCCCCTTGTTGGCAGTTGTCTCAGTCTGAGCTTAAACAAGGATATTCGCCCTGGTTGGTCCTTGGATGGGGGTCCAGGGAAAAGCGTCTGACTAGGAGTGCTGATCTAGGATCAGTTTAGCCTTTTAGATCACAATTAATAAGATTACATAGTCAAGGAGGACCTGATCCTGGATGGTGGCGTTGCATGGCTAGTTTGGTGAACTCACCCTTTAAACACCTGTGACCGACAAACGTTCAACCAGGGTCCTTTACTTTCCCATGGCACTGCCACAAGATTCTGGTGCTGTAAGTAGCAACACATGCTCCTCATATGGCCACCTAATTACTCTCATCTTCCAATGAGATCACGCAACTCCTCCCGTAGGGAAAATAACAGTGTCGTCTATAACAATTCATCTGAGGATCCACAAATGAAAGGCAGACAGTCAGCAGTATGTAGATGTCATTGTCAAAGTTTATTGTCAATGAAAACCCACGTGGTGTAAAAAATAGAAAAAGTGTGGCTGCCTGTCCGCCAGCAGTTTTCAACCAATCCGCGAAATCATTCTGAACCCTGCCTTTGGCGCACACTCACCGTACAACAGGAGAAAATGAACGCTGAGGAGTTACCCTCCTACATTATAACTTTCTCTACAAGTAATTGAAAAAAAAACAAAAAAACACTTAAGACATGAGGAAAGTAGAACTTTGAAGTTCATGACCTTTTGGGTGAGGGTTGTTTGGCCAATCACCCTTTGAAAAGATGGATAAACCTGATGGAGAAACTGGGGACAGTCCCTCCCAAGTTATCGAATTTCGGCAATCAGATCGGATTAAATGTATACAAATAGAGCAGTTGTATCATTGACTTGAATGTGGATACCCCTTCTACTCATTTAATCCTACCCGATTGCCGAAATCTGATCAGATATCTCTTGCTGCCCAGTTTATCAAAAGTTTAGAAGAGGTGTCGGAGTTTTAGTAAATGAGCAATTTCAAGATTGTAATGGAGCAAATGTGATCAGAAATACGAAGGTGAGCATGAGGCCCTGCAATGACACCAGTCCATCACTAGTGAGTGCACCACCAGGTGCATACTAAATGAAGGAAACTAAAATGGCAAATCAGATTTGGCCTTGTTACGTGGCACTAAAGAAAGTAAAATGTTTTAACAAGAATGTCAGAAAATGTGGGAACCTTACAACAATTGCCTCTCATTTCGCAAATTGAATTCCATTATACAATTTTGGGACTTTAAGGAGACAATTCTAGATGCTTAAACATTATGTAGGTATCTGCTGGTTGAACAAATACAGCCTCTAC
This sequence comes from Brachymystax lenok tsinlingensis, assembly GCA_030435695.1. Lineage (NCBI taxonomy): Eukaryota > Metazoa > Chordata > Actinopteri > Salmoniformes > Salmonidae > Brachymystax > Brachymystax lenok. The sequence goes on from CM059814.1 coordinate 71,903,095, forward strand.
TCTGGATCTTTTTGAGAAAGAAAACTGAACTCCAACACTAACCAAATGGTTAAAGGAATTAAAATCAGCTGTTGATGACTAAACAACCCTGGGTGGCATTGATTAGCACACACCGTAGCAAAACATTGTACAGATAGTCCCTCCGTTTGCTACCGTTTTGAGTCTAGTGAAAAGGACCCTGGTATTTCGTAATCGGCGTGTATTGATGAAACTAAAGTGCCTCTAAAACCAGCAGTGTTCCAGATTCCCCACGGAGCTGGTTAGAACAGTCAGATGACTCAAGAAGTGACATCACACAATGGAATGCTTTCATTTATAGTGAAACGGACAGAAAATGAGGTACAACACACAGGAACATCGTTAGGCAATGGACCTTTGGTTAAAATGACAGCCAGATCCCTTGGGTGGCAAGGCTGGCAAAGCATGATATTGAAAACAAACACAGTAAGGAAATCTTAACATGGTAATATGCATAAATAGAAACTTGCTAGTCTCAAAGAGGTAATACTCTTTCTTGGGTCTCCACATGGAACAACGGAGCCGGGAAAGTGGGAGTGGCCTTTAGGAATCGGTCATGTGTAATTGGCCCAAACCGTCAGGGTTTAAGGACTTCCGGGAGGGCGTGGTCGCTGAACGTGCGAGCTGATTGGACCATGAGGAGAGAAGCGGGTTAAATTGGCCGTGGTGACCTCTTCCTTGTGACCATCCTCTATAAGGGCACGTGGCTGAAGAGGTAGGACACCGACTCGCCATTGTGGGTTCTCCTGATCGCCTCGGCCAGGATCATGGCTATATCTATGATCTGGTGGAGACCACAGAAATACAACATCATATACATCTCTATGGCAGACCGCCATCAACCAGTGCCTCAGGTCAGGTAACCTATAGGGCAGCCAATCAATCCTGGTTGGAATGGTTAGCTTTAACAACAAACTGCAAGCTACAGATGCTTCAAGACATGGGAGTAGCAAAATGCTGCATGTATCAACAAATGGATTCCTCATCGGCTAAAAAGGTACCAGGGCATGTGAGTAAACAGGAAGTTCCTATCTAGACTGTGGGTACCTGTATCTTTGGGCAAGACTTCATCTTCTCCTCCTGGGGGATGGTGTTGGTGACCACCACGGCCTCGAAGGGAGCGTCGTTGATGCGCGCGATGGCCGGACCGGAAAATATGCCGTGCGTGAGGATAGCATAGACCTTGATCGCACCGGCATCAATCAATCTAGAGAGAGAGATATGAGTTGTGTAATATAAAAAAACATGACAGTAATATGGAAACTGCGTTTGAAATAATGCATATGAGCAAAGTAGAAAAAAGTAAATATGCACAAGCATCAAAGAGAAGAGTGAAAGGTTGAAGAGTTTCAGAGAGAGTGAAACGGGATCCATGGTTGAGGCTGTAACAAACCATAATGACTACCAGGCTTTTAAATTTATTCCCCCTCGGGCCACCTATGTCCAAACAGTCAAATAGAAATTGAAGAAAACTTGCTTTAAAACAGCTACATTTTGGTCACTGCAGCAAACAGGAGGGCCCTACATTTTTAAGTCAGTGACTGTACCATTGGCCACACCCATGGCCAAGCCCCCATTTTGATGCAGAAAAAACCCTGAGTTGATTTTGAGGCTCCACATCACTCCACCCCCTCTACACAATCTCTCTCATTAGGTTTGATACAATGGTTCAGGTCAATAAACCCTACTGTGATTTGAGATCAACGGATGCTCAACAGATGAGCCTACATAGCAACCATCTAGAAATACTGACTTGTAATGACATCACAAGCCAAACAAATAACCTAGAGCAAGGCCATGGTAGAATAACTTTGCGGATATTAGGAGCGTATGTGTGTGTGGATGCTGTGACTCACTTCTCAGCAGCTTTGCAGATGGTGCCGCAGGTGTCGGCCATGTCGTCGACCAGGATGGCCACGCGGTCCTTCACGTCTCCGACCAGGACCATGCGGTCCACCTCGTTGGCCTTCTTCCTCTCTTTGTGGATGAGGGCAAACTCCACATTAAGACGGTCAGCGATGGAGGTCACTCTGGATACAGGAAATTAAAACAAAGATATGAGAAATATGAGATATGGATGTCAGCACTCAGCAGAAATAGCAACTCACTCGCATGACCTCCAGAAGTCTAGCATAAGTCATCTCGAAGATGGACAAGTACAAAGAAACACCAATGAACGGTTAAACAAGGGAGAGATGAACAGGTCCAAACATTTCTGACTTTCCCCATATCTTTGCCACATTGTTGAAGACCTCAGGACCAGCCGTATCTGGCTCATGTGACCCTGCCACATGGAATTGGTTATTACCGTTTGGCTCCTCCAGCGTCAGGGGACACAATGCAGCTGTTCTTCCACTCTGGAATGTTCTCCCGGATCCACTGGAGGACCGCGGGCTCTGCATACAGGTTGTCCACGGCGATGTCGAAGAATCCCTACGGAGAGATCAGAAAAAGTTTCAAACAGTTTCCCCTTTACCATAATATTCTGCCTCTTCGATTAGCCTAATATTGAGCAAAAACATGGAAAACTTTAGACTTCACTGCATTAACTAGGAATGAAACAAACAGCCACTACTACTAGTCGTTTCATTTCAACATAACTTCATTTATCAGCAGGGGAAACAGCACCCTGCAATTGCATTGCTGTGACGTGTTGGATGCTGCCTACCTGGATCTGCGAGGCGTGGAGGTCCATTGTGATGATGTGGTCGGCGCCAGCTACAGACAGCATGTTGGCCACCAGCTTGGCTGAGATAGGAGCACGACTCTGGGACACAGAGGGAGTTACAGGCTCTTTCAAATGAAGCACACAATTAAATTATTCAGCGTGGCAACAATTGTAGTACTACAGTAAAATGCCCTGGATGTAAATTAAAACTAGTGAAGTCTAAATCCTCTGCTCCTCCACAAGGAACACAATCCAGGTCAGGTGACGGACAGACGATGGTGATTGGCTACAGATTGTCGGGTGTTCAACACCGACATCTCGATCTTCTGTGGTTAATGCACACAGCCCGCTGTAGCCAAATAGCAGCACAAAGTGATTGTAGAGATTCTGGTTTCAGGGGACAAATCACAACTCCCTTCAACCCACAGGTTACTTTATTTACACACACACACACAAGTTCAACTCTGGCAGGACGCTTGTTTCAACATCTATTTTGTACTAGGTACATTCCACAGTACCATGAATTGATTTAACATGCCTCGGGGAAAAGACAACAGTGGTAGGCCAACATGTGGATTTAAACAGCCACCATTCGGTATAAGCAAACATACCCCGTCTAAATCCTTCTTGTATTAAACTTTGATTTACAAACATTAGTAGACCCTCTGTCGGAAATCTTTAATGTCCTGTTCTAGAACTTGTAGTTCAGAGTGTTTGTATAGGCTACAGATGTATTTCCCAACTCCAGTCCTCCAGTAACCTCTACAGCACACATTTTTGTTGTGGGCCCAGACAAGCACACCTGATGCAACTTGTCAACTAATTATCAAGCCCTCAACGAGTTGAATCAGGGTTTTGACTAGATGGGATGCCTCTAATGTCAGAAGTGACCTTTTCAAAGCAGGCTAAGGGACATTAAATTAAGGTTAGGAAAAGGGTTAGGGTTAGCTAAATTGCAAAGATTCTCCAACGTGACCACGAATATGCAAGTTATGACGTCAATTTGACATTAGCAAGATCCTTGCTAGACATGACCTTGAAATCAGGTAAGTCAGCCCGGGGCTACAACAGCATTGTGTGCTGTTGGGCTACAGTATGCCACTACGTTAGAGGGGCCTTTGAGTTCTGGCATGCTACACCTTCATGTTAGAAAACATAATAGGGCTCCCGAGTGGCGCGGCCGTCTAAGGCACTGCATCTCAGTGCAATAGGTGTCATTATAGTACATGGTTCGAATTCAGGCTGTATCATATCCGGCCGTGATTGGGAGTCCCATAGGGCGGCGCACAATTGGCCCGGCTTTGTACGGGTTTGGCCGGAGTAGGCTGTCATTGTAAATAAGAATTTGTTCTCAACGGACTTGCCTAGTCAAAATAAAGGATAAATATGCCCCAAAACGTTAGAGATCTCGTGCTTAGGGTCTCATGATAGTAACTGGTGCTTGATACACTGTCTTTGGGTTGATAGAGAAAGAGGGAGAAATGGTGGAATATAGGTTAGGCCTCAGAACAACTGTGGCTTGCTACATGAGGAAACTGTTGTTACTTTATTAACTGGAACAGTGTGTGAATCATTTACCAGATAAGCGGTGGTTTGTGACTCTTTTATCCCCTCTTGGAATGCCTGACGTCACCTTTCAGTTAAGTAACATTATCATGAACTGTTAACGAGAATTTGGCCTAATTGTTGTCGGGTGATGAACCATGCTCTAATTCAAACCTACAGCTATATTTGGTTGAGGCTGTAATTTTTCGTATGGTTTTTGTGTAGTAACACAGAAGTTATTGGATGACAGGCCAATCAATTCTGCCTGGGGAAAACATTCAATAGGAGATGTGTGTATGTTTGTATATACAGTACCAGTCTAAAGTCTGGACACCTACTCATGCAAGGGGTTACCTTTATTTAACAATTTTCTAAAAATTGTAGAATAGTGAAGACATTAAAACTATGAAATAATACATGGAATCATGTAGTAATCAATAGTGTAAAACAAACTCAGAGATTCTTCAAAGTAGCCACTCTTGCCTTGACAGCTTTGCACACTCTTGGCATTCTCTCAACCAGCTTGACCTGGAATGCTTTTCCAACAGTCTTGAAGGAGTTCCCACATATGCTGAGCACTTGTTGGCTGTTTTTCCTTCCCTCTGCGGTCCAACTCATCCCAAACCATCTCAATTGGGTTGAGGTCGGATGATTGTGGAGGCCAGGTCATCTGATGCAGCATTCCATCATTCTCCTTGATAAAATAGCCCTTACACAGCCTGGAGGTGTGTTGGGTAATTGTCCTGTTGAAAAACAAATAGTCCCACTCAGCCCAAACTAGACGGGATGGCGTATCGCTGCCGAATGCTGTGATAGACATGCTGGTTAAGTGTGCCTTGAATTCTGAAAAAATAAAGAGTGTCACCAGCAAAGCAACCACACCTCCTCCATGCTTCACGGTGGGAACAAAACATGCAGAGATCATCCGTTCACCTAATCTGTCTCACAAAGACAGTGGTAGGAACCAAAAATCTCAAATTTGGACCAAAAGGACAGATTTCCACCGGTCTAATCGCTTGTGTTTCTTGGCCCAAGCAAGTCTATTCTTATTGGTGTCCTTTAGTAGTGGTTTCTTTGCAGCAAATCAACCATGAAGGCCTGATTCACGCAATCTCCTCTGAACAGTTGATGTATGTTACTTGAACTCTGAAGCATTTATTTGGGCTGCAATTTCTGAGGCTGGTAACTCAAATGAACTTATCCTCTGCAGCAGAGAACTTCGGGTCTTCATTTTCTGTGGCGGTCCTCATGAGAGCCAGTTCCATCATAGCGCTTAATGGTTTTTGTGACAGCACATAAAGAAACTTTCAAAGTTCTTGAAATTTTATGGATTGACTGACCTTCATGTCTTAAAGTAATGATGGACTGTTGTTTCTCTTTGCTTATTTGAGCTGTTCTTGCCATAATATGGACTTTGTCTTTTACCAAATAGGGCTATCTTCTGTATACCACATCTACCATGTCACAACACAACGCATGAAGAAATTCCACCAATTAACTTTTATCAAGGCACACCTGTTAATTGAAATGCATTCCAGGTGACTACATGATGAAGCTGGTTGAGAGAATGCCGAGAGTGTGCAAACCTGTCATCAAAGCAAAGGGTGGCTACTTTGAAGAACCTCAAATATATTTTGATTTATTTAACACTTTTGGTTACTACATGATTCCATGTGTTATTTCATAGTTTTGATGTCTTCAATATTATTCTACAATGTAGAAAATAGTAACAAATGTAGAAAAACCCTTGCATGAGTAGGTGTGTCCAAACTTTTGACTGGTACTGTATATATGCTACGTTTTGCACTACATACTGGACACCACACATGGTGAATCATTGTAGTAGATTTCTTTGGGCCTGGGAGCAGCCCGGCAGGTAGGCTTACCTTGTCTTTTTTGTCCTGCCGGGCGTAGGGGAAGCAGGGGATGACAGCGGTGACGCGGGACGACGAGGCGATCTTGCATGCGTTGATCATGATCAGCAGCTCCATCAGGTTGTCGTTGATCTCGCCGCAGCCGCTCTGCACAATATAGACGTCCTCGCCGCGCACGCTCTCCCCGATCTCCACGCTGACCAAGAGAAGAAGCAGCATTATTTAGTGTCATCTTAAGGAAAATTATGATAATTCTTAACTTCTTAGGGAGCGGCTCCCGAGGTGACGGTTTTGGAGAGTCTGACGTGCCCAAAGTAAAATGCCTCCCACTCAGGCCCAGAAAATAGGATATGCACATAATTAGTACTATTGGATAGGAAACAAGTTTCTAAGACTGTTAAAATATTGTCTGCGAGTATAACAGAACGGATATAGCAGGCGAAAACCCGAGGAATCTCTGTATGACACATTGCCTCATTTTGAACCCCTCCCTATTGAAAATGACCATATATGGGAGTAAGATTGCAGTACCTATTGCTTCCACTGGATGTCAACAGTCTCTAGACAGTGTTTGATGTTTAGTTGCTCTGGATGGTAATAGAAGAAGAATTTCTAAGTGGTCATCGGATGTAAACAAGAGGATGCGCGTTCACGGGCTCGCTGTGGTTTTTTCCTTTCCTATCGCCCAGTTTATAATCCGGTTGAAATATTATAGTAAATATACATAAGTGTTCCTAAGGATACATCAATGATGTTTGATTGTTCTTGGACAATTGTATAGGTATAGGTTGAACGCGTTCTCTTCGCGGTTCAATGGGCGAGTGGACGCTGTATTTTATTAACATAATGCGCCAACCAAACAGAGATTTATGGATATAATAAATGACTTTTTCTAACAAAAGAACCATTGGATGTCTTCGTTGGACACTTGGGAAGCCCTCAGCAGAAGTTCTTCAAAAGGTAAGGGATTTGTTTTCGCTGTGAAATGTGTTGTGTGAACCGCGATGGTTTATGAACTTATGCTAATAGAAAAATATTGGAGGTGCTACCCTCAATCAAATTAGTGCTTTCGCCGTAAAGCCTTTTTGAAATCTGACAACGCTGTGATATTCCCAAGAAGCAGAGCTTTTGATGACTATGCAACACTTGTATATTGATGAATGTTTAATAATTCAACTTTTGGATTTTGAACTTGGCGCCTTGCATTTCACCGGGTAGTGTCGGGAGGGCCCCACCACTCCCTAAGTAGTTAACACCACCATGGAACCTCACCACACTGAGGAAGAGAAGATCCTCATCACCCTGCTCTTAACACGCTACGCTAGGCCTATAGAGCGTATACCCTGACGGAGAAGGCTGATAATCTTCCCACCATGGACATTTATCAACTAGGCCATCTCCCTCCCTACAAGGTATGCTTAGAAAAAAAACGATAATTTGAAAGTGCGTGTGGAAAAGCAGACTTCTGGGAATCAGTGCGAACACGCACCATCTCTCCACAAGTTGCAGGCATCAAAACACATAAAAAAAGAAACGTCTGAAACATTCCAGACAGGAGAACCTCCTTTCCCTGCCTCCGCTGGAGTCATGTGTTCACATGTGACCAAGAGAGGCAATTAATGCAACAGCCAGTCTACCAATCTGAACCACCGAGAAGAGGAGGCACGAGGGAATCTGTGTTCAAAGGGGAGAGCGTAATCCAGACGTGAAGAGACATGCGACCCACCGCTACTGTACAGACTAGGACTGTCGCAGAGTATATAAAAAAATAGGCTAATTTAATAAAATCAACAATATGCACTGAGCTTGTCTGATGCTTTAAGCGCACTGTTTGATTAAATAATTAAAGACTGTTCCTGACCCTCCTCCCACTGCTGACCATCGCAGATTCTGCCGCAACGCTCCTGAAGTTGCCGGTAATAGGCTACACAATAGGCCTGGTTGTACCTATTTTTGAGAAGGAATTGAAGAATTACGTTGTTTAACCTGCAAACCAATTCAACGGTGCATTGAAGATTGTTTCAGAACGGACAGCAACTGCAATCCAACGCGGGAGAAAGCGCTCACTGATGATTCAGTTCAGCACCTTGGAGAGCGCCATTGCAGCAGCTACTGTCAAGCATTTAAAACCTGTCAATGTTTTAGAATACAACTAGAAAAACAAAGTACACTAATTTACTGTTTTCAAATGGTGTGTCATATTAGTTGTCGAATTATGGTAATCAGATATTGTAAGGTATGGTAAGGGGTGTCAGGTAGCCTAGTGGTTAGAGCGTTGGACTAGTAACCAGAAGGTTGCTAGATCAAATCCCCGAGCTGAGAAGGTCAAATCTGTTGTTCTGCCCCTGAACAAGGCAGTTAACCCACTGTTCCTAGACTGTCATTGTAAATAAGAATTTGTTCTTAACTGACATGCCTAGTTAAATAAAGGTTTGCAGAGTTTGCATTCCACTCTCTTTTTTGGCATCAATCCCTTACAACTAAATGCTGCCATACTGCAAACTTTTTCAACATTTTGTCTTAAGTAGGCTTAAGAAGAGTATCAAGTATTCACTGTGTGTACCAGTAGATAAGTCTTAAGCTAAAATGAGGCTCCTTTGCTTGTGCAGTCTGAATGTGCCATCCCCGCGGCCTAGTCGCTAGCTAGCACAATATGCTAACGTTAGCGAGCTGGCAGTATGGGATTATGGAGATTGCATTCAATTGTTTCTTCGGCATCTTGCTACGTAGTCATCTAGCTGTGGGACACTGCACTAACTCGGCAGCTGTTTCATGGAAACTAGCTAATCTATTGTCTATAACGTTATTAGCTACAGTGGATAGCTAGCTTAGAAAAGTATTTACTGTTGTGTGCATTCTGTCTGTGCACTTAGCAAGCTACCGTCCCATAGCCTACACTGCGTATGAAGTGAGACTGGCTCATCCACGGATGCCCTTGTTTTTTTCTTAGCTTCCCCACGCTGGGGTTTGTGCTCTCTGATTGGCTCAAATTAAAATTGAGGGCCACTGACGAGCATTGCGATTCTACAAGTAGAATCAGTAGGTTCGTCGCTACAGGTTCAGCTTTTGTTCTTGCAAGAGAAGGAACGGCCTCCCACTGTGATAAGTACCTATCGGCAGTGAGATTCTCGGTGTGTTTCATACTTATTTAACTAGGCAAGTCAGTTAAGAACAAATTCTTATTTACAATGACGGCCTCCTGGGGGAGGGGGAGCTAGGATTAAAAATATAGGACAACACACACATCACGACAAGATAAACACCACAACTCTACATAAAGAGACCCAAGACAACGCAGCATGGTTGCAACACAAAACAGAGTACAAACATTGGGCACAGACAACAGCACAAAGGGCAGGGTAGAGACAACAATACATCACACAAAGCAGCCACAACTGTCAGTATGAGTGTCCATGATTGAGTCTTTGAATGAAGAGATTGAGATAAACAGTCCAGTTTGAGTGTTTCTTGCAGCTCGTTCCAGTCGCTAGCTGCAGCGAACTGAAAAGATGAGCGACCCAGGGATGTGTGCGCTTTGGGGACCTTGAACAGAATGTGACTGGCAAAATGGGTGTTGTATGTGGAGGATGAGGGCTGCAGTAGATATCTCAGATAGGGGGGAGTGAGGCCTAAGAGGGTGTTATATATAAGCAAGTATACAGAGATGAGTATAGAGTGCAGTGATGTGTCCTATAAGGAGCATTGGTGGCAAATCTGATGGCCGTATGGTAAAGAACATCTAGCCACTCGAGAGCATCCTTACCTGCCGATCTATAAAACACATCTCCGTAATCTAGCATGATGAGCTTTGAGGGCACTATGGTGTTGAACGCTGAGCTGTAGTCAATGAATAGCATTCTCACATAGGTGTTCCTTTTGTCCAGGTGTGAAAGGGCAGTGTGGAGTGCAATAGAGACTGCATCATCTGTGGATCTGTTGGGGCGGTATGCAAATTGGGGTGGGTCTAGGGTTTTTGGGATGATGGTGTTGATGTGAGCCATGACCAGCCTTTCAAAGCACTTCATGGCTACAGACGAGAGTGCAATGGGTCGGTAGTCATTTAGGCATGTTACCTTAGTGTTCTTGGGCACAGGCACTATGGTGTGCTGCTTGAAACATGTTGGTATTACAGACTCAGACAGGGAGGTTGAAAATGTCAGTGAAGACACTTGCCAGTTGGTCAGCACATGCTCGCAGAACAAGTCCTGGTAATCCGTCTGGCCCTGCGGCCTTGTGAATGTTGACCTGTCTAAAGGTCTGACTCACATTGGCTATGGAGAGTGTGATCACAGTCTTCCGGTACAGCTGGTGCTCTCATGCATGTTTCAGTGTTATTTTCCGCGAAGCGAGTATAGGAAGTAGTTCCGGTAGGCTCGTGTCACTGGGCAGCCCTCGGCCATGCTTCCCTTTATAGTCTGTAATGGTTTGCAGGCCCTGCCACATCCGACGAGCATCAGAGCCGGTGTAGTACGACTCGATCTTAGTCCTGTGTTGACGCTTTGCCTGTTTGGTTCGTTGGAGGGCATAGCAGGATTTCTTATAAGCTTCCCGGGTTAGAGTCCTGACCCTTGAAAGCGGCAGCTCTAGCCTTTATCTCTGTGCGGATGCTGCCTGTAATCCATGGCTTCTGGTTGGGGTATGTACGTACGGTCACTGTGGGGACGTCATCGACGCACTTATTGATGAAGCCAATGACGGATGACAGAAGTGGTGTACTCCTCAATGACATTGGAGGAGTCCTGGAACATTTTCCAGTCTGTGCTAGCAAAACAGTCCTGTACCTTAGCATCTGCTTCATCTGACAACTTTTTTTTAGAATAGGATGAGAGGCCAAAAGTCAGTAACCAATAGAGAGTCAGAGTCCCGAGTGTGGGAACAGTCTGTCCCACGGTTGGGTAAAGAAAGTTTGTAGTCAACAAAGTATGCAGGAGTCATGAGGCAAACGGCAAAATGCACAAGAAAAAAACAAAATATAACGACGTGGGGCTAGCCATTGTAAGTTCAGAGTCACTCGCCCCAACAGTGCTGGAGGCGAACAAAAGCTTGGGAGAGAGGGTGAGTGTGGTGGAGGTACCTGTACCAGACAGGGGGGAGACAGGCCAGGGCAGACGGTGAACATATCGCCAGGTGGAATACAAGCAGCAGGCAATGGGAGTAGGTGTCACACCCACTTGGAAGAAGCTTTTATTTCTGGAGGCAGATTTCTTGTAGAAAATGCCAGTGAATATGGTCTGAACAGCAGGAGGGGGCTTCAGAGGACACTTCAAAGACTCCTGACACTTGTTGGGTCAAAAGCCCTTTTACTTCACACCTTAGTGCTAATTGAATTTGTATCCGGTCTGTCCTTTCTACCCTGGCAGCTCAGTTCCAGGTTGGATGGTGTCCTCAGGTCTCTGCTGTTTGTTTGCTAGAGGACCCTCCATGTAGCTTGGAAAAAGAAAACATTTGAAGCAGTAATCTATCCGGTTAATTTTGGTCAAAATTAGGTTGTATGTTAGGAGTTTTGATCTGGAGCGAAGGCCATGCTATGGAAAGTAGAATCCTGCATATGTACCTGCCAAAAAATCCAAATGTATCTAACTCCAAATCTATCCTTTGGTAAAAAAACATGTTAAAATGTGAGAGCTCACATTAAGCTGTCTCTCTCTCTGAGGGGGGCGTGTCTCAGGTTAAGGGCAGAGAAAGCTTTGTTGTTGAGCCTTTAACACAAAATCCAGCGAGGGGCCAGCTGAGTATAAGACTATATCATCTGCAATGATCATCTACTTAATACTATGTCCTTGCTCCCACTTTTCATCCTTGCAAGGAGGACATCCCACAATAATATCTTATTTATCGGTGTCCTTGTACTCACTCCCACTATCCGGCCAAACTTTCTCCAAAAGTATCCACAAATTATAAAGCAGATCATTGTATTAATATAGCTGACAAAGACCCACTATTGCACATAGGGGACAAGTAATGTAGCTAGGCTAAATCAATAGGAGACAGTAGCTCATCTTGGTTCATGGGGCAGTGCAGTGAACTCGCTCACACCCATTGCATCATATTGCGAGTATTGTATAGTCTACATGCACCAGTGCAGGTTTATGTAGTTACCATCTCTACTGAACAATTAGGTCAGCTTGCTTACTTGCTGGAAATTAACCTAGATTAAGTGCATGACAATTTAGGCTAACCAGGGGTGGCAGCATTTATATAAAAAACATTGTATAAATGAAATTTAAAAAAAAATATTTCACATTTTATCAGAGGCTCTTATACAGAGCGAATTACAGGTACAATTAGGGCACATCGTCAGATCTTTCACCTACTCGGTTCGGGGACTCAAACCGGCGGCGTTTTGGTTACTGGCCCAACCCACTTGGCTACCTGCAGTTATCACTCAGTTCTTTCCGTTGCACTTTTTCTCTGCAACGTTTCAAGACGTTTGCCTACTGAACGTGGCCATAGTTCTCAGTTGCTGCAGTAGTTGGTTCTGTTTACCCGAACTTATGTTGCCTATTATCAAGTCACGTGAGTCTTCTCGCAAACTAGCTAGCATGGTGTATCTTGCAAAGTTACGACTCAACAATGAACACCAGCACTCGTGACCATGGTTTTACATCACTAGCTATAACTAACTTGCCAATGTTGGTGTTGATGTAATAACGTCAGCAAGCTAACGGTATTCAGTGCAGTTAGCATAGCAGGCAAACGCACTACTCCTGCGCACATGTGCATGCATGACCCAGGCTGCAGTAAGTTAACGTCCAGCACCAAGTTAACTAATCATGCACTTATCTAAAGGCAGACGAGAAATGCGTTAAAAAATAAACCTACCATGTTTCTTGGTTGGAGAATTTCTTCGTTATCACTTTCCCCAATTCCAGTCCGAGGCGATCAGCCACTTTTTGTGACAGGTCTTGGTGGGAGCTCCCGCTGAAAAGCACGATGTTCGGCATGTCCTAAATATTTCTGTGCAATTTGGTTATGCGACTAGGAGATTTTGGATGCAACAATTATCCCTCAAGGGGCAAGTTAGCTAACAAGTTAACTTATTATCGCTGTAGCCCACGCATAGCAGATCAGCACGAGAGGAGATCTAAAACTGAAAAGGAAGTGAGAATGGTGGGTAGAAAGGAAGTGCCGCTTCCTAATTCTTCTTCTTCTTCTTTGGGATTGTTTTGGCGGATCGCATCCGATTTCAGGTGCATGCACTGCCACCTACTGTATTGGAGTGTGAGGCTATTCACGGCCTACCTACATTAAATTATTTGTGATTCAGTATTATACAATTGGGGAAAAGGAAAAATTATCCTGCCAACTATTTGCACAAAAAAATGATTAAAAACACCACCGTATTCCATTATTTACCCTATCTAATCCTACTATGGTCTGGGGGGACAGAACACTACCAATCAACACCCACTGCAACTGTTTTGCAGTAAAACCTTGCAAACCCAAGTATTTCTCTGCGGCTGACATTCTCTTCTTCATTGGACAAAATCGATGCCTTTCTTCTTAGGTGGGTTTTTTCCGCGGTTGGCATCCAACGTTATGGTCAATGCTATTTGGAAGGCCAAAACTCCATCCCACCAAAACAGGCTGACATTTTGGATCTGTGTTTTAACTTGATTTAACTCTGAGAGAGATTGATACCTCAAGTGCCTCTTTTATCCACACACAGAAACCTTTGTCAACCCCTTGGTGATACACTCCTTCTTAGTATGCTCACATGAGAAGCATCACGCTAGGAAAGAAGGGCCTCCTGTTCACTTGAAATTAATAGATTGTTTTATGTCTAAATGAACAAGACGTAATTTGGAATGAAACATTTATGTTCAAAATGGCATTAGCATTTTTTTGTAGATAGAGAAAGCTACCAGACCTAGGGTGTAGAAAAACGAGACAGTGCACAAGTTAATATTTTTCTTACTGAATCGTTCTTCTACAAGATGTTAGTGGAGCAAATTAAATAGCAAGTGAAGACACACCATGACACTCAGATATGTAAAACATTTTAATGGGTCAGAGAAGCTGAAAAAATAGTGAGTGGAATTTTATGTTTATGGTCAGAGAAATAAAATGTAATCTGATACATACAGTGGGGAAAAAAAGTATTTAGTCAGCCACCAATTGTGCAAGTTCTCTCACTTAAAAAGATGAGAGGCCTGTAATTTTCATCATAGGTACACTTCAACTATGACAGACAAAATTAGGAAAAAAAATCCAGAAAATTACATTGTAGGATTTTTATGAATTTATTTGCAAATTATGGTGGAAAATAAGTATTTGGTCAATAACAAAAGTTTATCTCAATACTTTGTTATATACCCTTTGTTGGCAATGACAGAGGTCAAACGTTTTCTGTAAGTCTTCACAAGGTTTTCACACACTGTTGCTGGTATTTCGCCCATTCCTCCATGCAGATCTCCTCTAGAGCAGTGATGTTTTGGGGCTGTCGCTGGGCAACACGGACTTTCAAAGATTTTCTATGGGGTTGAGATCTGGAGACTGGCTAGGCCACTCCAGGACCTTGAAATGCTTCTTACGAAGCCACTCCTTCGTTGCCGGCGGTGTGTTTGGGATCATTGTCATGCTGAAAGACCCAGCCACGTTTCATCTTCAATGCCCTTGCTGATGGAAGGAGGTTTTCACTCAAAATCTCACGATACATGGCCCCATTCATTCTTTCCTTTACACGGATCAGTCGTCCTGGTCCCTTTGCAGAAAAACAGCCCCAAAGCATGATGTTTCCACCCCCATGCTTCACAGTAGGTATGGTGTTCTTTGGATGCAACTCAGCATTCTTTGTCCTCCAAACACGACGAGTTGAGTTTTTACCAAAAAGTTCTATTTTGGTTTCATCTGACATTCTCCCAATCCTCATCTGGATCATCCAAATGCTCTCTAGCAAACTTTAGACGGGCCTGAACATGTACTGGCTTAAGCAGGGGGACACGTCTGGCACTGCAGGATTTGAGTCCCTGGCGGCGTAGTGTGTTACTGATGGTAGGCTTTGTTACTTTGGTCCCAGCTCTCTGCAGGTCATTCACTAGGTCCCCCCGTGTGGTTCTGGGATTTTTGCTCACCGTTCTTGTGATCATTTTGACCCCACGGGGTGAGATCTTGCGTGGAGCCCCAGATCGAGGAAGATTATCAGTGGTCTTGTATGTCTTCCATTTCCTAATAATTGCTCCCACAGTTGATTTCTTCAAACCAAGCTGCTTACCTATTGCAGATTCAGTCTTCCCAACCTGGTGCAGGTCTACAATTTTGTTTCTGGTGTCCTTTGACAGCTCTTTGGTCTTGGCCATAGTGGAGTTTGGAGTGTGACTGTTTGAGGTTGTGGACAGGTGTCTTTTATACTGATAACAAGTTCAAACAGGTGCCATTAATACAGGTAATGAGTGGAGGACAGAGGAGCCTCTTAAAGAAGAAGTTACAGGTCTGTGAGAGCCAGAAATCTTGCTTGTTTGTATGTGACCAAATACTTATTTTCCACCATAATTTGCAAATAAATTCATAAAAAATCCTACAATGTGATTTTCTGGATTTTGTTTTCCTCATTTTGTCTGTCATAGTTGAAGTGTACCTATGATGAAAATTACAGGCCTCTCTCATCTTTTTAAGTGAGAGAACTTGCACAATTGGTGGCTGACTAAATACTTTTTTCCCCCACTGTAGATGTTGAAGGACACCATTGAGTCCAGAGAGGATCATATTAAAACACATACAATGAAAGAACGTAAAAAAATTATTAAACATTACACACTGCCTGATCAACTTAAAAACGCTTTAATAAGATACTTGCTTACATATTTTATGTCTTTTCATTATATTTTTATGCCCTCTGTATTAAAAAAAAAAAACATGTCAAAATAATTTAGAAATTACACTAAGGAGTGTTAAATGCAGTGCAATTTCAGTGCTCCGCTACGTCAATCCTCTCCACATTGCAACCTAGAACTGCATCGTCAATATCACATTAAAGAGTACATGTCTTCCCAATGACCTCTCAAAATGTCTTTAGCAATTTATATATTCATATAGTGTATCCTATGTACTGTATGTACATTATATACATAGAAAATAAATTGTACACAGGAAGAAGGGTGTCTATAATAACATCAGTTCTTATTACAAAGGCCTGGTCTTGTATGGCTTTGTATATTGTACATAACACTAAAAGACGGTGCCGCCGGCTTTGCGTCCTACTACTTGCTAAGCAGCGTTTTGAGGGAGCGGGTGAGTGCGTTGGCGATGGCTGACATGGTGCTGGAGTGGCGGACCAGGGCATTGACGCTGTGGTCGCTGGGCGCTCCGATGGACGCCGCCTCGGCTGCGCGCAGCAGGCAGATGTAGTTCATGACCAGCTCGTCCACCTTGGCCACCACCTCCCTCTGCTGTTGGGCGGCTGATGCCCCCAGGCCCCTTACCAGGCACATGCAGGCCTCAGACAGGCAGCACAGCACCTGGAAACTGCAGGTGATGGCCAGCAGCATCTCCTCTGGGCTGCCGTGGGCCTGGGCCATCCTGCGACATGCCCGCCCCAGCTCTTTAGACTCGATGGATAGCAGCTGCTTGTATTGGGACAGGTCTGCTGTGATCTGTGGCACCTGGCCGCAGCGGTCCCCCCTGCCTACGCTTGAGCGCACTAGGGCAATGAGCTCGCTGGCGTCGCGGTGTACGTCCGAGAAGCCAACGGGGAAGACGTACATGCGGTCTTTGAGTGTGTTGATGCGCGACAGCCGGTCGCTGAAGCTCATGTTGGTCAGGACCTCGCTGTAGAGCTGGTCGCCTGCTGCGTCCGTGGCCGGGCCGTAGATAGACACTGCTTCCTCCATTTCCCCGCCATGGCAGCGCCTGGACCTCTCGCTCCTCTCATCTCTCTCGCCCCCCTCTACTTCATCCTCCTCTGCCTGGCTCTTCCTCTTGAAGAAGCAGTAGCTGAAGGGACCGTGGCACCTCCAGGGGCTGCCCGAGTCCAGCTTCTGCGAGCCCTTCATGTGCTTGGCGTCCTTCTGCAGGGGGAACATCACTGAGGCCCTCCGGCTGTCTCTGCCCCCAGCCGACCAGCAGGTGGACGCTACAGAGCCCTGCGAGTAGCTCTTCGACAGCCTCTTCCTCGTGGGTCTCCTCTGTAGTTTGGGATCAACTGGTCCTTGCTGCTGCTGGCACTTGGTTCTGCCTTTGTCGAAGAGCACCTCCACACTCCCGGAGCCCGCAGTTACATTACTGGTGCTCCGTCTGAGCTCCCTGCCCCGCTGCAGGCTGTTGGTGCTGGATTCCCTGCCCAGGTGGAGGCTGTTGGTGCTGGGATCCCTGTCCCGCTGCAGGCTGTTGGTGCTGGGCTCCCTGTCCCGCTGCAGGCTGTTGCTGCTGAGCTCCCTTCCCAGGTGGAGGCTGTTCATACTGGGCTCGCACTGGTGGTGGAGGCTGGCTGTGACTGACTGTATGTGGTTTTGTCTGTATGTGACAGTGGACTCCTGCCTTGGCACAGTGGAGTTGTGGGTGTTCATGTTGGCTGGTAGGGGAGGTGGAGGAGGTGGTGGAGGAGGAGGAGCCGTGGCACAGGCTCTGGCCTGCTTAGTGAAAGCTGATGGGTGATCTCCTGCTTCCGCTCCCAGTGACGTCCCCAACTGCTCTGTGCGAGCTACACTAGGGGCAGTAGAGAAACAGAGAGAATCGTTAAGAGCCTGTCGGACGGCATGCTTTGTCCTGCAGTCAGACCTGAGCCAGTCCTCTGGGCCACAGATGCTGGCACCGCTTTGGGACATCACACTCCGCGCTCTGGAGGGGGGCCTGTGGACCATGCCCCCGCCCCCTCCATGGATGCTATCCCTCAGGGACAGGAACCGCTCGACCTCAGGGTCGATGGCGCCCCTCTCTAACTCACTCTCGAGGCCCGAAAAGGAGCTCCTCCTCTCTGTGCCACTGGGCCTTACTTCATGACTGTTAGCGGGTCTCTGAGCATGCAAGTCAGGATTGCTCTTCAATTTAGCGGGCAACGTGGCGGAGTGATACGGTCGGGAGCCTTTGTCACCCCGTGAGGTGTTTGCATTGGGGTTCACTAGACTCGGGCTGAGGAAGGGTGAGGAGGACGAGAAGGGCATGCAGGGATAGCGGTGAATGGTGTTCCCTTTACTCCTAACCATCTCTATCAGTTGGGGATTACTGGTAATATATCTCCTAGTGTCCTTCCTGACTCCCCCTCCCAGGCCTGCACTGTGCAACCTGCCTCCCTGGTGCATCTGGCTCACTGTCAGGTAGTTAATGAGCTGCCTATAGGACTCGTTCCCCTCCTTGGGGTTAGCACCCCTTACACAGGCTGTCTTGGCATGCAGATCATTTTGAAGGTTACTCCTTCTAGCTGTACTACCTGTGGTTTCTTTCATCTTGGCCGACCGGAGGGAACCCTCTCTGCTGGTGTCTGACCCAGGAGGGTGTATGTTGGGCAGCATCTTCCGCAGGAGTGTGGGGTCTGCTTGGGGGTGGAGGGCCCTGCCCCCAGGGATCTGGCCCGGGGTGCCATGGTGAGCCTTGTCCTCGTAGGTGAAAACCCTGAGGGACGTGGAAGATTCGGTGAGCAGATGGTGGTTTCCGTCGGGGGCACAGAGGGGCAAATCCGTTGGGGTGCCACAGGCGCTGCTCCCCGTGCTGCAGCCCGCATCCAGTGATGAGCACTGGGAGCCCTGCAGGGAGTTGTGGGCCTCGCTCTGGAGGGACGAGATCCGTTTGGCTAGGTGGTACTCACACAGCCGGGCAACCCCTTGCCTCACTTGCTGCAGCTGCTCCCCTGGGGCATCTCCCTGCCCACCGGGGGGGTCCCGGGGCTTCTTGGTAGGGGAGGAGGGGAAGGGACCAGCCGCTCCCCCCAGGTACTCTTCCTCCTGGCCGCCCATCGCCCCAGTGTCCCCCCCTGCAGCCTCCCCAAGTTCCTTCTCAGGCTCTGTCCGTTCAGGGTGTGGGGAAGGGGGGCACGGCAGCCTGCGGTGACTCCTCGGCAGGCTGTTCACCGCCAGGTTCTCCGCCATGATGGAGATGGAATTCTCTGGTAGAGGAAGAGGCGGTCTTCTCTGCAGCCTCTCGCAGAACGAGGTACACTCCACATCCAGCTGGCTCCCCCGGTGGCCGTCTCTGGTACTGAACGTGTTGAACTTCCCGTTGGTGTCGGCCAAATCTTTTTGCCGTTTCCCTCCAACAACCACGGAGTTGGGTCGCTTACTGAAGCCGGAGGAGAGGTTAGTCAGAGAATCAGTGGTTTCTGGATCCAGCTCTATGCCATCTGGATGGAGGGTCTGTTTAGTGAGCGTGGCGGACGACTGCGGCCCGCCGTCTTGATGGTGGGAGGGGCTGTGGGCTTTCTTTTGGGTGGCCACTCTGGGAGAGACGGGGAAGTCTGTCTTTTCCTCCGTCAGAGGCTGGTAGCCCTCGGAGGTAGCGATCAGGAGGCGCCTGTGGTTCTCGTGGATGAGTTTGTGGGCGGCGGCCTGCTCCATGGTCTCGGTCATCTCTGAGGAGTTGGTCTCGTTGCCTGAGTCAGAGGAAGACTCAGGACTGAAAGCTCTAGACATATGCACACCTATGTGAGCCAGAGAAAAACAAATTATAATTTGAGCTTCTTTCAACCATAACAGTTAAACATATAGTTTGAAGACATCCTAATTTGGGCCAGGTCTAATAGCACAGCACAACAGTGAGCACTGAAAAAACAAAACTAGAGCGAGGCCATGACACTGTATACACAACAACTGTAAGCTGTAAACTATAAGTGATGTTGGCATAATGATGGTAGTAGAAAAGACCTGGGTTACTGTTGTGCTGTGGTCGCTGTGGGTGTGGCCTCTCCTCGGACACGGTCAGGGCTTCCAGTGCCTGCAGGGTTGTCACCATGGCATCCTCCAGCCTCCTTTCCCCGCCGCTCCCCTCGCCATGCGACCCCGTGGGGACAGCATCAATCAGCGACACGGGCATGTCATCGTTGTCGGCAGTGGCCAAAGGGCGACCCTCGGGACTCTCCTCATCAGAACTGTCTCTGAACCCAGGTGGTGGGGCGGCAATGGCGAGATTTAGCGAATGGAGGACGCCGTCGGTATCATCATCGTCATCATCGCCCCCCTCGGGAGGAGGAAGTGAGGTCAGGTCGATGATGTCATCGCTGGAGCCCGAGAGGGAGAGGAACGTGGCTTTGCTTGCCGCCGTCTTGCCGCCCCCTCCACCTATGCCGCCATCCTCCCTCCCTCCCCCCCCGGTAGAGTCTTCCTCACAGCTGGCGTCATCGTCATCCTCGGCGTCATCCGTGGTGTCTGCATAACAAAGGTCCCTTAGCAGCGGCTCCTCCACCAGCTCCTCACCGATGTTGCTGTAGACCACATGCGGCCTGCCGTCGGCGAACTGGAAGGGCACGGGCACCTGGGTCCTAAAGTCCCCCGTGTTGTTGACGTTGTTGTGCAAGTAGGCTATGGGCCTGTTCTCGGGCACCTCGGGACTCTCATCCATCAGGCGCTCGTAGCCTAAGTTCTGGGGGTTCACAGTGTTCAAAGGGGGGTCTCCGAAGATGAAAGAGACCTTGGCGCTCCGGGGGGAGTCTTGGGGTTTGTTTCTGGCGGGGGGGAGAGGTGGGGGCTGGGGACTCCTCTGCCCCTCCAACGGCCTCTCGTTCTGCAGCAGGGTTAGGGTATGGTGTTGGGGCTCGGGGACGTAGGAAGAGATGTTGTTCTCTCTCCCTCCATTGTTAGAGAAGTCCATGTCACTGCTGTAACGCTCGTCCTGGCCGGCAGCATTGGGGTCCTCACAGTTGCCTAACGAAGTGCTGTACGGCCACTCCAGAAGATTGTCCTGATCTGTTGTTTAATAGAAGAACTCACTTCAACAATTTGACAAAATCCTGGATATAATAGACATGTATACAGAAGCGCACACACGCACACACAAACCGCATAGTACTAGGTTGACCAACCCATTTCTTCAGCGATGCTGTTGCAGTGGGCCATGTTGAAGATAGATCTCCTAGAGTCCACTAGGAGTCGATAGTACCCTGCTGTCAGACACGCCAGGTTCATGGCATCACTAGACTCCATTATCAACGTGATGGGCTACAGATCAAAGATAAAGAAATAAAAACATTACAGAACACAAGGATGTGGTCTTTCAAGCCTAGTATTTATGTACAAACTGGTTTTTCTACTTATTAGCCAGCTAATATTGACCAGGGCATGATGCCTTATGGGTATCTGTAGATTTGCGCAACTAAATGCATTCAACCAAAATGTTTCTTCCGTATTTAACCCAACCCCCTTGAATCAGAGAAGTTCGGGGGGCTGCCTTAATCGACGTCATCGGCGCCCAGTTGTTGTTGGGGGTTAACTGCCTTGCTTAAGGGCAAAACAACAGATTTTCCCACCTTGCCGGCACGGGAATCGAACAAGTGACCTTTCGGTTACTGGTCCAATGCTCTTAACTGCTAGTCTACCTGCCGCCCAAGCCTCAAGCCACTCACTTAACCGTGTCAACTCGACACCTCAGGTCCCACTCCTTACCCTGACATCCATGACGTGTAGCTCCACGCGGACGTTGATATCATCCTCTGTGAGGATCTCGATGCGGTTCACGTGGCTGAAGTCTGCCAGCAAGGCCATCAGGTTGGTCTTGGCGTTGATCACGTGACTGATGCCGTACCTGGGCCCCACTAGCAAGGTCACCTCTGTCTGCTTCTCCCCTTGCTGTGAGGGTGTGTGTTGGGGGTATGTGTGTGTGTGTGTGTGTGTGTGTGTATGTGAGAGAGAGTGTGTAAAAGAGAGAAGGCAGGATATGGATTTGGAACAATATCTATAGGGATACGGATTGGTTTTCTATTTGACCAATGACTGAAATAGGGAAAGCTACAACTAGTGGCCTTACCAAAAGTATGGATTTGAACACTCTCCCTCCATACAACCTCAGGTCACTGAGATACTTCAAATAGTGCACCTTTGCCTGCAATGCAGTCAACTGCAGGGAAACAAGACAGAGGAAAATATCTTGGGGTTAAGAAAAAGACACTGTTTATAGGTTTGACTGTATCTCCGTCTCAAATACACAACTGACATCATCATTGATGATGAAGCAAAAAAGAAAGCAAACAGACAGCTACACTCCTCTAGAGGGCAGCTCTGCTAAGCACACGAGAGAGAGAGAGAGCGCGAGCGAGCTGCGACGATGGAATCCGTACTGTACCTTTTTTCCTGGAGGCACTAGGTTCTGATTGGTTTTGAGGATGTGCGTCAGTGCTTTCTTGATATTCTTCTCCTTCATGCTGGTCATCACTGCTGGTGGGATGAAAAGGGCCAGACCCCACTCCTTCCTGGAAATTAAGAAGGCATTTGATATTCAAGGGCGTGGAAATAATGCAAATTAGTGTTCACCTTTTTATCCATGCTTATTATGCACCTGTACAAAGAGTCATTTTGAGCAGCTCCATCGCCCATATGTCAGTGCAAAACAACAATGACAGTAAGGAGCTGAACTTACTGGATGTATTTGAGCGAGACCTTCTGCATCTGCCTGGTCGTCATAGTGAGGACGTACATCTGCAGAGCGGCCAATCGGAGCGCGGCGTCGTACTTCAGCTCCGAGCCAAAGCGCTCCAGAACCACATCATTACAGCTCTATGGAAGACCAGGAGGGACAGTTAGAACCAGTGGATGCAAATCCATTCAAAATAGATGCATTTTGTTCTATTTACAAGTAGAGGAAGGCCAAGCTAGAAACCAACATTGTTGTCAGTAACATAGAAGCAATATTGCTTTGATATTGCATTCCTCAGGCTACCTGGCCTGATGACTCCTTGCTGTCCCCAGTCCACCTGGTCGTGCTGCTGCTCCAGTTTCAACTGTTCTGCCTGCAGCTATGGAACCCTGACCTGTTCACCAGACATGCTACCTGTCCCAGACCTGCTGTTTTCAACTCTCTAGAGACAGCAGGAGCGGTAGAGATAGTCTGAATGATCGGCTATGAAAAGCCAACTGACATTTACTCCTGAGGTGCTGACCTGTTGCACCCTCGACAACCACTGTGATTATTATTATTTGACCCTGCTGGTCATCTATGAACATTTTAAAATCTTGGCCATGTTCTGTTATAATCTCCACAGCCAGAAGAGGACTGGCCACCCATCATAGCCTGGTTCCTCTCTAGGTTTCTTCCTAGGTTCTGGCCTTTCTAGGGAGTTTTTCCTAGCCACCATGCTTCTACACCTGCATTGCTTGCTGTTTGGGGTTTTAGGCTGGGTTTCTGTACAGCACTCTGTGACATCAGCTGATGTAAGAAGGGCTTTATAAATACATTTGATTTGATTTGAATAGTCAATCCCAAGAGAACAGCAAATATTATGAAGTTCTGAATGAGCCTAAAACCTTGGACAACCAACCAATTTTGGATGGGAACCTTGAACTTGATATGCATATACAGTAATTGATCGAAAGGCCATTATTGACAGGCTAAAGACTCAATGCTTGTTAGACAAGTTCGCCTGAGAATACAGGAGTGCGGTCTTGTGTTATGCTCCCCTATGATTGGGCCAGGTCTCCTGAGGTGCTCTCACCTGAACGTAGAGGTATTCAAATGCCACCGCATCCCGTCTGAGCAGATCCACCGGGTCCTTGGGGACGAAGCTGATTCTAAAGAAACATTTCATCTTATCAGACCCTGGCCTCTGTGTCACCTGAAACAAAAAGAGGACGAGAGAATGTGAGAAAGGAGGGGGAGGAATTGAGAAAGTGTTATAGAGAAAGTATTAAAATGTCTTACTTCACTGTAAATGTATACTGATGTGAAAGAGATACAGACACATCAAAACGGAAAACATCAAATGCAAGATCCCTCAAGGTGCTAGGTCAAACTTCATAAAATGGTCAGGTAAATTCATTCCCGAGGACATAATGGGATGGTAAGGTCAGTGCTAAGGACAGGGTAAGTCATTGTCGCAAATACAAGTCAGGCAAATTTACATCCATTGGACAGGTTCTTGGCCTCTGTCAAGGGACAGGAATTCATTAAGACACGCAGAGGGAGATATATTGTAAGTGCTACACTGGTCAGTAGTTTGCCCTTGTTCCCTATTTCCTTCACAGGTACACTCTTATAAAAACGGGTTCCAAAAGGGTGCTTCGGCTGGCCCCATAGGAAAACCTTTTTGGTTCCAGGTAGAACTCTTTTAAGTTCCAGATAGCTCTTTTTTTTCTTCTAAGAGTGTACCGTCTTGAGCATTGAGCTTACAGATTTCAGCCCTTTACAAGAATCATAACAAAACCTATTACATAACTCTTTTCATCCTTGAAAATAATAATAATTTGTTATTCATCGGTTATTTCCATTATTGCTTCCCATCACAGGGCTGTCTATGCAGGATGATGGTGATGCATATTAAAAGTATCCTCACTATGATCGCAGTACACTTTCATTAAAACATTGAAAGCAGAGGCGCCCTGCTGTGCCGGACTTGATAAATCATGCTGTGTTCTTGAGTCGCTCTATGAATGCTGAGCAGGAAGTGTTTGTGTACGTCCCAAATGGCACCCTATTCCCTAGTGCACTATTTTTGACCAGCGCTCTATGGGACGCTCTATGGGCCCTGGTCAAAAGTAGTGACCTATAAAGGGAATAGGGTGCCATTTGGGATGTGTACTTTGTCTGTCTCAGCTAGGAGCTTGGAGTGTGATTGTGGGGTAGTGCTGGAATAGAATTGCCTCTTATCTATAGGCTACAAAGTGAAGAGGCCGAGGTGGGAGTGCTTTAGGAAGCAGAATGGGATCACTAGGGTGACTCTGGGCTAGCAACAGATGAATGACTTTCATTCTCTCTATTCTCTTTGGGATGTTGATAACCTGGACCTGTAGCTGTAGAGCTCCATACTGAGACCTATCCTCCTGATATGGGCTAGGGGTGTCTAATTCAGTTACATATATGATTCTCTTTCTTCTGCTCTTTTTCAAATTATTAGGAATTATGGCAGAAAGAAGAAGCTCCATTTGCTTCTTGTTAGATAAAATGCATAAGTGTATACTGCAAAGCACTAGTAAAAAGGGATTTATAAATTGATTGGGTCATTGATTGATCTCTGTCATGAATTGCCCTCTTGGCCAAGTATACCTTACATAAGAGGTCGCTTGACCTCAATGGGACTTCCTGGATAAGTAAAGGTCAAACCAATGACTTAACGTTAGCATGCCTACAGTAATTCCTACCTGAGTTAGCATCTCCTGTTCATGCAAGAGTAGCAGCTTGCTGCCCGATCCCTCCGTCCGCTGTTCCAGCATCAGAGAGAAGTGCTCGATGCACTTGATAGACAGCTTCTCTTGTAGGGTCATGATAACATCCTATCACACCATAACCAAATGATGAATTATTAATTTTGTATTCTCGTTTTCTGCCCCTTTGTAGCTAAGATGGTTAGAATGCAATTTGCATTTCAAGTCAAGGTTGAGTCCCCACACCATATTCCATGAATTTCCTCCCATTTCACCACAGTAATTATGGAAACAGTGCCACTCTAACCCCTCTCCCTAAAGTGTCACACACACCTTGATGGATGTGCTGCAGTCGAACCGGAACGACTTGGTCTGCCCGTTCTCCAGGTACACCTTCAGAACGTTCTGCATGAAGAGGAGAGAGTTGTCCTTCACTGTGTTCTGGGTGGAAAGGAGACACAGAAGAATGACATACAAGACATACAGTAGCCTACATGAAGAGAACAGAGTTGTCCTTCACTGCGTTCTAGGTGGAAGCAGGACATAAAAGACCTCCAGTACAAAGGAATGACCTTATATTTCTTGCTAGCATTGTTGAACTGTCTGGATGTAGTCAGATAAACAAGTGTATACCAACACAGAAAGTATTCAGACCCCTTGACTTTTTCCACATTTTGTTACAGCCTTATTCTAAAATGTATTAAATTGTTTTTTCCCCCTCATCCAGCTAAACACAATACCCCATAATGACAATGCAAAAACAGTTGTTTTTTTATGTTAGCAAATGTATACAAATTTCAAACGGAAACATCACATTTACATAAGGATTCAGACCCTTTACTCAGTACTTTGTTGAAGCACCTTTGGCAGCGATTACAGCCTCAACTCTTCTTGGGTATGACGCTACAAGCTTGGCACACCTGTATTTGGGGAGTTTATCCCATTCTTCTCTGCAGATCCACTCAAGCTCTGTCAGGTTGGATGTGGAGCATCGCTGCACAGCTATTTTCAGTTCTCTCCAGAGATGTTCGATCGGGCTCAAGTGGGAGCTCTGGCTGGGCCACTCCAGGATATTCAGAGACTTGTCCCGAAGCCACTCCTGCATTGTCTTGGCTATGTGCTTAGAGTCGTTGTCCTGTTGGAAGGTGACCCTTCGCCCCAGTCTGAGGTCCTGAGCTCTCTGGAGCATGTTTTCATCAAGGATCTCTCTGTATTTTGCTCCATTCATCTTTCCCTCGGTCCTGACTAGTCTCCAAGTCCCTGCAGCAGAAAAAAATCCCCACAGCATGATGCTGCCACAAGCATACTTCACCGCACGGATGGTGCCAGGTTTCTTCCAGATGTGAAGCTTGGCATTCAGGCCAAAGAATTCAATCTTGGTTTCATCAGACCAAAGAATATTGTTTCTTATGGTCTGAGACTCTTTAGGTGCCTTTTGGCAAACTCCAACCAGGCTGTCATGTGCCTTTTACTGTGGAGTGGCTTCCATCTGGCCACTACCATAAAGGCCTGATTGGTGGAGTGCTGCAGAGATAATTGGCCTT
Organism: Brachymystax lenok tsinlingensis; assembly: GCA_030435695.1. Classification (NCBI taxonomy): domain Eukaryota; kingdom Metazoa; phylum Chordata; class Actinopteri; order Salmoniformes; family Salmonidae; genus Brachymystax; species Brachymystax lenok. The sequence continues at coordinate 71,929,955 of CM059814.1, forward strand.
ATGGAAGGTTCCCTTTTCTCCACTAAGGAAATCTGAAGCTCTGTCAGAGTGACCATCGGGTTCTTGGTCACCTCCCTGAACAAGGCCCTTCTTCCCCGACCGCTCAGTTTGGCCGGGCAGCCAGATCTATGAAGAGCGTTGGTAGTTCCAAACTTCTTCAATTCATGAATGATGAAGGCCACTGTGTTCTTGGGGACCTTCAATGCTGCAGAAATGTTTTGGTACCTTACCCCAGATCTATGCCTCGACACAATCCTGTCTCGGAGTTCTACGGACAATTCCTTCGACCTCATGGCTTGGTTTTTGCTCAGACATGCACTGTCAACTTATATAGACAGGTGTGTGCCTTTCCAAATCATGTCCAGTGAATTGAATTTACCACAGGTGGACTCCAATCAAGTTGTAGAAACATCTCAAGGATGATTAATGGAAACAGGATGCACTGAGCTCAATTTCGAGTCTCATAGCAAAGGGTCTGAATACTTTTGTGTTTTTTTATGTTTAATAAATGTGCAAAAAATCCTAAAACCTGTTTTTTGTATGAGGTATTGGGTATAGATTGATAAGGAAAATGTTTTGTTTAATCAATTTTAGAATATGTCTGTAACGTAACAAAATGTGGAAAAAGTCAAAGGGGTGTGAATAGCAATATCCATACTAGCACACTATTTATAATGCATCCCCAAAAAACTGTTTCATTTGAAGTGATATGCTGGTGTGGATATTAGAACAGAGCATTACTTATACAAAAAAAAACAAAGTAGATATAATTCATGTGGACCAAATATACACAAATCCCTTTTGTCAGTTCAGTTGGTGGTCAAAGGTCAAATGGATAAATTCAACGGTCAACCATGTGACAGGATGAGAACATACCGGAACCTGACCGTTAATGATGACCTCTTCTGCGAAGCGCACTTTGACCGGATTGGACTTGAGCTTGGCCTTTTTGGCTGCACTGATGAACGCTGATTTGGGAGACTGAGAACAAAGAGATTTAACACAGAGGTCAGGAGGAAACCAATCCCTGTGTCGGGTGTGCAGCAATGTTTCATCCTGTTATTATAAACAACATAACCAACAGTTCGAAAAATAAAGATACTCACAGGGTATGGCTGGACAACAGTCAACATAATGGACTCCTTACAGTTTCTGGAGGGAGAAAAACACATTTAATTGACTGATAGTTACAGTGAAGGACTTCAATTTAACGGCAACGTAAACAGGAAATCAATGATTTCCAATCCACTGTAATGAACTAAGGGACACGCGTGCGCAAACAGGCACAGACGTGCACACACACACGCGCACACAATCATGGAGGCACACACACCCATGGTCATACATACACACATGCGCGCAGACACACACACACACACACACACACACCATATTCTGGTATCTGGGGGGGATGAGATTTTATTAAAAATGTTAATGTCTCCACAAACAAACAGGCAAGAACACAGCCTCACTTCAGACTCTGACATTTATCCAATTCTAATGAAATGTCATGTCTGCTACATTAGAAAGTATAATTACCCAAGCTTTTGGCTGAGTTTTGTTCAGTAATAATTGGCTAGGAATATGTGAGAGATGCCCAATCAAGTAATGCAGTCACGAAAATGCAATGTTCACTTTTCAGAGTTGAATACATAAACGACCCCAAGGCAGACGCTAGCTCTACAACGTTCTGTCCCTTCGAGAAAGTCTGGTCATCCCTCAGTAATACAACAACTGTCAGCCGTGTTTACACTCTACACATTTCTGAGAGCGTAGTCACAAAATAAAAACTACAACGTGAAGGGCAGGACACAAGAAGTTCCCCCATAAGGGCGTGGTTTGGATGTGTCTTGGAAATTACAGCCATCAAATCACCAAATACTTTGTAAAATCTCTACTTGGTCAAGGTGACAGAAATAATGGTTTATTAAATGATTTTCTCAAAGGAAAAAGTGCCTGTCAAGTCTGGCGGCTGAAGGGCCGTGGGAGGTAACAGCTGTTGGCACAACTGGACATAGTTACCCATGCTGATTACCCTAGATAAACAGAGACAATAAGACAGACAGACAGGGTTACCTGACGAGGTCGATGACTCGTTCCCTGGGCACTGAGCTGACTGCCTCGTCGTTGATCATGATGATCTCATCTCCCGGGATCAGCTTTCCCTCCGAGGGACCTCCTGCAAACACACACACACACACACACGAATGCACAGGCACACACACACACGCACACAAGGATTGTCAGGGATTTGTACATACATTTGTCGTTAACAATGCTGATGCACTGAGACGTGTAGGCTCCGTGTTCACGTTATCTTGGGTTCAAATCTGGTTTCAAACATCAGCCCTACCTGCTAACACCAAAGAAAATGAACTCATGACATTTTTCTCAAAAACTCAGGTTCACTTAATTCCTGCGTCCCACTCTCTCCTGTGGAGATTATGAGCTTCTCAGCCGGCGCTGGCAATTTAATCTCTCTGCTTGTGTTGTAGAGGCACAAGACAGATGAAGACGGGCCTTTGTTCCCGATGCCTGCACAGATTCTGAATGCGCTAATTATTTTCCAAAAAGAAAGCCTGTTTCCCGTGATAGTGGAGTTCTGAATAAATAGATTGACGGATGACACTGGCTGAAGAGAGGAGACGTGGGGAGAGTGTAGGGGGCTTCAGAAACTCTCCAAACATCTGAATAGAATAGAGAGAAGCTGAGAGGGAATCCCTCTGCCTCACTTAGTCATAGAATGACAACTGTTTTGTAGTCTCAGTCTGTGGTCACACTAAGCACCGGATGAGCAACACTCATGACGTTGACTGATAATGTTTAATATGTCAGTCTTTCAGTAGATTATTGGGATAAAATGAAAACATGGAATACCTAAATGATCGATTGTCCAACATCCATCATGTAATCCATCAGTGATTGGTGTTACTCCCCAACTAATAATCACTATACCTCACTAAAATTGTCATATGAGAACAAAACATAATTTGATTGGTGTCACTGCATGTCCAATTGCATTGTGCCATTGTAATTATCACACTAATTAACAGGGAAAAGCTACCACTACGGCACTGTGTTTCAGATAGCTCATATACAGCATAGTGGAGATTCAGTTCAAGAGGTAATTGCTATGTCAAGAATTCATAATTGCTTAGAGGCTGCTATAGGCAAGATACAATCCATGGCAGTGGCTGCCTCATGCATTTATTTAGTCAGGCAGATAGATCACATCACACCAGGGCCAAAAGTCTCATTAGAATTAACACAACCCTCATATTCCTTAATAATACTCGATCATGACAATTGTGGTTATTGAATTGTATTGTTGATCAAACAGTGATTATTGATATACCCCCTAGGCTGATAGAGACGTGACATGTGCTTGGAGCCAAGGACCACTGCTAACAAAGTGCTGAGCGTGAAAAGCCCTATGGCATCAATGTCATACTACAAACATGTGACAACAATTGAACTGCTCTTATTAACCAAAATACAGACAATGAAGTGTTACTGACACTTGAAAGGTCGATGGGAAAGCCAGAATTACCCCAAGGATGTAAAGGTATCCATAACACATACACTACAATGTAATTTGGATTGACTAAAATGTATTTGAACACTTTGTACCAATATCATGTTCAGTAGATTTCTAAACTTCATGTAGGGACATATCTGGATATGATCCCATGAAACAGCTACGGCCCTGTTCTGATGTGAGAGTGTCATGTATATGTATATGGCTTTAAATTAGAGATCTTCAGGCGTGTTCGGTCACTGATCATCATGGGAGATGTAGGCGGAGGGATATACCAAGAGGGGTCATGGGAGATGTAGGCAGTTGGTGGGACGTTGATGCATACCAGGCGTGACGGAGCGGACCACCACCGGTTTCTCACTCCCGGCCACGAAGCCGAACCCCAGGACGGGGTCCCGTCTCATCTCCACCAGCCGGGGGTCAGGGGGCACAAGCTGCACCCCATCCAGACGGTGCACCTCCTCCAGGGAGCTGCTCTGGGACACGTGGCTGAGAGGATACAGGAGTAGGCAACGCATCATCAGAGACAGACTCAATAGGGCAGCTTCTCAGTCCAAACTGATCCAACAGGACACTAAGGACATAGGACTCTCCTGACTAGAACAGTGTTTTCCCAAGTATTGGGAAGGCCTCACGCCAAACTTTTTTGTTCCCTGCCTAAAAAAATTTGCTTTAGTCCCACAACTGAGAGGAACCGGTGAGAGGGTAGTGGGATCAGTTTGGAATTGGGCCCCAGAATGATTCTGTTTTTAACTCCAGTAATTATAATTTTTTATTTTACCTTTATTTATACAGGTAAGTCAATTAAGAACACGTTCTTATTTACAATGACGACCTGATTCATAAAAACAAATCGTCAGTCTGGCACCCTGTATCTGGGTGGGGTCAACATTCTACAAATAGACACTTCCCACTTAGATAACTCACACATCTAATTTACACTGTGCTACATAACACTCCTAAACCATCTGACATGCTTTCTCACGCACACACAATGGGTCAAAGGATGGAGTTCACTGTCTGGCATTAGTGATGTGATTGGGTGTGGCATCCTACATTTGTGTTTCTGATGTACCCACTGCACCATACCCACAGTCCACATCCTTCATGTTCAGGGTTTTTTGCCCTCTCTATACCTATTGCAATTGGTTCTGTCCATTCCTCTTCTCAACTAATGTCTATTGGTTCTGTGATAATATGAAGTATCTCTGGGTTATATAATCCATTCACTCTTTTGGCGTCTCCATTCTCTCTCTGTTCAGGTCCATTTTCTCAGGGCTAGCTTCAATACAGCTTCACTACTTTACTGTTGCTCTCACTCTCCTAAATCTGTATTCTGATGAATCGTGTTCAGTCCCGTACCCTAGGTGAGCTACACGCAGGCAAATCGATCATGGTTTAATCTCCAAGAGCTGGGCAAATGGTCAGAGTTCACTGGCATCTGTGCCATGGAAGGTCAAATGCTGATGTTGCAGCGGATCCACACAGACCGGGACCAGGTAATCCATACATGGGTATACCAAGGGCACAGTAAACAAATATTCCCTGGATAACGAAGGATAATATCAGTAGTGTGGACTGTCTGGGATTCAGGATTCAGAGTGTTCAGTGTATTATCATTATCCCAAGTGCACAGAGAGGGTGATGTATTTGAAATCCACTCAGTCCTTTATGCCCAATAGGGAGACCCTTCTATTACACTCAGGCCAATCAGAGAAATATATCGCCACAAAGCCAGATATATTGCTCTGAGACCAGCCATATACTATCCTCCTAATAGCTGTCTCACACCTCAGATGGTACGGCTCGCACATACACTTAGGCAGGCAGGCAAGCACGCACATTCCCCTTTGCCATGAAGGAGAACAGCAACATTCACTAAACCTGTAACAGTAGGTTGTGCTAGGTTAGGAGAACCTCTCTCTTCGGTTTACCTGTCCTCATCCATGTATTTCTCACGCCTAGAAATCCAATTGTCACACTCCCTTATCTGCACTCCGGTGTCATCTCTGTGAACGTCACCCCATTCTCACTGGGATCAAATAAGCCTCCATGCTAGTGACGCGTCTAGAGATAGGAGACAGCACCCTTTCCTTGTTCAGAACTCCTGCGTCACTCGGGTGGGAAAAGGTGTGTTTTATGTATCCACAGAAGTAGTAAAGGAAATCAGTATTCCAAAAGAGTTCAAGACACCGAGGCAGTCTACGTCAGACAGGGATGAAGGGATGGAGGTGTGGTGGGGGGAATCAGTATTCCATTGGCATACTGTTGATACAGGACATGGGAGAACATGACGTGTCTGGAATTTCCAGACAAAATTGGAACGACTGACCTTTAAAAACACCTCACTAGTCCTCATAATCCTTAGGAATCTCCATTACAGTGTACGTGTTCACTAGCACCTGTCATAACTGACGTTTTGAGTAATCACACTTTGTCACGCCCTATGAAGCATGTGGGGGAAATTTGATCAGAGGATAATTTCAAGTTTATGTCAGGACTATTTATCAAGCAATGCATGTGATCACACACTCACTAATTATATTGTAAGGCACTCACTGAGCAAAAGTGTGTCACGTGTTAATGCTAAAACAAGTGATTTGAATATTAATAGCTGAGAGAGGTAGATTTGAATTAGGCCTGGACATTGTTGCTGTACACCCCCCTGGGGAAGGATGGTACTTACTTGCTGAAGTAGTCTCGGCCGTCCCTGGAAGAGCCCATGTCCCAGCCATAGGGGGGTCCCGGCAGGGTGCCCCAGGATCCAGAGGGGGGAGGCCAGCCCGATGATTTGTTCTTGTGGCTGAAGCAGAGCAAAATTAGGTATAAGGATGATCGTATGGACATCTTATTCATTTGTGATGTTGCTGTAAGGAGCACCTTTCTCTACTGGGCTATGGGGCATTCTTTTTCCTGGTCCTTCGAGCTGGATATCTACATAGCTTAACATAATTGGCTGCTACGGTCATTACATAGCCGATATAGCAAGTCCTGCCCTGAATTTGAAGGCATGAGACGGTCAGAGAACACCGAGACGACCGTCGGATGGCTCACCGTAAATGAAATGAATGATGTAACCGAGACGTCACTAAAATTGGCATCCTCTTGGATAAACTTTGCATAAAGTGTGCCTAGAATCAAAATGTGTCATTGCCACTCTCAACTCTTCACAGGGCCAAATCATACAGAACACTCAAGATTTTTTTCACATACAAAAGACTGGCCTTCAGACTAACACTCTCCAGATAACTTCCAAGCCTTGAGGTAGAAATAACACTGTCGTGACAGTTCAATGACAACGCCAAGCTCGGGCACAATGGAACACGGAGGACGTCATGTCAGAAACACACAGTACGTGACAAACACCCACAGATTGATGTGTCACAGTGTACTCATTCACACTCTAGCCTCCAGCCTCGCACCGACACGCCACGCTGCATTGATGTCTGCTGAAGACTTTACACATGTAAAGCACAATGTGGTAGCACAACGTGGTAAGGCACCATACGGCAACATGTAGAACAATAAAGACAAGATCAGAAAACGTGTTTTTATCAGTAGTCTTTCTTTACAGACACAAAACCCCCAGTGAAAACAATTTAGCATGGATTTTAATCAGCTGATACTTAAATATCCCTCAGAAATATCATCCTTATAGACTTAATGGGTTGACTACATTAAGCCATCAGTGGGACAATATTACCCCCATTATCCCATCATGGGGGTGGGTTTCGGAGAGCCAGCTATGCAGTCGGTCGGCATTGCTTGTGTCTCATTGTGTTGAAGAGGCTTTTGGTCTAAACTCTAAACCAAACTGCTGTGGTGGATTCAGAGCTGAGGCCTTCATCTCCTAATCCTCCTCATCAGAGCCAAAACAAATCCACCACTGTCTGTGTGTGTGTGTGTGTGTGTGTGTGTGTGTGTGTGTGTGTGTGTAGTAAGAGGATTTAAAAGGAAGAGGAGGAGAGGGAGTGTATGAAAAATGCCACTCCACTTGAGATCTGATGTCACAGCCTAGCAGGGAGCAGAAGGGGGGAGACTGTTCCTCAAAAACAGTTTATGTACGGAAGGGAAAGGGATTCGGGTATTGATGTGGGAACACTGTTGTCTCAGTGCAAATATGATCATTGTTTTTGCAGCAAGGAAAAGTTGTGGGAAGGATTTAAAAAGAGGAGAAGACTATGATTATAAAAGATTCAAATGCTCAGTTCAATGATCATCATCACCATCATCATCACCACCATCATCACCATCATCAAACAGAGTGGCTGTACTTTGCTATGCATGACAAAAAAAGCAACCATTGAGCTATGAAGCCTCTAATCAATATGAAACGTGGGCATGTAGCAACACTTTTCAAGGAAATCGAAAAAAGCACTTTCCCTTTCAGAAGTAGAATTGGTCTTTTCAGAAAAGCTTTTGCCGTCATGTGCTGCAAAAAAAAAACAAAGATAGCAGAACCACTCAAGGCCTTGAATCAATCATTCTGATTCAACTGCAAAAGGTCCCAAAGAACTAAAACTGTGCAACAAATTCAAATACAGAACGATTATCTCTTGGCCATTCTGAACAGAATGATGGTGAATCGAATCATTTCCAAAAGTTGTTGTAAGATTTAGCCTAATACCTGGCTGTGAATAACAGCCAGTCTCATGATGACACACAGTCTGTTGTATGATGGCCTTGGCTCCTGAATGAAGTCTTACATCCTATTGCTTGGTTACACCTTCAAAGCCTGCCATTACATCCATTGACTTTCCCTTCTTTTGTCAGGTCTGTAAAACGCTTGAAAGAAACAATGGCCTACAGTGGCAAATTACACAATCAGCAATCTCCCTGCACTGGATGTGTGTGTGTGTGTGTGAGTGAGCACTGGGAGGTAACAAGTATTTTGGTCTCTGGACAGTTTACTCATTGCGCAAGCATTGCCCAGTGAAATATCTTTGCTATGTATCACCTATATGCTTTGAAAAGGATCTTTCAGATCACATGTGTCATGCACATTCTCCAGCGTTCCCCCAAACATTTCTAAAACCATCTTTGTTGGAGCAGAAAGGTTTTCACGAGGATGGAGTCTAGCATTGTCCTATTCTTCAAGCAAGAAGTGTGTCAAAAGCCATGTTCGTTTTCCTGAGTGCTCCCATCCTCATATGCCCATCTAGTTGTGGACTATTCTGTGGCACCACCGCCAGCTATGATCGTCAGAACAATTAACGCTTGGTTCAGAGAATCGCATTCTTGTCGAGCTCTGATGGCTGAGGAGACCTCATGCCGTTAGTGCTAGCAGGCTTCGTCACACTCCACACAGCAGTATGTTCAGCTTGGACGGCTACTCACTCACCATGCTCCAGCAAGCAGGAGTAAAGAGGCTGGACAGAGACAGAGAGAGAGAGAGAGAGACAGAGAGACAGAGAGAGAGACAGACAGACAGACAGAGGATGAGAGGGAGGGGGTGAGAGAGAGAGCGAGCCCTGGTTAAAAACTCGTTCTCCCCCACCACCTAGACCTCTACCCAGACATTCAGCCAGCCACACACATGTTAATAGCTTTTCCATGATGCGTTAGTCTCCATTAGCACAATGTCAAAAAGAGATGCTACAATCTCCCTCCCCGGGCCTTGCCTCTCTTTTTACACTCTAAGGAATAACTGGGCTAATACCCCCTTCGCTCCAAGACTGGTTGGAGGGCATAGAAATATTCAACGACAAGAGAGCACCTCAGTCATAAAATTGAGACAAGTCTCGACCTCTGTCTTTTAAGGAACCAAAACAAGCACTTTTGGGGACAGGAAACATTAACATTTGAGAAAAATCTGACTCAATTTTGTGTTTCTTTACAGCATATTTTCACAATATAGTTGTCTTTCATTATTCATTGGCTAAAAGGCCTCCCTTGTTCGGCAGGAGTTCTACAGTTGCAGAGAGCAAATGCTAAAGTAATCCTGGATGAGTATATTTTAGGCTTTTTTCCCCCGAACAACCCAAGTTACTCTTACTCCATCTGGGGATCTTTCATCTAAAGTGTTTAGAGGTCTGGTTCCCTGCCATGAATAATAGAAAACGGACACAAAGGCAGTGGTTAGAGAGCATCAGTGTGTCCCTATGTGGTTCTTCAACGTTCCCTGTGGATGACTAAAACACTCTGCTAGGAGCCATTTTATCACTTCTGCACTCTGCTCCAAACCATAGAAATAGACATGGCAGAATGGAGAGGGTTTTAAATTCTACTTAGACCTACCTAGACAGCGTGCATCTTCACAGGTCATGTGGTCAGAATGTGGTAAGAAATCAGTCAAGCTAGAGATACAAATAGCCCCACCAATAGTGCCGCCGTCGACCACGTATAATGCAAATTCTACACATTGTAAATCTATGATCTTGACTTCATCCCCATCCAAGTTCTGTGACTCAAGGCATCCCATTAACTTTTTCCACCACCAGCAGCCTACTAGAGACTCCTCTCCCCTCCCATGTCGGTCTGTGGTGCTTCAGAGAGCCATAAATGAAACATCCCTCCATGTCTTTAAAAGATGCCCTCAAAGTGCTCCCTATTAATACAGCATGGCTTTCTGAAGAAGACAACATGCTTCAGCTCTAACAGCGACGTTTTATGTAACCCGGCCATACCACAACCCATGCTCTGCTCTGAACATCTTGTCCAGGGAGGATACACTATAGGCCTTGACGAGGGAATGCTGAGGACCACATAAAAACTGCAGGCGTTTCGCAGAGGCAGCTGTCGTTAAAATGCAATGTATGGAAACTTTGAGTTATCAAAAATGTACATTTGAAGTGGATAACCTTGCAGTTTTATGGGGATTTTGTTACTCAGAGTTAATTGCTATTCATTTAGAGTTCATGGCTTTAGAGTATGGGAAAAGCATGATATTCCACTATGTAAAACAAGGGGTTTAGGTTGCCCTTCAGCACCACCAGTAGCCTTGAATTGTTCAGCACCATGGACAGCACTAGTGCTCAACCCAGCCACAATACTGAAGCCGCACTACTCACTGCAATCACCTTGTTGCAGCAATTTACTAAAATGGAAGGTCAAAAAGCACATTGCTGGAATGACAAAGCCCGCAAATTCTCTTTCTTCACTGTCACTTAGTGACTCTCTCTCGCTCTCTCTGTCACTCACACACACTAACATAGCCCCTGAGCCTTTTGGCCTCCTTGCCGGCACACACAGACCATGACAGGCTATGGTTCTCACAGGCCTCCCCATGCTCTTATTTGGATTGATATTCATTCATGCCTCTGCCATGTATAATGATGTACGTTAACTGGCTAAATGAACAGTCTTGGTACTCAGTAACGAACAATACAATACAGTTACAGCTATCAGCTACATTCTCTGGGTGACGCCATGATACTCCTTCGTTTCCGTGTAGTTTACAGTCACATCAAGTCAAGTGTGTGTATACCGCACACGCACACACACACCTCCATTGACGCCGATTGCTCTGATCTTACAATAAATTACATAACCTGTTCTGACATCCCCACACCTATCACACTGTGCTTCAAGGGAGCACACATCAGAAGGAGAAGAACATGAAAGGCAGAACAAAACAAAGCCATGCCCCTCTTCCTGTCCCTGAGTGACAGTAGCAGGAAACCCATAGGCAAAGCAGAGAGAGAGAGAGAGGGTCCTGGGGGTGTGCACGCTGTAGGAGGCTGCCATAGAGGCTGCTGGTGGTAATGGTGGTAGTAGCGAGGGTTGTTGTTTTAACCCTGGCACATGGTCTGGCAGACAGCCCATAGCACAGCACAGCATGACCCTCTGCAGTAGAACAGTAAGAACAGTACATCCTCAGTTGGCTCCACCAGCCAGCAAGACTCACTCACACACAGAGGGAGGGAGACTATCAGCATTCAGCTCAAGACTCAAAGGCTGGCACTGAACCCTTTGAGATTCCTTTCTGAGGAATGGTTCCCTAGGGAGCTGATCCTTTGTCTTTAGTCTTATGGCAAGTGTGTGTGTTTTGTAGTGCTCTCTATATATTGTTTGTCCTAGTCCTTCAAACAATGATTATATGGGCCAAATGCCCTCTTCAAGGGGTGTCCTTGAGTACTGAATGATGTGGAAAGGAAATATTATACTAGGGCATTCAATATATTTGGCTTGACTTCCTATAATCTAGAGGCACCTGTCCATTGAATATTTCAACCTGTATCGTCCTTCATTTAAAGGATACATTAACATAAAGTTATGACATTGAATTATAGCCCATTATTTGGCCCATAATTTTGGCCGGCTGACACACACCTCACTCATTAACAAAGTGATGCAGAGGGCTAGGTCACATCTGTGATAGTTTTCAATGGCCATGCCAATTCTGAATAACACAAACTCTGTAGGTCATTCTAGAGGGATATTTCAAATCCACAGATTAGAGATAATCACTGTCATATTATTTTGTTGGAAAATAATTTAATCCAGCTATTCCTCACATTATTGCATTTAGGATAGTATGATTAATTTTAGTATGAAAACTGACTAAACATATCAAACACATACGAAAAAGGGAGCGCTTATATTGCAGTCAGATGTTGTAGACCTAGATCTCCTAAATGGCTCATAAAAGCCATTGATATTCATCCATTTTAACAAATGCTCCGGGTTGCCGGATTAGGTTCAGTCATTTTTAAATAAATTCTCCGGGAAGACAGATTGGGTTCTTCGACTTTCTTAAACAATTAGGAAACACAAGTCTCGTTAAGCAATCATTAAGAGATCTGTGCAGGTTCTGGTTGACAAAGCCCCAGCTGATGGTAGCAGCTTGTGTGCATACATACAGATTTTGTGGTGGGGTTGGGGTGCATCACGTTTGCCAGTGTTAAACACAGATGAATGCAACAGCTGCATTAGCAAAACACTGGAGCACAAATCCCACAGATCAAACTCCCACAGAACAAGCATCACTAAATACATGACAAATATATCCCAAACAAGACCACAAAATATTATCATTAGTACTGAAGAGCAGTGCTCTTTCTGTGCTGTTTCAGCAGTAGTATTTAAGTGGTGTAAAGTAACTAAGTAAAAATACTTACTGTACTTCTGTATCTGTATTTATATTTTTGAAAATGTTTACTTTTACACTACTAAATCTGTAGTTTTTACTCCCATACATTTTCCCTGACAACCAAATGTACTCGTTACATTTCGAATGCCCAGGCAGGACAGCAATATGATCAAATTCTATGCATAGTCACTTTACAAATGACCTCGACTAAGCTGTACCCCCGCACATTGGCCTCGGTACCGGTACCCCCTGTATATAGCCTCGTTATTGTTATGTAATTGTCTTGTGTTACTTTTTGATTATAATTTTTTTTAACTTCAGTTTATTTAGTAAATATTTTCTTAACTCTATTTCTTGAACTGCATTGCTAATTAAGGGCTTGTAAGTACACATTTCACGGGAAGGTCTAACCTGTTGTATTTGCACATATGTTATTTGAATTCACATACCTATCAATATAATATTTATCTTACCTACTGCATCTGACCTTGGGGACTCACTAAACACACATACTGTGTTTGTGTGTGCCCCTGGCTGTCCATAACTTAAAACAACAAGAAACGTGTGCCTTCTGGTTTGCTTAATATAAACATGACAATTGAGTTTTCCCACAACTGTACTTAAGCACATTCAAAACTACTATTTTAGACTTGACTAAAGTAGTATTTTGCTGGGTGACTTTCACTTGAGTCATTTCCTATTAAGTATGACAATTGAGTACTTTTTCTACCACCGTTTATGTAGTATTCAGCAAAGGGACAGGGGGGCATGTGTGTGTCTGCATGTGCTTGTTTCTGCGTGCATGTTGACATCCACTCATGTTTTGGTCTCTTTCTCGCAGCTTGTCGTTAACTGTGGATCCATGTGGTGAGTGAGTGATACTATCTAGAGCAAAACAAATCGCTGAGTGAGTTAACATCATTAGCGGATAACCGCTAGACTGGAAAGTCCTAAACCAAACAGGGCCCAGACACACTAGACTAGAGCATGAGACAATAACTATAAGATAATGAGATGCAAATTACCAATTTGAATGAATCGCATAAAACATATGAATAATATAAATCATTTTCTTCTATAGCTGTTTGTTGAGCCAAACTTGACTCACTGGACAGGCAAAGGCTGTTTTACGTAAATGTGTATACCTCCATTACGTATGACAGGTTACGCTACATCAAGAACAGTATGGTTACAGAAACAAAATAAATGACAGAAACGAAAGTAGGGGGGTTGGTCCGTGCAGACCCGGCGCCAGAACGAATCATTTGGACGGGCCTTTGGTTGCAATATGCGGTCCAGTCATTTTTCACCTGACCTCCTATGTGTGCACGTGCTTGCGCATTCACACATTTTTTAATGGGTGTTACAGTAAAGACCATAGGCAGCTCTTGAGTTTCACGTTTGGGAAAGCTTACAATTTAACCTAGAATGAATACCGATATGAATGACAGTTATTCACTTTTTTATATGCACATTTTCGTGGAACAGTTTAATTTCATTAATAACGTTTTAAAAATCATTGTCACGTGGTTAATCATAAAAATCGGAAGTAAAATGATACAAACTAAAAGTTTAAATTCAACTATGAGAACATTAGCCTCTGCCATATAGACTCCGGCCCCTCTGAGTTTTCTGTGCCAGTGAGCTCCTGACAGAAAGCTGTTTTTTATGACGTTTCGACTGAATATATCGAATCAGGATATTTAGCACTTTCACATCGAGGCTTGGTGATTATCGAGGCTGGGAGTGTTGGAAATATTTTTCAAATACTGGAGGAAGTGTAATTCTCAATGCATGTTAAAAAAAACAGACTTCGTTGACTGAAAAAATGTGTGGTGTATGTGGTGAGTTAAGACAATCAGAAATAAGACATTGCCGAATGGGCATTCAAATATGCATTCATTATGGAGAGAGACGCACAATATCTTCGCCCGACCCCCACCCCCTTCTTCTTGATGCAACATTTTAATTTATACATTTTACGCGATCTTCACACATATTTTAGACGCTTTTCACTCACATCCGCAACTCAATCAGCTAGACCTATTGTCACGCGCACTACCCAGATTGGGGCTTCGCAAACACTTGTGACTTGAAACAATCAACAGCTATTTAAAAAAACAACAACTAATGCTCCTCTGTGGCTAATGCTTCCTGGTGAAGTATTTTGAATTACTTTATTTAGACAGAAGTACTTATATATGGGGCGCAGTGGTCTAAGGCACTGCATCTCAGTGCTAGAGGCGTCACTACAGACCCTGGTTTGATTCCAGGCTGTATCACAACCGGCCGTGATTTTGAGTCCCATAGGGTCGCACAATTGGCTCAGCGTCGTCTTGGTTAGGGTTTGGCCGGGGTAGGCCGTCATTGTAAATAAGAATTTGTTCTTAACTGACTTGCCTAGTTAAATAAAGGTTAAATAAATAAATATAATTTTGGAAAAACATCAATTTACTTTAGGGCAATCCAGCATCCTAACAGTGCACTTCCAACTTTCCTTTCCAATTTCGCAGGAGGCTGAAACCAGAGATCTGTAAATAATGATGAGATGCTCATGTCTCCACCCTAACAATAGGCGTCTTTGTCCCAAAGGCGGGAAGGCAGGCGACAAGGTTAGGTCTGCATATTATTCCCATAGAAACGCATTGGGCTTACACTGGACAGATTGTGAGTGAACCCTCTCGCTTTGCCTCTTCCTCTCTGCTGAAACTATATCACCAGAGAAAGTTTCCGGGCGAGCGAAACAGCGCCCCTGTATATGTAGCCCATGTATCCGATGCTGTCTGGACAGAAATAGCATGACATGTTTTGGTCTTTTGGTCCAGACAGCATCCGATACATGGTCTACACTGAGACAGAGCGGTGCTGTTTCACTCGCTCGGATGCTTTAACAGATTGATGAGTGTTTCTGTCGTCGCGTGTCTCGGTCAAATAAATGATCAGTATTTTATTTGGATGGGCAAGGAGATACGGCAGGTCAGGCTAGTCCTCTAAGGCCCGCCCATAACGCCGGCCATGGGTCGGGGAGGATTACAGGGACCGTCTAGTGTAGGGGATAATTTGATGACATTAATTGTCTTTTCTCCTTTCCTTAAAAAACATGCATATCACTAATTACACAGGACATATAGAAAGCACTGTTGAGCAGAACATGTGTTGAGGGTTGTCCTGGACTAGTGACAGGACTGCATAACTGAGACCCGTAAATACATATGTTTATATAGAGTCAAGTAACAGGGTCTGTATAATCAGGCAGGCGAACAGTGGAAGCATAAGGACTTAGGAAAGACAGAAACTATAAGTTAAAGGTCAAGTGCTTGCAGGACTAATAATATAGCCCAACCAAATGTCAAGTGTGAGTGACAGCAAGCAAGTGTGAAGACAAAGAATGTGGTGAAGAGAGGCAAGGACAAGCTATTTTTCCATATGCAGAGAACAGGGCATTGAGATCATAGACGTATCAGGGAAAGATATAATGCTGATTTAATCCATTGATTTAATACATTAAGCTCTAGAAGATGACAACAGAATGGCCAACACAGGAAATATATGTTCACGATAAATGTATTCTTTTTTGTATTACATTAAGGGCCTTGCCACTATTCTAATCTAAACTTGGAACAGAGGTGGGCGTTACTGGGCGTAAACAAGCAAGAGCTCGGATTGGAGGATAATAGTGGCAAGGAGAAATCCTATTCATATATGGGAATGTACCCGTGTGCTACAAAGGTATATAAACAGAGCCCTGTGATGAGTATAGTCAGTCGTTCCATGGACCGGCTCAAGACTTTGTTACGTGTATTAAAGTCTTTTTGAATTCACAAGTTCTTGTAAGAGTTTCATATTTTTGAGGAACCATTTTCCACGACACTAGCAAACCAAGGTCGCTTGTTCGAGGGGAACTGTAACATTTTTGCTAACCCTTCCCCTAACCTTAACCTAATTCACCTAACCTACTACATACATTCTCCTAACCTTTGTCGTTAGTTCTCCTTACCAGCAATGTAAATTCACATGGAATTGTCCTTTGCTGTTACAGAGCAACAAGCAGCCTGGTCTCAGAGAAAGACATATAATACCATACGTCCCTAAATGTATAATACATTCATCCAATTCCTATGATATTGTACGACCGGGTAAGACATATGACACTAGAATTTCTCTAATTCGTGTCATATTGTACGACCACTATTTAATTCTGGTGTAACTTAATGTAATATAGCATACTCAATGGATGAAAGCAATGTATGTACTAAATCTTACAAATTGCCCTGTGGCCAGCTTGGTTGAGCACAGAGTGCCAATATATCCCTTATAGATGATTCTCTCTTCAAACAGAGGCTTATTTATAAATCCTACTTTAGCCCACCACTCAGAGACACTTTCTATATACTCTAAAACAAGATGTTAAATATTTTTAGAACAGCTACCTGAATATCCTCAGAACTGAAGGCTGTGGTTGTAATCTAACATAGAAACTGACAGCACCCACTTAACTGTAGAACCCCCAATTGAAATGTGATGGTCAACATTAAAAACACTCTACATTTTCCAAACAGGATAACTCTAAGTTGATCAGTGCTCAGGAGCAGAAGCACTGCAGTCTCCCCTCCCCACTCCACTGCACAAATGCATGGAAAGTAAAACAGAGCAGCTGGAAATAGCATCTGCTCAAAGGCACTACCGAAGAGCATGTAGGGATCTGCCCAAAATCGGACAACTACTTTGACACAAACTGCTGTCAAAACAAGGCCTAAAAAAATACAAAAATGGACGAACATCTAAAACTAACCAGAGGACATGGGACCCAAAGTTCAGTTCTGTTCCGTTCAGTCGCTTGGTGCAAATCATCATGTAAGTGGTTAGCCAGCGCACTCTCCCTGAAAGCAAATGTATTTTCCTGCCAAAGCGGCGTGAGCTAGAATTTAAATTGAAAGCAAAAAAAAGGTTGTTTGCTTGCTTTATTTCCATAATTGATCTGGGGGACGCTTGTGATATATGGAGGAGAGGATGTGCTTGGTCTCTTCAGTGTAACCAGAAGTTAGAAATGCTACTGTATGATTAATCCTCTGTCTATACAGGCTATCATTTTGAATACGGTGTTGTCGGCCCTATTTGTATTTGTCTCTTATTTGTCACATCTGATTAAGACTTGGTGCAGGTGGCTTCCGTCGAGACGAATGTTGCTTCCACTAAAAACAAAACAAGCAAACTGATTGATTCCAAGCAGGGGACTTAATTTCCTTGACTGAGGATGACTTTCTAGTTTAAATGGATGCTTTGGAGCTCCAACTTCATGAGATCAATTTTGGTTGATAACTATTTGTTACTCTATACCACCAGAAGGTGGGCAGGATAATCAAACATGAGTTTCCTTCTTGTTGCTTGGCAAAGGCAAAAAACAACAATTAAACAGATAATTACAATACCTTCATTTCAAGATATTGCCAAAACCCCAAACAGCTCAGTAGCCATTTTCTACTCCAAGTATCTTCTTACAAACCTATAACTTACACCAGCGTTTCCCAACTCGGTCCTAGGACCCCCCGGGAGCACGTTTTGTTTTTGCCCTAGCACTACACAGCTGATTCAAATAGTCAAGCTTGACGATGAGTTGATTATTTGAATCAGCTGGGTAGTGCTAGGGCAAAAAACTAAACGTGCACCCAGGGGGGGGCAAGACTGGGTTTGGGAAACTCTGACTTACACCAGCGTTTGAGACCCAGTGACTAATATTTTTCACAATGCCTATTGGGACATAATCAACAGTAGAAACTACATAATCAACAGTAGAAACTACATAACCAACAGTTTCGTTTTACCTTTATCATTTAGTTTGACCTTTTTTCAATTTACATTTCTTTCCATAAAAACGATGCCAGCTGATTCATGATTTCGACTGGCTGAGAAACACTGCCTTCCTGTCTGTCTCGTCCCGACTCCCAACACGTTCATTACTATGGGACAGCTGGAGATCAAATTTGAATATTGAAACAATGTTGCTAATGTCGGAGAGACAGACAGCAAGTACAAATCTCCCCTGTTGAAAACTAAATGTTAGTGTAAAAGAAATGTGAGATAATGTCTAGATGCTTTTTATAGTGGAGATTACGTTTATAAATTGCTTGGCTGGGCTGATGAGACAGTGCATTGCGCAGTCAGATGGAACAGAGTAAATAGGCATTTTAACATGATATATTAAGCCGGTGGTAACTTGTGGAATAGACACCGGCTTGAATGCGGTTTTAACCAATCAGCATTCAGGATTAGACCCATCCGTTTTATAATTCCCTATAACGCACAGTATATCAAGAATTCAATGGCTATAGTTCATTCTCACGTATTTGGTTTGGTGCTGTTGAATTCAATTTTTATTAGCATGCTAGGACTGATGGTTTGGTTAGCTAAACAAGCAAGTCTGTTTGTGTGGTTACTAGTTAACTTGCTAGCTACTTCAGTGGATGTTGTACACTTTTCTACCGGCAAATGAACACATTTCTAATGGCAAATGTGTTAAATTATAGCCATGGTATAAAAGGGATAATCAACTCAGGGCTCTATGTGTTCTCTTCTACATCTTCACAGATAGAACAATGAGACAGATATTTCACTGGATGTATAATTGTGAAGCATCCGGTTAGCGTTTCCACTCACTACCAAATATGGTAGTGAGACGAAGCCCACTGGCGGGGCAGTGGGAGAAGATGGAACAAGATTCACAGAGCAGGCGTTCCTTAACGGAAATACGCAGATGTATACTAGAATGCGCCAATATGATATCGGTAGCGCGTGCTTGGCTCTGCCTACCACCTTGCTTTTTCTGCCTGCTATGACTCATTTGTTCCCATTGGAAACGACAAGCTGTGGTCTATCTTGGTTTAGTTATAAAAAATCTTTGACGTCGTTCATTATTTTCCACTGAACGCATAGCCCTCGTTGATTATCCCTTACGTAGACTCTACATAATCAACACTAACTACCCACACAACATGTGGGTGTCTTTACAGTGTCCCTACTCAGACCTCCACGAGCAAAAACCTCCTCTTAAAATCCCTCAATCTTTTCTTTCATAATACAAGGCCGCATTGTGAATCACTGTTGTGTATTTATTTGTTCCTCTATTCTTGTCTGTCCTTTCTTTCTCTCTCTCGCTTTCCTCTCGCTGACTGACTGACAGACACAGGGACAGAGGGAGACATGCTTCAGCGATTTCATCCAGTTGAATGAAGCGGGGGTCATGTGTGCGGTGGTGATCACCCGTCAAAATCCCTTTGGAGGATTAGTGCGACTCAAATCAAGAAATGTGTGGTTTTCCTGCGCTGATCTATTGGTTTCTCCCGGCTGGCTGCCTCTCTGATTTCTATATTCAAACATATCTGTGACGCTGCTTGCACCTTGCTCTGAGAAACAGCAGATTCATTGAATAATTCAACGGTCAACTGTGGCGGTAAAACTTTAAAAGATCATAACGATAATTTGTCGATGGAACCTGACCTTAGAATTCAAGGTACACTTAACCAGCATGGCTACCACAGCATTCTGCAGCGCTACGCCATCCCATATGGTTTGAGCTTAGTGGGACTATCATTGACCCAACACACCTCCAGGCTGTGTAAGGGATATTTGACCAAGAAGGAGAGTGATGGAGTGATGCATCAGATGACCTGGCCTCCACAATCACCCGACCTCAACCCAATTGAGATGGTTTGGGAAGAGTTGGACCACAGAGTGACGGAAAAGCAGCCAACAAGTGCTCAGCATATGTGGGAACTCCTTCAAGACTGTTGGAAAAGCATTCCAGGTGAAGCTGGTTGAGAGAATGCCAAGCGTGTGCAAAGCTGTCATCAAGGCAAATGGTGGCTACTTTGAAGAATCTCAAAAATAAAATATATTTAGATTTGTTTAACCCTTTTTTGGGTTACTACATGATTCCATAGGTGTTATTTCATAGTTTTGATATATTCACTATTATTCTACAATGTAGAAAATAGTAAAAATAAGGAACAACCCTGGAATGAATAGGTGTGTCCAAACTTTTGACTGGTACTGTGTATATATATATATATATATATATATATATTTTGGGGGGGGACAACAATGCAATTTCAGAATGTAACCCCCGTCCCCAGTGAAAGTTGCGCCGCTGGAAACAATATAGAGACATCAATAAGCATCAATGACCCCCGTTTGAAACTTTTCCAGCCAATAACAGCCCCAACGAGATCCAAATAGCTGCCCTAATATCTCTTAAAGGAATCCCTCGAAGGAACCCAGAAGATCCCGGGCCTCTAACAAACTTGAGGTGCCGAGCTACGCCACACACTCCCACTACTTCACAAGAGAGAGAATGATTAATTCCAGCTGTAGCCCTCTCTCTGTGTGCTGAGGTTTAAAATGTTTGTTTTGAGCCATGTTTAGTGGGTTTAGTGTTGCGACCCCACTCAAGTGAGGGATCATCCCAACGTCTGTGTGTATGATTGTGTTACAGTGTTTGTGTGTGCTACAGGCTCTGTTTGCGTGCATGTGTGTGATTGTGCTACAGGCACTGTGTGTGTGTGTGTGTGGACTAGAAGCACAGAGATCAGGAAGTCACAGAGATCAGGAAGAATTGTGCTCTGAGCTATTCATCATTACAACAACATTCTACTTATGGAACCTCCTCTGCTTCAAGTTTTCGCATTTATATAGTCTCCCTCTCTCCCCCTCTCTCACCCCTACCCCCTCTGCCTCTATCATTTTCACATTCCCTGATGGGCCTTCTACTCTTTCTACTTCTTCACTTTACTTACCTTGCTTTATCTTGTTGTTACTCTGTTCTTCCTTCCCTCCTCCCTCTGTAGCTCTCTGGTACATCATCTCCATGTCTGATTTCTGTCCTTTCTCACTCACATAAATTATGACTTCTCTAGTTCACACACCTTCACTTCCCCTTAGTCTTTATCTTACTCTCTCCCACTCTCTATGTCAAACTCTCTCTTGCAACTTATCTAACTATCCTGCCAAACAGAGTCGCTCAGCTCTCGCTCTCTCTCAGAACTTTTTGGATCAGCCACAAAGCCGTGGCCTGAGTCCTGACTCACTGCTTGTGTTGCAGTCCACACTCCGCTCCCAGGCACAACAGACTGCTCGCTCATTGGTCACACACTCCTTGTTCCTATGCAGAGACAACCCCCGCCACCCTCAACCCCTCCCCGCATGGACCCTTAGTTTCCGTCGTCCCGGTACGGTACACACACTCACCCTGACAGCTTTGCCATCTTTGCGAAACCAAAGACGTCCATGCGTTCGAGTTATGGCTGTAAAAACTCAGGCACTCCAGATGGCGATTAGATCAAGATTCAAATCCAGAGTAGGGAAAAACACATTTGCACAAACTCCATAATCAGGTTTTAGTAAGTAACAGTGCTAAAATATTGGAGAAGTCCAACAAGCAGAAGTGTCATTCCTTGCTGAAATCGCTAAGCCTTAAGACCTGTCCTGTTTCCTATCCAGAGTAATGCCCTTGAGAGGGTATAGGGTGGGCCAGTGAAGGACCCCCCTCTGACTAGCCAGTCCGCTCTACCCCTCTCTCCCCCTGGCCGAGGCGGGCAACGCTGAGTCCTCTCGGGGTGGTCTCCATCTCAGCTAAGCTGGAAGATTGTGCCGGTCCAGAGGTACATGGAGAATAAAAGCGACGAATGAGAGGGAGGGGATGAAGAGAAGGAGGGGGGATGGAGGAGTGAGAGAGGGAGGGGAAGGAAAGGAGGAGGGACTCAAATCCACATGACGGATACTCCCAGCACTCACACGTCCTCCGCGGAGAAGAGAGGAGCCATCCGTCCCCCTGGTCTTCACCCCTTTACGAAAGTGAGAGGGGTGGAGAGAGCTAGGGAGGGGTGCTCGGATTGCCTGGAGAGGAGGGAGTGCAGCAGAGGAATGGAAAGGGAGAGAGGGAGAAAGAGAGAGAGAGACAGACGTGACGAGCGTTAGGAGAGGAGCACTGACTCTGCAGAATGAGAGAGGGAGGAAGGCTGGCGGGAGCAGGACCCTGTCTCTCTGGTTTATTTGTGTTGCTAAGTGAGCCACAGCAACCACACTGACATATAGAAAGAACACCAGCACACTGCTAACTTTCATCTAATAACAAACCTGAAACAGAGCTATGCCTGATGACTCGGTGATGAGTGTCAGAAATATCTGTAGTTACATATGAGCCTAGATACAGCTGTTAGGACTGTTTGCGTTTTGTGTAATTACTCCTTGACATGCTTTGTATGCATTTTATGTATGTCGGTTGCACACTGCTCTCTCTCTCTTTCTCTCTCTCACTAGCTCTCTCTCACACACACACACCATCAAACAGGAACGCAAAGTCCATTAGGACGCATCCTCATTCGCCATTTGACCTGAAGCAGTGACGGTGGTCCTGCAGATGGTCCAGGGAGCAACAGGATGCTTTCCCTTCTGTGAGTCAGCCCGTGGGGGCCAAGGACAGAACATGGCAGCCATTATGAATGTGCCTCTCAGCAGCAACACACTGTAATCGAATGCAAAACAGCCTAAGTCTATTTACCGCACCATGTAATACAATTCAACACACAAACCCAATGCAACACAACTAAAAGGCAAGTCTGTTCAGTTCTGCTCTGATTGTTTCTGTGCTGTGGTGTTTTGGTCGCGGTTTTACTGCATTTTAGCCTGGGTGTCTGTTTCTACTCACTTGCCAACTCCTTATGGAATTGTCATGCCAAGTGTTTTTTGGCATGACAAAGAGTGACAATTTTGGCACGAAAGCACAGACAGACTGGGATTCAAGGTTAGCATACTGTTAAATTATATTGTTCTACTTGTATATTTTATTATACCACATTATTTAGATTTGTTATCATTCCTTTTCGCCTATATCCTCTTTTTCCTATATTAACTAATAGTATAGTTCTGTTTCTGATGCCCTGTACTGTGTCATCCTGTTCAGGGGTAGAATCAGGGGTGAAAGTAAGCTGGAACGGTCCCGTATGGAGTACAGGCAAAATAAATTGTGGGGTAACCCAAACCAGTAAAACATGAGCCTATCACAATATTTGGAACATAGATTCTCAAAAAACTGTAGGCTATTACAGTATTTATCATTGCCGCATGTGAGATGTGAGTCGCATGAGAAATTATAGAATAGACTTGAAAACTTGTGGAATATGCTCCAAAATGCAGTGTAGTTCAATGACAACACAGACATTTTACCAAGGTAGAGATGAGTGGCTGAGACCGCAGCAGTGTACGCATCAGTTCAGGTTACAAGACTTGTGCAGGCCTCATGGATGACAATAACAGAATGTCATTCATAACACTTTTGGTGTTTTGTAAGTGGTTTCTTTGAATTTATTAAATGGCACCGTATGGATGGATGGCAGAATTGAAGTAACTTAATAGTTGAAATAGTAACTGTCTGGACACTGACTGTAGGCCTCACATGTAGCTTACTATAATATTAACTGAAGTCTGGAAAAGGACTGTAGGCCTCACATGTAGCTTACTATAATATTAACTGAAGTCTGGAAAAGGACTGTAGGCCTCACATGTAGCTTATTATAATATTAACTGAAGTCTGGAAAAGGACTGTAGGCCTCACATGTAGCTTACTATAATATTAACTGAAGTCTGGAAAAGGACTGTAGGCCTCACATGTAGCTTATTATAATATTAACTGAAGTCTGGAAAAGGACTGTAGGCCTCACATGTAGCTTATTATAATATTAACTGCTGTAGAATGAAGTGTTCCTCACAGTAAAATGATAGACCAAATGTTAATTTTGTCTCGGGAACAGGAGTGGAGAAATATTTGTTTTTTCTTTCAGCATCTTGAGAGAATGAGTGCACGCTCAGGGACCTGTTGTGTAGACTATTCATTTCTTTCAATTACATAAAATATGACGGTATTTCATTTTCAACCACATAAAATATGACAGTATTTCATTTTCAACCACATAAAATATGACGGTATTTCATTTTCAACCACATAAAATATGACGGTATTTCATTTTCAACCACATAAAATATGCATCCAAGATTAACTGAAGCATGTTGGATCATTTTCACAGTTTTTCATGAAATTAGTAGGGATTCTATATGCCATTCCATGATTAGGCCCATTTATTTAGTTTTCTTCAAGATGGACTCTGCAGAAATCGCTCAGCTATTCCGTGGTTGCTAAAATTCGAATAGTTCGCCTAATTTCGCCTAAAGTTTTTGTGACAAAATAAGCGAGTATAGCGTAGAGAATCATTGTACAATCTAAACTGCTGTGAAATATCTTTTTCATAACCAGAAATATTATATTTTCAGCTGTTTGAAGCTGGTGCACAAAACCTAAACTTAAGAACGGGAAGCATAGAAATAGCACACATCTACCATTTCTTAGACTTGCTTTCAATGAGAATGACAGGTCTATAACACACAGTTCTATATGAATTTGGTTGGGTCGCCCTAAGACTTACATATTGAAAACAACGCTGCAGAACCCCTCGTTCATCACATGGAGGTTGATGGCTCAACGCTGTATGCTGTTCTCTGCGTCCCCCCGTGAATCAAAGGCGCACTAAGAACGGAGCGTCCCTTTTCTAAAAACAGAGTGTCGGGAAGTGAAATTAAACAGCGCTTTGAGTCAAGCAGTGGAGAAGATGGCTTTGATGTGGGAGAGAGGCTCTTTTATGTCACATCCATTTTTTATGAGGACACCAGCGTTTCCTAAAGAGCTCTACCCGTGTTTGAGCGCTGTCTCCAGGGGTCGCTGTGACAACACATCTCAAAGATGAGCCTGAAGCGTAAAACTCTTTCTCACATCTGTAGCCTGTTCCTATCTTTTCAAACATAGCCAACACAGAGAGTGTCATGTAGATTACAAGAGGTTCCACTTTATTCTTGATGATCTTTTCTGTGTTGAATGGGAGGGATGAAGACACAAAAGCATATTTAGAGACCATATTCAGACCATATACCAGGGGCGCAACATGTCCCCCCCACATTCTGAAAATGCACTTTTGTCCCTCCCAGTTTTATTATTGGAATGTGAAACAAAATGAAGCAACGGTGTGCTTTAGGACCATGCGGACGCCTACAAATGGTCGGGTAGGCTGTTTGGAGTGTTTATTAGACTGGATATTATATAATTGAATATGTCCCCCCCCACTTCTAAAACCAAAGTCGCGCCCCTGCCATATACCACACCATGAAAGTAAACTCAGCTATTGGAACTTCTGCGATCCAAAGAATCCAGCCATACAGGAAGCAAAGATCCTCTACATCAAAGTTACACAAGAGACCTTCTAGCACTAAGCCCTGGGCTTGGGTTTAATAGACTGCCTGCACTGATTCTAAACCTTATAGGGCCAAGGGACGTGCTCAGTGGGGCTCGTCTAGATAGAACGTCAATGATGCTTTGTGTTGCAGGGAGATAAGGAAGACGTGATCGGCTACACTGTCCACAGGGGGAAACCAATATACCCAAGGTCACAACGGGAGACTGCGTGTGTTTTATTAAAAAACACATTAGTATTTTGCTTTGGTATTCTCCTTGTGACCCAAGGGATGGTCCAGAATGGTAAAAACTGAACACAAGACAAAACAGCTATGGGCCTGGGAAAAGAGTTAGATGGAGTTGTAAGACCTGGATGTTCTTGTAGGGTTGCTGTAATATGCGTCAGCTGCAACAAATGTTCCTTTTGTGAATCTTTTTTTCATGAGGGGGTATTGAAAAGCCAGAGACTTGGAACATTTCTTAATGAGACATCTATTGTTTGATTAGGATGACTTTGTAATTGTGTCTCATGTGATTGACAGAGGCTGATTCACTTCTACAGTATTACGTAACAACGCCCAAGCTCCTGCATCTTATCCATAGTCTGTCAGTTCTCCCTCCAAATGGGTGTATTGAAAATCACATTTAAAGACAGTCTGTAAGCTTTCCAGTCATTTCAATTAAGGAAATATAATATGATGTAGGAATACCCTAATAGGATCTGTATGAACTTATCATAACTAAAGGATGAAGGACCTATTTTCCCATAGTTTTGGTTGTCAAGTGCTATTTGCATGTGAAAATATCATGGGGGACGGTGGTCCACTCTTTGGATGGTAAAGTATGACCATCCTAGAGAGTGTGACTTTATAGTGGCATTTAATTAAAGAGTGCTGATAATGAATGTTAACAAAGGAATCAACACAATGTCATGTGGCTAATTCATCATCAGTGACGCCTTGTCTGCTCTTACATAACTGGCTGGCAGCGCTCTCTCACCTAGTGTACATATCACTTATCTCTCCATCTTGTGATTAATGAGCTTTACTATTAACATGATGTGATTTATACTGAAGTGTCCTGTACACTTTGTACTGTAGTTCACAAATGGCACCCAATTCCCTATATAGTGCAGTATTTTTGACCAGAGACCTATGTGCCTGTTTGGGTGACTGTGTAAATAGCAACATGTTTGGCAAATAAATCTGGGACCCAGGCTACAGTAGTAGTCAATCAATCAAATGTATTTATAAAGCCCTTTTTAGTAGTCATAATAGTAGTAGTAGTCATAGCCGTGGGAAGTTGGGGGTGGGGGTTACTACAGACGGCTATATCGGTGCGCAAATACACGATTACTAAAGGACCAGTGCACTACTTTTGTCTAGAAAAAAAATATTTTCAGGGGGTGCTGAGGGTGCGGCTATGGCAGGTGCCATCTAGAACCTAACGGCTGTCCCCATAGGAGAACCCTTTGAAGAACCCTATTTAGGTCCAGGTAGAACTCTTGGGTTCCATGTAGAACCCCAAAAAGAGTTCTACCTGGAACCAAAAAGGGTTCTCCTATGGGGGCAGCCGAAGAACCCTT
The DNA here is from genome assembly GCA_030435695.1 of Brachymystax lenok tsinlingensis. Classification (NCBI taxonomy): domain Eukaryota; kingdom Metazoa; phylum Chordata; class Actinopteri; order Salmoniformes; family Salmonidae; genus Brachymystax; species Brachymystax lenok. The sequence continues at coordinate 71,957,379 of CM059814.1, forward strand.
TTGGAACCGTTTCTTCGGGATTCTCTGAGGACCCTGCAGTAATTATTAGGGATAAAGTGCATGACTGCCTTCTGTGTCCTGTCTAAACAATAAGATCATAGATTTGCACACCCCATCTCCCGTAATCCAAGCAGCAATTTCTTCTTTCCTTATCAGGAAGCCTGCTGCCTAATCCCCCAGACAACACTGCAGCCATTCCCTCCAGAGAGATGGAGGAAGAGAGATATAGAGGGAGATGGAGAGAAATAGAGAGGGGGGAGGAGGGGGCATCCGAACAGTGCTGCAGTGATTCTCTGGTCCCCTGACAGATATAAGAAGGATCTCATGTAGTCTGGGATATCCCAGACCTAGGGCAACAGTGCTAGGTCTGGGTAACATGGTGGGTTTTCTGGACCACTTCACAATGGGATGAAAAAAAAAACACTAATGGGGAGGGTGCTCTTCAGAAAGACAACTCCCATCAAATCATGAGTTTGGGTAGGCGGTATTTAAAATTAGAGCGGGAATTGTGCTCTTAAAAAATAATCCCCTTGAAAACATGACAGAGACAGACACAATGCGGACGCAGATAGCTAGACTTATTATAGCCACGCCAGTCAGTGGTTGAAAGCTTGTAACACTAACTTTAGCTGTCTTGGCGCATAAAAAAATAAATAAAACACTCACTTGCGAAATACACTCATTGAAAAGATCCTCCACAAGTGCCAACTAGCTAGCTACCAATTTTATGTCTGGTGAGGATGTTTACACCAGGGCACATACAGATAAGGCTCTGGACGGGTTTTCTGCATGTCCATTTCCACCTAGCCCAACCGACAATTGTACCTGTGGACACGTGTATGCTGGAACATTATTAATGTGGGAGGCAACCTGTCTACCTAGAGAGATCGGATGCCCTATTCAAGACCAACTCACCTGTCTTTGGCCTAACAGAATCTGAGCAGCCAGCAACTTTAGAGTAATATAATGTAGACTGGGCTCAAGAATAGGCCTGCGACTGCAAAGGGTCATGTATGCCATTACCTCTGTCTGAGCACAAAAATATGCTCATATGTCTGGGTCCAGAGCACTGTGAATATATTAACACTACCAAGAATGTCTAATGGAAGGAATGTTTTGATTGCAATTGCAGGCTATCGCTAAGACCATTTCAGGTTACAAAACCCTCCAGAAATAAGCTATACTGTAATGTTTCAGTACCAGTTATGGCCTCTTGTCTAACTCTCTGTGGATTGATAGTCCAAACACATCATAACACTAAAAATCTCTACCTGTCTTGAAAGAAAGAATAACTTGAATCTCTCAATCTCTCTTATCTCTCTATTCAAGCAAATGCACATCAATAAATTATACCTGCAGGGAACGAAAAGCTTTTGATCCTGACTTGTAGTATAATCAAGCAAAAGCTATAACTTTGTGAATTTCCCTCTTGGAGGGAAAGTATATATTTTTTATGGATTACCGGCATTCAGGGCCTTCTCTCTCTCTCCCCTGACTCATGCGGTCTGTGACATCGAGGAGGGTAGATCAGCGACGTACGGTTGCTGTCAGAATACTAAATGAACTCATCAATAGCAGAGCTCCATGTGGCACGTTTAGATACTACAGTCACAGAGCCACAGCCATTTATCACCGCTTCACAGTCTGGATGAGAGAGTCACAGTCTGCTTGTCACCCCACATTCAGAATCACTGCAGAGGAAGAGAGGGTACACACACAGGTGCACAGCCATGCATGGAAGCAGGGACACATGCAAACACACACGCTCGCTGACGCACACACACTCATTCAAAATGCACACACAGACTAAGACATGTGCACTTACTGACATTCCCTAAAAACTGAATCTAGACCTGCTGTATGTCAGACCAATGCCAGACTAAACATGTGGACACTCTCTCTACATGCTGACCCCAGACCAGAATCGGAATGTCAGACATTGTAATTCTCTAAAAAAAAAACATGCTCTGTAATCAGAGCCAGTTGGCGGTGCTCTCTCTGCATGTCAGCTCTCCACTTGAGAGCACTTCATTTTGCATTCTACACCAGGGGCTGGTTCTCCAAACAATGTTTTGTACATCATGTATTTGTCTAATGCTACGCTTTTAAAATGATCATGTTGTTGGTGACGTATAGAGATGCTGTTTTTTTGTTTAGGAAGACTGCCCTTTCAGGGGCTACTTGTTAATATTTGTTGTGGCATATGAACTCTGGAATGCTTCTCTTTTTGGGGCATGATGAGTGAGTCAGATGTTCCCAACACCTTCCTATTGCTCACAGCAATCACCATGTTGAAATGACTCTGGCTATGTCAAACATACAGCCGCCACACCAGAAAGAAATAGTATCTCGTCCCTGTTAGCTTTTGGATTAGCACAGGCAAAACTGGGCTAACATGCTCAGTAGAGCAGACAACCACAAGCGTTCCATGCTGACAAGCGGGCTAACCTGAACCCAGCCTGTCTGTGTAAGCCAGCTCTATAGTATTGACAGTTCTGCGAGAGTCTGCACTCCCTAGTGATTCAGTGGTCAGCATGGTCAATGTATGGTCAGCAGTTTTAACCGCGTCAGGTCCAGACACCAAGACGTTTCACAAACAGGGGCAGGAGTTAGATGTAAAGAGACGCTGACTGTGTTTGGAGTTGGGTCTATTTCATAAGACACGTTTTATGATAAATTATCAATCAATTATTAGGAGTTATCAATGTGTCAACACATATCTGTATTTCCTGTTGAAACTACCAATGGCAGAGAGGAGTGAAAAAAGAACTAGAAATGGCTGGTGACTGCCCTCACACACCTTTAAAATATCCTCACAAATAATTCCAATACCCACACGCACATTTCATTTATCTGGTTTCTAGGCCACATGTTTCATGGGGAGTGACCCTTCACCCAATCGTTGTAATCCTCCACAGCGATGTGCGATCTCGCAATCTCTTTTTCAAAGTCATGTGATCAAGAACACTGGTGTGTCCTGTACTCCGTGGTCTTGGTCATATTATGTAACCTATAGTCACAATCCTACCGGATGTAACCATATGTCACAAGAATAATGTTCTTGAAACATCAAAATATGTCACTGGTTATGATTGAATATAGGGACAAAGGTTTGGCATTATTCGAATAATCTACAGTGTATTCATATATAACTATTTTATCCCTTCATTGAACTGAGATAAGTCTTTAGACATTGCCAATATATGTAGCTCTGAGATTTATGTTTCATAAATACAATGACCTTTGCAGAAAATATAAAATGGGTTACTCTAAAGGTCAATATATATATACAAACATGGTTTTTACATGATCAAATGTTAATTCTGTGATTAATATACAATACCAGTCAAACGTTTGGACACACCTACTCATTCAAGGGTTTTTCTTTATTTGTAAACATTGTTTACATTGTGGAATAACAGTGACGACATCAAAACTATGAAATAACACATATGTAGTAACCAAAAAAAAGTGTTAAACTATTCAAAATATATTTAATATTTGAGATTCTTCAAAGTAGCCACACTTTGCCTTGATGACAGCTTTGCACACGCCTGGCATTCTCTCAACCAGCTTCACCTGGAATGCTTTTCCAACAGTCTTGAAGGAGTTCCCACATATGCTGAGCACTTGTTGGCTGCTTTTCCGTCACTCTGTGGTCCAACTCTTCCCAAACCATCTCAATTGGGTTGAGGTCGGGTGATTGTGGAGGCCAGGTCATCTGATGCAACACTCCATCACTCTCCTTCTTGGTCAAATAGCCCTTACACAGCCTGGAGGTGTGTTGGGTCATTGTCCAAATGATAGTCCCACTAAGGGCAAACAAGTTGGGATGGTGTATCGCTGCAGAATGCTTTGGTAGCCATGCTGGTTAAGTGTGCTTTGAATTCTAAATAAATCACTGACAGTGTCACCAGCAAAGCACCCCCACACAATCACACCTCCTCCTCCATGCTTCACGGTGGGAACCACAAATGCAGAGATCATCCTTTCAACTACTCTGCGCCTCACAAAGACACAGCAGTTGGTACCAAAAATCTCAAATTTGGACTCATCACACCAAAAGGACAGATTTCCACCAGTCTAATGTCCATTGCTCATGTTTCTTGGCCCTAGCAAGTCACTTCTTCTTATTAGTGTCCTTTAGTAAATCAAATCAAATGTTATTAGTCACATGCGCCGAACACAACAGGTGTAGACCTTACAGTGAAATGCTTACTTATGAGCCCCTAACCAACAATGCAGTTTAAAAAAAATACGGATAAGAATAAGAAATAAAAGAAACAAGTAATTAAAGTGCAGCAGTAAAATAACAATAGCGCGACTATATACAGGGGGGTACCGGTACAATGTCAATGTGCGGGGGCACCGGTTAGTTGAGGTAATATGTACATGTAGGTAGAGATATTAAAGTGACTATGCATAGATAATAACAGAGAGTAGCAGCGGTAGAAAAGAGGGGGCAATGCAAATAGCCTGGGTAGCCATTTGATTAGGTGTTCAGGAGTCTTATGGCTTGGGGGTAGAAGCTATTTAGAAGCCTCTTGGACCTAGACTTGGCACTCTGGTACCGCTTGCCGTGCAGTACCAGAGATAAGTCTATGACTAGGGTGGCTGGAGTCTTTGACAATTTTTAGGGCCTTCCTCTGACACCGCCTGGTATAGAGGTCCTGGATGTTAGGAAGCTTAGCGCCAGTGATGTACTGGACCATTTGCACTACCCTCTGTAGTGCCTTGTGGTCGGAGGCCGAGGCAGTTATGCAACCAGTCAGGATGTTCTCGATGGTGCAGCTGTAGAACCTTTTGAGGATCTGAAGACCCATGTCAAATCTTTTCAGTCTCCTGAAGGGGAATACGTCTTGTCATGCCCTGTTCATGACCGTCTTGGTGTGCTTGGACCGTGTTCGTTTGTTGGTGATGTGGACACCAAGGAACTTGAAGCTCTCAACCTGCTCCACTGCAGCCCCATCGATGATAATGGGGGCGTGCTCGATCCTCTTTTTCCTATAGTTCACAATCATCTCCTTTGTCTTGATCACGTTGACAGAGAGGTTGTTTTCCTGGCACCACATGGCCAGGTCTCTGACCTCCTCCCTATAGGCTGCTTCGTCATTGTCGGTGATCAGGCCTACCACTGTTGTGTCATCGGCAAACTTAATAATTGTGTTGGAGTCGTGCCTGGCCGTGTAGTCATGAGTGAACAGGGAGTACAGGAGGGGACTGAGCACGCACCCCTGAGGGGCCCCCGCGTTGAGGATCAGCATGGCGGATGTGTTGTTACCTACCCATACCACCTGGGGGCGGCCCGTCAGGAAGTCCAGGATCCAGTTGCAGAGGGAGGTGTTTAGTCCCAGGGTCCTTAGCTTATTGATGAGCTTTGAGGGCACTATGGTGTTGAACGCTGAGCGGTAGTCAATGAATAGCATTCTCACATACAGTTAAAGTCGGAAGTTTACATACACTTAGGTTGGAGTCATTAAAACTCGTTTTTCAACCACTCCACAAATTTCTTGTTAACAAACTATAGTTTGTCGGTTAGGACATCTACTTTGAGCATGACAAGTAATTTTTCCAACAATTGTTTACAGACAGATTACTTGACTTATCATTCACTGTATCACAATTCCAATGGGTCAGACGTTTACATACACTAAGTTGACTGTGCCTTAAACAGCTTGGAAAATTCCAGAAAATGATGTCATGGCTTTAGAAGCTTCTAATAGGCTAATTGACACTATTTGAGACAATTGGAGGTGTACCTGTGGATGTATTTCAAGGCCTACCTTCAAACTCAATGCCTGCTTGACATCATGGGAAAATCAAAAGAAATCAGCCAAGACCTCAGAAAAAAAATTGTAGACCTCCACAAGTCTGGTTCATCATTGGGAGCAATTTCTAAATGCCTGAAGGTACTACGTTCATCTGTACAAACAATAGTACACACAATGGGACCACGCAGCCGTCATACCGCTCAGGAAAGAGACGCGTACTTTGGTGCGAAAAGTGCAAATCAATCCCAGAACAGCAAAGTACCTTGTGAAGATGCTGGAGGAAACAGGTACAAAAGTATCTATATCCACAGTAAACCAGTCCATTTCGACTTAACCTGAAAGGCTGCTCAGCAAGGAAGAAGCCGGAAGAAGCCAGTGCTCCAAAACCGCCATAAAAAAGCCAGACTACGGTTTGCAACTGCACATGGGGACAAAGATCATATTTTTTGGAGAAATGTCCTCTGGTCTGATGAAACAACAATAGAACTGTTTGGCCATAATGACCATCGTTATGTTTGGAGGAAAAATGGGGAGGCTTGCAAGCCGAAGAACACCATCCCAACCGTGAAGCACGGGGGTGGCAGCATCATGTTATGGGGGTGCTTTGCTGCAAGAGGGACTGATGCACTTCACAAAATAGATGGCATCATGAGGGAGGAAAATTATGTGGATATTTTGAAGCAACATCTCAAGACATCAGTCAGGAAGTTAATGCTTGGTCGCAAATGGGTCTTCCAAATGGACAATGACCCCAAGCATACTTCCAAAGTTGTGGCAAAATGGCTTAAGGGCAACAAAGTCAAGGTATTGCAGCGGCCATCACAAAGCCCTGACCTCAATCCCATAGAAAATATGTAGGCAGAACTGAAAAAGCGCGTGTGAGCATGGAGGCCTACAAACCTGACTCAGTTACACCAGCTCTGTCAGGAGGAATGGGCCAAAATTCATCCAACTTCTTGTGGAAAGCTTGTGGAAGGCTACCCGAAACGTTTGACCCAAGTTAAACAATTTAATGGCAATGCTACCAAATATTAATTGAGTGTATGTAAACTTCTGACCCACTGGGAATGTGATGAAAGAAATAAAAGCTGAAATAAATAATTCTCTCTACTATTATTCTGACATTTCACATTCTTAAAATAAAGTGGTCATCCTAACTGACCTAAGACAGGTAATTTTTACTAGTAATAAATGTCAGGAATTGTGGAAAAACTTCCGACTTCAACTGTATGTGAGTAATCAAACCTGTGACTTCACTGTAAATCAAACTCAAAACTCCTGCCCCTCTGAACCCAAGCCAACACAACCCTGACCCTGTAACCTGTCAAGGCTTCCGACGTGTGGGCTAAACCCTCATACCATGATGTAATCACAAAGCCATCAAGTCTTGTGGTTTGATTTCTGCTTTGACTTCTGTGTCTTACGCAATTGCTGAGAATGTGCCACGTTAGCATACATGATTTACCCCAGTGTTTTACCCAAAAGGCTCAGACTTCTCTGTTTCCATCTACGCGGGCCGGAACCTGTGTCTCACTGGGTCAGGCCACTGGTACTTTTCAGCTGGCAGTTACATAACAATTGCTAACTGTGAACTGTTTTGATTATGCAGAGGTTGTTGATTCTGCTCTTCACAAGTCCTCACTATCAGACCTAGCTATGGAAATTCAATTTCCTTAGTATAGCATAAGGGTTATACACTAGTGTAACACTGGTGTTACAGTCAAAAAGCAAGTAGCCCCCTGACTCTTCCCACCTTAGAAACATGGACTCTTCTAGTCCCCTGACTCCTCCCACTATAGAAACATGAGCTGTGTATTTTATTTTATTATTTATTTATTTTATTTAACCTTTATTTAACTGGGCGAGACAGTTTAGAACAAATTCTTAATGACAATAACTGCCTACCCCGGCCAAACCCAGATGACGCTGGGCCAATTGTGCGCCGCCCTATGGGATTCCCAATCACGGCCGGTTGTGATACAGCCTGGAATCGAACCAGGGTCTGTAGTAACGCCTCTAGCACTGAGATGCAGTGATTTAGACCGCTGCGCCACTCGGGAGCCCATACTCATACTAACCGCACTATTTGTGACATAAATTGAGTATGTAGTATGCTTATTGGTCATAGTATGGATATAGTTAGAATTCCAAAAGTTCCCAGATGTCGCACTAAATTCGCCAAAATACGAGTATACAAGCAGCGGACACTATTTCTGTGCTTTTAGGGCCCATAATACATTCTTCACAGAATGGGAGTGGCTTCACAATTAATTAATTTAATTTAATTATGACAAATGTTAAGAAGTTTTGAGCAATGTAATAAAGTAAGGACTTTTCAAATGAGTTACTTTGGCTGACAATGTGTTAGCTACGCTATCCTTACAAACCACAACATATCATTACAGCAGTATGTACCGGTATATTAGCTAGCTACCTAACGTTAGTTGGCTAGTACTAATACATCCAACTTGTCAGTATATTAACTATATGTCATTCTTATCTTAGCAAGTGGTATAGTCGTTGTGCTTTCTCAATGGTCATTGTTAATTCGCTCTGGCTATATACTCAGATTTCAGAGCACTCTCGTCTGAGTGTGCCAGGGGAGCGCAGAATAACTATCGAATTTACAAACGATCAGTAAACGTCGTCAAAAAATTATGATTAAATTGTTGCCAGCAGCACAGTTACATGAAAACAGCCTAACCAGCTCTGCTAGGGTGAGGAAGTCCAGGATCCAATTGCAGAGGTAGGTGTTTAGTCCCAGGGTCCTTAGCTTAGTGATGAGCTTTGAGGGCACTATGGTGTTGAACGCTGAGCTGTAGTCAATGAATAGCATTCTCACATAAGTGTTCCTTTTGTCCAGGGTGGGAAAGGGCAGTGTGGTGTGCAATAGAGATTGCATCATCTGTGGATCTGTTGGGGCGGTATGCAAATTGGAGTTGGGCCTAAGGTTTCTGGGATAATGGTGTTGATGTGAGCCATGACCAGCCTTTCAAAGCACTTCATGGCTACAGACGTGAGTGCTACGGGTTGGTAGTCATTTAGGCAGGTTACCTTCGTGTTCTTGGGCACAGGGACTATGGTGGTCTGCTTAAAACATATTGGTATTACAGACTGCGGCCTTGTGAATGTTGACCTGTTTAAAGGTCTCACTCACATTGGCTACGGAGAGCGTTATCACACAGTCGTCCAGAACAGATGATGCTCTCATGCATGTTTCAGTGTTATTTGCCTCGAAGCGAGCATAGAAGTAATTTAGCTCGTTAGGTAGGCTCGTAGTATGAACGCTCCGAGAGCGAAACGCTCTGAATTTACGAACGGACAATTTGACAATGCTATGAATTTACTAACGCCCAGAGCGCACTCCAGATTGAATTTACGAACACAACCGAAGTCGTAAAATGTCTAGGTAGTAACTTGTTATGCTAACAAGCTAGCAAGAGCTTTCATAGCAACAGAAACAACTTCCGGTAGACAGGCGAAGTACGCTCAACTGAAAGAATACCGTTCTTTCTCAACTGACTCTCCCCTGACTCCTACCACTATAGAAACATGGACTATTCTAGTCCCCTGACTCCTCCCACTATAGAAACATGGACTATTCTAGTCCCCTGACTCCTACCACTATAGAAACATGGCAATGTGTAGTGCAGCGTTTCCCAAACTCAGTCCTTGGAACCCCAATGGGTGCACATTGTGTTTTTTGCCCTAACACTACACAGCTGACTCAAATGATCAAAGCTTGATGATTAGTTGATTATTTGAATCAGTTGTGTAGTTCTAGGGCAAAAAACTAAACGTGCACCCCTTTGGGTTCCGAGGACTGAGTTTGGGAAATGCTGGTTAGTGGTACTGTGGCAGCTCGGCATACAATTCATTCAAGATGTTCAATCCTGGGTAAAAAAAAAAGGCTAAATAAAAAACGTGAAGGAGATTTCTTATTTAATTGAATGACCAAAAGAATAAGCACACCTTGATGCCATTATTCCTCCGTGGCTTAGGTGTATTCTGCAATGTTGCTATAACCTTAAAACAATGTAACCAAAACCTTAACATAACTATTATACTCATACTAAGAATTTGATAAAACACCCCTCACACTACATACTATTAAGCTTCTACTTGAGGATACCTTCCTTTCTTTTAGTATGCAGTCCCTCGGAGCTAGATTAGACTCCATTACAGTTCCTATTGTTTGCTTTCACTTCCCAATAGGAAAGGCATGTGTGAATCTGCCTGCATAGACAGTGTCATCGATCAATATTAGCCACTTATAATCCAGCTCAGGAAAAGCGCAATGACAGATGAATTTACCATCAGACCATCTCGCTTGCCCAACATGCCATGCAACAACAATCCTGCTCTGATTGGTTTGGGTACTGATGGCCACTGCATAGCTCTAAACAAGCTTTAAAAGTTCTACTGTTGATATGGGACATATTGACTAGTGAGGGGTTGGATTGTACCCCATGCTGACTGTTACCGCTCAGATATCAAATGTCAATACAGCACACTACATACTGCCTTTCTTATGGATTGTTAATTAGTTTGATTAACAATGCCTTGAAAGACCGAATGAGGGTTGAGATGGTTGAGGTTGGGGTTTGTGCACGTTTTAGTTTGCTGGTTTGTGTTCTCAAGACGTGTACCTAAAGCATGTAGAATACTGCTGCGATCTTTCTCAAAGCTCAGCAACACTATGAGGTCCAACTCAATACTGCTGCAATCTTTCTCAAAGCTCAGCAACACTATGAGGTCCAACTCAATACTGCTGCAATCTTTCTCAAAGCTCAGCAACACTATGAGATCCAACTCAATACTGCTGCGATCTTTCTCAAAGATCAGCAACACTATGAGATCCAACTCAAGGCTAAAACAGAACATTCTCCATCTTGACACAGGCAACAGAAGGCTCACTATCCAACACAACAACATTTTGGGAAGACCCGTACGGAAAAGCCACATGAATTTCACATGTGAATAGGTGAAGTGTTCCAAAACACGTATTAATGTGATAACGTGTGATTTCATGTGAAGTTAATGTGATAACATGAAACTGCACATGTGAAACATTTCCAAAAAAACGTTTTCACTTGAAATTTCATGTGAAATCATGTGATTTTCCACATGTGAAATCATGTGTTTTTCCTGTAAGGGGAGGAAAAAACAAATATACTTCTACTGAATACAGCACGACAATTTGGTCTCCAACGCCACACATCCTCAGAGGGCCTACAAACCTCTCCATTACTCTACCTAGTAGTTCAAACAAGATAACAGCTGGACAAAGACTATTCAAGGCATAAAGGAGGACAAAAACACATGCCTGTGAAGCAGAAAGACCAGAGTACAGTACTTACTGGATGATGGTGAAGACCCCTAGTTCATCATCGCACCGTTCCATCCCTTCAGACGGACGAACGGTCACTCCAGCCCGCTAAAGGCTCAAAGGGGAAAGTGCTCCAGTCCCTTTCCCTGAGAGTCCCTCTGAAAATCCACTTCCTCCACTGCCTGGTGTTTGCGAGAAAAACGTTGTGTGTTTTTTTGTTCACCTCCCTCCCTATTGCTCCTCAGCTCAGTGCCAAATGTTCCAGCTTAGCATTCGCTGCGCAGCACCACTGGTGATGGATTTAGCCTGGGCATCTGGGCTAGCTGGGATAAACCGTTCAACACACACACACACACACACACACACACACACACACACACACACACACACACACACACACACACACACACACACACACACACACACACACACACACTCACAAACATTCAGACACACTCACAGTGTCATGCTGTGCGAGTTAGGGGCCAGTGCCCTTGGGGAGATAGCCTCCCCCACCCTGAATAGTGACACAACAGCACCACATTCCAGGCCAGTGCTTAAAGAGATAGAGAAAGAGTGAGAGCAAGAGAGAAAGAGTGAGCGAGAGAGACAGCGAGAGAGTGCAATGAAAACAGAGAGAGAGAGAAAGAACGTTGGGAGTGTGATGGGGAGATCAACACAAACGGGGAGAGGATCAATGCATGAACAGATGTGTGCCAGCCAGCACACTCCAAAGCTGCTACCAGAGGCAGAGACAGGAGCGGCAGTTAGAGACAGCTGTCTGATGCCAGAATCATTAACCCTGAATATGCCAGAGGTGTCTCGGGGGGCGACTGGATAACTGGTTTCACAGTTAGGGTGTCAAATATTTTTAATCACTGCCTCCCTCCCACACACAGTACCTAAAATAATCAAGCATAGATCATACTGTATTGACAAACCTCCAGGAACAAGAGAAAAACAACTAAATTGGTTGGCTATTTTCAGCTATTGCTAACGGTATAAAACCAATTAAAACAAATCTGCATGAGAAAAGATCAACACAGCATCAGTCAACCGGGGCTAAACTGTGATCTGTGAACTAGGATGACTGAACATCACTACCCTGCATATGGACTCTGTAGCTTAATACCACTTCCACTGAGCAAAGCTCTCATTTAACGCAGCTCAGCGGTGCCCCATGCAACACGCCGCATTGACTGTTCACCAAATTGCTGTGCCTCTAGTCTGTGGCAGGCAGCATCCATCTGGAATCGCTAGGCCCTTACGTAACTGGCCGTTTACTAGGAAAAACAAGATGAAGAGTCTAGTAAGTTAAAGCTATTTATTTTTTATCCACTTATTTGAACCATGAGCCTACTTTACATAATGTGGCTTGGCTTGGGAATGGACTTCCTGATTTTGCTTGATTGGCTTATATATCGCTCGGCAACCTAAATGACTTGACCAATCAACACTTGATTTATCATTAATTGTTCAGATCTTCATTCCAACAGGGTCAAAGAAGTGCATATATTTTACCTTCTCAAAGTCCTCCTCACTCTATGTGACTCACATGTTGAGTAGATAACATTAACACAGTATTATTAACATACTGTAGTTCGTGGCCCATGCTAATTTGATGTGATGACATGGTGGATGGCGCTGTGTGTATGATGAGCTCTGCTCTTGCCTGGTACAGGGCTTTGTCTTAAGGGGACAGATGCTGGGCATCTCTGCAGTAAGCTGACTGCCTCTAATCTAAAATGCTAGGTTAGCGAATCCGTCTAGAGCCAATGTCATACATGCAGGTTTCTCTACTTTCTGACATCGCTGCTTCATGACGTCATCTTGACATTGATAAATATATATATTGGTATTGTGTGAAGTTTCATCTCACAATCACCACTGAGGTAGAAGCCCCATTTCCCCCCCATGACATACAAACAACACAATTGAATATGTGTGTATGTCTGTGTGTGTTGAGGACAGCAGGCTAACATAGGCATAATACACACAAGGCTACTGAGAGAACTCTGATACGTGGCATAGACCAAGAGGAAAGCCATACAGTATGGACAACATGCAGAAAAATTGAAACTAACCATGCTTAAACCCTCTGGTCATCTATCCATAAACAGTTGATCAATATTTACATGCAGACACAGTCAAAGGTATATCGATTTTACTTCGGAGTACAACAGTGCCCATGACTGTGCCCTTTATCTGAAAATGATAAGACTACCTCCAAAATTGTTTCAAAGAATAGGCATGTAACTTACTCCTGATTTGGTGTACAGGACACAGATCTGACAGTATTCATGTAATATTAATGTTATATAAAACCAATTAAAAGGTTAATTACCGTCTCTATGGAAGGTAATGGGTTGTTGGATCAGCTGGAACTGAAGACAGTACACCCGGAGGAGCTATGAACACGCTGTTTCATTACAGAAAGAAACAGTTTTCTTTTTTAATAATTGCTCCATATTTTATAAGCACACAATGTTTAATGAGATGATGTGGCCTAAGGATGTGACCAAGTTTGTTGTATTAATTATTTAATTTCCGCACCTCATTTCAAATTGAATCTCCGGTAGTTTCTGGCAAAAATGGCTTGTAGATTATACCCAGGTTAATAGGCAAATTAACCTTTGTCACATGTTATATGTGATTAAATGTTGCCTACGCCCGCAAGCCAGTACTACTGTACACTGTAGCTCTTAGGCCACATCCTCTCAGTCTCTATGGGGGTGCCACAGGGTTAAATTCTCAGGCCGACTCTTTTCTCTGTATATATCAATGATGTCGCTCTTGCTGCTGGTGATTCTCTGATCCACCTCTACGCAGACGACACCATTCTGTATACATCTGGCCCTTCTTTGGACACTATGTTAACAAACCTCCAAACGAGCTTCAATGCCATACAACACTACTTCCGTGGCTTCCAACTGCTCTTAAATGCTACTAAAACTAAATGCATGCTCTTCAACCGATTGCTGCCCGCACCCGCCCGCCCGCCTAGCACCACTACTCTGGACGGTTCTGACTTAGAACATGTGGACAACTACAAATACCTAGGTGTCTGGTTAGACTGTAAACTCTCCTTCCAGACTCATATTAAGCATCTCCAATCCAAAATTACATCTAGAATCGGCTTCCTATTTCGCAACAATGCATCCTTCACTCATGCTGCCAAACATACCCTCGTAAAACTGACTATCCTACCGATCCTTGACTTTGGCGATGTCATTTACAAAATATCCTCCAACACTACTCAGCAAATTGGATGTAGTCTATCACAGTGCCATCCGTTTTGTCACTAAAGCCCCATATACTACCCACCACTGCGACCTGTATGCTCTCGTTGACTGGCCCTCGCTACATATCCAAACCCACTGGCTCCAGGTCATCTATAAGTCTTTGCTAGGTAAAGCCCCGCCTTATCTCAGCTCACTGGTCACCATAGCAACACCCACCCGTAGTACGCGCTCCAGCAGGTATATTTCACTGGTCATCCCCAAAGCCAACACCTCCTCTGGCTGCCTTTCCTTCCAGTTCTCTGCTGCCAATGACTGGACCAAACTGCAAAAGTCACTGAAGCTGGAGACTTATATCTCCCTCACTAACTTCCAGCATCAGCTGTCAGAGCCGCTTACCAATCACTGCACCTGTACACAGCCCAGGGGTAGTTGGGCCATATTGTTATTTCTTTCTTGGCATGTTCATATTGTTATTTCAGAAATGCACACACACAGACAGCAGTTTTCTAGGTCTCCAAACCATTTATTGTCTCGGTCTTGTCTTGGTGTTAGATGCATTTTTACTCTGTCTTGACTCGGTCTCGGACAATGAGGACTATTCATTTCTTCCTGAGACCAGCCGAGACCAGTGGAGTACAAAAACTCATAATTATCAGTTCCTATTCAGTCAGCGCTTAAAGCCGCTTCGCCAGGCCAAATTTACACACTCATTTTATGACACATTAATATCGACTTGGTCTTGACTCGGTCTTGCCCCTCACTCCGGTCTTGGTCTTGACTCGGTTTTCTCCGGTCTTGGTCTTGACTCTGACTTGATTTTCTCCAGTCTTGAACCAGTCTCGCTTTAGGTGGTCTTGAACACAACACAACCAGACAGACAGAGACACACACATACACACATTTTCACATCATTAAATAACAAAAATCCCTCACTCCAAGTAAAGATGTATCCTTACCTCATGACTCAGAGTATCATCCTGCAGCGCTCCCAGCTTCTACACCCTGATCCTCAGGGCTGGTCAAAAGGCCACATAAAAAAAAAACTACAGCTACAAAATCACTCTGCTTGAGCCCAAGAGGGAGATTAAGTAATTACAACGGATGTCAAAAAGTGTTGGAAAATAAATGCACAAGTATGATTGCGAAAATGTGCGGTAGGTGTGTTTGTGTGAGAGCTGATGGGACTCTGGTGTGTTGGAAGGGCTTAGGTGGGAGTCAGGGGGGACTATTCAGTTAGGGGCACGGTGTGAGGCGGGGCGGTATCCCTCCACAGACACATCTGGAGAGAGAGAGAGGGGGAACTTTTCACCTGGATCATCCCAGCCAGCTGTGGGTACAGGCACATTCCAGATGGCCCAATCAGATTTAAACTCTCCCGACCACTGTAACCTCTTTAGACTTTAAATACAGTGCAAGAACATGAACTGTTTCTTTGTGCTGGGGTTTAGACACAGAGCCAGAGAGAGTCAGTCAGATTTTATCTCTGCCCAGGGCTTTGAAGAATATTGCTCCGTCCCATTATCTGTTTCAGCATTGGATACAAGACAAGGAAATTCAGAGAGAGTGAATGAGTGTGCAGAATGAGAGAGATCGAGAGAGCGAGAGAGAGAGAGAGGGGTAGGGGGATTGGGAGAGCATAAGAGTAGGACAAGGGGTGAGTGAAAGAGAAAGAGGGAAAGAGAGAGAGTAGTGGGATGTTACGTTCCCCAGTTTCTGTGGTGCTTTTGCTTGTATGTGTGTGTTTCAGGATGGCTTCCTGAAATTTTCCCCATTTACTAATTGGAGCTGACCCGGCCCCCTCGTCAGGATACAGCTGTATCCCATTAGACACCTTCTCCAGCTATATAAGCCAGTGTTCTGTTGCTCAGAAGGAGAAGACAAAGGAGAGAGAAGGCTGAGAGAAGGAGACTGACTGAGGTTTATGGCTAAAGATGAAGTGTTTGTTTAGTAGAACCCGAGTGTTGATTGTTTTCTGATAGAGCTGATAGTTGTTGCTCAGACAGGTTAGTTTGGTAGTATTTTGTAACCGGTCCTGCTGGTGTGTTTCTATCCAAAGGTCCGTATTGATTATTTGAAATTGTTTGTATTTTTCTGTTTTTGTTCCCAGGGGGGAAGGGGAAGGCACCTAGGGAGTGCTTAGGCAAGAGGCCTGCGGGCATACATAACCCGTTGAATTTTACTGTCTATGCACACTAGGTAAGACCTGGACGGACCACCCCCTGTATTTTGGTTAGTGCACCAGGTGGTGCTAAGTTAGGTAAGTTGTGGGTAGGCAGGTAAGGTAGGAGAGGGGGCATTGACTTTTACTTTCTTTGCTTTGGTTCCGTTCAGCCCCTTTTCCCCAAAACTACCGTGTGACGGAATAAATTCCTTGTTAACGGTACCGCTTACTGCTTTTGTCATCCTTACTCGCACCTACAGTCCCATACCTCTTTCACTCCGCGGGGAATTTAGAGCAGCAGGGAGTTGCGTTCCCTCCTCCAAGAGGCGTACGTAACATGGGAGGAAGAGGATAAGACTGCTACAAGGTTGTGGAAAGTGAAGATGCGTGGGAATGAATGACTGCAATAAGGGTAGACTTTGAAGGGATAAGAGAGGTCAATAGTTGAATCGACCCCCCTTATCAGAGATCGGAAGGAGGAACAGTTGAAGTTTACATACACTTAGGTTGGAGTCATTAAAACTCGTTTTTCAACCACCACAAATTTCTTGTTAACAAACTATAGTTTTGGCAAGTCGGTTAGGACATCTACTTTGTGCATGACACACGTAATTTTTCCAACAATTGTTTACAGACAGACTATTTCACTTATCATTCACTGTATCACAATTCCAGTGGGTCAGAAGTTTACATACACTAAGTTGACTGTGCCTTAAACAGCTTGGAAAATTCCAGAAAATGATGTCATGGCTTTAGAAGCTTCTGATAGGCTAATTGACATCATTTGAGTCAATTGGAGGTGTACCTGTGGATGTATTTCAAGGCCTACCTTCAAACTCAGTGCTTCTTTGCTTGACATCATGGGAAAATCAAAAGAAATCAGCCAAGAAAAAAAATGGTATTCCTCCACAAGTCTGGTTCATCCTTGGGAGCAATTTCCATACGCCTGAAGGTACCACGTTCATCTGTACAAACAATAGTACGCAAGTGTAAACACCATGGGACTACGCAGCCGTCATACCGCTCAGGAAGGAGCGAGAGATGAACGTACTGTGGTGCGAAAAGTGCAAATCAATCCCAGAACAACAGCAAAGGACCTTGTGAAGATGCTGGAGGAAACAGGTCCAAAAGTATCTATATCCACAGTAAAACGAGTCCTATATTGACATAACCTGAAAGGCCGCTCAGCAAGGAAGAAGCCACTGCTCCAAAACCGCCATAATAAAGCCAGACTACGGTTTGCAACTGCACATGGGGACAAAGATCATACTTTTTGGAAAAATGTTCTCTGGTCTGATGAAACAAAAATAGAACTGTTTGGCCATAATGACCATCATTATTTTTGGAGGAAAAAGGGGGAGGCTTGCAAGCCAAAGAACACCATTCCAACCGTGAAGCACGGGGATGGCAGCATCATTTTGTGGGGGTGCTTTGCTGCAGGAGGGACTGGTGCACTTCGCAAAATACATGGCATCATGAGGAAGGAAAATTATGTGGATATATTGAAGCAACATCTCAAGACATCAGTCAGGAAGTTAAAGCTTGGTCGCAAATTGGTCTTCCAAATAGACAATGACCCCAAGCATACTTCCAAAGTTGTGGCAAAATGGCCAACAAAGTCAAGGTTTTGGCGTGGCCATCACAAACCCTGACCTCAATCCTATAGAAAATGTGTGGACAAAACTGAAAAAGCGTGTGCGAGCAAAGAGGCCTACAACCTGACTCAGTTACACCAGCTCTGTCAGAAATAATTTATTGTGGGAAGCTTGTGGAAGGCTACCTGAAACATTTGACCCACGTTAAACAATTTATCTACTAATCTACTATTATTCTGACATTTCACATTCTTAAAATAAAGTGGTGATTCTAACTGACCTAAGACAGGGAATTTTTACTAGGATTAAATGTCAGGAATTGTGAAAAACTGGAGGTTAAATGTACTTGGCTAAGGTGTATGTAAACCTCCGACTTCAACTGTATATGTGTACTACATTCACATATGTATGATATGACATTCAGGGGTAAAGAACTACTGTACTTGTCGATCATAAGCAGTGGTGACGAGGTGGTGAGTACAACCAAAAAGGTTGTTGTTCAAATTAGATCCGCAATGTGCTTCACAGACGTCTCTTGAAAGCTTCATGTCAACACGTGTTGAAATTAATACACCACTGTGATGTAGAACAAATTGACATCTTCACTTTTACCCATCAAGGCATTTGCAATCCCTATTCTCACTTGCTTTCTCCCTGTTTCCACACAGCACTTTAAACTGTACACATTTTACATGTAAAACCTCACTGCTTCATGTCATAACCTGTCAGAGGGATGACAAATAGTCAAATCTGGAGTCCAATGAAATACGTTATTTTACTCAACGACGCCAAACGCTTTACCCTATATCAGCTTTCCTGTCTCAGTAGGACTGAGTGGGGTCCTCCCATGGGGCATTGGGGCGTATGTGGATGAATACAGAGCGTGCCGTGATGTATGGGCTATCTAAACCCCCGTGGCGTCCGGCTACGCTTGGACACGCCTCTCTAACGATGATCACTGGCACCCGGTGTGGGGCGAAAAGTGATAAAAGCAAGATTAAATTAATTGGAATGTAGAGCAGGATGTTGAGTGACGGTTGATTTTTGCTCTTCTCTTCTCACACCCAACTCAGTATGCTCTCCAACCCCACTATAATACTTCACAATAAAGTATTTTATAATGGAATTTAGTAGAAAAAACACAAACAAAGTAGACTCTGGATCAGTATCAACTATCCAGGGACATATCACATCCAGTGGCGGTCAGTGCCATTTAAGATGAGGGAGGATGATTAATTTTTTTCCAT
Source organism: Brachymystax lenok tsinlingensis (assembly GCA_030435695.1). Lineage (NCBI taxonomy): Eukaryota > Metazoa > Chordata > Actinopteri > Salmoniformes > Salmonidae > Brachymystax > Brachymystax lenok. Next base: position 71,976,724 of record CM059814.1, read on the forward strand.
GAGCATGGCCTTATTTCTATTACAGCATATTGGATGACTGTCATTCATATTCCATTCAACCAGTTCAATGTCACATCGATAGGTTTAGGCTACTACATGATAGTCAACCTTTCCCTGTACCCATCATGAAGTTGCTACAACCTAGCCTATTGCTGAAAGTTTACAATGTAGGTGCACAGGTCGAGAGAATTTTGAGTAATCAAGGTTACAGACAGTTACAAATTCAATACTGCCTTGCACACTCTTGCCTGCATCTGGGATGTAATCATTAGTCCAACAGTTGCAAATGATAGTTTCTATTGGACAAATTCAGGTATGTTTATCCCTGGAATGAATACACCCCTGATCCACGTAAAAACAGCATGATCACGTTGCTCGTTGTATATATAATTCCTTCTCGCATCTATCTACGCACTCTACCCCTCTCACTTTTTCCCTTCACCCTGGGAGAAGTTAGTTGAGCCAGCAAAATCAAGTCAGGGACTTGATTAGAAGGAGTAGCAACAACAGCAGGCAATCAGAAGACAAAACGTTCACAACAATACTTTTAATTTCAAAAGGCTTGATGGTTTGGTGGATAACTTTGACAAACAGTTATTTAGGGCCAAACTATTTCTGACATTACAACATTAGGAATTTCAACCAATACTTGCTGTACAGTACATCCCTAATGACCAATGAGGTCCTTCAACACTCAACTTCTACTCCTAAATATTAGCATTGCTTGGAACCAGCATCTAGTGAGAAAACAGACTGAAGAATGTAGGGTTGTCCTCGCTCTCTGTCATTAGAGAAGAAACCAAACATCAAGTACTAGCTAGAGGCTACTCACTCTGCAGGCTGCTGGGTAATGGTTGTCTCCTGCCACCCCACATCCATCGCTGACATGTCAACACGGGGGTTAGTGTCCATCTTCTCTATTTTCTCCGCCTGCGCTCCGTCACCACCCTTCATGATGCCCCGACAGCCACACTAGAGAATGATGGTGAGATGGAGGGATGAGACTGAGAGAGGACAGATGAAACAAAAGAAAGAGGTGAGGAGTTGTGTGAGGTGAGCGTTGCTATCTTCTTCAGGAGATATCACGCACGGCTCTCCCGCCAATTGAATCAGTAGGTAAGTGGATATCGAGAGGGTGGAACAGAAATTGATTTATTGCGGCTGGGAGATGGAGATTCTTGAACACAAAGCTCTATCTTGGCCATATGATAGCACCGAAGCAGGGTGTTGATCTCGGATTCCAGTTAGAAGTGATTGATTACAGGACTCCATTCTATCCAAAAAGCATTAGCGCTTACCGCTAAACACATTTAGCCTCTGTAATGGTAGCAATGATAACCTCCCCAGGGCTGAGGGAGCTAAGAGCATAGTTTTGCTATGGAAACCCTCCTAGTTCATTGAGCAGAAAGCTTCAATACTGCACCGACTGTAGCCAAAGTAATAATACGTAATAAGTCTGCCACATGGCAATCCTGAATGAAAATTAACTACAGTATGTGTGGGACTCAACACTTGGACAATATACTTGTCCCTGTTTTCATTGGTGAGTGTCAATGTGTATGAGACACTTTAAAGTATTGGGATGAAAAAAAGCAGTGTATTTTCAAAACAAAATCTGATAATAACAATATGTAGGTGAAAAATGCATCAACATATATCACTGGAGGACAGCCAGCAAACTTGTGACATTTTGAGTTGTAAGTATGACTCTAACGACTGAACCCCTAACCTTCCAATCTCTGGGCAGACACTAACCACGAGGCAACTGTGTTGGTTAAGCCTCATTGCAATCCATCACATTTGCCAGTGATCCCCGAACCTTGGTGTAGTTATCTGGTTGTTCTGAAGAGGGTCAGGACTAGGCTAGGCGGTGCTGAGATGAGGCTCTAGTTATTCCCTCAGGGCCTAGAGATGTTGACCACATGATAGCACTGTAAGTCAAAGGCCACCCTAAGTATTTTCCCTCAGAACCCCAGAGGCAGTGTGTGTGCTGGTGAATGTTGAGAGGGATTCTACAGCAGGCAGCTATGGCAGGAGTTGACAGAGTGGAGGCATTGTTTACGACAGGGTTCCCCAACTGGTGCACGGGTGATTTTGGCCCCGCAGGTGATTTTATTTGGCCCCCCAAGTTTTATTGGACACAAGACTGTAAAAACACCAGCAAATCAGCTTCATGATTTTATTTCAAATCTGTTCCAAAGTATTCCCACTCATTACATACATACTGTATATGTGATTGTATACAAATGTAAGTAAGGGTTGAAATTATGTTTTAGACAAATATTAGATCTGTTTGTGCTTCTTGCGGTCAATTTGCAGTCTACAAATTCTTAGTAATTATTTTCAGGCCCCCTGTCCATCCTCTCAAGAAGAAATTGGCCTGCCACTGATCCCTGGTCTACAGACACTGTGTGTTGGTAGGACCTCTGGCACCTCATAAATCAATAGAGCAGCACCAATGTCCAGCGACTGACAGACAGGGCACAACCTAAAACGCTGTGTGCCCATCAAAGGAGGCGGAAGTCATCCTCTGCAGAACACTGCCTTTGGTCAAGGCTCCCTCCCCTGGGCTGCCCTTCTCAAATCTCTGATATCACACCTCTGAGACCAAGGCCCTGTTCAATCTCCAACCGTAGCCGATTCACCATGAGGATAAACCCAACAATCTGCTCTTGTACTTTGCTCTAGTTTAGAACCACCTTTATAGTGTGAATGTTTGTTTAATGTTTCTCAACTTGAAGGAGAGAAGAACAGCAGAGAATAGGACCAGGATTAAATGCATGGCGCATTATAGTACAACGATCTATACAGCTGCCAACTCACCTTTTAAAAGGCAACATTCGCAGGGATTGTATTCACAGTAAACATTGCGCAGTTCAGCTCAAGTGTCAATTATCTGTTTATAGTGTGCTGCCATATAACACGCCTTGCATTGAATCCCGGCCTAGGTCTTTATGAATCAACAGAACAGCAATATTCATAAACCACATGCCAAAAATATTGTTCCAACTTTTATTTCGGATAAGACTAACGGAAAAGACTGATATTTCTATTTTTTTACATTTCCACCTCCACAGTGTGTTCCTGTTCAAGTCTACAAGTTACAGTGTATAAAAAAACAAAAACACAGAATAAGGAATTTATACATCAATGAAATTCAATACCTTTTTCAAACATTGGGGGTAATGTCATGACAAATATCAATATGAACACACAGTGGTCATAACGTCACCAGCCCCTCTAAGCAAGAATAACACAGATAGTAGACATCACAGTAATGACATTCTACAAGCGTTTAGAAATAACTTAACACACACTGAAGCATGGCGAGCCGTGGAGAAGCCAATTGTCTCCAATAGTCACACATAAAGCGAACTTATAAAATAGGCCTTCTCCCGGTGTTTGCTTGTCTAGGCGGACGGAGAGAGAAGGATTGGACGCAGATGCTGCTAGAGAAAGAGAAAGGCCCAAATGTGGTCCTTGAGCGAGAGAAAGCAAGACAAAGTCAGCATCATGGGAAAGACCCCAGCAGGGGGGTTAGGGTCTACAGCCTAGGATAACAAGTAGACGTCCATGCTTTAGGTAATCATTGCATCCAGGGGGTTTGTTCCTAGGCCAGGCTGCCAGGTTGGGGGCTGGGGAGGTTGGGGGCTGGGGAGAGTGAGGTACTGGTTAGGGGCTGGGGAGAGTGAGGTACTGGGAAGTAAAGTCCTTGCTTTACTTCCTTCCGACAGGCCGGGCAAAACCACATAGCTGCATGGGTTGGATTTAGGAGGGCAAGGGGTGAACAGGGAGAGGGATAATGGCACAGTCTCAGAGAAGAAGTGAAAGAAAGGGATGGTTTGGGAAGCAGCTTGGAGCTCCCCCTCCCAGAAGTTCAGGGCGAGGCAGGGCGAGATAAATGGCCTCAGTAAACGGCCCGCGGCTGCTTCATGCAGTAGTGGGCCTCCGATGACGACACGTACGCCGACTCCGGAAAAAAGTCCTCGTGGAACTCAGCCAAAAACCTGGGGAGCAGAGAGAGGGATGGAGGAAGAAGGACAGAGAGAGAGAGAGAGTAGAAAGAGAGAGAGATGGGGAGGAGATAGATATAACACCATAACAGGGTCTAATTCACCACACTGAGTAGAAGTCTGAAGTTAAGGCTAGTTAACACAGCATGGCCATCAACAGACAGCTAATGCATTTGAAGCAAAGACCAGTGGGAAATGCATCACTCCCTCGACTACTGTGGACGTCACGGACCAGACTAGTTACTCAGCACTCCCAATCCTGGTGTCTTCCTTCCAACAGGGGGCTTGTTAACACCCCCCCGCTTGCAGTCAGTCAGTGCTTTTAGTAACTTGCCTTAAATAACCCAATTCGCCAGAGTTGGAGGGAAAATCTCCCCGTCTAATCAGTAGGGAAAATAATCCGGAATGTTCTTAGTATCCACTGCTCAGCCAAATCCTCTAAATCTTGCCATCTCATCTTAGCTCCCGCTCTTCTAATTTGACTGCAAACAAATTATCCTCATCAGAGAGAGAAATTAAGAGGCGCTTTAACCGGCGACAAATTATTATCGTCGTCGTTGTGGAGCACCGTACGGACCACAGGACCGTGGCTACATTAGGCACTCTCTCGCTCTCCCTCCACAGTGGTGGAAAAAGTACCCAATTCTCATACTTGAGTAAAAGTAAAAGATACCTTAATAGAAAATCACTCAAGTAAAATACTACTTGAGTAAAAGTCTGAAAGTATTTGGGTTTTAAATATACTACAGTATCAAAAGTAAAACATTTTAAATTCCTTATATTAAACAAGCCAGATGGCACAATTGCCTGGTTTTTATTTATTTATGGAGAGCCAGGGGCACAATCCAACACTCAGACATCATTTACAAATGAAGCACTTGTGTTTAGTGATTCCGCCAGATCAGAGGCAGTAGGAATGACCAGTAATGTTCTCTTGATAAGTGTGTGAATTGGACCATTTTCCTGTCCTGCTAAGCATTCAAAATGAGGACTTTTGGGTGTCAGAGAAAATGTATGGAGTAAAAAGTACATTATTTTCTTTTGGAATGTTGTGATGTAAAAGTTGTAAAAAAACATAAATAGTAAAGTATTAGTACTTTAAAGTATGTTTTACTTAAGTACTTTCAGGGATTCAAACTGGTGAGGGCCCAAAAAGGTGACACTTTGTTGTTGCACTGAAACATGCAGAAAATCCCTGCTAGGGGGAATGCAGGTTAACTAATTAAACAACAAAGAATATGATCTACATGATCAGTCTCTGTGTGTAAAATAAAAAGTGGTTCATGTGAACCCAACTCGCAGGTGACTAGTTTACATCCCTGACTTTACACCACTGTCTCCCTCTGTATCAGAGAAACACACCAGACGATTCACTATTCTTCCAGAGATTCGTCCGTGTGCCCAATCTCGACATGCACTTCTCCACTCTGCTACAGTCAACATCCAGGCAGGTTTTTTTTTCCTTCCTGCATCTCAATAGTCTGAAGAGACCTCCTTTCTAAAGATATATTTTTTTCTATCCCATAGCAAACTAAAATAAATGGGCGTGAACAGCTGAAGTTAAATCCCATTGTAGGCAGGCATCAATATATTGCTTAAAGCATCCAAAATTATTTCTTACCTCTCCTGTAATTTCAGATAAGTAACTAAGTTTCCATCCAATTAGCAACAGATTTATGCGAATATTCCAAAATCCGCACCCAATATGCGCATTTTCCCACCATTGCTGCGTTTCCACCAAACTGACTTGTTGCGGATAAAATTCACTGCACAAAAATGTAATTTTTTGCTTACGTTTTCACGTAACGAATAAAAATCTGAAGTTCATCGCATTTTCAACCTTACCGATAATTTTATGACAAAACTGTTGCATTAAATAGAAAGCGTGCCTAGTCTGGTCTTGGCAGGTGTGGTTTAGCCAACAGCTCGCAGATAGTGCTGGTAGGCTAGTCTACATGAGAATAATATTTTTATTTGTCAAACGGCAGTCAAGCATCGATCATGTCGCCAGAGTAAGACCTTTGATATTTATTGGAAAGGAGCATCCAGCTCATACCGTACACTTTCACCACCCTGTGAAGTTCATCATTGCTTAATAAACTGCATGGTTTCCCGAGTTGTATTGGGAGGAAGCCACACCATGTCATCGCGTGACTCCAAGTTTACTTCGATACTATATCAACATTTGTGCATAAAGGCTTTTTCACCGTAATTTCTCACGTAATTAATTTTACCAACACAAAAAGATCCCACCATGTCAAAACTAATTTATAAAACTGTACCGAAACTTCCTGTTTCCATCACAGCCATCGTGATAATCTTTTTTATACGGAATGACTTTAAAAACTGTGGATGGAAACGTGGTTACTGTCAATAAAAAGATGACACTAGTGGAAGAAGCCCCTAATAGACTATTGAGATGTACCCAGCTGTGAGAAGAAAGGAGTCATATGTCCCCCTGTGTGCAACAGCGCAGAGCGGTGGCTGGAGGGGAAACTGCAGGCGTTTGATTAATAAAGGAGAGAGAATAAATCCCCAAGGTTTGGGGCCAGCTGAAGATCGCTGGGCAGGATTTAAAGATTAGAATCGCCGGCTTGTGTAACGCCCACTCATCTCCCTTCACTTTAATGTAGTCTGACAGTCTCTCACACACACACACAGACAGATGCAGGTGAGCGCGCGCACACACACACACACAAAAACAGCAAATCAATCCCTCTGCATAAATAACATCTCAAGCCATCATCGTCTGATCACATCTTGTTAGACGATATTATGGTTACAATAACCGTGGCAGGCATGCAGGGCGAGCCAGCTACAGGTCAGTGAGCACTTTTTCCACTCAGTGAGCTGCATGAATCACACACCCAGAGAGGTGCTACCTAATATCATTACACCACAGCTACCTGCCCCGTTGTATGAGCATATGAGCTAGACTTCAGGTGACGGGGCTTACACTGGATAGGCGGAGAGGATTGAGCGTGCGCGTCAGCAGATCAATGCAGACTGCACTCCTCTTGCTCCCAACAGAGACTCCCCCATCCCTCTCCAAGATATACAAAAAGCCCCTTGGGAAAAATCCACCTCTCTATTCTCCACTGCGCTGTCCAATTATTATATATTTTTTTTTATAGGTTAATGTTGATGTTACAGGAGAGGCCCATCAAGCTGCAGCGTTGTCCAAACGTTTCTGCATGCTAAGCTAACGTGAGTACAAGGTCAGAGGCCCATCAAGTGGAAACCACTCACCAGGCTAGCTAAGTGAGCACGTCCAAAGAAATGCTGACGTGGGCATTATCGTGATCAAAGGAAGTCTATCATGGAACTGTATGGCAGCCTGTCCCTTCCTGCAAGGCGGTGATTGACTGGGGGATAACGGGTTTCGCCCAGTCAGTGTCACTAATCCTGGAGACTGGCGATTGTGCATCTTCAGTTCCACTGTGAGTTACTGTGGCTTGAGGAGGGGTTATTAAAAGGAATAAGGCCCGATGGGGTGTGGTATATCACCAATATACCACGGTTAAGGGCTGGTCTTATGCATGATGCAACTCGGAGTGCCTGGATACAGACCTTAGCTGTGGTATATTGGCCATATACCACAAACACTGAGGTGCCTTATTTCTATTATAAACTGGTTAGCAACATCGTTAGAACAGTAAATTGAGTTTTTTTTGTCATACCCGTGGTATACCACAGCTTTCAGCATTCAGAGCTCAAACCATCCAGTTTAGAAAGCGTGATTTATGACCTTTATTTAACCAGGAAGGTTATTGAGAAAACATTTAGGGATAGAGATTATTGAAGCCCTGGTTCTAGCCTAGTTATGGTGTGTGGCTGATCACTAAAAGAAGAAAAAAAAAAAAGGTGATTATTCTGTACTTAGATGGGAGGTACCTGAGGAAGAGCTCCAGGTGTTTGACCAGGGCCCTTAGGTTCTTCTCTGGGATTTGCATCTTCCCCAGGATCTCTGGCAGCTTCACTGTATGAGGGGAATAAACAAGATTGAAAGAGAACAAGTGACTGGAAGCTACAATGAACTAAACAACAATCCCCCCACACACACAGAAAGGGCTTCTGAGGACACCTACCGAAGAGGCGTAGGAGGTGCTGTGAGCCGTACAGGTAGGAAGGTGGGGGAGGCTGGTCACTCTGGGGGTAGTTATCAGGGGTCAGCTTCCAGCTCAGGACCTCGTTGAGCTCGTTGTTCCGACGGCTCTCCAGGCCGGAGAAGATGCCGCTGCCCTCCTTGCTGGGCGTCTGGGGCAACGGAGAGGACGAGCCACTGTGGACAGGGGTTTCTGGGAAGGGGACAGGAGGGCAGACGGCAGTCAGTGGAGGACAACATTTGCATGGACACTTCAGAAACAACAGACATTTACTCTGTGCTGTAGCACTGAGAGGCTGTGCGCAGACAATATTCCATGTGTTTGGGAGTGTACTGCAATGCATGACAACAGGGAAGAGTGCCATCTAGCGGATGGATATGGTCATTACAACAACAGAGGCTACAAGTGACATTGCATGAAGTAAAGCACTACACCATCAACTGCTTATTGTGTTTGAGTGTGTTTTCTTGCCACTCACTCTTCTCCAGATTGAGGAAGAACTTGGGCAGCTGGGCAGGCGTGTCGAGGCTGACGAGGCGGCGTTTGGGCTGGGGTGAGGTCGTAGCGCTGCCGCTGCCCCCCTCGCCCGTCATCCGCTCGCCCCCCGAGGTGTGACGTGTGGAGCGCCGCAGTGACTGGGGTGCGTCAGGGTCGGCCGTGGAGGCACAGCGCCGGCGTTTGGGCGTGGTGGTGGGGTTTGCTGTGGTTGTGGAGGCCTCACTCAGGGCCGGTTGGCTGTCCGTGGACTGGGGGGTGGAAGGGTTGTGGCCAGAGGGGCTGGGGGTGCGCTCACGCAGGGTCCTGGGACCGAAAGGGAGGAGATGGTCAAAGAAAGACCAGTTTGGTAATGACATCGAATATCACAAAACCAAAATAAACTTAAAATAATTTGTCACTGACATTTTCAACTTAGGTCAGATACACAAACTGAACAAAGGGCCTGATGTACTTAGTCTTCCAACAGTGAAACATTTTCAAATTCATTTTGTTTTGTCTTCCCGCGTGAAAATGACCGATGTGAATTATTCAAGAGGATTGCATACACAGCCTGATGTCTGTCTTACTTGCTGGAGCTGGCTGTGTTGTCCCGGATAGGCAGGAAGAACTTTGAGGAGCTGACTTTCTTGAACTGAGCGTGCTCGTTGGGGTACAGGAGGATCATGGGAAGGGTGAAGTCGAAGGTGATTCTCAGGCCATCCACCATCTCCTTGCAAAGCTCCTCACTGAAACAAAACGGTGACTGTTAGCTACTATCACGAAGATAATTTCATCCACGATGACCATGTTCGAGAGCATCGAATCTGTGATGCATTTATTGGTAATATTGTGACTGACATACTTGATCTACAAATAACATTGAGTAGTTATTTATGATGCAAGGTGATTTGTAGATCAGTCAGTTGGCAGGCGCCTGCAATGTCAAACAAAACCATTACGTAGCCCATGGGACTCATGGGAGGAGAAAAGGCTAATTGGAAATGTTGTACTTTGGCAACTCACTTCTTCTCTGGAGGAACATAGTGAGGACTGAGGCTGGTCTGGGCGGTGCTCTGGTGACTTCTGTACCTCTCATTGGCAGAGAAGGCTGCGTTGAAGGCAAAGTGCTTCACGTATGATTCCAAGATGTTCAATATGTTCATCTGGCACGGAAGCTTCACCAACTGGGGAGAAAGATAACAAAGCCCTTCATGATCACAGCTCATTGGCAGTGAGATGTTGAACTGTCAAAAATCAAGGGTTGCATTCAGTAGGGTACATCGAGGCAAAATGTTTTGCAACAGAAAATTAAAAATCTGTGTTCCTACTGGACTAGTTCAGTTAGTACCTCCCTGTTTTTATACGTTTTGTCCCTACTGAACATGACCAATATCTAGGGATTTGGAGGGATAGGAATAGGTATATGGAACTACAATAAAGCGGGTGTTATCTTTGTTTAATGACACCTTCTTCCTCTTGTTGATGTAGTAGCAGTCATCCTCCAGTTTCTTCTTGAGAACCTCAGGGATGTCTATGTTGATGGTCTTGTCCTCACTCTCCATCTTAGCGTGAGCTTCCTGCTCTTCCTGCTGGAGATAGATGGGCAAACAGTCAGACCCATCGAGCCATTTTGTCAAAATGTGTATTTCTGACAATGTCATTAGAACAACCGAGTTGATAGGTTATGTATTGAGAAAACATATGTCTGTCGTAGTCTATAACCCAAAACACATTACCATTTTGTCCAAATCTTCGGAAGAGTCGCTCTCCTCACTTTTCAAAGACTCAGGATCCTCGGAATCGTCCTCGTCACTGTTGTCTGAAGACGTAATCAAACCTGAAAGATACCCCCACCAAAAAGTACATGTGATTTTAGCTTGCAAGCCATTTCCAACGAAAAGCCATTCAGATAAACGACTTTGCACTAGCACTAGTTTCAATGTGATGGAACAGGCAAACTCACATGCGTCATCACTCTCTTCCTTCTCTTCAGGAAGTGTCTTCAGAGCGGACTCAACACCGGGTAGACGACGACGTCTCTTCCCCCATCCCTTTCTCCTCCTGCGGGTTGAAGTGGACACGGTTAGACACGACACGTGCACCAAATCTGCAGTCAGGCCTAATGCTTACTTTTCCGATATTCTCCAATGGAGTCAAACTTACATGCGAGCCACAGCTTTACGAGCCAGTTTACGTTGTAATTTGCGATTTTCGTCAGTTTCCCTGAGCACATGGTCCTCTGCTGCCAATCGATCCCAACTGTAACACAAAGCAACAGATGATGAATACCACCCCTTCCAATTCAAGCTGGATGCAGTCGGCATGACAGTATTGTCAAGGTGATATCAAGGACAAAGCTCAACTGAAGGCTGCTATCCACACTCAATGATTTACACCATATAGACAGCTAAAAGCATTGACAACTATGTACAGTTTAAGGGATTGTTAAATAAAAGTCCGTACAAAGTTTCAACCAGTAGCTTGCAAACTAAACATTATCAGCTAACAGTATGTTGGAAAATGAGCCCGTCTGCTGCTCGACAGACAGAGCCCACAAAGGATGGGGAAATCAACCTAAACCACTTCGATACAGGGAATGACACTTTTGGGGGAGGTAGGGGTTACCCTCCCATCCCACAGGAACACAGCGAGAACCCTCCTACCTGTCCCACCCATCCTCCTCCCCAGTATCCCTTCTTCAAGCCCACCACCCCAGACTGTGTCTTGTGTGGGAGTTTACCTTCTGTTCCAACCATTGAAGTGAATCAGGTATTCCGGGACTCGCTTTCCACGTTCATCTTTGCCAATTACAACATCGACGACCTAAAACATACAATACCAGAAATGAACGATAGTTCGCGGTAGCCGACCAAACTCAAGTTAGCGTGTAAACAGACAGCAGGCAAAAGTAGCACCACATCTAGACCAAATAGACAGTTAGCGAAGTAACACGTACTGATGGCTAACAACACATGAACTACTAATTGGTGCTAGCTAGCTAATGTTGTGTAAACAACGGGGTTGGCTGATTGTAATGTGTTGCCCTGGCCTTGCACAGAGGCTAGCTAACGTTAACCCATGCCACGTTAGTTCACCGTTTGGTGTTTTAACGTTCGATAGTTTGACGTTACTTCCAACGTCAGCGGACAGTTGTTGCGATGACAGTTAACGTTAGCCTAAGTTACTTAGTTAGCTAAATGTAGCAGCTACGAGCGAGCCAAGAACATATTCCCGAGCTAACTTGGCTACAGCATGTGCAGAGCTGAGCAGAGAAATAACACGGCTGCAGCCATTATTGATGGCCTCGTTTTTAACATAAACCTAAGCAGATAACGTTAACGGTACGTTAGCCTAATAGCAAACGTTAGCCTAGCAGCTAGCTAGCATGGCAACCTCAGTCGGGCCTTCTGTGGTCCGTCCGGATATATCAAATAAACCCAATGTCTAACTTATTGGATGAAGTCATAAAAAACTGGCAATCAAAATGTTTGGGACTTGCAATGCAGTATCAGTCTCGTGACCGCAAACAAACTCTCGGCTAAACAACGAGCCATTTACCTTAGCGTCGTAGAGTACTTTAGCTTTCGTAGGGTCAGGTTCGAAACAGAGGACTTTTTCTCCTTTGTGGAATTTAAATTTCATTCCCCGGGAGTTCATTTGTTCGTCATAGCGAGCAGGAGAGGAGGCATCTGGACCCCTCGCTCCTTAACCCTTTCCCCGCCGGGCTGTATCCAAAGGGGTCTTTGAAAAAAAATATGGAGATGGCGCTAGGACACAACTCATCAAACGAATCCGTAATAGGGAATTTCTAGTTTGGTCCTTCGTGGACGCCGTAGAAATAAACAGTACATCAATTGACCAGCAGAGGGCGTCCGTTATTCAAAGATGATCCTACTAATATTTCTGTGACATGTAGCCCTTCCTATAATAAATCAAGTTTGTCCATGTAGCTAATAAATAAGGCAACGAAGGATAACCAGGAACAATTAAAAGTTGTGTCAACAAAAATACGCTTTTTCCAACCTGAGCTTAAAACCAAGGCATATATGTTTACATCACACTGAAGAAGGCACAGTGATGCTGAAACGTTGATGTTTTACCCAATAAATGACTGGGAGTTTATATATATATATAGTTTATTCACTGTTAATCAGCACCACTACACTAAATAATATTCTCTGGGTGTGCGCCAGCTCATGCTTTTTATTACATATTGCAAACAAAAACATTTTGATAGGGTTCAGGTTGTGAATGTTTACTCAGCTTAATGAGGCTCATTATTTTCTCAATTTGAAGACTGAACTAGCACCACTTCAGTTTTCAGATGAGAAAACAGAGGACGAGAGAGTGTGAGAAAGAGAGAGCGAGAGAGACTCTGAAGGAAATCCCTCTTCTCTTCTGCCTAGTTGCATTTGTGTGTATGATGCCTTGTATGCTAAACCGCTTATCAGTGCCAGTGTGTGCTTTTTTCCATTCTGACTGAAACCATCAGGCTAGCTCTGCTGTCACATCTGTCACCACACCGACGTGTGACATGAATAAAACCTGCATTCACTGTGCAATTCTAATGAGTGACACATTTAGCTCAGTCAACTCACAAGGTCAGGATTGTATTGTCATAGCCTACTTATTTAGCCTAACACACTAGGTTACTGATGAAGTAGGTTACTGATGAAGTAGGCTACCTGTTTCTTGCCTTATGGCTAGACAAAAGACAGACTTCTCCAATTATAATGAATTAGAGCAGAACAGTTTCTTTCTTAAAAATCTTTACCTTTCCTATAACAGCCAATTGGACTGCTATTATCTATAAACACATTTTTATAAAAATGTTTTATAATCATATTTGGTTTCTAGTGGCTGATGCCCACTAAAGTATATTAGAAACCATTCTACTTAGTCCCTACCCAGCACCCCTCTCATCCTAATTTAACCCCTGCAGGCTGTTTTAGCCCCATTTCTCTATTAATCAAATATTTGGTTTTAACCCTATCATTCCCGAGACCCCAGCAAAAATTGGCTTTTCATTTATCTGACTTTCATTTATCTGCATGTCCAGCCCTTATATTTATCCTCACAATTAAGTGTTTTACCATTTTCTTTTAGGGACAGACATGGCTACAAGTAAATCACAAAACTATTTGACATAAACAGTTGCATTGAGTTTTATTGACAAATAAAAAACGATCAGCCAAAGCAAAAAACAGATAAAAATGAATTTATATGAATGAGGTAAGTACAGAAATTGTTTGCTCACAAGGAAATGATTATCCAACTAGTCAGTGGTAGCTGTGTGGCGTTTGGAGTTTGTGAAAGATCATACATGTGGTTACATGTGCGTGTTTGTGAAAGTCTCAGCGATCGATGTCCCCCACCCCACCCAGCGGGACTGTTGAGCTAACGTAGGCTAATGTGATTAGCATGAGGTTGTAAGTAACAAGAACATTTCCCAGGACATAGACATATCTGATATATGGGTAGAACGCTTAAATTCTTGTGCATCTAACGGCACTGTCCAATTTACGGTAGCTATTACAGTGAAAGAATACCATGCTATTGTTTGAGGAGAGTGCACAGTTATGAGCTTGAAAATGTATTAAAAGGGGTTAGAAGTCCAAAACGTGCCTGTGTTACAGTGGGACTCATTGGGTTAAAACCTCTTAAGCATTCTCAAGTACCAGTGGGTCGCTAGCGGGCTCATCCCGACACTACCAGCGAAAATCTAAAGCGCCAAATTCAAAATCCGATAGTTGAATTATTAAACATCCAGCAATATACAAGTGTTCCATACTCATCAAAAGCTCTGTTTCTTGGCAATATCACAGCGTTGTCAGATTTCAAAAAGGCTTTACGGCGAAAGCAGCACATTCATTTGTTTGAGGCTAGCACCTCACATATTTTCCAATAGCCATGTATCGATTAGCCATCATGGCACACACATAACACATTTCACAGCGAAAACAAATCAATTACCTGTTGAAGAACTTCTGCTGAGGTCATCCTAAGTGTCCAACGAAGACAATCCATGGTTCTTTTGTTAGAAAAAGTAACGTCTTTTATCCATAAATCCTCCATTTGGTTGCGTTATAATCAGAAACGACAGCCTCCACTCCTTCATTGAAGCAGCGCCAACTCGTTCAAATTATACCTATAAACTTGTCCAAAAACAATCAAACATAGTTTTAAATGTATCCTTAGGAACACTTTTACGTATATTTACTATTATAAATCAGCCGGAATATAAACTGAACGCTAAAGACGATAAATAAGGCACTGCGCGCCTTCTCGTGCACGCGCAATCTGAAGAGTTTTCAGAACGTGGTGTCCCCATGCCATGCTGTTTATCAATGGTCTAAATTAATCCAAGATGGAGTAAAACACCGTCTCGTGGTTGATGACATCATAAGGAAGCGACGTGCACTGCATTCATATGCCTATATATGGTCATTTTCAATAGGGAGGGGTTCCAAAATGAGCAATGTCAAAATGACTTTTTCCAGGACAGAGATTCCTCAGGGTTTTGCCTGCTATATGCGTTCTGATTGACTCACAGACAAATGGTTAACAGTTTTGGAAAATTCAGAGTGTTTCCTATCCAATGGTACTAAATATATGCATATCCCATTTTCTGGGCCTAAATGGGAGGCATTTTACTTTGGGCACGCCAGGCTCTCTAAAACAGTCACCTCTGCTGCTGGTACTTGTGTTAAGAACAAATTCTTATTGACAATGGCGGCCTACCCCGGCCAAACCCTAACCCGGACGATGCTGGGCCAATTGTGCGCCGCCTTATGGGACTCCCAATCACGGCCGGTTGTGATACAGCCTTCAATCGAACCAGGGTCTGTAGTGGCGCCTCTAGCGCTGAGATGCAGTGCCTTTTAGACCGCTTACGCCATTTGGGACCCCAAAATGATGAGAAGGGATGGATAATTGCCTTGCTTGTGTGTGTGTGTGTGTGTACATGCGTGCGGGCCTGCCTTTCTGCGTTTGTGCATGCGTACATTCATTCATGTGTTTGTGTGCATGCGTGTGTACCTGCGTGTATGTGTGTGTGAAGGTATGGGGAAAATGGTGCCTCATGGGAGACTGGAGGAGAGGGTTGCCCTGATAAAGCTGCTTATGAAGCTGCACTGCATGACACTGATAACAGCTCAGTCAGATTTGACCAGCCTAAAAACAGACAGGGGGAACGGATGAGATAAAGAGAGAGAGAGATCCACAAAGAATTTGAAAACGCTGGGGCTCCTCCCTTTTGCACTTTAACTATTTGCACATTGCTACAGCACTGTATATAGACATAATGTGACATTGCTACAGCACTGTATATAGACATAATGTGACATTGCTACAGCACTGTATATAGACATAATGTGACATTGCTACAGCACTGTATATAGACATAATGTGACATTTGAAATGTCTTTATTTTTTGGGAACTTCTGTGAGTGTAATGTTTACTGTTAATTTGTATTGTTTATTTCACTGTTGTTTATTATCTATTTCACTTGCTTTGGCAACGTTACATATGTTCCCCATGCCAATAAAGCCCTTGAATTGAATTGAGAGTGAGTGAAAGCTGAGAGAATTATAGAAAGAGGAAGCCATGCCCCTATAACCCTGAGCTTCTCAAAATACACCTATGAAATGCCCATTTAGAATGTAAACACTAGTAGAGTTGAGTTGGAAGGAAGGAAGAGCCAAGACTGAGCTAATTCTGGCCAAACGTGCTGCATAGCAGCTAACCCATATATAGCAACATTGTGCCGGACAGTCTTTCTCACAACTTCTGAGAAACTCGCGGTGCGAAAATGCAGAGAGCAAAATAATCCGACCATGATATTTATTTTGAGAGTAAGACACAAACGCCATGTGCCCCAATGTAATGTAAAAATGTGAATTATAGTAGGATAGACTAGACTATAGGATTAATCCTAATTTATGGATTATGGCTTGAGGTCGATGATTAATCTTTATGCCATGTCCTCACTCGGCCATCTTTAGTTGTGCTTTATTTCAACAAAGTGAAAGTTAGGCTATGCAGCTATACATCACACAGGCCCAACATATGTAGGCTATACAATTAATTTATGATACAAACTTGAAAGATGCAGGTAAAGACCTGGGAAAGACACTTGTATACACTTGTTTTGCTTATTGGAGCAACATGAGTGCGCAGTCTTAACAGCCACAGGAGCGCATTGGACGGATTAGAGGAGCGGCGGCGAGGGTAATCAGCTGCGAAACATCTCTCATCCTGCCGTCCGCTCTGACTACAGTTTGGGAATGAGCTGAGCTGCATGCATAATAACACCGCACAGAGAACTGGATACATTTGCGCGCTGTCTGTCTCTCGCTTTATCTGAACCAAGGCATTCTAACGATGACAGCATAAAAACACATAGACCAAGGGTTCACTGTAGGAGTATATTGATGGGACCTATCTCGTGGTTTGGTTCTTTATGGCGCTTAAACTAAACTTCTGAGAAAAGGGTTTCAAAAAAACGCTACTGCGTTTGTGCAGAGGGGAGATAGAGATGTCATCTGGTCAAGGACTACTGAACGTCCTCTCCTGCTCCACTCCAGCCTCCAAAGCCATCTCCAAAAGGAAGTTGCGGCAAACTAGGAGCCTGGACCCTGATATTATAAGGAAATGTGGCACAGAGACAGATGGAACCCACGGCGACCGCTTGCGGTTACCGGGTTTGCGCGTTGAGGAAGCAGGTGCGTTTTCATCCTCGCCAAGCTCCCCTGAGCACCCCGTTGCGTTTAAATCAGATCCCCGTTCCAGAAATCTCAGGGTGAAACAACCTCTTTCGTCTTTATCTGGTCCCTCCACACCCTTGGACCTCTCCCCGACATCAAACTTTCCCTTTAACTATGACGTGACTGTGAGGGGCACAAAGCGGAATACCGCGTGGGATTTGCCGTTTCTGGTGAGGAGCCCCAGCGTCACTCCAACTGGGACCACGAACACATTATTCTCACCGCGGAGATGGCTTCAGAAGAAGCAGCAACAGTCCAGTTCTCACGCGTATATCGTTTTCAAGTCGGAGGTAAATATAACGATGCGTGCACTCCACGCAATAAAAAATAAGCATTCATTGTATTCAAGAGGAATGACATAATGACAAATTACTTTTGTCTTTGAGGATTTACAGTGCCTTCAGAAAGTACTTCGACCCCTTGACATTTTCCGCATTTAGTTGTGTTACAGCCTGAATTTAGCATGGATTAAATTTAGATTTTGTGTCACTGACCTACACACAATATCCGAATTAGGTTTTTAGAAAAGTTTACAAATAAATAAAAAAAAAAAGCTGAAATGACTTGAGTCAATAAGTATTCAATACCTTTGTAATGGCAAGGTACAGACACATGCATACGCACACATTGTGATATTGTTGTATAGTGGCATTGATCATTTAGTGTTGTGGATATGTGGTGGTGTAGGGATGTTATATAATGTGCTGTTTTATCTTCAGCTCATTCAGTACAAACATAGTTCTCTGTTTTATATGTTGTTTTATATAAAATGTGGGTGCTTTGGTGTGTTTGGACCCCAGGAAGAGTAATGGGGGATCCCTAATAAATACAAAATACAAACACAAATACAGAATAAACATATTCCAAAACATGTATCCTGATTGCAATAAGCCACTAAAATAAAACTGCAATACAATGTGTATGTTTGTGGCAAAGAGTACCACTCTTCGTATTTGTAAGCATGGTGGTGTCCGCATCATGTTATGGATAAGCTTATCATGTTATGGATAAGCTTGTCATCGGCAAGGACTAGGGAGTTTTAGACGGAATAGACACGGGGAGACAAATGTACCATTCATCAGGTCAGTAACCAACAACACAAGGCCAAACAAACACTGGAGTTGCTTACCAAGATGACCTTGAATGTTCCTAAGTGGCCTTGTTACAGTTTTGACTTAAATCGACTTGAAAATCTAGCCAAGACTTATAAATGGCTGTCTAGCAATGACCAACAATCAACTTGATATTAAAAACATAATACTTGTGCAAATATTGTGCAATCCAGGTGTGCAAAGCTCTTAGACTTACCCAGAAAAACTCTGCTGTAATCGCTGCCAAAGGTGATTCTATCATGTATTGACTCAGGGGTGTGAATAATGATGTAAATAAGATATTTCTGTATTTCATTTTCAATAAATGTGCAAAGATTTCTAAAGACATCTTTTCACTTTGTCATCATAGTGTTATTGTGTGTAGATGGGTAAAAAAAGAAGACTTAATCCATTTTGAATTCAGGCTGTACCACAACAAAATGTGTAACAACTTAAAGGGTATGAAGACTTTCTGAAGGCACTGTATAACGGTCCGGAGTAGGCCTAAAGGCTACACGTGTTTATATTTCCATTTCTTGTCTTTTGATAATTAGAGATGATTTGTTTCATATTTTCACAGTTAACAAAGGAGAGAGTGCCTGCAATATTAGGCCTTCCAAATTAAGCGTGTGTGTAACAGCGTCTGCAGAGTGTCTGCTGCAGTCAGACCCATAATGAAATCCTTACAAAAACATACTTGGGATTTATTTTTAGAAGCAGCTTTATTGGCCTGTTATTTGGCAGCTGTCCACATGCTCCAGTCTAGTTGAAAGGTATAATGATGTTATTCCCCCATCTCTTGTGGACTCCCTTGCTATCTGGGATCCTTAGGACGCTCATACCTGAAGTTTACATTTAAAATGGTTAAGACAAAAAGGGTTTAAAAAGGGTTAAGGTTAGGATTGGGACGTCCCAAGGATCCTGTGTAGCGCTAACCCTGGAATTAAGCTCATGTAGCGATGCTTTGGCAGCACGTGACAACCAGTTTTGATGGCACTGAGTTGGTTTTCACCAGTGTGAACTGAACTGTCACGAGGTCAAAGACAGACACATGAAAAAAATGAGCTGTCTCACGATTTGCAGACCCTTCCCCATTATGTTGTTGTTCCCCAAACAGGGCAATGAATGTGACATAGACCTATGATTCAGGAATCTCAGTCAGTGTGAATGGTGGGAATTTCCTACAAGCCTGAATGTGATTGAATATAATATAATTGAATTAAATTGATATTTAAATCCATTAAACAGAGGCAACAGAAATGATTCCCTTTTTTTGATGACAGTTAAACTATGGTGACTTTGATGCTCTAGGATGCAGGAGTAGAGGCAGTATCTTTCCTGTGACTGGTATTATCCCTTCGAGCTACACTACACAAGTAAGTGGACACCTGCCCGTCGAACATCTTATTCCAAATCATGGGCATTAATATGGAGTTGGTTCCCGCTTTTCTGCTATAACAGTATCCACTCTTCTGGGAAGGCTTTCCACTAAATGTTGGAACATTGCTGCGGGTTCTTGCTTCCATTCAGCCATAAGAGCATTAGTGAGGTCGGGAACTGATGTTGGGCGATTAGGCCTGGCTTGCAGTCGGCATTCCAATTAATCCCAAAGGTGTTCGATAGGGTTGAGGTCAGGGCTCTTTACAGGCCAGTCAAGTTCTTCCACACCAATCTCAACAAATAATTTCTGTACGGATTTCGCTTTGTGCACGGGGGAATTTTCATGCTGGAACAGGAAAAGGCCTTCCCCAAACTGTTGCCACAATGTTGGAAGCAAAGAATCGTCTAGAATGTCATTGTATGCTGTAGCGTTAATATTTCCCTTCACTGGAACTAAGGGGCTTAGCCCGAACAATGAAAAACAACCCCAGACCTTTATTCTTCCTCCAACAAACTTTACAGTTGGTACAATGGAATCGGGCAGGTGTCGTTCTTCTGGAATCCGCCAAACCCAGATTTGTCCGTTGGACTGCCCGATGGTAAAGCGTGATTCATCACTCCAGAGAACTCGTTTCCATTGCTCCAGAGTTCAATGGCGGCAATCTTTACACCACTCCAGCCAATGCTTGGCATTGCACATGGTGATCTTAGGCTTGTGTGTGGCTGCTCGGCCATGGAAGCCCATTTCATGAAGCTCCCGACAAACAGTTATTGTGCTGACATTACTTCCAGAGGCAGTTTGGAACTCGGTAGTGAGTGTTGCACCCGAGGACAGACAATTTTTACACTTTTCAGCACTTGGCGGTCCCGTTCTGTGAGCTTGTGTGGCATACCGCTGTACGTCTGAGCCGATGTTTCTCCGAGACATTTCCACTTCACAATAACAGCACTTACAGTTGACCGGGGCAGCTCTAGCAGGGCAGACATTTTTTGGAAAGGTGGCATCTTATGACAGTGCCACGTTGTTTAAAATACTAAATTCCAAAACCAGCATGTCAGGTTTGCAAGGTTTGTCAGGTATATGGAAACAGAAAGGACAGGTAGTTCATTGTTACCAGAGGTTCTAAACTAGTTGACATCAACAGCATATGTTGTAACAAATAAAGTATTATGGGTCTCTGAGGGTGATGAAAAGTGTGTTTGATCTGCTATCTAATATCTCTTGACGGCTCCTTTGAAGTCTACAATCAATTGTCTACCTGGGTGTAATTGGGTGTTGCCTCCTTGGGTGTGTAATTTCTCATCCCGAATTCCTCGGACAGTACAACCAATCAATCAATAAATCAATCAAAGGTATTTATCAAACCCTTTTTACATCAGCAGATGTCACAAAGTGCTTATACAGAAACCCAGCCTAAAACCCCAAGGGCACCTATAGGGAACATTAATTGCAAACCGAAACTGGCAAAGGTGGTTAGGGATTTATGGTTTTTGGATCACTCCCAAGTCCTATCATATTATACACTAACAAGGTCGTAACCCTGTTTTCGGATATCCTACCACTGCATACATTATGTATCATTAGTGGGTGTTGATTCTGAATTGATTCTGTGTCAGATCGGCCTAATGAAATCACAAGATACCGAATGGACAATTTTGACCAACTACTCAGCTAAGAGATTCAGAGTAGAGTAATTATTATTTTCCGATGTGATCCATGAACAGGTAGTGAAACCAGTTTGTTGACGTCTGTGAGGAACTAGAAGGTTTACATTCAGGAACTATTTTTGGACATCACTTCCATTAATGGTTTAAGAGTGAACGAGTGGAAAGAAGAAAAAGGGGGAAGAGAAGGAGAAAAGCAGTAGCTAGGGTGTCTTAGTTTATCTTATTGAGTCATTCTACTAAAGACACCAGCTTGAAGCTTCAGTCAGGCTATAACAAGAAAAGGCCATTACTGGACATACTGTATGTTTACTGTTGCTAAGTAGCCCTGATACTCATCCAGGCTTATTTAATGCACATTCTGTACAGTATAGCATATGAAGAATTTATTTCCAATATGCTATATCCACCTATTTTTCACATTTGTGTTTTTTTCATCAGAAATGATTGCTAATGGGTGCCTTCACGTGTGTGTAAAATATTACTGTTCTCAAATTTAAAATTCATAGATTTTAGATGTGTATAAGAAATAGTTATATTTTTGGCAAAACGCTATATACAGTTGAAGTCGGAAGTTTACATACCCCTTAGCCAAATACATTTAAACTCAGTTTTTTTTTTACAATTCCTGACATTTAATCCTAGTAAAAAATCCCTGTCTTAGGTCAGTTAGGATCACCACTTTATTTTAAGAATGTGAAATGTCAGCATAATAGTAGAGAGAATTATTTATTTCAGCTTTTATTTCTTTCATCACATTCCCAGTGGGTCAGAAGTTTACATACACTCAATTTGTATTTGGTAGCATTGCCTACACTCAATTTGTATTTGGTAGCATTGCCTTTAAATTGTTTAACTTGGGTCAAACGTTTTGGGTAGCCTTCCACAAGCTTCCCACAATATGTTGGGTGAATTTTGGCCCACTTCTCCTGACAGAGCTGGTGTAACTGAATAAGGTTTGTAGGCCTCCTTGCTCGCACACGCTTTTTCAGTTCTGCCCACAAATTTTCTAAAGGATTGAGGTCAGGGCTTTGTGATGGCCACTCCAATACCTTGACTTTGTTGTCCTTAAGCCATTTTTCCACGACTTTGGAAATATGCTTGGAGTCATTGTCCATTTGGAAGACCCATTTTCGACCAAGCTTTAACTTCCTGACTGATGTCTTCAGATGTTGCTTCAATATATCCACATAATTTTCCTCCCTCGTGATGCCATCTATTTTGTGAAGTGCACCTGTCCCTCCTGCAGCAAGCACGCCCACAACATGATGCTGCCACCCCCGTGCTTCACGGTTGGGATGGTGTTCTTCGACTTGCAAGCCTCCCCATTTTTCCTCCAAACCTAACAATGGTCATTATGGCCAAACAGTTCTATTTCTTTCATCAGACCAGAGGACATTTCTCCAAAAAGTACAATCATGTGCAGTTGCAAACCGTAGTCTGTCTTTCTTATGGTGGTTTTGGAGTAGTGGCTTCTTCCAAAGTCACCATTATTAGTCAGTTGTACAACCGAATGCCTTCATCTGAAATGTGTCTTCCACATTTAACCCAACCCCTCTGAATCAGAGAGGTGCGGGGGGCTGCCTTAATCGACATCCACGTCTTCGGCACCCGGGGAACAGTGGGTTAACTGCCTTGTTCAGGGGCAGAACAACAGATTTTTACCTTGTCAGCTCGGGGATTCGAACTTGCAACCCTCCGGTTACAAGTCCAACGCTCTAACCAGTAGGCTACCTGCCGCCCCTTGCTAAGAGGCCTTTCAGGTTATGTCGATATAGGACTCGTTTTACTGTGGATATAGATACTTTTGCACCTGTTTCCTCTAGCATCTTCACAAGGTCCTTTGCTGTTGTTCTGGGATTAATTTGCACTTTTCCAACCAAAGTACGTTAATCTCTAGGAGACAGAATGCATCTCCTTCCTGAGCGGTATGACGACTGCGTGGTCCCATTGTGTTTATACTTGCGTACTATTGTTTGTACAGATGAATGTGGTGCCTTCAGGTGTGAAGGATGAACCAGACTTGTTTTTCTGAGGTCTTGGCTGAGGTAGGCCTTGAAATACATCCACAGGTACACCTCCAATTGATCAGAAGCTTCTAAAGCCATAATATAATTTTCTGGAGTTTTCCAAGCTGTTTAAAGGCACAGTCAATTTAGTGTGAGTAAACTTCTGACCCATTGGAATTGTGATTAAGTGAAATAATCTGTCTGTAAACAATTGTTGGGAAAATTATTTGTGTCATGCACAAAGTAGATGTCCTAACCGACTTGTCAAAACTATAGTTTGTTAACAAGATATTTGTGGAGTGGTTGAAAAACATAAGTGTATGTAAACTTCCGACTTCAACTGTACAGGATGGCAGATTGCAATTGTCCTTATTCAATCTTGTTCTGATGGCAGCTCTGCCTCGAGGGCAGAAACAAATGTGAATGGTTTATTTAGGCGAGAAATGTGATGGGTTAAGTTTAGACATGTAATCCCAATTGTTTAATGTTAGGGTTAGGGGTGAGTTTAAGTTTGTGCAATCACTGTTAGTGTAAGATTGAATAAGGAAAACTCCTCTGACCTAAAGGTTGGTTGATGCTCAGTGCCACTTTAGACAGTTTTCACTGTATAATGTACATGTTCTAGTCTAGCTGGCATAGACGGAGACAGGCACCCAGAGAGACATTCTCCAGTCAAGTGACCTAGAGAGGACCTCCAGTCAAAACAATCAAGACAATGTGTTCAAAGACCATTGATAACTGCCCGTACCTGTTGAAAGACTGCAGACTGCAGGCCTAACTGGATGCATGTGTTCAAAGAAGGTTAGGTAGATATACTGTAATGGACGTGTACTGAGCGTGTCTCCTCTGTATAGTCATTGTGAGGTCTGTCTTCAGGCTATAGTGCTGTTTAGGTGAGTCCAGTTGATTGATAACACATTGTGATGGATCACACTGGGATCTTTTAGGAAAGGGTTTAGATTTCAACTCAATCTTGCCTAAAAGCTACCCCACCTTACACTCTGCACATGCGCACACGCACGCACACACAGGCACGCACACACAATTTAAAAAAAAGATGCGTCGGAGGGTGACGACCTTGACAGAGACATCTGTGGAATGTTTTTCAGAGTGTGTGTAGTAGCGTCTGGATTGGTTCAACCTGACATCCCTTTTGCCCACTTTGCATTTTCACGCAGTGCTGAATCGCAGCTCTGTCTTAGATCGAAAATAAGTCTCAGTGAATGTCATCTGACAATTATTGTTCCCTGGCCGGACTTCCATCAAATGATGAAGCTAATTGGAGAAAGAAGACAGTGCGTCTGCACGCCACACCAGCACAAATAACTGGTTCGCATTTTTTCCCCTCACATAATTCTCCTTGGGGAAATCAACTGTGGATTTGCCTCTGCGAGTTCTAATCTAATTTCACACAGAATGTAATTTGTTGTGCTAGTTGCTATTGTTGACCGACACCATGCTATCTAGGTCAGATTGTTAGAGTTGTTGCTTGCATTTTATATCTCTATGATTTATCAGTCAATTACAGATGCTATCTAACTGAAAAAGTGGACCCTAAGACAAACAAAATTCTAGAAGCAAAGATAGCATGTTTTTGGATTTGTGTATAAAGGGGACTATTTGTTGGTTTATCAGGCGACACATTGACACACCATTCCTACAACTACTAGCCTGGTCCCAGATCTCTGTGCTCTTCTGGCTCTTATCCAATGGCAAGACAGCACAAACAGATCTGGGGCCAGGCTATACAACTACTGCTATCCCACCATCACCACTAGGCTACTGACTTTTAGCTTCTGCATTATCTCAAGATGGCCCCCTCAGGTGATTGTCACAACTTCCGCCGAGGGTGCCTCTTCTGCCTGTTCGGGCGGCGTTCGTCGGTCGTCGTCACCGGCCTACTAGCTGCTACCGATCCCTTTTCCCTCCTTGTCTTTTGTATTGGTTTCACCTGTGTCTTGTTTAGTTGGTAGGCTAGGGCTATTTAAGTTGGTGAGGCCCGCCTCCTTTTGTGCGGGTTTGTTTTTCTGTTTGTTGGCAGACGTTCGTTGGAGTTTATTTCGCTGTTGTTTAGTTGTTTGTTTAAGTGCGCCCGTTTAGTGTGTTTTGTGTTTGTTCCCAATTTTTCGCACTTTATTAAATCGGGTCTGCATTTAAACCTCTGCTCTCTGCGCCTGACTCCACACCTTACACTCCAGCCTTGTGACAGTGATACACAGAGTGAAGTGCTCCTGCTGTCTTTGTGAGAGAAACAGTGGAATGTTTATGCAGTAGAAAATCATACTAGGATGATGTTTTACAGCTTGGAGAAGTGAAAATAACCATCATCTGTTCTCCCTGTCAGGAGAGGAAAACATTCCAAACTGTGGGTTTATTCAAACACAGGAGTTGGATGCCACAAAGGGTTGCATGACAAAAACGATCTGGCTGAGGGTGATCATTTAGTTAGTTTGTAATATTGAATGCTGGATTTTTGTACGATTTTCAGTGCTTTAAAACGTTTTGGGGTGCTATGTTTCACAACTGTAGTGTGAAATGCATACTGTTTATTAGCAGTCATTTCACTAAACAAATGAAATTTTTGGGCATGCTTTTGGTTTATTATTTGTCTCTATGGAAAGTGTTCTCTCCTTTGAGAAAAAGGGGAATTTACTGAAATAGAACCACATGTAAAGTAAACATTAATTTCCGTTGCCAAATCTCAGTGTCTGTTGCCAATTAAGTCTCTCCTACAAGGACTCACACATGAATGTGGTCAGTCATGGGAAAAGCATGTATATGATTTAAGTAATTTCAAACCCTCACACTCCTCCGATATAAGTGTTTGTACTGGGTATTGGGTTTATGAATTCAATTAATGTATTCATTTTGTTGAATATAAACTGTGGCAATCTGTTATACAAAGGCTAAATCTTCACATGGAAAAAATCACAAATTATAGATTTCAAACAGACCTGGGCTTTCAGCCCGTGTGAAATAGAATAGTGGCTGTGTAAGAGGCCCTCCATTCTCCTCAAGTCAATATCACTGATTGCCATGTTCATGGCTGTTGAGTAGAACATGCATATAGACTACCTACACACTTGCTCAAGATCACAAAGCTTGGAAAGTTGGACGTATTTTGCTAGCTAATTTGTTATTAAAATCTTGCATTCCACCTGGAGACTAGTTTAGAGGTGTTGCTGTTTCTCTGTGCCTCTGTTCATCTGTAATAGAGGGCCGTATGGGCCGGCCCTTCTGCCAGCGGGAACTGTAGACATCAGGCCGAGGAAGTCGAGCCGTTTTCATGTCCTGTCACTACTAGAGTATGAGCCTGAAGGAAGGAAGTGTTTTATAGGCCAGGTCTACTTCTGTTGGTCAGGAGGGTTTAATAAGATACGTTCTATTTGACACACAAGTTGTGTGTCCGGCTACAGTAGGTTTCCATTTCACAAAAGGCTACTGCTGGTTGGGATTCACATATAGTTTCAAATGACTTTTTATATGTGAATTTATTTGCGATGTGAATTATATCTTATTTGGAGAGAGAAGCCTGAAAACAAGTGTCATTAACAAATTATTACAACTATAAGTCTTCATTTATCTTTTCCTTTAATTTCCATCTAGCATTTGTCTGTGTCAGAACTCTCTAACATTGGTATAGTTCTGCTCAAATGAGATAAGATCAGCATAAGCAGAAATGATTTGTGCATGTTTTTCGAGAACATGAATTTTGGCATCTATTTTCCGTTCGCATGCCGTTCTTACTGAGACTCAGTATCACTATGAGGGAGAAGAAAGAAATCACTTTTAGGACAGGATTGCCACTCCCACATCCAAGATTTTCATATTTTGTTCTTAACTTTTTGAGATACAATAATTCCTAATACTGTCATTCCTAAAAAGGACACAGAAAAAGCATTTTTAGGTGCTGTAGGTTATGTTTTACGTGTCCGAATCATTCCGTTTTTTTCTGTACACTTTTATAGTAGATGAGGGAATGAAGCTCGTCCATGGCTGCTTCCTGGACCCATGGCTGCTTTCCAGCAACACTCATCCTTGGCTGCTTCCTAGCTTCAGCCTCACTCGTCAACGGTTGTTTCCTGGCCTCAGCCTCATTTGTCCACAGCTGCTTCCTAGCTTCCACCTCACTCGTCCAAAGCAGCCATCCTAGCTTCAGCCTCACTCGTCCACGGCTTCTTCCTAGCTTCAGCCTCAGAGAAGGGTGGAAGAGTTGTTTGGATTTCCAGTCCATTGATGCATGGGATCTTGACAAAAAAGGGTGACTGCCCACAATTCCCAATCCTCTCCTCTGGCTTCACACTCAGCTCATTTCCAGCTATTTCTGCTCTATTTTTTCACCCTGCTTTCCCAGGCCTGTTGTTACCTAGAATAACCAAGGCAGTGGTGTCAGAAACACACAGTAGTCTGAAAGGCATACACACTTTTATGCTGTAGAACTACTATGTCCCCTCCATTCAGTTATGTCTATAGGAGCCTTGGCTCACTGTTAGAAAGATACATATGGATTGTTTTGAATTGACCATTTGTATTGATGTTGTGATTGATGTAGATGGGAGGATACAGTGGCTTCAGTTTAATTGGGAATCAATTCGTAGCTAAACTCTACAGACAGCCTGTAATATGGTTCAGTGCGTTCTTATCCAAGTGAACATAGAATCGAATGTTCTGTCCTAGACAGCTCTCTGATTGACTTGGGTCAAAATAGGGGTAAGTCAGTGTGAGGAGGCATGAGGCCCACGTGAGGAACCCTGTCAAAACTCATCAGCCTGCTACTGTATGCTCATATCCTGAGTGGCGCAGCGGTCTAAGGCACTGCATCTCAGTGCCAGAGGCGTCACTGCAGTCCCTGGTTTGAATCCAGGCTGCATCACATCCGGGCGTGATTGGGAGTCCCATAGGGCGGCGTACAATTGTCCCAGCGTCGTCCGTGTTTTGGCCGGTGTAGGCCGTCATTGTAAATATGAATTTGTTCTTAACTGACTTGCCTAGTTAAATAAAGGTTCAATATGCATACTACCTCTACCATATTGAAACTGCTGATATGAGCCCCACTTTAACTTATGTTGTCATTGGATACACATGTAATAACAACAGGCAGGCTCATCTTGAAACCGAGCATACAGACCTCTCTACTTTCCCCCTGGAGTGTCTCTCTCTCTCTCTTCTCTGCTCCCCCTCTCCGTTCTGCCTGTTCAGTGCTGTGACCTGACCTCTGGTTTCTGTGGCAGCCAACTGGGCTGGGCCCTCCTCGTCCGTATCGTAGCATTCTTCACTGCACTTAATCACATGGACGAAGCTCACAAACAATCCTTAGTTGGGGGTCGTGAAATATCAGAGTCCGCCTTACTCATCAACCATGTGCCAGTTTTATTAAATCAAATAGTCTGGCTAACTGACAACCTCTATCCAGTTAAATGCACCCCACTGCTACCAGTACAATCCAAAACAAGCTAACTGCAACCCCTGTATGACAACATATAGCTAGATCCCAGCAATCATTGCGCCCATTTATCCTACCTGAACAGATCACAGTCTGACTAACTTGTTGTTCTTGTAGGCCTATCCATCCTAAGTAGTCATGGGAGACTCTGTGAAACTCTGTGAACTTGTGTGTCAGACAGACAGAGCCCAGCAGCTGAAGAAGCTCCACATTTAAACACAGGGACGTTGCAGAGCTAGTGAACTAACAAGACATTACTCCGCTAGGCTACAGTGTAGCTAACTCTATCGCTCCTGAGAGAGAGAGGACCTTAGCAGTTCACTCCCATTGGCCGGCAGAGCTCAGAGGAGACAGGTTTATCTGCTGTTGTACAGACTTGGTCTTGGAAATAATTAAGCAATAAGGCACGAGTGGGTGTGGTATATGGCCAATATACCACGGCTAAGTGCTGTTCTTAAGCACGACGCAATGCCGGAGTGCCTGGATACAGCCCTTAGCCGTGGTATATTGGCCATGTACCACAAACTCCCGAGGTGGCCATGTACCACAAACGCCCTATTGCTATTATAAATTGGTTACCAATGTAATTAGAGCTGTAAAAATACATGTTTTGTCATACCCGTAGTATACAGTCTGATATACCATGGCTGTCAGCCAATCAGCATTCAGTGCTCGAACCACCCAGTTTATAATTTAAAATAACTCTCAACTTTAGTAGGATTGTCATTAGAGAACATGACAAAGTATTGTAGTAGCTATTGTAGCTTATACGTTATGTGATTATTACTCAAACATCCAACAGTAGTGGTGTCCAAGCAAGACGGCGTCCGATATGAAATTGAAATGAATTCAAGTCTTTGCCTGACTGAATGCCTCCCAGCAAAAATAGTAATGGTTGTGTAAATATGGAGCCTCAGATGTAGGCCAAACATAGGTCTTCTGGTTAGAGAGTTTCACCCTAAACTCTGTCAGACAGCAAGGATGTCACGAGGTGGGTGTAGCTGGTGTAATGAGTCAGGCGCAGGAGAGCAGAGATGAGTGGACTAAGCACTTTACTAGGCAATGTCAAAATACAGAACGCAAACACATCATAAAACAAATGCCCAAAAACCCAAGTAAGGCAGCACAAAGTACAAAATAACCGCACAATACCGGCTGCCACAAAGCACGGGTAAAAACATACAACCCGGCGTACCAGCATGCCTAAACAAACAATTCCCCACACAGACATGGGGGAAACATTGGGTTAAATACAGAAACAGTAATGAGGGAAATTAAATACAGGTGTGTGGAAAAACAAGACAAAACAAATGAAAAAAAAAGGAAAGGGGAATCGGCGATGGCTAGAAGACCGGTGACGTTGACCGCCGAATGCTGCCCGAACAAGGAGAGGAACCGACTTCGGCGGAAGTCGTGACAAAGGAAGCATAACAAAACATGAAGCAAGAGGAATTTTAGTACCAGCAACCATGGCCTCTGCATCTATTAATAGAAAAAAGCTTTAGACTATTTTGTTGCTCTCCGGACGGATGTTTGAGAAACAGGGCGATGGGTTTAGTGTGTGTGTGTGTCAACTACAGTTGAAGTCGGAAGTTTACATTCACTTAGGTTGGAGTCATTAAAACTTTTTTTCAACCACTCCACAAATTTATTGTTAACAAACTATAGTTTTGGAAAGTCGGTTAGGACATCTACTTTGTGCATGTAATTTTTCCAACAATTGTTTACAGACAGATTATTTCACTTATACACTGCTCAAAAAACTAAAGGGAACACTAAAATAACACATCCTAGATCTGAATGAAATAATCTTATTCAAAACTTTTTTCTTTACATAGTTGAATGTGCTGACAACAAAATTACACAAAAATTATCAATGGAAATCAAATGTATCAACCCATGGAGGTCTGGATTTGGAGTCACACTCAAAATTAAAGTGGAAAACCACACTACAGGCTGATCCAACTTTGATGTAATGTCCTTAAAACAAGTCAAAATGAGGCTCAGTAGTGTGTGTGGCCTCCACGTGCCTGTATGACCTCCCTACAACGCCTGGGCATGCTCCTGATGAGGTGGCGGATGGTCTCCTGAGGGATCTCCTCCCAGACCTGGACTAAAGCATCCGCCAACTCCTGGACAGTCTGTGGTGCAACGTGGCGTTGGTGGATGGAGCGAGACATGATGTCCCAGATGTGCTCAATTGGATTCAGGTCTGGGGAACGGGCGGGCCAGTCCATAGCATCAATGCCTTCCTCTTGCAGGAACTGCTGACACACTCCAGCCACATGAGGTCTAGCATTGTCTTGCATTAGGAGGAACCCAGGGCCAACCGCACCAGCATATGGTCTCACAAGGGGTCTGAGGATCTCATCTCGGTACCTAATGGCAGTCAGGCTACCTCTGGCGAGCACATGGAGGGCTGTGCGGCCCCCCAAAGAAATGCCACCCCACATCATGACTGACCCACCGCCAAACTGGTCATGCTGGAGGATGTTGCAGGCAGCAGAACGTTCTCCACGGCGTCTCCAGACTCTGTCACGCCTGTCACATGTGCTCAGTGTGAACCTGCTTTCATCTGTGAAGAGCACAGGGCGCCAATGGCGAATTTGCCAATCTTGGTGTTCTCTGGCAAATGCCAAACATCCTGCACGGTGTTGGGCTGTAAGCACAACCCCCACCTGTGGACGTCGGGCCCTACCACCCTCATGGAGTCTGTTTCTGACCATTTGAGCAGACACATGCACATTTGTGGCCTGCTGGAGGTCATTTTACAGGGCTCTGGCAGTGCTCCTCCTGCTCCTCCTTGCACAAAGGCGGAGGTAGCGGTCCTGCTGCTGGGTTGTTGCCCTCCTACGGCCTCCTCCACGTCTCCTGATGTACTGGCCTGTCTCCTGGTAGCGCCTCCATGCTCTGGACACTACGCTGACAGACACAGCAAACCTTCTTGCCACAGCTCGCATTGATGTGCCATCCTGGATGAGCTGCACTACCTGAGCCACTTGTGTGGGTTGTAGACTCCGTTTCATGCTACCACTAGAGTGAAAGCACCGCCAGCATTCAAAAGTGACCAAAACATCAGCCAGGAAGCATAGGAACTGAGAAGTGGTCTGTGGTCACCACCTGCAGAACCACTCCTTTATTGGGGGTGTCTTGCTAATTGCCTATAATTTACACCTGTTGTCTATTCCATTTGCACAACAGCATGTGAAATTTATTGTCAATCAGTGTTGCTTCCTAAGTGGACAGTTTGATTTCACAGAAGTGTGATTGACTTGGAGTTACATTGTGTTGTTTAAGTGTTCCCTTTATTTTTTGGAGCAGTGTAATTCACTGTATCACAGTGTGTCAACCACTCCACAAATTTCTTGTTAACAAACTATAGTTTTGGAAAGTCGGTTAGGACATCTACTTTGTGCAAGTAATTTTTCCAACAATTGTTTACAGACAGATTATTTCACTTATAACTCACTGTATCACAGTGTGTCAGAAGTTTATATAAACGTATACCCTAACTACACCACTCACGTCGCGTGCGTGAGCGTTACAAAATACATGTAGAAATCTATGTTATTCAATTATTGCACCCACACTGCTTGCGCGCCAACGAGCGTCTGAGTTGCCAAGGGCTAAAATAGATGTCAGTTCTATTTCTGACGCAGATCGTGCTGCAAGTCCTGCCTCTCCCATCTCCTCATTGGTTTATAGAAGCAGGTACCCATGTGCCATCTCCTCATTAGTTATACCCACGTGGGTGACTGAAAGACGAACGAGGTCAGTGGCAGTAATGCACCTAATTTATGAAAGTTGCCAATCGCAATATAAAGTCAAGAGAAGAAAAGGCCTGGATGGAAGAGAGATGACTAGAAACGATTCGGTTGACCGTTTTATGTGTGTATTAATTGGCGGAGTAGAGGACCTTGTGCATTCCAGGTAAAATAACTCAATGTTTAACGTTATATCCTAGGACAAATTAGCTAGCAACAGCAAGCTAGCTAAATAGGACAAATTAGCTAGCAAGTGCAAGCTAGCTAAATTGCCATAACGTTAAATGTTTACTGCTTTTTGACCTGTCCCCAAATTAATATAATTGGTTCAGAGTTTGTTTTGATATTTTAACCTCGCGTTCTGTGTGGGGGAACAAAATGTATGCACGATGACGCACGATGGCGCACGTGCGCAGCTGGTTCCGTGTAAGTTGACTGTGCCTTTAAACAGCTTGGAAAATTCCAGAAAATTATGTCATGGCTTTAGAAGCTTCTGATAGGCTAATTGACATAATTTGAGTCAATTGGAGGTGTACCTGTGGATGTATTTCAAGGCCTACCTTCAAACTGGGGAAATCAAAAGAAATCAGCCTAGGCCTCAGAAAAAAGATTGTAGACCTCCACAAGTCTGGTTCATCCTTGTGAGCAATCTCCAAACGCCTGAAGGTACCACATTCATCTGTACAAACAATAGTACACAAGTATAAACACCATGGGACCACGTAGCCGTCACACCGCTCAGGAAGGAGAGGCGTTCTGTCTCCTAGAGATGAACGTACTTTGGTGCGAAAATTGCAACTCAATCCCAGAACAACAGCAAAGGACCTTGTGAAGATGCTGGAGGAAACAGGTACAAAGTATCTATATCCACAATATGACAAGTCCTATATCGACATAACCTGAAAGGCCACACAGCAAGGAAGAAACTCTGCTTCAAAACCGCCATAAAAAAGCCAGACTACGGTTTGCAACTGCACATGGGGACAAAGATCGTACTTTTTGGAGAAATTCTTAAAATCACATTCTTAAAATAAAGTGGTGATCCTAACTGACCTAAGACAGGGAATTTTTACTAGGATTAAATGTCAGGAATTGTGAACAACTGAGTTTAAATGTATTTGGCTAAAGTGTGTGTGAACTTCCGACTTCAACTGTAAATAGTGTCCATGTGAACGTGATAGTGGTGCAGTTGGTATCAATATACAGTAGGTGTTTCTGTTTAGAGTTGTGTGTGTCTGCCTAATGTCTCAGGCCAGTACACACTGGAGGCTATGTGAGTAGGACAGGAAAATAACACCTTGTTATAGTGTGTGTGTGTGTATGCCCTGAAGCTGATTTGATAATTGATCAGATTGAATTCAGATTGAATTTTTTTTGTGCAGTGATTGTGTCTGCAGTGCTAGAACCATGGAATAATTTATATGGGAGTTACATTGGCATGTACAGCTACATGGTACTTTTGATGTTGCTCAGGTTTGTATGTGAGGTCACACAAAAGTGCATTCGAGGAGACTGACCATCTACAATAATTGGTTAACCGATTCCAGATAGATAGTCTCTTCTAGAGTACTTCACTGTGACAATGCGGAGGAAAGGTGTCTCATTTGGCAATGTAACCCTTTAACTCCACCTAGTGGTATTCATTTCAATGTGACTGAGTTGGGAGTTTGACTGGATGCATCCAGAGTGCAAGAAACAAAATGGAATGTTGAGAAATAGGAGGTGTAGGTTGCTGTGTTAACCAGACGGGGGTGCTATTGAATTTCCCCATCCCATATTACAGCCTCACAAAGCTAGCTAAACTGAATGCTGAGTCTACAGCTGCAATGACATTTGGTACAATCCAGCAGAACACAGTCAGTGTGAATGAGCTGAGCTCCCGGGTGGCCTGTGGTTACAGCTGTGCACAGCTGCCCGCCCTCCCCTCCTCTGGCTAACCTTCCATGAATATTTCTCCCTGTTCTAACTTGGTGGTGGTAATGACTCATTGGATTGTAACCCCTACAAATGATCATGCTGTTACAACATAATATTATTGTTTAAGAGTGTGAACTATGGTAATACTATGGCCAGAGAATAAAGTACTAACGAGTTACTCAGTGGGTATAGACATTATACCCAGGCAAGGATCCATTACCCTACAGCCTGGTGCTATGACGTCTCTGTGTGTGTGTGTGCGTGTGTGCGTGCGTGTGTGTGTGTGTGCGTGTGTGTGTGTGAGAGAGAGTGAGAGAGAGAGAGATATATTGTGTGTGTATAAATGTGGTGTGTATCCTGGCCTCCAGATGTGAGAGCAGAGTAGGGTAGTGATGGGGGGAAAGATCAGTTACATGTCAGGATATTTTTTTGTATCTTTTTGATAATATTACAATATTATTTTTGATGATATATTGTGTCTTTTTGACAATATTACAATATTATTTTTGAGCTAGTTGGCTGTAGTTGCACCAAAACATTCATAGCTTGTTCTTTTTAAATAGGGAGACAATTTGTTGTCAGCACTTTTATTTCCATGACTGATAAAAACGTGTTTTCTCATGGCTCTCTCTTGACCCTCTGCAGCAGACATATGGTGAGCAATATGTTTGGAACATCAAATAGCAATAAAATCCCAGTTCTGAATCACAATACAGATCATATCGGCACCTAAGTATCGTGATAATATCATATTGTGAGGTCCCTGGTTATTCCCAGCCCGAGCATAGGGTCTAGTTCACAAGGGTTAGGGTCGAGTTCCCCAGGGTTAGGGTTGAGTTCACCAGGGTTAGGGTCAAGTTCACCAGGGTTAGGGTCAAGTTCCCCAGGGTTAGGGTCAGGTTCACCATGGTTAGGGTCGAGTTTACCATGATTAGGGTCGAGTTCCCCAGGGTTAGTGTCGAGTTCCCCAGGGTTAGGGTCGAGTTCACCAGGGTTAGGGTCAAGTTCCCCAGGGTTAGGGTCGGGTTCACCAGGGTTAGGGTCGAGTTCACCAGGGTTAGGGTCAAGTTCCCCATGGTTAGGGTCAAGTTCCCCAGGGTTAGGGTCGGTTTCACCAGGGTTAGGTTCAAGTTTACCAGGGTTAGGGTCGGGTTCACCATGGTTAGGGTTGAGTTCACCAGGAGTGAATAGAAGGTAACATGGGAGGACTTTGTAGGAGAGCGACTGTTATTATTGCACAAACGAGCGGTGGAGGAGTCAGTTGAAACAGGAAGAGCAGGGGAGCTGAGGTAACAAACCGGCAACCTTCAGTATGTTGTTTTACTAACACTGATGGAGGGCTATATTCTCATGTCAACATAGAGAAATAAGAGATATGGCACACTGCATGGTCTGGTCTGCAATCCCGTATAGTATTCTAATATTTCAAGTGCGTGCTTGAAATATTTAGTTGATTTTCTTAGGATAATTTATGGATGTGTCACCTTGCTGTATTGCATTGTATTCTAACACCCTTTCATTGTCCACATTTTCCCCTCTCCTCCTCCTCTCCAAACTTTTATCTCTCCTTTTCCTCCTTTCATCTCTCTATCGTCCATCCCTCACTTTATTCAGATGGCATGTCCTCCTTAAGTCACATGATGTGTCCCAAATGGCACCCTATTCCCTATATAGTGCACTACTTTTGACAAGAGACTTATGGCCCCTTGTCCAAATGAATGCACTATATAGGGTATAGGCTGCCATTTGGGACTTACACACAGTCTCCATGTAAGTAACTTACACACAGTCTCCATGTAAGTAACTAATTAAATAGACGGTAGAAGGAAGCTGTCCTTTTGTTATCTTGGTTACAGAGGTAAACATAGCGCCTGTGTCTATTCCTCTTTTTTTATGCTGTTACAACATAATATTGTTGTTTAAGAGTGTGAATTATGGTAATACTATGGCCAGAGAATAAAGTACCAACGAGTTACTCAGTGGGTCCAGACATTATACCCAGGCAAGGATCCCTTACCCTACTGCTGGGTCCCTTCCCAGAAGCCTGGTGCTGTGACGTGTGTGTGTGTGTGTGTGTGTGTGTGTGTGTGTGTGTGTGTGTGTGTGTGTGTGTGTATAAATGTGTGTATCCTGGCCTCCAGATGTGAGAGCAGTGTAGGGTAGTGATGGGGAAAAGATCGCTACAGTTACGTCGGGATATTATTTTTGATGATATATTGTGTCTTTTTGATAATATTACAATATTATTTTTGATGATATATTGTGTCTTTTTGACAATATTACAATATTATTTTTGAGCTAGTTGGCTGTAGCTGCACCAAAACATCAGTATTTTTTCTTCATAGCTTGTTCTTTTTAAATAGGGAGACAATTCGTTGTCAGCACTTTTATTTCCGACTGATAAAAACGTGTTTTCTCATGGCTCTCTCTTGTCCCTCTGCAGCAGATACAGTGGGGCAAAAAAGTATTTAGTCAGCCACCAATTGTGCAAGTTCTCTCACTTAAAAAGATGAGAGAGGCCTGTAATTTTCATCATAGGTACACTTCAACTATGACAGACAAAATGAGGAAAAAAAATCCAGAAAATCACAATGTAGGATTTCTAATGAATTTTTTTGCAAATTATGGTGGAAAATAAGTATTTGGTCACATACAAACAAGCAAGATTTCTGGCTCTCACAGACCTGTAACTTCTTCTTTAAGAGGCTCCTCTGTCCTCCACTCGTTACCTGTATTAATGGCACCTGTTTGAACTTGTTATCAGTATAAAAGACACCTGTCCACAACCTCAAACAGTCACACTCCAAACTCCACTATGGCCAAGACCAAAGAGCTGTCAAAGGACACCAGAAACAAAATTGTAGACCTGCACCAGGTTGGGAAGACTGAATCTGCAATAGGTAAGCAGCTTGGTTTGAAGAAATCAACTGTGGGAGCAATTATTAGGAAATGGAAGACATACAAGACCACTGATAATCTTCCTCGATCTGGGGGTCCACGCAAGATCTCACCCGTGGGGTCAAAATGATCACAAGAACGGTGAGCAAAAATCCCAGAACCACACGGGGACCTAGTGAAGGACCTGCAGAGAGCTGGGACCAAAGTAACAAAGCCTACCATCAGTAACACACCACGCCGCCAGGGACTCAAATCCTGCAGTGTCCCCCTGCTTAAGCCAGTACATGTTCAGGCCCGTCTGAAGTTTGCTAGAGAGCATTTGGATGATCCAGATGAGGATTGGGAGAATGTCATATGGTCAGATGAAACCAAAATAGAACTTTTTGGTAAAAACTCAACTCGTTGTGTTTGGAGGACAAAGAATGCTAAGTTGCATCCAAAGAACACCATACCTACTGTGAAGCATGGGGGTGGAAACATCATGCTTTGGGGCTGTTTTTCTGCAAAGGGACCAGGACGACTGATCCGTGTAAAGGAAAGAATGAATGGGGCCATGTATCATGAGATTTTGAGTGAAAACCTCCTTCCATCAGCAAGGGCATTGAAGATGAAACGTGGCTGGGTCTTTCAGCATGACAATGATCCCAAACACACCGCCGGGCAACGAAGGAGTGGCCGTAAGAAGCATTTCAAGGTCCTGGAGTGGCCTAGCCAGTCTCCAGATCTCAACCCCATAGAAAATCTTTGGAGGGAGTTGAAAGTCCGTGTTGCCCAGCGACAGCCCCAAAACATCACTGCTCTAGAGGAGATCTGCATGGAGGAATGGGCCAAAATACCAGCAACAGTGTGTGAAAACCTT
Organism: Brachymystax lenok tsinlingensis; assembly: GCA_030435695.1. Lineage (NCBI taxonomy): Eukaryota > Metazoa > Chordata > Actinopteri > Salmoniformes > Salmonidae > Brachymystax > Brachymystax lenok. Next base: position 72,015,112 of record CM059814.1, read on the forward strand.
GTGAAGACTTACAGAAAACGTTTGACCTCTGTCATTGCCAACAAAGGGTATATAACAAAGTATTGAGATAAACTTTTGTTATTGACCAAATACTTATTTTCCACCATAATTTGCAAATAAATAAATAAAAAATCCTACAATGTGATTTTCTGGATTTCTTTTTCTCATTTTGTCTGTCATAGTTGAAGTGTACCTATGATGAAAATTACAGGCCTCTCTCATCTTTTTAAGTTGGAGAACTTGCACAATTGGTGGCTGACTAAATACTTTTTTGCCCCACTGTATATGGTGAGCAATATGTTTGGAACATCAAATAGCAATAAAATCCCAGTTCTGAATCACAATACATATCTTATCGGCACCTAAGTATCGTGATAATATCATATTGTGAGGTCCCTGGTTATTCCCAGCCCGAGCATAGGGTCTAGTTCACCAGGGTTAGGGTCGAGTTCACCAGGGTTAGGGTTGAGTTCACCAGGGTTGGGGTCGAGTTCACCAGGGTTAGGGTTGAGTTCACCAGGGGTAGGGTCAAGTTCCCCAGGGTTAGGGTCGGGTTCACCATGGTTAGAGTCTAGTTCACCAGGGTTAGGGTCGAGTTCATCAGGGTTAGGGTTGAGTTCACCAGGGTTAGGGTCAAGTTCACCAGGGTTAGGGTCGGGTTCCCCAGGGTTAGGGTCGAGTTCACCAGGGTTAGTGTCCAGTTCACCAGGGTTAGGGTTGAGTTCACCAGGGTTAGGGTTGAGTTCTCCAGGGTTAGGGTCGAGTTCACCAGGGTTAGGGTTGAGTTCACCAGGGTTAGGATTGGGTTCACCATGGTTAGGGTTGAGTTCACCAGGAGTGAATTGAAGGTAACATGGGAGGACTTTGTAGGAGAGCGACTGATATTATTGCACAAACGAGCGGTGGAGGAGTCAGTTGAAACAGGAAGAGCAGGGGAGCTGAGGTAACAAACCGACAACCTTCAGTATGTTGTTTTACTAACACTGATGGAGGGCTATATTCTCATGTCAACATAGAGAAATAAGAGATATGGCACACTGCATGGTCTGGTCTGCAATCCCGTATAGTATTCTAATATTTCAAGTGCGTGCTTGAAATATTTAGTTGATTTTCTTAGGATGATGTATGGATGTGTCACCTTGCTGTATTGCATTGTATTGTAACACCCTTTCATTGTCCACATTTTCCCCTCTCCTCCTCCTCCTCCTCCTCCTCTTCCTCCTCCTCGTCTCCAACCTTTTATCTCTCCTTTTCCTCCCTCTATCGTCCATCCCTCACTTTATTCAGATAGCGTGTCCTCCTTAAGTCACAGGATGTGTCCCAAATGGCACCCTATATAGTGCAATAATTTTGACAAGAGCCTTATGGCCCCTTGTCCAAATTAATGCACTATATAGGGAATAGGCTGCCATTTGGGACATACCCACAGTCTCCATGTTAGTAGCTAATTAAATAGACGGCAGAAAGAAGCTGTCCTTTTGTTATCTTGGTTACAGAGGTAAACATAGCGCCTGTGTCTATTCCTCTTTTCCCTCCTCCCTCCCTCCATCGCACTCACACAGTTTTGGAAGGGAGCGTAGACCCTCGTCATACCAGAGCAGGGTCTGAAGAGCGCTGACGCACTTCAGTGTTCTGTGAATGTGTGTGTGCGTGTGTATGTGTGTCTGTTTTAGCAGTTGGATACACTTGATGATGTGCTCATGTTCTAGCCAAGTGTTTGATAAACGTTTAAATGCCCTTGTTATGATTTAGAAAAGACTAGAGCCATAGATTGCTCTAGAGTCTAAAATGTCATTATTCTACCCAAAGCCCAGTGCACTGTGGGAATGTGTGCAGAATAAACACACTGAAAGAGTCCCTTAGTGCCCACTTTACTGTGCCTAGTCTGCCTGGCTTTGTCCATGCTGCTGCTCCTGTCTCTCTCTGCTTCCACATCCCTTTGTCACGTTGTATCACTACACCCACACCCCACTGGCTCCCCTCAGACGAGAACAGTCTGCTGCTGGAATGGAGACATTACAGGAATAAGCATTTTTCTTTCGGGCCCTTTCGGGAAACTCGAGCTGCCGTGGCAATGGAGGAGTATTAAGGAGAGAGGCAGACGACTTCAGGGGTAGAGAGAGGAGAGGAGGGAGGGAGGTGCAGGGAAGGAGTAGGGAGAGGAGGGTGTTACTACAGGGAAAGGAGGCTGAGCAAAGGCTGAGTTCTCATTATTCAAAAGTCAGAGTCATTTGAATCAAGACCCCCATTTGGTCATTTACATTAAGAAGCCCAAATGATCGGTGAGTTTCAGTTTAGAATAGCTTAATTGTCTCTGGATTGTTTGAATGAAGGAAATACATTCAGGAGGCTTATTGAAACAAAGAGGGGAGGTTCTTGTGGTAAGTCTAAAAGAAAGAGGAGCCAAACACTTTAACTAGGAGTCTAGATCATTATATTAAGACATTAGTCTCGGCTTTAATACGATTGTAAAAACGAACGCCTCCTACTAATTTGCTGCAGAAGGCTGAATTCATTTGTCTGTCTACACAAACTTGCTTAGGCCAAACGTTAGTTTATTCTCCGCAATGAGTCTGGATCTGAGTACCTTCCAGACGATTTCTAGAAGGCAAACACATTCTAACCATTCTAATTGGTCCCAGAAACCGATGGTTTGGGCTAGAGCCATAACACACGTGGGGAAAGCAGCATTTCGAAAATGTGTCATTGGCTTTGATACTCTGATTGGTTAGAGATGAGCCACCCCTCATTTTGACATCACCACGAACGACATCAACGATGGCGGTCTCAGACTGAAGTATGGAGCGAACATGGACAGTGGAAGAACTCAATTTGAGTCGTCAGGCAATTAATTAATCATAATTTGCCCTAAACTGAAGAGGCGGTTAATAAGCCTCAAAGCCCAGGGGTAGCGTGGGAAACGGAGTCCTATGCAGAAGCTGCTCAGGCTGAGGCCTGTTTGCGAGCTGTGGTTGTCTGGAGCCACACCTGTGTCGGGTTAGCTGAGCCTGCAGGGAGGGCTTCCCTCTAATGGAGACTTAATAGGCTCTGAAATGACTTACTGCTGCTGTCGCTGTGTGAGGAGCAGAGCACTGTCTCACCGGGTTCAGGGTGAGACAATGGCTTCTATGTAAGACAGTGGGTTCCATGTTAGACACTGTGCTGCACCCACAGACAGAGAGGCAGACAGAGAGGCAGACAGAGAGGCAGACAAACCGATAGACCACTGCATTCACTCATACCAAACTGTCCCTTCTCACCTCCTGTTCTTCTGTTTGCCGACAGACACAGCACATTTGGATTACACCTGTACTACTCTAGATTAGTAGCATGTGGTTTGTCATTGTCACTGTGTTGCCAACACTGTTCCATTGTAGTGCAGTAGCAGAGCTACTAGAATATACCCTCTACTGGCCAACACTGCTACCAACCAGCAGCCCAACATTCTTCTCTCAGGGGGCTGTCCATCCACGTTTCTAGAACTTAATAAACTCATCAGCCTGCTACTGTATGCTTATCTGCATACTACTTCTATCATGTTGAAACTGCTGATATTAGCCTACTACCACTTTCATGCTACTACTTCTACTTTCACCACTGCCACTAGCAATTGATACTGTTCCCACTACTTTTACTTATGTTGTCATGGGCTACACACGTATCTGTAATAACAACAGGCAGGCTCGTCATGCAACCGAGCAGACAGACCCTCTCTACCTTATCCCTGGAGTCTCTCTCTCTCTCTCTCTCTCTCTCTCTCTCTCTCTCTCTCTCTCTCTCTCTCTCTCTCTCTCTCTCTCTCTCTCTCTCTCTCTCTCTCTCTCTCTCTCTCTCTCTCTCTCTCTCTCTCTCTCTCTCGGCTCACCCCTACAGAGCCAAGAGCAGCTGGAAGCTCTCAGAGCAGGAGGACACACGCTGCTAACCTCTCACTGAGAGCACACTCGTGGCGAGGGCCTGTGGTGCATTGTGACTCAGGGAAACGGACTGACTAGTGAGTGACCACTGTCCTCTAGGTTGACCATCCACTCTGACTCAATAGATGGAGGGTTACAGGAAATGAAGTACCCTTTTCACACTATCATGCCAACCCGAACCATACTGTACGGTTCCAGGAACTATCGTAGTGTGAAAAGGGTAGACTAAGGAGTGAAATCCAAGGACAGTACTCAGTTGGGCAATTCTTGAAAAAATATATATATTCATTGTGTTGCGTCCAGCAAAAATGTTTGATTCTCCATCTGATAATAATGTAACATTTTATATGTGGTTAGGTCATCGAATGTTGCAATAGCCAAGTAATGGTAGGACCAAAAACTGTACAATTTGTCTGATATACGCTTTGCTATTGCGTAATCCCAACGGTGATATTGCCCACACACTCCTCTCTGCTTCGTCCTGCGTGTTTCACGGCTGCTGCCATGGCCACCATGGAGTGTTGTAAACATTTCTGGTGACCCTGTCTGTAGGAGGGTGAGTAGGTAGGGTAATCCAGAAGAACGGCATTGGACTAAAGCCTCTGAGATGTCTCTATACTGCATGTAGTCCCACAGTGGTTACAGCATCTTTACATGTTCTAGAAACCAGAACGTGGACTGCTTACACTCAGAGAATATTAAAGGCTCATACAAATAGCTTACAGTATAGGTATGTAGGCTGTAATGAACAGGGGTTACATTTGGTTGTGAGGCACAAGCATATCCACCTCCTTTGCCTATTATAGGGGTCAAATAAACACCTCAAAGTCTGACCGTTAAAGAACCATGAATACCACCTCCAACACACAATGTAACATCCACATCAGTTTGAACCATCTCTTGTGCTGTATTTAGTTGAAGATCTCACCTCGGTGTGTTTTGTTGCAGTGCTAGTGGAGCCTGCTGGTTTGAGATGGAGGGAGGCTGGAGCTGAGGGGCGGGGCACACGGGGGAGTCTGGGTAGGATTCCAGACGCATTCCGGAGCTCCCAGGGAGGGCAGAGGAGCCGGGATGGCTCTTTCAACCTCCACCTTTCTCCCCTCATTCCCCCCATCCCTCTCTCTCTCCCACAATTGCCTGCAAAAGCTAAAATAGAAACGCAACACTACTAAACTTTTGGAAGGTCAATTCTTGAGATAAACCTTTAGAATCGTTCTCCAAAATGTAGATATTTCAATTGTCAAATCCTCTGTGGTTTAGTGTAAATGTTCACAGAACGTCTGGAAAAGTACAGTTAGGACCTAATGCTGCAAACAATGAATTCAATATTATTTACAGTAGTTTTACACCGACTGCCAATAGAAGACTATATAAACAGTGGTAGTTTGTGTTCACTCATCATTAATGCCACATGATTCATACTATGGATATACAGTATGATGTGTATAATACTATAATATGATGTGTAGTGGAATTCCCCACGAGCTGATGTGAGAGAATTAATAACCCATTATGGTTGTGTTTGCTTCAAAGGTCATACGAGGTCATATACAACAAAACTATACTATTGGTAGGCTAAGATGAAACGTCATGAATGTTTTTTGGTGTTTTGAGAGTGTGTGAGCGTGTGTGTTTATGTTGCAGTGGCCTAGTGTGGTGTAGGAGGTGAGATACCAATGTCTTGGTCCAGTCTACGTTATGTTTGACAATTAGGGCACTCTGACACAGAAGAGGTGGCATGAAACCAAAACGGAAAACTATACTCTGTGCCGTCTCTCTGCTTGCTCACAGCCCTTCTTCTAATACATACAATGACCCCGTCTTTACAGCTTGCAGAAAGTGTTCTCAGAACCATGTGTTTAGAATCCAACATAAATATTTAAGACGAGAGCTCAAAATAATTGAAGCTTCTCGGTTGTGCGACAGATAAGGGTTTTGATGTGTTCAACATCAAGACTTTGTTGATTTGGACGTTTTGAAATTAGACCAACGTGAAAGAACAAAAAAATTGTATAAATGTATTATTAGCAAAGTCACCAAATATATCCTGCATGTTTTTTGTAGAGTAGTGGGTTGTTCTCAACTCTCAGTATAATATAGTGGGTTGTTCTCAGCTCTCAGTATAATATAGTGGGTTGTTCTCAGCTCTCAGTATAATATAGTGGGTTGTTCTCAAATCTCAGTATAATATAGTGGGTTGTTCTCAGCTCTCAGTATAGTATAGTGGGTTGTTCTCAGCTCTCTATAATATAGTGGGCTGTTCTCAGCTCTCAGTATAATATAGTGGGTTGTTCTCAGCTCTCAGTATAATATAGTGGGTTGTTCTCAGCTCTCAGTATAATATAGTTGTCACGTCCAGGCCAGAGTTTTAGGCTGGCGTGTTTAGGTTTCGTTTTTGGTGAAGGGTTTTTTGAGTTCTAGGTGTTCTATTTCTATGTTGAGGTAATGGTTCCCAATTAGGGGCAGCTGAGTGTCGTTGCCTCTAATTGGGAACCATATATATGTTTGGGGTTTTCATTAGGAGTTTGTGGGTTATTGTTTGTTCATAGCATTTGTTGATTTGACATGTTATGTTTATTGTTATGATCTTCCTTCCTTCCTTCCTTCCTTCCTTCCTTCCTTCCTTCCTTCCTTCCTTCCTTCCTTCCTTCCTTCCTTCCTTCCTTCCTTCCTTCCTTCCTTCCTTCTTGTTATTTTTTCCCAGTTACGTATTTAATAAAGAATGTATACTGGATGCCTCACTGCGCCTTGGTCTGTCCTTTCCGAAGATCGTGACAATAGTGGGTTGTTCTCAGCTCTCAGTATAATATAGTGGGTTGTTCTCAGCTCTCAGTATAATATAGTGGGTTGTTCTCAGCTCTCAGTATAATATAGTGGGTTGTTCTCAGCTCTCAGCTCTCAGTATACTATAGTGGGTTGTTCTCAGCTCTCAGTATAATATAGTGGGTTGTTCTCAGCTCTCAGTATAATATAGTGGGTTGTTCTCAGCTCTCAGTATAATATAGTGGGTTGTTCTCAGCTCAGTATAATATAGTGGGTTGTTCTCAGCTCTCAGTATAATATAGTGGGTTGTTCTCAGCTCTCAGTATAATATAGTGGGTTGTTCTCAGCTCTCAGTATAATATAGTAGGTTGTTCTCAGTTCTCAGTATACTATAGTGGGTTGTTCACAGCTCTCAGTATAATATAGTGGGTTGTTCTCAGCTTTCAGTATAATATAGTGGGGTGTTCTCAGTTCTCAGTATAATATAGTGGGTTGTTCTCAGCTCTCAGTATAATATAGTTGGTTGTTCTCAGCTCTCAGTATAATATAGTGGGTTGTTCTCAGCTCTCAGTATAATATAGTGGGTTGTTCTCAGCTCTCAGAATAATATAGTGGGTTGTTCTCAGCTCTCAGCTCTCAGTATACTATAGTGGGTTGTTCTCAGCTCTCAGTATAATATAGTGGGTTGTTCTCAGCTCTCAGTATAATATAGTGGGTTGTTCTCAGCTCTCAGAATAATATAGTGGGTTGTTCTCAGCTCTCAGTATAAAATAGTGCGTTGACTGGGTTTACTGGATTGTGTTTCCTTTAGAGAGGTTGGTCATGCTGGAACAGCCCTTCCAGACATTGTCACTCTACTTGTTCTGTTATGTCTACTGGGTTTGGGCTAGGTCAAGCTTCAGAGGCCTGGTGACCCAGTCAAGGCCAGCAGAGAGGCGGGAGAGACAAGGAGAGGGCTGGGGATTAGAGAGAACATTCAGTGCATGTCCACGACCACGTACGTGTGTGTGTGTGTGTGTGTGTGTGTGTGTGTGTGTGTGTGTGTGTGTGTGTGTGTGTGTGTGTGTGTGTGTGTGTGTGTGTGTGTGTGTGTGTGTGTGTGTGTGTGTGTGTGTGTGTGTGTGTGTGTGTGTGTGTGTGTGTGTGTGTGTGTGTGTGTGTGTGTGTGTGTGTGTGTGTGTGTGTGTGTGTGTGTGTGTGGATGCGGTTGTCTCACTCATTAAGGGATATTTAGCTGTGCAGAAGAGGAGTCACTTGAGAGACATTAGCCGGCAATGATTCGGTGTTTTCTCTGGGCCTGCCATCTCTGATTATTGTAGGGTGAGACATTGGCTTTATTGAGGAGGAATTCATCAAGGAGCCCTCAAGCATCTCCCTCTTCCTAGACAGAGACAGCATCACAGGAAGGTATTGGTGCCAACAGTAGGACTCAGATATAAGGGTCTAGGGAAAGGGAGAGAAGGGGACGGATGGAGGTAGGGATGTAGTCTAAAGTGGTTGATAATTGCAGTTTGTATAATTTTACCAAATAATTTTCAAGTAAATACCATCTCTGTCAAACTGTCAGTACCAGATGCAATGCATGCCCGTTGCTGTGTTTAGTCAAGTAACCCTCAGTCAGTCCTAGTGTATGTTTCATGTGACAAACAATGTGGCGCGTGACACTGACATTGTATGGACCTCCGTAGCATTGTGCTGTCTCTTACAGCTGGCAGGCCGTGACGCCATGGCAACAGTCGTCAACGGTGGTCAGTGGAAAACGTGTAGGTGCGTAGGTGGAGGATGTCTGTCTTTGTCGCTGTGTAAAAGCAGCGTGAGCCGCACATCACATTTCCCTGTCTAGGTCTGGTTATCGCCTGCCTTCAGTTCCTCTGTGTCCGGCATTGGTTTCTTCTGGACTATTGTTCCCCTTAAAGACAGTCTGACATGGAGACATTGAGGACACGTCGCAGAAGGTGAAAGTCCTCTCAAACTACCTTTGAGGTCCTTAACAGTTTACACGAATGCCATTTCAACTACAGAATTTGCCATGGTTCACAAAGCCAAGCCACAACAGAGACATTTCTTCAACTGTGTTGTGAGCTAAACAGGGAATAGATTATGTGAGTGGCCTGTCTACATGTAAAACTTAAGGGGAAAAATAGAGCGCAGTGTTATGCGTGTACCCTAATAAACGTCACTCCCAATCCGTCACAGGCGAACCTAATCCTAATTTTTACCATACCACTGTGCTGGAGAGTACAAGCTGTGCAGTTTCGCCAGAGAAGCCTAACTTCATGACGGCATCACTGTGAGGCATGTGATGAAGTATAGCCAGCCGTCAGCAGCCAGATATTCAGGCAAGAGGGTGTAACTAGGACACACTGACCCAAAAAACGCACGCAGGCCTGGATTCCATCTCACTGCCATAGCCTTTTGTCTTCTGAAACACTTGGATTTGATTAGCGTTTTACTTACTTCCTTCCTACTTTACTTTTAACTTCGAGTTTTTTAAAATAAATTCTGCCCATTTGAGCTTTAGCATAGCTCTTGAATAGCTATTGGATGGGACAACTGGAGTAAACAATACGTATAGAAGTCCTGTTCACCCTCAGGATAGAAATGGATTCAGGGCAAGTGGTCCCTGTTGCCTGCTGATTGAAGTCTGGTGATTGAATCCAGACCAGGGGGTGTTGTGTGTTTGGGATGGGGTGGATGCGAAGAAGGGCGTCTTAACCCTAACCGTCTTCCTCTGCAAGAACTCATGTACGTACAGTGACGTTGTCCGAGGTCCTTGAAGATGTCAGCGAGAGACGCAGTGGTAATAAGCGGCTGTTTTTTCTATTGTCTTCTCTGGAAAAGGGTTGAAACTGCATTCCCCAGCTTTGAGGTCATCACTTCAGGTCGCTTTGTGTTGCTCCCGCAGTAAAGTCGTTTATGTGTGTACCCAACCTTCAGCGTTCCCCCTCCCCACTTCTCTTCTTCGCTCTCGTTTGTATTCCCCAGATCCTTATCTCATAAGATGGTGTTTCACAGAGAAGAGAGCGTGAACTCAAACAAAATAAAAAACTGGACAAAACAAGTGCTGTAAATTTGTCCAGGGATAAAGGTTATTATTTTTCTATTGCAGTATTTCATTGGCTCTTTCTTGTATCATGGGAGATATCCAGATGAGGAAAGAGAGTCACATAAACAAAACTAATCCACCAAACGATCACAGAAAGGGCAACATCAAAACTCGTGCAAGTATTTAATGTCGAGTTTCATGTCACAACATCTATTTCTGTGAATGTTTATTAGACAGGTCTTGACCACTTATGGGATATTTTGTCATTTATTGGATTGTCATAAATCTTTTTATGGGAGATTTTCCATACGATTCAGTGATTTCAGTGCAGAGACATGTAGTCACTTGACTGGAGAAAGCGGGCACGTAGTAACTGAGCGATGTAAACATTTGCATTTTGCTCCATGCTTCGAGTTTATGATGACAGAAGGTATTAGGATAGCCTCAGATGAGTGCATTTCATTCTTTTGTAATTTTCCAGATGCACAGCCTGGGAGAAATAACTGAGGTAGTAAATAACTTCACACGGAATCAGGCATAGGAATAAACAATCCAAATACCAGTTATAAAGACAGACACATGGCAGACAGTAGAATATGTCAGGGTTATATATACTATCAGGGTTGAAGGTAAGACCCAGGTGCAGACAATGTCGAAGTAACAAAAGTTTATTAAATCGAACACGAGCAGGAAAAGGTACAGGACGGCAGGCAGGCTCAGGTCAGGCAGAAAGGTCAAAACCAGGAAAACTAGGAAACAGGCACTATAGACAGGACAGGAGCAAGGGGAAGGGGGAAAAACGCTGGTAGGTCTGAATGAACGATCTGTCAACAGACAAACAGAGAACACAGGTATAAATGCACAGGGGATAATGAGGAAGATGGGCGACACCTGGAGGGGGGTGGAGACAATCACAAAGACAGGTGAAACAGATCAGGGTGCTACAATACATGTACGTTGTACTGTAGTTGAGTCACAAAAAGCAATAGTCCATACAACCAATGTACACACAACCAGCAATATCAGAGGTGTGAAGCATAATGGAGCATGTGAAGAAGAAATTAGTAATATTATTAGATATTTGTGTTTATGTTTCATGTGTTGGGAAGTAGTAACATTCCACATTCTGTCCAACTGTTAGTCTTTTTGTTTTTCCCCTCTGAACCTTTCTCCTCTCTGTCACGATTATCTCTTGGGACAGACCAATGCGCAGCGAAGTATCCAGAATACATATTTATTAACGACGTGACTTGATGGAACAAAACAATAAACGAAGATCATGACGTGGAACCGAACTAGACAAACTAACTAAACTATGAACAAACACTGACAAAAACCTAAACACGATGGCATGAACCTAAACACGATAAACATAACAATAAGCACGATGGCATGAGCCTAATACAATCATAACAATTGTCAATAACCCACAAACCTAAGTGCAAAACCCCAAACATATATATGGTTCCCAATTAGAGGTAACGAGACTCAGCTGCCTCTAATTGGGAACCATTACCCCAACATAGAAATACACACCATAGAACAAAAGAAACCCTACACCAAGACAAAACTAAACACTCCAGCCTGAACACTCAGGCCTGGTCGTTACACTCTCATTGCCACAAATATTAACGACTTGACTATGAAATATGTTGACCATCAATAGGATCCTTCTATGCCAGAATCAACAGTGGAAAAATATTAAGCACAGTGCTAAATAAAATAACAAAAAATGGCTCTGCTGCTGAACGTTAGCACAAGAAGCAGGTTAAAGGTTAGAGAGAAAATCCCAAGGCTCAAGATGTATGTGCTCAAGATGACTCAGGTCAGACTGAATGTGATGACTATCATGGTCCCATCTCGGAGCCGTACACTTTCAAAGTTTTACGTTGTGAGGGAGGTAGCTGGGAGCGACCTGCACTTTTGAATTATTTCTCACTTGTTGGATTAGGCCTACACTTTGACGAGCTGTGAGTAAATTGCAAGAAGAGCTCAGGATAATATGTATGTTATATGTTTGTAGGCTTCAGTATGGACTTTTGGTTAGGTTGACATTTGCCAGACACATTTATGAGGCATTTGTTCTACAGCAAGATGAAGATGGAATGTATAGTGTCGGGCATTCTCAAAGTATATCCTACTCACTAACTCACACAGCTGTGTGGAAGCAGAATGAAGTGGATTGCTCAACATAACATAGCAGTGGTCAGTTTGGAATCTGAACTGGCAACCTTTTCTCAATAGAGGTGTGGGAGCTTCAACACATCTTCTGTTTCACTTAATAAGCCACTGCTGCTAACCTTTTCTTTTTGCTCAGATTACCTTCTTGAGTTAAACTCTCTCTCTCACTGCCAGGGTTTGAACAGTGAGAGAGCTGCTCGGGTTGGGACGAAGCGCTCCATCTTGTGTGACGCAAACACATCTGGAGTTTTGGGATGTTCTGCCACGTTCCTTCCTCCTCCTCCTTCTCCTCCTTCTTCCTCCTCTTCAGCACAGGCCGCTATGTCAGCTACAGTCACACTGGGACTATCAAACTACCATTTTAGGAGACAAAGGACTTCTCCAGGGGGATCACGAAGTGGCTCCTTCAGATATGAACTCATGTTTACCCAGTGGAGTGAACTTAATGAGTGTCATTGGAAAAAAAGTAATCTATAGTACTATGACCTAATAATTGTTTAATTATCTATGTTTATTTCAGGGAGCTGGGTTGGCCAACCTAACACGTTTCCCAGGTTCCATACTCAAGATTGTAACAATGATTACGTCAGTTGATCGTGATCGTGCACTTTGATATAGCTATACTGTAGTGTAATGCAAAAACCCTCATTTCCTTTTAGTCAGCAGATTTCACTTTGCTGTGCCTCTTGTTGTGATTACACTGGTATTCAGCCTGTTTGTGTGTATGAATGTGCGTATAGCCTACATAGCCTAATCGTGTGCTGCATGTCATTTTCAATTGACTCCCCTGAGGTTTAACCATGCCCCGGGCTGGTACAGTATTAATGTCCCCTATAAGAGCTCTGTACATGAGAGACGGACAGTGAAGAAAGTTTCCCAATAAACCCCTGGCCAACTTGCCAATAGAGAGCAAGGCCAATGGTTTGCATTAACTCAAGTGAATATGAGTCTGGAAAATGTATTGTAAACCCCTCACAGGAGGCCAGTATTAGTCCCTGTACACTGTGACCCGATGAAACCGCTTTATATTTGTGTTCGTAGAAATTGCAGGCAAACTTTGGTCAGGATTGCTCAACTCTGGTCTCACACAAAGCATTGCACATACTCAGCAATTCCCCCCTAAAGCCCTAATGGGCTTTTTCATTTATTGTTATTTTTAGCCACTAGTTGTCTTTAATATCCTTTTAACAGTAGTGTGACACATAGCTATCGTGCATAACTTTAAAGTCTGAGGTTCTCATCTATAGCCCCCCCCCACCGCAAACATTCATTAGTTTACAGTCATTTCCCAGCATCCATACCCCAAAGGCTGTTGAATCTTTGTAGGTTTCTGTAGAAGCAATGGGGCGAACCGCTGTGACAACCATGCCTAATACAGCCTACAATAATTGTACAACGGGAGGGTGATTGAGTAAACAGTTTATAACAGCTTGAGGAAAGAGAGCTTGTTCCACTGATAGAGGGGAAGATGAAATGGACCTGGGTGCACTGGAAAAGGTACCTTTTCATTCGCCTATGTGTGCGTTTTGTAAATATTTTTGGGGAACTCAGTCAGGGTCTCAACTTACTGATGAGAGTTAGAAAAGTAGAATGCATAAGGTGCAATTTCAAAAAATCTGTAGTGCATCAGCAGTTTTCCACTTGTTTTGTCAGTCACTCAATTAGCCCATGTCAGCTAGCTTTTTTATTGTTTTTTTATTGCTAGGTAAAGTAGTCTTGCCAGCTATATAGACCTTGTATATAGTAGGCCTAATCATCACCAGTTTACCTTATTTGACATGCAGGGGATCTGCTTAAGGGCCCAATCCTCAACTGAATATACAATCGGTTTTCAGGGACACGGTATCTTCAACCTAGCTATATGTTTCCCCCTGAAAACCGAATGTGGGGACCCGCTACATTAGGTTACAGGGGCCCTGACCTCCAGTCATTCTCACACAGATATCACGAACATGGCATAAGTAATGGAAAAAGATATAGAACTGCAAGAAATTAGCTTTAAAATGGCAAAAGTGTCTCACTACCCCATGGCAAAATGTGTAGAGTTGCAGGAAATGCATTGTAACATTGCACAAATAAATGCACTGAATATCTTTATGTTGTTGCATTGGTCGTTCATCTCTTTCACTTTCTCCAGTCGCTCTCCGTGTGCTGCCTTGAGCTGCCCCGCCTTTACCCCGTCTCCCAGACTCGTTTCCTCTCTGTTCAGAACCGCGGCGCAGCATCGCAAACTTCAGCGGACTAACCAGCATGGAGCGGGAGCTGTTGCGCACTGACACTGCTGTCCTCCGTGGCATGCATAACCTTCAACCGTACAAGTGTTGTCCTATTCGGGGATTTGACTATTCAGCATAAACCTGTTACAAGTGCTTTCTTTTTTGTTGTAGCTTTTTTCTTCAATCGAAATTGATGATACCGCGAGTGGTGAGGATATAACGATAACGCTCGTTCCATTACTTTTGGAGGGATTCGATTAACATTTATTTTCTTTCCTCGTTCACTTTTGGATAGGCTACTTTATATGTGGACACTTGTTCTGAACCATGGGCGACTCCGTATTCTTGGAGAGGCACAATTCTTACCGTGTAAGTATTCTGCGTTATGCTTCTCTCTGTACAGCCTGTGGTTAAGAAGTAACTTATGGTAGTTGAGACATAGGCTTCCTCCTGCATTTGTTTATGTTAGAGGACAGATATAGGGGGATATTGTTTCCTGAAAAGAAATGACTGACACATTATGCAGCATCGATATGAATCCAGGCTATGTGCTATGCACACTTGTTTTTATTCTTCCTCCAGGCAGTAGTGGTTAAGCCTCACCTCATTTCCGCTGCTATTCAAATGTAATTACCATCGAACCATGCAACTAAAATCTGTGTTTCTCTCTGTCATGACTCTGGAGAGTTATGTGGCTGGCTGAGTGGATGTTACCACAGAGATGAAGAAAGAACAGTACAAGCAAAGCCAAAGTCTATAAGTCTTCTTTTTCTCACTGCCGGCCCAGGGTTCCAGTGCAGTGAGTGCACTCAAGCTTCACATAGAGCTCAGAGCATGGAAAGCAACAGATTTTGTGTAGCCTACAACGCCCTGTGCTTTTGGAACCTCAGTGGTTCCAGTATTTAATGAGCTGAACATGTTGTCATTTCCTACCATCAGCCCACAGTCTTCCCTCTTGTGCTAACTTCACATTCTATATTGCTTCTCAGTAGAGAGAGAGAGAGAGAGAGAGAGAGAGAGAGAGAGAGAGAGAGAGATAAGAGTAGTGGGTGGTGGTCTAATCATGCAAGGCTCAGAGAGGCAGAGTAGAGGATAGAGAGAAACACATACACACACACACACACACACACACATACACACACACACACACGCCTTACACCTGTCAGAATGTGTTGCATATTTGTTGCATGTTTTTTTAATCCCAGCAGGCAATAGGGCTCATTCCAAAGTAACATGCTATTAGATAACCCTTCAGAAACAGGGTTATTTACACATTTCTGGGATTTAAAAGATAGTGGGTTACATAATACATTATAGGAGCTCTGTGGCCCAAGACCCCACAATTGTGTTTTTATGTGGTTAAGTGGTTGACTCCATCAGGCACTACAGAGGTGGTAGATAAAGAAAAATGAAATCTATGCTGTCGGTGATCACAGAAAATACCTGAACTAATGCAACTATAGCCTCTTTAGCAATTGTGAGTGGTGTCTTTTGTTTACGTAGTGGAGTCTTAACCAAATCGTGGAGTGACAAAGAACTCTTCTGCTCATGGGTGGTTAGATCAGCATTGCGGGTTGTTGTCTTTCCCCTTCGAATTTATGTTGGATAATTTCTCTCCATGTGTGAGTAATCTACTGCCCACTGAGGCTGTTCGTTGGGTCGACTTCACTTTATGAGCTATGTTTTTGAGGTGAAGACTCATAAAAGCGCAACCAAAGATTGAAAAACAATACAGTTTTCTTTGGCTTCACTGGCCAAGACTGCGGTCTCCCAACTTACATTTTTTCTTGAGGGGTATGAAATGTAGTGTGTATGAAAAGCCCATGCAAGTGTGTAACCTCTCATTTGTGGTATCACTCACACACAGTTTACTTAGACAAACAACATGTTAATTTCTCTCGACTGCAATGAATTGGCCGTTCAACTTCAACTGTCTCTGGCGTTATGAATGTTATGTGGAGTGTAAGCAACACATTGCACATATCCTATTGCAGAGTGCCTTGGTTTTCATTGTAACTATTTAAGCAGACACCACCTAGCCTTAGACACAGAAACTTGAGTGCTGCTGCCTCGAGTGTGTAGGAGTGGTTTATGGTTGGCTGTTAGTAATGAACTCTCTGGCGTATCACTGCCGGGTAATATCACTGCCGAAGGATCCCAAAGTTGGAGACAAAGCGTGAAAGGAGGATTAGGTCCGCATAAGCTTTCCCCATCAGCCTTCCAATAAACAAATTCCATATTCCGTAATTTTGTCCACTGTGTATAAATGTTCCAGATTCCAGTGTTATACTGGTTGGAGACATTGAGGATTTGAAGAGGAGAGAGAGCAGCACCATGCCGGTTGCCAAAGCATAAACTTTGAATCTGTCTTGTAGGCAGCCATGTGGCTCTGCTCTGCTAGGCTCTGCAGGGTTCTGATAGGCTCTGCTAGGTTCTGCTTGGTTCTACTAGGTTCTGCTAGGCTCTGCTCGCTTTGGAGTGATGCTAGCTCCTCCAGGTGTACTAGCGCTGGCAACCCAATACTCAACCAAGACCCAACTCCTCACTGGGGTGGTAGGTAGCCTAGCGGTTAAGAGCATGGGGACAGTAACCGAAAGGTCCTTGAGCAAGACACTTTACCCTAATTACTCTTTACCCTAAGAGTGTCTGCTAAATGACACAAATGTCAAACATTATCAGACGCCACTGGGTTGGTTTTCACCCGGGTTGGTCGCCCTTTTGTTCCGGACCATTCCCAGGCGGGTGTTATTACATGGTTGTTATCTAATGTGTTCGGATTCTTTCCCCCAATGCTTTTGTCTTCTTGGAGTTTGAGGATCCATGATGGATTCTCTCTTCCTCATTTGGCCGAACATCTGCTGCCTGCTTCTTCCTTCCTGATGTGTTGATGTCATCTGGTGGCTGGTTTTAGTGTCAGGGCATTACACAGGATGGCATGTGTTTGTGGCATGGTTAGGGGAAGTGATGTCAACCTCAACTGCCACTCACTCTGCTGAGGCTGGTTCCTGCTACTCCGGGTTGTATCACTGTTGTCTGAAATCTTTACTCTTCCCTGGCTCTCCATTGTGTCCTTTAACCTTTTACTGCAGTGGGATAACTCAGGGTCACACAGTGTTTCTTGGTAGTCTTAAACAGATCTACTTTATAACAAAAGTATATACCTCACACACTTGGTTATGGGCTTAAAAAAAATAAGACCCCTGTAACATGTCAGAAATTGTTCAATTTTGAGTTTGCATCCCAATATTACAGGTTATATACATCACAGAAGACCGAAATATAACAACTTTGTTTGACATAGAAGCATACAAGTTTTTTGAAATGTTTATTAATTATGAAATTATGGAAAATATGAATAACTTTCCACCCATGAGGCCACTAGAGGGCGCTTTGGTCATATGACTGCGGGAAAGGGGTACAGATATGGTACATTATGTGATCTAGCAACAGACCTATTGGCTACTGCGTGCATGTGACTGACTCAGAGAGAGGAAGCAGACTGAAAGTCAGACACGTTGACTACAGATCGGATTGTTTAATTGTTGATTAATTGAATGACTGATTACAAACTTGCTGGTGTTGTCAGCTGACCTTCAAAGACGTATGTATCACAATGGCTGGGCCTCTCTCTCGCCCTCCTGCCTCTCCCCCTAACCGAGGCATCACTGGCCAAAAGGAACCTGCATCCACCCTTTTCCCTATCCTGGAGACACTCAGAGAGCCTTGTCAGTCTGAGGGCCAAGTACCTGCCCAGACAGGCTCCAAATTCCTCTCATTGTTCTAGTACTAAGTAGATGTTTCGTAACAGGGTCTGGTCTGACCCCCTTACCGGTTTTTCGTTCACCTTGTCCTTGTTGTTTCCTGCAGGCTGTTTGCTTTGCCCCAACCACGACCACTCCCTCTGCAAATAGGACTCAGGTGATCGACCGCACAAAGTAGGCTGTTTCAGGGCACCTGACTCCATGATCAAACACAGTCGGATCCAATGGCATCCAGGATGTTGCCCAGTTCTAACATTTCTATTTCTA
This sequence comes from Brachymystax lenok tsinlingensis, assembly GCA_030435695.1. Classification (NCBI taxonomy): domain Eukaryota; kingdom Metazoa; phylum Chordata; class Actinopteri; order Salmoniformes; family Salmonidae; genus Brachymystax; species Brachymystax lenok. Next base: position 72,033,260 of record CM059814.1, read on the forward strand.
TCAAGGCTTTACTTTTTTTCAGTTACCGTCGATTTCAGTGATTTCAGCCAGCATGGTCAAGCTAATGATACAGTATAACCTGTTGTATTGGACTCTGAGGGAACAGATTCAGTGTGTTGGATCTCTACTTACGGTTGTGTAATCTGACCAGAACCTCACATATAAATACAAGGAATAAGCTGTACTGTTTAATATAATTTTCAAAAAACATTTGAAAAGGCCAGACCGATTTCTTATTTTATTTATCTCATGATTTAAGTAGTATTGTAGGATTAAAACCGCCATAACAGCCCAATGTTGGATGTTAAAATCGGATGCAGTTATTTTGTTCCAGTGCCCATTTAGCCTGGGACTGGAAAATCCTGTGGTTTTACAGAGGTCACAGGGTCAGAAGGTGAGACAGGGGTCAGCACATCTCTGTCATCTGATTAACTTTTCTGATATGTCTCTCTGTGTAAGGTCAAAGGTCATGGAGCTCACTGAACTGCAGTCAAAGCAATGTTCAGGATCGGGGGAGTGTGGCTAGGCTAACTCAACCAGCCAGGGGAGAGGAACTTTCAAAGAAAAAGCTTATGCAGCTACACTCAAAAACTTAGACGATGCATGGAAAAATAGTGGGATATGCTTCCGATGGAAATAGTGTCCAAATTAACTCTGGAAGATTCCCTGCTTCCCTGTAAATTCCTCTTGATGATGTAGATATAAAAAGCTTTTTATATCATTTTCCCTGATCAAAAACCTGGAACTCCTTGACAAATGCATGTTCTTTGCTTACATGGAGCCAATTTCCTGCAGCGCCCAAGACACTTACAATTGAATGGATAGAAAGGACATTCCCACTTGATTTCACATGGACACTTGAATGCTCAGAAGAGTTATAGTTGCAAAGAGCGAACGAACATAGCACTTTATTTTAGACTGTAAAGTGAGTGTAATGGTTCTACATTCAATTTCTATTCCTGGAAACAGAAGCACTGCCAATCTAGATGATGAAGAGCACATATTCTACCATATAAGGAGAATTCTGCAGACTACTTATTCACAGAAGGTTACAGGCCTAAGAGGGCTTGTGGTGATTTTATGTGTAAACGGGTGTCTATGCTTGAGTGCTCGTGTGAGTGAATATGTGTGTGTGTGTGTGTGTGTGTGTGTTGTGGCACTCACAGATCTGTGTATGGGTGGCCATAGTTAATTAAAGCCTAGTGTGTGACCTCTTAGCTCATGCTGATGTGGCCGGTGACACTTTGCTTCTTGAAAGTCCAGTATCTTGAAAATGTGACAGCTGACATGCAAAACATTTCGGTGGACTAATGAAAAAAATAATATAGTTTTTGAGTGGATTTTCCCTTTAAGAGTAGATACGCTTGTTTCCATGCTGAGGTGAGGAATGTCAGGTGACAAGTGTGTCTACGCACACGCACACACACACACACACACACACACACACACACACACACACACACACACACACACACACACACACACACACACATAGCCCAGTGTGTGACCTCATCATCATACACTGAGGCCGAACAAGGTTAAGCATCACTGATTAGTGAATTTTCAACTACACTGAAATTCCACTCAATATATTATATTTACCACATCAAAGCTCTGACATCAGGATGACATTCCTCATCATTACAGCTGAATTACTACACCCTTTACTTTCAACTAGTTGTGGTAAACATTGTATGTGGCTGAAAAAAAGCAGAATGTGCTTGTCTCCCCACTCTCCTGGCATGTTTGCTGGCCGTGTCTTGTGACTGTGAGCTGATAGCTCCTTTCTCCATCAGAAGATTCCAACAGTTAGGGTCAGAGGTGCATGGCACAGAGGAAACACCACCGGGATGAATGGAAGACCAAACAACCATCCATCAGAAGTAATGTGGGGCTTGAGGGCTGTCTCCTCTGCCTTCAGTCTCTCTTATCTCTTATCTCCAGCATGTGGACATTTATCTTGTGTTTGACAGCCTTGTGTCGTTAGACTGAGTGACTCCCTCAATGGACTGGGCGAGCAAGTTCCTTTAGGAAGTAAAAGTTGTTTGTCACTTATTCCATGTTTTGAGTTAAAGAGGAAGGAGATATCAATGGCTAAGTCCAAGCACTGTTCTATAGGTGATGCCATGATGGACCTTTCCCTTTTGCCAGCAACGTCACAACATCAAACAAGGCCTCCTCGTTAGTATATATCCCATGTCTAGAGCTAGCTGTGTATTCCCAATGAGCCCCCTCCAGACTCAACGTAGAAATGTCAAAGCGCTTCCCACTTTCCTTCACAGGGTTCCTGTGATGTCAGAACGAAAGAGAGAGAGAACAAAACTATAGTGTTTTCCTTATTTTTCTTTGAAAAGGCCGCAAAGGCTGCTCCCCACCCCTCTCTCTCGTAGACCATGAGGAGGATAGAGCCCGGTTTAACTTGGAGGGTCCTTGTCTAAGAAAACATTCAGTGAAGACCGTTAAGGTCCAGCACTTTATCTCTTCTCTTGCCAAGTTCTCCAGAGTATAAAAGGCTGGGTGGTTCTGGTGACAGTCAGCAGATAGCTGGGTTATTGGCCAGACCTCCTGCTTTCCAAGAGGAATCTATTTTAACTGTGGTAAAGAAGTCCCAAAATAAGATGAAATCATACCAGACAACTAGCTAAGTAAGTATACAGATACATGGTGTGATTAAGAAACTCAAAAATATCTGACTAAATTGTATTTTTAGAAAGGGTGTACCCAAATGGATTGATGATTTATTCATTCACCCCAAAAATTGTCAACAGGGATGGTAATTTCTTTATGCAGCAGAAGTGCTCTCTAATTGTCAGAGCTCAGGCCGTATTATGGCCTGACTCACTGAGGAACGGGTCTCTCCAGGATTTGTGTAGTTATGAAATGACACTTTTAGTGGAAGAGACTTTCTAATAGGTCGTTTGGGAGTCATTTGTCACTATGAAGGATGTTGAGGAGGAAGTTGTGAGTGCAGGAGAACAGAATTAAGTCATTGTCTTATAAACACACCAATACATCACCATCTGGGGAACTATTGTGTGTGTGTGTGCGTGTGTGTGCGTGTGTGGAAGGAAAGCAGTGCATGTGTAGACTTGACAGCCTACCAGCGTTAGACTATGTTTATAGTGGAGCGATATCGTACAGTATGCTAATAAAAAAATACATCATTAATACTCACAACAAGTATTCAAACTGTTGGATGACATTCATCATCATGAACAAATAAATTGATTGGATAGAACACTGACTACACCCCACAGTCCAAATGCCCATAGTAACACTCGGCTAAAAGGGAAAGTTGTCCACAACGCTGGACTCTGAAGAGGTCAGCTGAAGGTTGCAGTGCTGGAGGGAGGAGGTAGAGCCGGGCAACTCGGCTCAATAACCTGCCAGGAAAATCAATAAAGCACCAGCCTCCCACTCTGTGACCTAACCGACCAAACTGGTATACAGTGCCCTGTTTCTGGAACGCTGGGCACTGTTGCCGGGCAGCTTTTCTGTGTTGAAGTTGTTTAAAAGCCAAGGACTCTCTTGCTCGCACGCACGCACGCACGCACGCACGCACGCACACACACACACACACACACACACACACACACACACACACACACACACACACACACACACACACACACACAGTCACACAGTCACAAAAAAAAACCATAGAAAATATTTTCTCTGAGGTGGAAGAAAGTATTCAACTTGTTCAACCATCAAGTAATGGTGACCTTTTGTTCCATGGTCAGATATCATCCAAGTCATACCGGCATACCGGCATTTTGATTCAGCCATGGAGTTCTCTTTATCCAAGAGAAAGTTCTGTAAGAATTCCTTTCCCATTGGTCATATCACCTACTGAGTGTACAGTTGGCAGGGTTCAAAGACAAACATTTGCTATACATAGGCATTCATGACACCGTTCATGACAAAGTGGTGATGCATCAACAGCAACCCACTGAGCACAGCCGTCAATTCAACGTCTATTCCACATTGGTTCAATGTAATTTAATTTAAATGACGTGGACACAGCATTGATTTAACCAGTGTGTGCCCAGTGGGAAGTATCTCTGGTGGTTTTCAAGTTCTTCCATTCTATAGTTCAGGGGTTCTTAAACGTTTTAATCTCGAGACCCAAATACGTAGTTGACCATCCTCACGTGACCCAAATCCTCCTCCAACAACCCAAATTAAGAAGAAATAGTGTCGCGGCCCATGGTTTAAAGAAATAATGTCCCGTCAAAAGTTGACAGGAGAATTACAGGACAGGATACATTTACTGTACTAGCCTCTCCATCAGGACATCTGAGAAACGCCTTTACAGGCCCTGCGTAACCGTTCTGGTTATGAATCGCTTTCATTTTCAGCCTGATTAAGTCAGCACAGCCATAACACTCTGTAACCATCAATCACATTCTCATGAACATCTGATGGCTTCTTAGCGTCTTAGCGCGTAACGAGTGTAAACGGTGCCATGTGTCTCGTAAAGGGGCATTGCCTGGTGCTCGGCCTTCCCCCTGTCACCAAAGCTTTAAACCAGCCCAGTGGAACCAAGCAGTGCTGTAATCCCTGTTTTTTTTTAACAGCGCCTGTCAAAGTGAGGACTAGGTAGCGGATGGAATGCAGTGTGGCTTGGGGCTCGTTCACAGTGGGCTAGTTCGAGTGTTATTTAAGCGCTGTTAAAGCCATTTTGCTAAAGAAGATCTCGTAAGAGCCAGAGCTGCCGTGACATCACATTAACAGGCCACAAGGGCCACAGATTTAGTCCCTCCATGCTAGAGGGATGTTGCGAGTGGTTCGCAGGAAGTGTGAAATGTCACAGCGGGTGTAGCGCGTCTGAAGGTCCCCGGTGTGTTTGTTATCCGGCGAACAAACACTGGTTTCCTGAAAAGAGAGCGGAGACAGGGAAGGAAGAGAGGAAAGGGAACGGAGAGGAGAGAGGGAAATATAACATTTCACTTTTCTGGCACCCACAGAAAACCTCCAGTCTTGATGGTGGAACATTGTGAAATATTGTGTTGTTGTTTTTCTCTAGTTCTTGGTTCTAAGAAAACCACCTTAGGAACCAAAGTTTCTCCGAAACCAACTAGTGGATCATGTGGCTCAATATGGTCGTTCAGCTTGATTGCTCCTGATTGATTCTCTATTTATTTCCAGACGTCCCTACTGAGGAGGATGATTGAGTGGCACATTATTTCTTGGGGAATGGGTTATGTAGTGATATGTTCTCATGCTGTGGGTATGGCAGAGTGTTCTCTCGGGGGGTCCTATTTGAAACCAATGCCCAGTGGGCTAGTTAGCGAACACGCTGCCTCAGGCTGGCTCGACTGCCTCCTAGACAGACAAAGAAGCTGAGATGGGGAAAGACACCAGAAGCTGCTGACTACTGATGTCACGATCTTCATTGACGGACCAAGGCGCAGCGTACCGGGTTGAGTTAAACATATTTATTTCATTAACTCACTCAATCAAAACAACAAAATGAAGACCAAATAGGTGTAGCACCCACAGCATACACACAAATAACAGTGTCAACCTCCCACAAAGCTGGGAGGGAAAAATAGCTGCTTAAGTGTGGTTCCCAATCAGAGACAACGATAGACAGCTGTCCCTGATTGAGAGCCACACTCAGCCAAAACAAAGAAATACAAAAACTATAACATAGAATGCCCACCCCAAATCACACCCTGACCAAACCAAAAGGAGACATAAAAGGCTCCTACCGGTCAGGGCGTGACAACTGAAGCTAACTTCTGCAGTTAGAGTTCCTAGAGTTATTGACACACATTGAAAGGCCATACTTATAACATGCCTCAGCTATACTGTCATTGCAACCTCTGATTTGGGCATAGTCTATAACTCACAGCACTATAATGAACTTAGTTGGACAAAGGTCATTTCATTCGAGATCAGCCACTCCCTTTTAACCGAACCAAAACCTCATGTTTCGCCTTGGGTCACATGTTTGACACCCCTGGTAGCTTTGACATCAAAGGACAATTGGAGTACATCCTCTGTTGTAAACGCAGAACAGCGGTGCCATTGTGGTCCGCATACCTCGAGTAACAAGCGCTTGAGTATGAAGCAAAATCAATCAACCTATGTGTCAGGGAACCTACGTAAGCAGTCTAAAAGTGGGACTATTAGGACTTTAGGGTTTCAATAAATATGTGTAAATCCTAATATAATGATGCCTTAACTCAGGAGCTTCTAGCTGTGTAGATTAGAAGCAGAAATTGAGGGGAGATGGAATACGTTCTGCAGCTGTGGAGCCTTTGAAAAAGGTCTGTACCTTATATGATCAATGGCTAATCAGTGTGCAGCTCCCAGGGTAGAGGTCAGAGATGCATGCCCACTTTGAAACACAATAGGCTGCCAAATGCATGTGTTCAGCAGAGAGAGAGAGAGAGAGGGAGGGAGGGGGGGAGGGTGTGTATGAAAAGATGTGTGCGGCCCTCCGTGTGAATGTGTTTGCGTGTGAACGAGAGAGATTTTTCGATTATGCTCGTTATCGTTTTGATTGTTCTGTTGATTAGTCTTTAAGTATTTGGACGCAGGTGCTTTTGCGTATGATATCCACGTATTCGACTACATCATATTTACTTTGAGACATTGATAGGCCCACAAGAGAAAAAGGAGACATTCTTAACGTGTGCTATAATAGTAAAAAAAATGAAAAAATAAGAAATTATGTTCTTAAGGTTTCCTGATTCAGCACTAAATCCTAACTGGAGAAATGCGTGTGTAGCTCAGACGTTTGTGTAAATCACGCATTGCTGTCAATGGGAGCTTGGCACGGAAATTCAAGTTACGTACTTGGATCTCCAGTGAGGAACTCCATCACTGCCATCACTGTCTACCCAGCTTCCAGTGGGCTAATGAAAGAAATGCCAGAAGATCGTTTTTGGGTGGTATTTTCCTTTAAAGGTATGTATCAATTCCCCTAAAAGACAGGTTCCTGACAGTATATGTATTGGTGAAAATGGGCAACATAGAGTAGTCGTGCTATGTTGTAGCAATATGTATGCATTCATTGACCCTTGACATAGAATAAGGAGACGTGGGAACATGCAGCCAAAAGTATTATGTATTTTCGATGTTAATGGCTACCACTTTTCAAGTTTTGAAACTGATATCCAGCGCCACACACTTCTTTGCATTCCTGCCTCACATTACCGTGTTTGCTGTGCCATCTTCATCTTTTGTTATTGTGCGGCCATTCAGAGGTCGCAACTACTACTTCAAAAAGGCTACAATTCACCAAGAGTCAAGGAATGGTCTGCCTTCCTCTCTAGCTGTAATCACGCAGCAGCACTCAAGTAAAATTGCAAGGGACGGCACATTTTTTCCACACATTTTCCCCCGCGATTGACTAGTCATTGAAAGCTCTGCATATGATATTGGAATCATTAAGAGCGTTCATTAGCTCACTGCTGTCACGACTTCCGCGGAAGTCGGTCCCTCTCCTGGGTCGAGCGGCTACCGGCGGTCGACGTCACCGGAGTTCTAGCCACCACTGATCCATTTCTCATTTTCTGTTTGTCTTGTCTCATATCACACCTGGTTCACATTACCCAAATTGTTTGTGTTATTTAATTCCTCTGTTCCCCCCTCAGTTTTGTCCGTGATTGTTTCATGTATTGTGGCTCCGTGTAGTGAGCAGGTGTGTGACTACGTTGGTAGTCATTTCGTATCCCTTATTAAAGGAGTTTTGTTAAATCCGTTTCCTGCGATTGATTCCAGAAGACTTGCATTCAAGAGCCCTGACAACTGCGCTGTTGAGCCTTAAGGCTAGAGGATTTGCCTGCTGGCATGCATGGAGATTACACACATTCTTCGGAGGTGGTGATCTCAGCTGTAGGGGAAGAGAGTGCAGGGAGGGCTTGCACCAGAGACCCTTAGTGTTTGGGCTGGTTGGCTGGATGGACAGGGGGATGGGGAAGAAGAGAGAAGGAAGGAGAGAGAGGGGAGTGATCTTGGGTCATGCTATAGGCTGAATAGAGCAGTGGGAGGAGGTGTGGTTTAGTTTTACATGAGGTTATATGACTAAAATATATGACACACACACGGGCCACTCGCACACACATAAAGTTATAGCACGCTGAAGGAAAACTTTACAGTACTTAACTTACACTAATAAAACTTTACAGTAATAAACCCTTCTGTGATTGAATTTGTCAGTAGAAAAAAGGGCCAATGTGGTTTTGATTTAATTGAACCCATATTGTCTTACTGGCCTAACTGGGGTAATGTCTACAACCTCTCCTTAACAGTCAGATTTGCTTGATACCCAAGTTGTTTTGTTTCTATAGGTTATGTAACAATGATGTCATCTATACCCTCAACCTAAAGGGTTGAACTCAGTAACCCTAATGCACACATTCTTATGTCGTTACAGTTTTGACTTTGTGCTACCCAAATGTCTTCAAAATAACCTACCTCATATGACCCCCCTCCACTTGATAATCAAGCAAGCATGTTTGTCACGAGCTAGAGCTGGTGTGTTGTCACTGTCCCACATATTTGCAAATTAGAATAGAACATTGGAAGCACACCATCCCCTGAAACACTAAATATATTGTCATTGTTGATAAGACCAGTGGTAGTTACCTCACGGCTTCACCGTGGTTATTTAGCGAGAGATATAGTCTCTCCCTGACAGCCATGCTCGAGATGAGATGAAGGCTCGCAATTTATGTGCTAGGATAGTTAGCCATGTTTTTCGTTCTTACTGTATGTTTATGATATGTGTTCGTGCTCATTAGCCCCCCAGTTGTCTTCTGATAACTTGACTTTTGCTAGTTGACATATCAGGATGTTTCTCGGGCTATTTTCTCTCAGGCAGCGAGACGGATGGACCACGGCAGGTGGAGGGGTCCATCAATTCTTTGTCTCTGACAGGCCAACCAGTGTTTAGCTAGCCCAGCGGCACTGTAATTACAAGCAGATGTTCACCCTGGTGTGGTTCCAACGCTACACAAGTAATCCATTACCCATTTTACAGGTCAACGGGACCTGTAAAACAAAAACAGAAAGAGTAAAAACAATTATGTAAAAAGGAACATTCCTTTGCTGCAATCTCTTAACATATCTCCCTTTTTTTTTAAATATATTTTTCCTGGGCCACGGTATCAGGCGGTATCCCTATGCGAAATTGGGATTGGGAGGCCTTTTTGGGATTGGGATGTTTCATCCCCAGATGTGCGATGTGGTATCCTCCTCTGAGAGGGTTGGAGAGCCGACCGTCATTTTCAAACGGAACAGATGTTGCCGTTAGTTACTTGTGTGGACGGAGTGCATTTTCCTCCATTGAGAAAATAATTGTTGTATTATTGGGGCCCAAGGGCCCAAGGGCTTGTCCTCTCTCTGTGGTGTCGATATGTTCGTTTTGGAGTGTTTCAAGGTTTGTTTTTACATGAATTGGATTCTCTTTCATAATATCACATATAATACACATGCAGTAACATTGGATTTAGAAAATTAGAGCGGCGTGAGTTGATGACAGGGCCATCAGCTGTCACTGATTTAATCTGTTCACAATCACATTCACATGGTTGTTGTTATAATAATAAGTCCTCAAATGAGGTCTGTAGCATACTGGTCAATGGTGCAAGAAATGTTGAGATAAAGTTCACTAGGCAATATGAAGTGGTTGTCTTATTGAATGATGTATACAGTGCCTTTAATACTAGCCTACTGTACCATAATGTTGTTTAAAATTTTCTTGTAGATGGATCAAATTGGTTCATTTGCAGGGTTTGGATTCTCATTCTAAAGTTGAATTGGGGAGCCCATCCTCCCCAATTAAGGTGCCACCAACCTCCTGTGGCCCACTATTTCATCTGACTGGTGAATTGATTAGTTAGGTTCAGAGCATGCTGCATTGTTTGTTTGCTGTGTTTTAATGGGTGATGTCGTGATCTTTTGTCCTGCAACCAACGCTATGGACATGTGTTGTCAACATAGTCATATCAGAGGATTCCCATTCAAGTCAACATTCTTTTTCTACACTCACCCGTTGAATTAGAATGACTAGAACGGACATTCAAGTCAACATTCTGGCGGCCATATTGAGTGTGCCTCTATTTCTATGTTCTCACCTATAGGCTATGACTATGCGTTGATCCCTAGAGTGACATCCTACACCTCAGTTCTGGGCCCAGGTTTTTCTGGTCCTTTGGATCAGATGAATGTGTTCTCAATTAAAGCAGTAGGTTTGTACCCGCCAGGGTCTTAATAGAATGAATCTAATAGAGAGAGAGGAACATGTTGTCTTTGGCAGAGTGCCCACCAGGGCTATTGTGCCTTCCCAACTTTAAATTAACTGGTTTTCATGCAGACAGATTGTTATGAAAATCACCATGAAATGTTTGATTGTATGATGTAGTTTAAGTTACTGTGCAGTTTGCTACTGCTGATGGTTGCTGAGTTGTTGAAGATGATTTTAGGTCATTGCATTTAGCTGAGAAACGAGAGAGAACGGATGGAACATTCCAGTTGGTCTTCTAATATGAAAACATGCTCATTTATTCAACTGATGATGCACTTTCTTTACTATATGTTCATTCAGTGAGGTCAGTAGCTTGTGCAAGTTTCGCGATTGAGCGTTCGATCAATGGTTGCCATGGGGATGTTTTCCACATATCCCGAAACACTTGAGGCTCTGTGTATATGTTACCATGGAAACAAACATATTCTTTTGCTTCAATTTGTGCAATTTGTCCTCGCTCATTGAACAGATTTAAAAAGGCGCATACGCCCACCTTATTAGTCAAGTCATCCCAAAGCTATTTAGAAAAGGGCTGCCCTGACAAACAGTAACACCACACACAGTACAACACAGAGGTATCTTGGAGAGAACAGAACCTATAGGTTGAACATTGTCACGAGTCAATGGATTTTTCAGTTTGGATTTGAGAATAGCCATTATTAGTTTAACATGATGTTGATCCTCCCTCTATACAGTGTATGCTTTGTTTAATGGGCCGTCAGTCTGCCTTAAGGCATTATTGTAGACATGTCCTGTAAATCACAGTACACTAATAGCCTACCCTACATGACAGTCATTGGTATGCTACAGTTAACCTTTCTTCTTGCAAGACTTTCACACTTTTCAAAGAAATTGAATTACATAAGCCAAATTGTTAAGTGATATGATTAGTCACAGCAGCATGGCAACCTGAATACGATTATAGTTAGATAACAGGAAGGGTTTTCTTGCACATCATCTGATGATTGGTTGAATAGAGATGTTCAAAGCAAGTGGAATAACTCGATTGCAGTACACAACCATTTTATAATGTGAACGGAATGGGGTCATAGGATAAACAAACATCTGTTTAAGGACAAACAATTCTATTCTCATCCCGCTATTAAATCAAGCTCAAACATGATTGACACCTATGACAATGAGCTACTGAAAGGCAAGGTAAGAATCAACATGCATACAGTAAGCTTATTATTTCAGCTCAATGCAATTGGCAAAGAAGTTGAATTATTTTCCTGATTTCACTGGGAAATCAAATGGAATTGATGTGTTGAGGACAACTCATTCTGAGTGACAATCTGTACTAGTCCTATTAGCAGTATATCTGGCCATGAGGTCTACCTGTGTCAAGGGTAAACATGTTTTCAGGCGCAGAGTGGATATGATGATGTGTGAGTAGTGGAAAAAGAGATGAATAAAACACACTAAAGGGATGGAGGGAGGCAGCCTTGTCGGATCCTGTCTTTATATAACGAGAAGGCCATGTGTGGAAGACCGTGTGGGCCTCAGAGCTGGGGGTTTGGAGCAAGAGTAGAGATGGCTAACAGGTTTGGGAGATGTAGTTTCTAGTCATCCCTAGTCAACTGTAGTCCTTAGCCAAGTGAAGACAGTGATTATGAAACACAAACAGACCAATATTGATTGGTTCCCAATTAGAGACAACGACTAACAGCTGCCTCTAATTGGGAACCCAAACCAACCAACATAGAAATATAAACATAGAACATTAACACACCCCTGATCACGTCCTGACCAAAAACACCAATGAGCAGCCAAAAGGACTATCTATGGCCAGGACGTGACAGTACCCCCCCCAAAGGCGCGGACTCCGACCGCGCCCAAAAGTCACTGGGAGGGTCTATCGGGTGGGTCTTAGCCTTTGGCGGCGGCTCAGGTGCGGGCCGTACCGGCCCCGTACATGGAGCAGGACCAGTATGTGCCAGGCTGGGGCGACACCCAAGAGGCCTGGTGCGTGAAGCAGGAACATTACGTGCCAGGATGGGACGACACCCTAGAGGCCTGTTGCGTGGAACAGGAACAGTCCGTGCCGGTCTCTTGATGCGCACAGGGGGCCTGATGCGTGGAGCAGGGACAGGACGTGCCGGGCTCTCGATAAGTACAGGGGACCTGATGCGTGGAGCAGGGACGGGCCGTGCCGGGCTCTGAAGGCGCACAGGGGACCTGGTGCGTGGAGCAGGGACAGGACGTGCCGGACTCTGAAGGCGCACAGGGGACCTGATGCATGGAGCAGGGACAGGACGTGCCGGGCTCTCGATGCGTACAGGGGACCTGATGCGCGGAGCAGGGACAGGCCGTGCCGGGCTCTGAAGGCTCACAGGGGACCTGGTGCGTGGAGCAGGGACAGGACGTGCCAGGCTCTCGATGCGTACAGGGGACCTGATGCGCGGAGCAGGGACAGGCCGTGCCGGGCTCTGAAGGCTCACAGGGGACCTGGTGCGTGGAGCAGGGACAGGACGTGCCGGGCTCTGAAAGCGCATGTCTCCAACCTGGCTCGGCCACACTCCCCGTGTGCCCCCCCCCAAAAAAACAAATTGGGGGCTGCCTCTCGGGCTTCCTCGCCAGCCGTGTTCCCGCATACTTCTCCTCATAGAAGCGCTGCTCTGCCGCCGCTGCTGCTTCCAACTCCTCCCTGGGACGGCGATACTCCCCCACCTGACTCCAGGGTCCTTCTCAAGCCAGGATTTCCTCCCATGTCCACGACTCCTGCAGACCCCACTGCTTGGTCTTTTTTAGGTGGGTTATTCTGTCACGGTTTTCCGATGGAGCGGACCAAGACGCAGGTAGGTTTCCAGTATACATACTTTAATTAAATGCAAACTGGCAAAAAAACAATAGACAACGAAGGAACCGTCACGCAGGTGTGACACACACAGGTACACACACACAAATACAAACAATAACCCCCAAGGCAAGTGGGGCAGGGAACCAACTTAAATAGGATTCCCAATTAGAGACAACGACTAACAGCTGCCTCTAATTGGGAACCTAAACCAACCAACATAGAAATATAAACATAGAACATTAACACACCCCTGATCACGTCCTGACCAAAAACACCAATGAGCAGCCAAAAGGGCTATCTATGGCCAGGACGTGACAGCACTGTCAAAGTCAACTGGCTTTCCTGTTTACTGTATTGTAAATGTGCTCATAGAGACTAGAGTTTGAGTCTGAAGAGAACTCCCAAGTGGTGGGGAGGGAGCAGCGTTTCTGAGGTACCAGCGTTCCGTAACCATTCCATACATGATCCATCGATGGACTCGGGGGAATTGGAGCTTAGCCATCGCATTCAGCCCCCCTGCCAAATCTAAGAGAGTAGCAGCCACTGCTTTTCCAGCTGTTCTCCCCCCCTTCAACCGCAGGGTCCCCCTTCCCTTCACCCCTTACGGCTGTGTCCTGTGTGTGCAACCAGTGGAGGGGACTGGAACGGAACGAGCTCCCTGGCTCCACCAGTGGGGTGGGGAACTCACAACAACAGTGCTGTGGTTTCATCCACACAGGGCTAGACGCTAACGACTAACTATTGGAGCGAGTGCATCTGGCTGTTCCTCTGCATACTCGTTAGCTAGGAAGTATCAGGGCGGGTGAGAAGCCTCTGTCCTCTTAGTACAACTGTGTAGATCTTCTGTTTCCACCTCTTGTTTTTCACTGTTCTGGTGGATGATGCTGTTGTTCCTCTCTGCTGGCTGGGGCGTTTTGGATGCACATGATGGGTATTGTTGTATCTTTAAGCAGGAGTGAATCCAAGGTTGTTGGACAAAACTAGGCTTGCGTAAGAACAAGTTATAAACTAAATGAAGTTCTATGACGTACTAAGGCAGGTTCAAGGAGGACTCAGTGTGTGTGTGTGTGTGTGTGTGTGTGTGTGTGTGTGTGTGTGTGTGTGTGTGTGTGTGTGTGTGTGTGTGTGTGTGTGTGTGTGTGTGTGTGTGTGTGTGTCAGATTTAAGACTTTGTGGCTGTGCCAGCTAGTGACCACTCTGCAGAGCTGCCTCCAGAACAAGATTCATGATGAAAAACGCTGACCTGCTCTGATCTCTGACTAATATATCAGTACTCTAGCTCTGTCCTCTCTCTTCACCAGCTCGTAGGGATGACAGAGGGGAATGCAGAACCATAGACCTAGGGATTGAGGTGATTTCTGAGTTCATCATGAAGCTCTTTTTGCGTTGACTGCTAGTCAAGCCATCCACTCTCATTCCTCCCCTTTCCCTAACCTGCCATATACAATACTGTCCGCTCCGCTATGCACACCACCGTTCAAAAGTTTGGTCACTTAGAAATGTCCTTGTTTTTAAAAGAAAAGCACATTTTTTGTCCATTAAAATAACATCAAATTGATCAGAAATACAGTGTAGACATTTTTTATGTTGTAAATGACTATTGTAGCTGGAAACGGCAGAATTTGTATGGAATATCTACATAGGCGTGTAGAGGCCCATTATCAGCAACCATCACTCATGTGTTCCAATCGCATGTTGTGTTAGCTAATCTAAGTTTACTGCTCCCTTCAGAACAGCGCAAACTGTCTCTAACCAGAATATAAAGAAGAGTGGCAGGCCCCGGTGCACAACTGAGCAAGAGGACAAGTACATTAGAGTGTCTAGTTTGAGAAACAGACGCCTCATAAGTCCTCAACTGGCAGCTTCATTAAATCGTACCTGCAAAACACCAGTCTCAATGTCAACAGTGAAGAGGCGACTCCGGGATGCTGGCCTTCTAGGCAGAGTTCCTCTGTCCAGTGCCTGTGTTCTTTTGCCCATCTTAATCTTTTATTTTTATTGGCCAGTCTGAGATATGGCTTTTTTCTTTGCCACTCTGCCTAGAAGGCCAGCATCCCGCAGTTGCCTCTTCAATGTTGACATTGAGACTGGTGTTTTGCAGGTACTATTTAATGAAGCTGCCAGTTGAGGACTTGTGAGGCGTCAGTTTCTCAAACTAGACACTCTAATGTACTTGTCCTCTTGCTCACATTAATGTTATTTTAATGGAACAAAAAAATGTGCTTTTCTTTAAAAAACAAGGACATTTCTAAGTGACCCCAAACATTTGAACGGTAGTGTATATACCGAGTGGCATAGCGGTCTAAGGCACTGCATCTCAGTGCTAGAGGTGTCACTACAGACACCCTGATTCGAATCCAGGCTGTTTCACAACCGACCTTGATTAGGAGTCCCATAGGGCGGCGGCGCACAATTGGCCCAGTGTCGTCCGGGTTTGGCCGGTGTTGGCAGTCATTGTAAATAAGAATTTGATCTTAACTGGCTTGCCTAGTTAAATAAAGGTTACACATATAGTTTGGGTATAATGTGTATATTTATGTTGTATGCACATATTGAAACCTAGGTCTCAATATGTCTTCCCTGTTAAATAAAGGTAGAAAAACAAAAACAAAACAAAAGCTGAGCCTGAACATCCATCAGCTTTACTGACCTGGGCTTCTCTTTCAAGTTAAGGAGTGCGCCTTTAGGACTTATTGCTCAGGCATAAAATGCTTTGGGTTGAGCTGTAGAGGTTTGAATCTAAGGAAAATCTGTCCCAATACTGTAACATCTGTTGGTGACGATAGTTGAGACATGTCCATTCCTTTCAAGGAGTTGCAACTTCACAAGCAACCAGCCTTCGATCATTATGGGCATCACAGTCAATTGTAGTGATTGCAGACCCATTCTTCGGAAAGAAAATCGGACAACTCGGTCGGTTTATGGTGACAGTATCAGTGACGAGAGTGGTAACAGTGGAGTTAGTCTTAGGGGCTATAACCAACTCTCAAGCTAGCTACTTTAAATAGGAACAGCTACTTTGAGATAGGGTAACAGTGGTGCTAGCCACTAGCCCTGGTACCTAACAAATGTTTCTCTGCCAAGTGACAGAATAAAAATCTCTCCCCAGGGTGACTTCACCTGGAACAGCCTGTCAGGGCGGAGTGTACGGCTGACGCCGACAGCCATTCAAAGCCTGTCAGAGCTGGAGCGGACCTGGCTACAGGAGGTGGCCTTCAACAGGCTCCATCAAGACTATGACCTGGGCTGTCAGATCACCATCCCCAAAGGTAAAGTATAGAGGTGTTTTTGTGTGTGTGTAAATGTCCGTCTGTCTGTCTTCCTTTCTAGTCCATCCATCCGCCTGTCCGTCTATCTGTTCATATGGCTAGTCAGTCTGTCCCTGTGCCAATGCTACACGCATTTTCACAAACATATGCCATCAACATCCGCCTTGGACCTCTCTGAGACCAACATCAAACTGTCTAGCAGACAACCGTGAACTTCCCCTCCACAAAGTGTGTTTGGGGAAGCTGTAAGCACTTGTGATTTGAGATGTAAACCTCAGTACACATGATTTCCTATACAGTACATCTAGAAGACTCAGGAGTGAACTTCCTGTCTTATGTAGTGTCAGTAAGACACTTACACATGAAGATGTGTAGCCCTTTCCACTCAGTACCATAGAACAGAGCAGCAGGCTATGGCCCTAAGTCAGGCTCTGTGGAGAGCTGTATATTAGCCAGGGTGTGCATTCCAGTCAAAGGTTCTACCTCTCCTCCGGATGATTTAATGCGTTCGTCTGTGTTCCTTATGAATTCCAGAACCCCTCAGGCATGTGTTACTGTGGGTTTTGTTTATCTTGCGCCTGGGGTTGGGTTAGCCGGTGTTTCGTTGAGGCCCGGAGATCCTTGAAAAAACAGAGAAAAGAAAAGCAAATGGCTCGTTGGATCGTTTCACGAGTCGTTGGAGTGGGGAAGAGAGAGTGAACTGGAGGTTCCTGGGATTGCTGTCCAACTTGCAGAGTCAACTGACAAGAATCCAAACTATTTTCTCTCTCTCTCTCTCTCTCTCTCTCTCTCTCTCTCTCTCTCTCTCTCTCTCTCTCTCTCTCTCTCTCTCTCTCTCTCGCCCTCTCTCTCTCTCGCCCTCTCTCTCTCTCTCTCTATTTTCTGTCACACACATACTGTCTCCCGCTCCCTTTCTCTTATACCATCTCTCTCTCACCCCCCCGCTGTCTTTCTCCCGCTCCCTCTCTATTCTTCACTCGTGTTCTCTCGTACTCTGTCTTCAGATATTCCATAATGATCTGTAGATATGTCGAAGCATAGTTTCTTAGAAACCTGTCCTATGCACCTGTTCCACGAACAGTGGATTTGACTGAGCCAATTGGGAAAAAAACATCCTTGTTAAGATTGTAAACCAATCATAAAAGAGACATCAATTTAACATCTATTCCACATTGGGTCAACATAATTTCATTGAAATGACGTGGAAACAATGTTCATTCAACCAGTGTGTGCCCAGTTAATAACATCTAGACTGTTTTGAAGACAGATTAATCGACTGTTTGATTAAAGGCGCTTTGGCTGTAGACACAGTTTTGAGGTATTTCCTCAATAAGAGTTCCAACCCTTGGTCCAAGTTGCCAGAGGTTTCCCGTGCATTAATCAAAGATCTTGCTAGGAGTCATAGATCTTGTTGATAGCTGACAAAACACTCCCTTCCTCATAACGATTCAGTCGTTTTCAAAATGAAACTCATATTTGGATCCACACTAATTCAAAGCATGATGTGAAATTGTCCAAATTGTCCACTGCTGGTAATATCTAATCTTGTGAAGTAGTGTGCTGTAACCTTGATATAATAGTAGAATAATATGCTATACATATATTGTACATTGAAGGTGCTCATTCTCTACTTTTCTCAGGGTTAAGTTTCACTTCCAGGATTGAGCTCAGGTCAACTGGGGCCCTGAGTCCTTATTATAAAGTGGGTGGTTCGAGCCCTGAATGCTGATTGGCTGATTCCATAATAATCCCTCTTCACAGGAAAGCCTGAGGATCAAGAGGAAATGAGAATGTCCTCTGTTTCTTTCCTCTTGATCCTCTATTGATGAAACCACTGGACCAGAGGCTGGAGACACTCGTCTGTCATCTTTATCACTGCAGTGTTTTGATAACCAATGGTCTTTGAAGCCACTGGCTTGATCATCTCCAAAATGGCCGACATACATGATAATGGAAGAGATCACCTAATGTGACAGCAGGTCATTGTGTGGATTGTTATCAGTGTGTACAGATAACTGACTGTTTTTCATTATTTTATTCCTTTTTCTCTCTCAGATGGACAGAAAAGGAAAAAGTCGCTGAGGAGGAAGTTGGACTCTTTGGCGAAAGAGAAAAACAAAGATAAAGGTACATTGATGTGAAGCCCTTATGCCTAACCCTAACCTTAAATTAACCAAAAAAAAATAAATAAATGATTTTATATAGCCAATCTTGACTTTGTAGCTGTGGTAACTCGTGCAAACCCCTCAACATGGTATTTTATGGAAAGACTAAGTGCTTTGTACTGTAAATTGTCCTGCTGTGACAAACTGGTCAAATTAATTTAACAGATCTGTAGGCTATGCAAGCAGTGTCCTCCTTGGTAATGCAATTAACACTGTTTAACTACTTAGGGAGCAGTGGGGCGCTAGCATAAATTCATAACCCAACGCGGGTCTCACAAAATGCATAAAATCGCTAATATAAAATCGCTTACCTTTGATGAACTTCTGCTGAAGGCTTCCCAAGTGTCCAACGAAGACAATCCATGCTTCTTTTGTTAGAAAAAGTCATTTATTATATCCATAAATCTCAGTTTGGTTGGCGCGTTATGATCATAAAATCCACCGTTGAGTCGCCCATTGAACCGTGAAGAGAACGCGTTCAAATTATACCTATCATATTTCTCCAAACAAATCAAACATCATTTTTAATGTTTCCTTAGGTATAATTTTATGTATGTTTACTATAATATTTAAACCGGATTGTAGCCTGAATGATAAGAAAGGAAAATAAAGTGGAGTGCGCGCCCGCAAAATCTTGTTGACATCTGAGCTCCCTTGACCATATCCTTTTCATATCCATTCTGGTCAGGGCTACCGTTTCCTGGCTTTGTATAGAGACTGTTGACATCTAGTGGAAGCCATAGGTACTGAAATCTCGGAGCTGGTTGCCTCAATAGGAAGACTCTCAAACAGAGCAAAGGTCACAAAAAACTGTAATTCCCGGATGGATTTTCCTCTGGGTTTTGCCTGCTATATCCGTTCTGTTATACTCACAGACATTATTTTAACACTTTTAGAAACTTCAGAGTGTTCCCTATCCAATAGTACTAATTATGTGCATATCCTATTTTCTGGGCCTGAGTGGGAGGCATTTTACTTTGGGCACGCCAGACTCTCCAAAACCGTCACCTCGGGAGCCGCTCCCTAAGAAGTTAACAAGGCAGACATTGAAAGCAGTCCCTTCACTATTGGTTCTTCAAAATGTACTAAGGAGGCATAAGGATAGTGGAAATATAAGGATTGGGTGTCTTTTCAGATGCAAACTAGAACCAGGGGTTAAGGGGAGCGCTCTTGTTAGAATTTTTTATTTGTGTTTTCCTTTTTTTTTTTTAAGCTGTCACATTTATGAAGACGTTTTCCCAGTCCTGAACATTTAGTTTCCAGAGAGAACAGAAACGTGTCAGTCCCCAGCCCTACACTCTTAGATGAAAGAATTCCATAAGGGTTCTTCGGCTGTTCCCATAGGATAGCCCTTTTTGGTTCCAGGTAGAACTCTTTTTGGTTCCGGGTATGTAGAACCCTCTGTTGAAAGGGTACTACATGGAACCCAAAAGGCTTTTACCTGGAACCAAAATTGTTCTTCAAAGGGTTCTCCTATGGGGACAGCTAAAGAACCCTTTAAGCTTCTAGATAGCACCTTTTTTTAAAAGTGTAGCCCCAGCCCCAGGTGAATAGCAGAGTGGCTATGAAAACATAGACATATTTATTAGGGGAGGAGCAGGGATATATTTAGGGATATAAGTGGAGCAACTCCTTGTAAGGGAACAGTCAAAGTTTGGACACACCTACTCATTCAAGGGTTTTTCTTTATTTTTACTATTTTCTACATTGTAGAATAATAGTGAAGACATCAAAACTATGAAATAACACATATGGAATCATGTAGTAACCAAAAAAGTGTTAAACAAATCAAAACATTCCCACATTCCCACGCTGCTTTTCCTTCACTTTGTGGTCCAACTCATCCCAAACCATCTCAATTGGTTTGAGGTCGGGTGATTGTGGAGGCCAGGTCATCTGATGCATCACTCTCCTTCTTGGTCAAATAGCCCTTACACAGCCTGGAGGTGAGTTGGGTCATTGTCCTGTTGAAAAACAAATGATAGTCCCACTAAGCGCAAACCAGATGGGATGGCGTATCGCTGCAGAATTCTGTGGTAGCCATGCTGGTTAAGTGTGCCTTGAATTCTAAATAAATCACTGACAGTGTCACCAGCAAATCACCCCCACACCATCACACCTCCTCCTCCATGTTTCACGCTGGGAACTACACATGCGGAGATCATCCGTTCACTTACTTCGAGTCTGACAAAGACATGGCGGTTGGAACAAAAAACCTGAAATTTGGACTCATCAGACCAAAGGACAGATTTCCACCGAACTAATGTCCATTGCTCGTGTTTCTAGGCCCAAGCAAGTTTCTTCTTCTTTAGTAGTGGTTTCTTTCTTCTTCTGCAGTAGAGGATACGTTCATTAGAGTTACCAGCCTCAGAAATTGGGTCTTCCTTTCCTGTGGCGGTCCTCATGAGAGCCAGTTTCATCATAGCGCTTGATGGTTTTTGCTATTGCACTTGCAGAAAATTTCAAAGTTCTTGACTTTCATGTCTTAAAGTAATGATGGACTGTCATTTCTCTTTGCTTATTTGAGCTGTTCTTGCCATAATATGGACTTGGTCTTTTACCAAATAGGGCTATCTTCTGTATACCACCCCTACCTTGTTACAACACAACTCATTAGCTCAAACGCATTAAGATGTAATGAAATTCAACAAATTGACTTTTAACAAGGCACACCTGTTAATTGAAATGCATTCCAGGTGACTACCTCATGAAGCTGGTTAAGAGAATGCCAAGAGTGGGCAAAGCTTTCATCAAGGCAAAGGATGGCTACTTTGATTTGTTTAACACTTTTTTTGGCTACTACATAATTCCACGTGTTATTTCAGAGTTTTGATGTCTTCACTATTATTCTACAATGTAGAAAATATATAAAATTAAGAAAAACCCTTGAATGAGTAGGTATGTCCAAACTTTTGACTGGTACTGTATGTAAATAATTCATCACAGCAGCAGTCCCATTCTCAGTTTCTTATGTCATGTAAACTCGCTGCGGGAGAGTTTGCCGGTCGATGAAACATTCCCCTGAGGTACTGGGTTAGAAATATAGTGGCTGTGAACATGCAGGCTGCCAAATACTGTGTCATTAGAGTGTGTGTGTGTGTGTGTATGTGTGTGCGTGTGCACGCATGTGTGTGTGTGTTTAAGTAAACATTCTCAAAGTTTGTGGTTGTAGAGACTGTGTCACCTAGCTTATGTGGATGTTTAGTACATGATGACTCTCTCTCTCCCTCCCTGCTTCCCTCCATCCCTCTCTCTCTCTCTCTCCCTCCCCTCTCTCTCTCTCTTTCTGTCTCTCTCTCTCTCTCTCTCTCTCTCTCTCTCTCTCTCTCTCTCTCTCTCTCCCTCTCTCTCTCTCTCTCTCTCTCTCTTTCTCTCTCTCTCTGCTTCCCTCCATCCCCTCTCTCCCTCCCCTCTTTCCCTCTCTCTCTCCCTGCTTCCCTCCATCCCTCCCTCTCCCTCCCCCTCTCTCTATCCCAGCTGTCATGTGTTGTCTCAAAGCTCGGGCTCAGTCTGTCACCAGAGTGGGACATGTGTGATGATGTGGCATGTGCTGTGGTTCATTGGGTTGAGGTGATGCCATACTGGCCTCTGGAGCAGCCTGTCTCTCAGCTGTTTAGACAACCATAGTAAATGAACTTACATTAGGGTACACACTGCATCAAACTCACTCCTGAGAGGGACCTGTTTATAATGTAGCCTTCTAACACTGCACTGCAAAAACAGAATGTGTTCGGGGACTGAAACAGAAGTCTGTCTGGGTGATGCCTTTGTATTGTGATTGGGTGGACCTTGGGTTTGTGTGGACCGGAAGATAGACTGTCATCCAATGTCAACAACGGTTTCCACATTGAACCTAACATGGCTAAACATTTACTGTAGTCTGTATCTCTCTCGGTTCCGGTTTGGAGACGCACTTGCTCTAAAGGTTGTGACAGTAGTTGATTTTAGTGTGCTCAATTTGAAATAGTTTAGTTTCTCTCCTAGGCAGAGAGTGAGAACAGGCCTAGAGTAGTGCCAGATCACACGGACGCTGTTAATTGAGTTTAAGAGACTGCCGTGAGCCTGTTCTAAAAATGACTTGTAGCAGGACTTTATTGTTCACTGGAATCAAAGACCACCTGGCTAATGTGGTGGGCTTACGTGCAGAGAAGTCTTAAACTGACTTACTGTTAAGAAATGGTTCCTTGTTGACTTATTTATGGGAAAATATAGGCTGGATGAGATGCTTTATGAGATTTACTTTATTCTGTTTTATTCGTAGCATGTGTAGTAATCTCTTTTCGGCGTGTTCATCGAAACACAGATGGTATCTTGAAATGTTTATTTGGAGATTTGTTTCATGTTGATAATCCTGAGTTGGTAATCCTAAACCAAGTCTGTAAACAGCAATTTTTATCTTAATCCCTTCTCTTTCCATTGTGTGAATTGAATTTCTCTCTTTTTCTCCATTGTCTTCCTTCCTTTCCTCTCTATCACTCTGTCTCATACATGCCAGTCATGTCTCTTGCGTTGTCTCTTGGTCACTATGATAACTATACATTGTTAGTATTGTTTTTATATATCGAGAGCTTGGGATAAGTTCCAAACTCTCATTTGTGTCTTATATTCTTCTGAACTTAACAGGAATTGGGATATTTAGACTACTACAGTGAGGGAAAAAAGTATTTGATCCCCTGCTGATTTTGTACGTTTGCCCATTGACAAAGAAATGATCAGTCTATAATTTTAATGGTAGGTTTATTTGAACAGTGAGAGACAGAATAACAAC
Organism: Brachymystax lenok tsinlingensis; assembly: GCA_030435695.1. Taxonomy (NCBI): domain Eukaryota; kingdom Metazoa; phylum Chordata; class Actinopteri; order Salmoniformes; family Salmonidae; genus Brachymystax; species Brachymystax lenok. The sequence continues at coordinate 72,056,526 of CM059814.1, forward strand.
AAAAAAATCCAGAAAAACGGATGTGAAAAAGGTTATAAATTGATTTGCATTTTAATGAGGGAAATAAGTATTTGACCCCTCTGCAAAACATGACTTAGTACTTAGTTTCTTGTAGTTGGCCACCAGGTTTGCACACATCTCAGGAGGGATTTTGTCCCACTCCTCTTTGCAGATCTTCTCCAAGTCATTAAGGTTTCGAGGCTGACGTTTGGCAACTCAAACCTTCAGCTCCTTCCACAGATTTCCTATGGGATTAAGGTCTGGAGACTGGCTAGGCCACTCCAGGACCTTAATGTGCTTCTTCTTGAGCCACTCCTTTGTTGCCTTGTCCATGCGTTTTGGGTCATTGTCATGCTGGAATACCCATCCACGACCCATTTTCAATGCCCTGGCTGAGGGAAGGAGGTTCTCACCCAAGATTTGACGGTATATGGCCCCGTCCATCGTCCCTTTGATGCAGTGAAGGTGTCCTGTCCCCTTAGCAGAAAAACACCCCCAAAGCATAATGTTTCCACCTCCATGTTTGATGGTGGGGATGGTGTTCTTGGGGTCATAGGCATCATTCCTCCTCCTCCAAACACGGAGAGTTTAGTTGATGCCAAAGAGCTCCATTTTGGTCTCATCTGACCACAACACTTTCACCCAGTTGTCCTCTGAATCATTCAGATGTTCATTGGCAAACTTCAGACGGCCATGTATATGTGCTTTCTTGAACAGGGGGACCTTGTGGGCGCTGCAGGATTTCAGTCCTTCACGGCGTAGTGTGTTACCAATTGTTTTCTTGGTGACTATGGTCCCAGCTGCCTTGAGATCATTGACAAGATCCTCCCGTGTAGTTCTGGGCTGATTCCTCACCGTTCTCATGATCATTGCAACTCCACGAGGTGAGATCTTGCATGGAGCCCCAGGCCGAGGGAGATTGACAGTTCTTTGTTCTTCCATTTGCAAATAATCGCACCGACAGTTCAGAGTTTCTTCCATTTGCGAATAATCGCACCAACTGTTGTCACCTTCTCACCAAGCTGCTTGGCGATGGTCGTGTAGCCCATTCACATGCGTTTTTCTGGATTTTTTTGTTGTTATTCTGTCTCTCACTGTTCAAATAAACCTACCATTAAAATTATAGACTGATCATTTCTTTGTCAGTGGGCAAACATACAAAATCAGCAGGGGATCAAATACTTTTTTCCCTCACTGTATATACTGTAGGTAGAGAACATTGATCAGAACAAGGCTATGTCAATAACAACATTTAGACTAAAATGCAGATTCTACCTGGAATCAAAAAGGGTTCTTCAAATGGTTGTCCTATGGGGACAGCTGAACAACCCTTTTAGGTTCTAGATTGTACTTTTTTTTCTCAGAGTGTACTGTCAGGGACCTGTGTCTTTTAGGGGAATTGATATGTCATGTTAAAGGAAAATACCACTCGAAAATTATATTTTGGTATTTCTTTCATTAGTCCACTGTTGTTTTTCATTAGTCCACTGTAAACTGGGTAGACAGTGATGGCTGAGTTTCTCACTGGAGATCCAAGTACGTAACTTGAATTTCCGTGCCAAGCTCCCATTGACATCAATGTATGATTTACACAAACGTCTGAGCTACACACGCATTTCTCCATTTAGGATTTGGCGCTGAATCAGGAAACCTTTAAAACATCATTTGTTATGCTTTTTTTTATATATATACTATTATAGCACACGTTAAGAATGTCTCCTTTTTCTCTTGTGGGCCTATCAATGTCTCAAAGTAAATATGATGTAGTCGAAGACGTGGATATGTGTGTAACAACACCTGCGTCCAAATATTCCAAGAGTAATCACAGAACAATCAATACAGTAACGATCATAATCTAAAGATCTCTATCGTATACAACACATTCACACGGAGGACAACACACATCTTTCATGCATAAACGACCAAACACACTCTCTCTGTCTCTCTCTCTCTCTCTCTCTGCTAAGAATATGGTATTTACATTCCTCTTTCTCCCTCCCCTCCCCTTCCAGAATGCATCCCCCAGGCTTTCGGTATGGCCCTGTCCCAGGTGATCGCCAACGACCGGACTCACAGGCAGCGCCAGGACGGCCTGCGTCAGGACCCTCCTCACAGGGAGGAGCATAAGGATCCGTCGGACCTGGTGTCGTCCATCCTGCAGTTTGCCACCAAGCGGTCCACCAATAAGGAGCTGTCCAGCAGTAACTCCTCCCTCAGCTCCACCTCGGAGACAGCTAACGAGTCCACGTCACCCAACACGCCCGAGGCTGCCCCGCGGGCACGCAGGAGGGTGAGGGTCCCCCGCCACACGCCTACTATACCAACTCCATACACACACTCCATCGCCGTGTGAGTGTGTGTGTGTGCGCGCGTGTGTGTTTGTGTGTGTGTCTGTGACCTCAAGTAGACGTCAGCTTGATAATGCTCTCATTGTGGTCTGCAGGGGGGCATGTCGGTGGACTCCATCACAGACCTGGATGATAACCAATCCCGCCTGTTGGAGGCGCTGCAGCTCTCTCTGCCCGCTGAAGTGCCCAGCAAGAAGGAGAAGCACCGGGACAAGAGGCTGAGCCTCAACCCTATCTACAGACAGGTGCCTCGCCTGGTGGACAGCTGCTGCCAGCACCTGGAGAAGTATGGTACGAATGAACACAGCCCCTCTCACTGATCACACCTTGGGCCTGTTCAGTAGGGCACAATGTAGCAAAAGGTTTTTCAACGGAAAACGAAACCGAGCGCAGGTAGCTCCTCCCTGTTTCAAAACGTTTCCTATGTGTTGGACATGGCTCTATTCCTGTGGTCAAAATTTTCGTCTTTGTCAGGGATCACTCACCCGATCTGATTCGAGCCCCACATCTTTACCCCGCCCTGCACTGCCCAACCAGCCCCACATCTTTATCCTGCCCTGCACTGCCCAACCAGCCCCACATCTTTATCCTGCCCTGCACTGCCCAACCAGCCCCACATCTTTACCCTACCCTACCCTGCACTGCCCAACCAGCACCACATCTTTACCCTGCCCTGCCCAACCAGCCCCACATCTTTGCCCTACCCTGCACTGCCCAACCAGCCCCACATCTTTACCCTGCCCTGCACTGCCCAACCAGCACCACATCTTTACCCTGCCCTGCCCAACCAGCCCCACATCTTTGCCCTACCCTGCACTGCCCAACCAGCCCCACATCTTTACCCTGCCCTGCCCTGCCCAACCAGCCCCACATCTTTACCCTACCCTGCACTGCCCAACCAGCCCCACATCTTTACCCTGCCCTGCCCTGCCCAACCAGCACCACATCTTTACCCTGCCCTGCCCAACCAGCCCCACATCTTTGCCCTACCCTGCACTGCCCAACCAGCCCCACATCTTTACCCTGCCCTGCACTGCCCAACCAGCCCCACATCTTTACCCTACCCTGCCCAACCAGCCCCACATCTTTACCCTACCCTGCACTGCCCAACCAGCCCCACATCTTTACCCTACCCTGCCCAACCAGCCCCACATCTTTACCCTACCCTGCACTGTCCAACCAGCCCCACATCTTTACCCTTCCCTGCACTGCCCAACCAGCCCCACATCTTTACCCTACCCTGCACTGCCCAACCAGCACCACATCTTTACCCTGCCCTGCCCAACCAGCCCCACATCTTTACCCTGCCCTGCACTGCCCAACCAGCCCCACATCTTTACCCTGCCCTGCACTGCCCAACCAGCCCCACATTCTTACCCTGCCATGCACTGCCCAACCAGCCCCACATCTTTACCCCAACCTGCACTGCCCAACCAGCCCCACATCTTTACCCTACCCTGCCCTGCCCAACCAGCCCCACATCTTTACCCCACCCTGCCCAACCAGCACCACATATTTACCCTGCCCTGCACTGCCCAACCAGCCCCACATCTTTACCCCGCCCTGCACTGCCCAACCAGCCCCACATCTTTACCCCACCCTGCCCAACCAGCACCACATCTTTACCCTGCCCTGCACTGCCAACCAGCCCCACATCTTTACCCTGCCCTGCCTATCCAGCACCACATCTTTACCCTACCCTGCCTAACCAGCACCACATCTTTACCCCGCCCTGCACTGCCCAACAAAGATGATGAAACAAGGCAGTAGCGTCTGGCCATTCATTCCTGAAACTCAGTGAACCGACTTTGCAATCCTTCTCAACGTCGACCCCTGGGTTTACTCCTCCACTCTCCCGCAGTCTTTAAATCCTTACTTGCTGGACTGAGCGTTAGGAGCTAAAGTCCACTTAGGCGTGAATGGGCCACAGTAGCATTGATTTAGGTTTGATGGTTTATAATCTCTGTGTTGAAAGGAGGCTTATGGCGGCTACATCTTCATGTCTCTTCCATCTGTGATTATTCGGCTTGAGTGTCTCTTTGACCAGTGGAGGATGGTGCTCATTTATGTCCTCTGCTGTTTCTTCCGACAGGTCTTCAGACGGTGGGGATATTCCGAGTGGGGAGCTCCAAGAAGAGAGTGAGGCAGGTGAGAATCTGTGAGAGGTACTTTGTGATACTTCTTACACATTGCTGCACAAAGTTGTTGTTTCAGCCCACCGTGAGTGGTCAACGACACCTTAGAACTTAATGAATCTTATTAATAGGGGATCTTGTATCGTTAACTCAGTTGAAGCATCGATTGAAATGAATTACACATTTTATTAATTGACTGATCTCATTGACAATACGGTTTTATAAGTCCTTATTTCATTTTTTTTACAGGGACCAATGCTAATTACATAATATTTCTGTATTCTGTGATATAGATTGAAGCTATTGAAATGAATGTATATAGATAGAAGCTATTCAAATTCAGATATATTGACAGAATATATTTCTATTCATGCATTGGTTTTGATATTGCCGCTGCTTCGGAGAATGCACACCCACTTAGCAGCAGTTCAGCGTATGTGTCACGATCTTCTTGAGGGACGGACCAAGACACAGCGATGTTTCCAGTATACATGCTTTATTTGAACGTAACTGGCGAAACAATAAACAAATAAAGATCGTAACTCCGGCGTTGCTAAACAGGCACAACTAAACATACTGGAAAACAATCAATACAAATATAATCAATGACCCACAAAACCCCAGTGAAAAGCACAAACATATATATGGTTCCCAATTAGAGGTAACGACAATCAGCTGCCTCTAATTGTGAACCATCAACCCAACATAGAAATAAATCACCTAGAACAAAAAAAACTCCTAAACAAAACACAAACTAAACACGCCAGCCTGCTAACCAAGACCTGGACGTGACAGTATGTTATTAAAGGAAGCAGAGCGAATGAACTTGGCCCCGGCTGAAGAGCCAGGCTCCTCTGTAGTCGTGGCCCTGCTCTACAAAGGGACGCAGTCGAGCCTTAATGCCATATTTGTAATTCAAGCAGGGCTTTTAGCATTCATTTCCATCCCAGTGCTGATCTAGGATCAGATTAGCCTTTTATATCATAATGAATCAGATTACATGGACATGCATGTTCTGCCTATATCCTCCTAGTGTGGTTTTACTCTAGAGTCTTTTTTGCTCGCCATTTATTTTTTTCTCTCCTTTTTTATGTCAGTTGAACGTTTGCTTTTGGTTATTGTGACAGAAAACTCAATTCGTTTTAGTGTTGTTTTTGGACAATGCCTCTGTTTTTTAAGGAGATTTGAGTGTTCTTTGAGTTTGGACTTCTCGTCTTCTCTGTTTGCGTAGCTCATATGCAACGCTCACAATGGCAGATCCTAATCTTTCATTCAAGTCAGCAAAAACAAGCACTGGTGCCAGCCAGCTTCAGTCTCAGTCTTAAATGGTGTTGTTTCCGTTCTGTGATGGGGAGTTTATTTTTTATTTTCAACCTCTTACCGTTTGAGGGATACAATGCTATCAGCGTATTGAATCAAAATGTCACCCTGTGAGACAATTACATGACTTCTCACTGTCACGTCCAGGCCTGAGAAGACAGGCTGGTGTGTTTAGTTTTGGTTTTGGTGTAGGGTTTTTTATGTTCTAGGTGTTATATTTCTATGTTGGGGTAATGGTTCCCAATTAGAGGCAGCTGTGTGTCGTTGTCTCTAATTGGGAACCATATATATGTTTGGGGTTTTCATATAGGTTTTGTGGGTTATTGTTTGAGCATAGCTTCTTTGTGTGTATTAGTCGAGGTTAATGTTGTGATCGTTGGTCTGTTTATTGGTTTGCCCAGTTACGTGAGTTACGGTCGTTTAAATAAAAAGCATGTATACTGGATGCCTCGCTGCGCCTTGGTCTGTCCTTTCTGAAGATCGTGACACACCCCGTTTGCTGACTTGAAAAATAACTGACTATATCATCATCATCACTTAGAGATCGTATTTTCAAAGTTACTTAAATCTCAACCATCTCTCACTTAAGGAAGTAGGTATATTAGTAGGCTACTTCCTGCCAACACATAGATCTGTAACCAAGTTTTTATCTAAAACGCGAGCTATGATCAAACTTCACTATAATGCTTCATCAAATTCAATACTTAGTTATAATGCTTATCTTACTGGACAAAGTGGACCCATTTTAATCCTGAGTAAGCAGGTTGATACAGTATGGGAACGGAACCGGTTGGACCAGGACTACCTGTGAGAATGTTGCCACCGCCGAGGACACACCTGGTGTGTGCGTATCAGTATATCTGTGTGTCCCCGTAATGTGTGCGGAATGTGTTTACATGAGTGTGATGTGAATATGTTTGAGTGTTTCTCTGAGTTCACTTTCTAACTGTAGTCGCTATAAGCAGTAAAGTATGTGAACTATACAGCATATCTCATGTTCTGTTTTACTCTGTCTCTTAGCTGAGGGAGGAGTTTGACCGGGGAGTGGACATCCAGTTGGATGAGGAGCACAGTGTCCATGACGTGGCCGCGCTGCTCAAGGAGTTCCTCAGAGACATGCCTGACCCTCTCCTCACCAAGGAGCTCTACACTGCCTTCATAAACACCATGTGTGAGGAAACATCAACTCCACTACTTATGAATACTACCCTCTGTGTGCAGTAGTAGAGTCACTCTGTGCCCTAGGCCCAATAACCTTCGTTGGCCTCTTTTAGTAGGTCACACCTTTAGTTTGCACTAAACCCACACTTAAGAGTGTATACTTGGGTCAATGACACACAGGCATGCTGTATGCACTGTAAATGTTGGGCTTTAGCCTACCAGAGTGCACACATTGTGCCAAATGTTGTGTATGTGAATGTCATTGTCTACATGTATGTCTATGTGCATGTATATTTGGCTATGTGTATGTATGTGACATATTTCTAATGATTTAGACTGAATCCTCACTCTTAACCTCTAACCCCTGACCCCTGTCCTGTTCCTCTGTAGTGCTGGACTGTGAGGAGCAGCGGAGTGCCACCCAGCTCCTAGTTTACCTGCTGCCAGCCTGTAACAGCGACACCCTGCATCGCCTCCTGCAGTTCCTCTCTACCGTGGCCAACCACGCCCACGACAGCCAGGACAAAGACGGACAGGAGGTGAGGCCTTGCGTTACCCCCACCGCTCCCCATGATTCCCAAAACAACCACAAGCCCCTACCCCTTAGACCTCCCTCGAAACTAGATCTGAGAGGATTGGTTAGGTGTGTAACCGGCGTCAAGCTGCCGCTTCAACAGTAAAGCTTCCTCCCTAACTCGCACTGAGACTAGGTCTCGCGATCTCGGGTTCTCGGGGGGGCACAAGCTCTCAGGAACTCGCAATCAAAACATTGTCATGTAATTTTGTCCCTCTGACGCACAATGACTGATTTGGTCTCTTGATGTGATCAAGGGGACGAGGCTATTTCGGAGAGTTGGATACAGAGGGCTGCTGTTCTGTGACATCGTGGTGAAGTCTCAGTTTAGCTATTGTTGCGTGTTCTTCATGGTAGTTGTCCAATCTTTTTAGCTAGTTATTTTCCTGAAGCACTCAATATGGTATTCTTTGAGGTCAATATGGTATTCTTTGAGGTCAATATGGTATTCTTTGAGGTCAATATGGTATTCTTTGAGGTCAATATGGTATTATATCTGGTCAAATTATTTTTAAGAAATCAGGAAGTATAATGAAGTGTATCTCTTTGTGTTAATGACAGTCAATTGCACTTGTTTGCCTAGTCTAGTGTGGCTGTATGTGATTCCATGCTATGCAGGAATCACATACAGGAAACACTAAAACTGTATGCACTATACTGTCAGTGGCTTTAGATAAAACCATTTGCTAAGCAGCTGGCATTATTGTTATTCCTATGTCCTCATCTCCTCCAGGTGACGGGGAACAAGATGACCTCTCTGAACCTGGCCACCATCTTTGGTCCCAACCTGCTCCACAAGCAGAAGAGTTCAGACAAGGAGTTCAGCGTGCAGAGTTCGGCCCGCGCAGAGGAGAGCACTGCTGTTATCGCTGTCCTCCAGAGGATGATCGTAACCTTCCACTCCCTCTTCATGGTATGTGGGGGTTTCTTTGGGTGTGCGTGCCTGCGCACGTATGTGTGTGTTTTATAGATGTCATACTTTGAACAGAGATATAGAGATACTGTGTGTGTGTGTGTTTGTTGATACCCTACCCATTCTCCTGTTTAGTCCCTCTTTACAATACAACCTTGCACGTATATGGTAATTGGACAGGCAGGTACTGTGTAATTACAGTAATGTATTCATAATAGCCAGCAAACAAGCTACAATTAATTATCACTTTAGATTGGCCAGTAAGTAAGACTCCCTTGTGAATTCATTTTATACACTGTACACAGGTGAGGTGACGCAGTTTTAGAGAAGTTGTAACAACTACAGAACCTACATTGTGTAAACTCAATCTGTTTATGTAGTTACCATGTCAAATACATGGGTTTAACACATTTGATGATCTCTCTATGTCCTAGATCCGTATACAGCCATACCATTTCCATTACCTCTGCCTGTCTGCTTTCTTGCCATCACACCTCCCTCCCTCTCTCTCTCTCCCCTCCCTTTCTCGTCCCGGGTTAGCACTGCCACTTAGTAACATATTTCTGCATCCCAAATGGCACCCAGTGCCCTATATAGTGCACTACTTTTGACCAGGGCTCATAGGGAATACAGTGCCATTTGGGATGCAGCCTGTGTTTAAGTTAGAGAATCTCCAGGCTTCTCCAGACAATGGTTCTGTCTTATAGAATGAAAACAAAGTTCTGTGGGCCTTTGTTAGGGCTGTTAGAGCTGATCCTGGACCTGATTAAAGGCCTTAGGGCCCAGTTCCGGACCACTACAGATCACAGGCTTTTGAGACAGTGCCAGAGGGACTTATGGGCCAATCCCTTGCACTGATTGTTTCCGACACCACCACCACCATTTCCCTGAACAGAAGTCGTATTCGTTGAACTTTGCAGAGGTTGTTTTTCCCTCCGCTCAGATCATGGAATTCAAGGTAGTGGCGGGACGCTGGAAAGAGTACTTGTTAGGTCCTGAAATGTTATCCCTCGTGTTTTTCGACTGGGCTGGGTTGTTTGCTGAAGGTCCTGACGTAAACCAATAAAAATGTTTGTAGCTCTTTAGTTGGATGTGCTTGGACTGTCATGCTTCATTGCCAAATCACTTGTTTTATTACCCATGTATTTTATTGCCCATTGCCCAGACACTATACATCAGGGATGAAAAAATAATCGGAACTCATTACGAGGGGGCCGCAGTGGCTCGTGGGTCGGTGTAAATTGTATTTTTAAAGTTAACTTCCTGCAATTCTGCACATTTTGCCATGGAGCGTAGAGAAGATTTAGCAATTTTATAACTAATTAAATGTAATTCTAATAATTTTGCCATGGGGCGGAGAGAAAAATTTGCAATTTTACAGCTCATTTCCTGCAATTCTACATATTTTGCCATAGGATGGAGGCAAATGTTTGCAGTTTTTAATATGATAACTGATCATCAATGGGCCCCAACCCGGTCAGTAATTCAACCATGCTTACGATAAGTTTAGATAGCTGGCCGCTAGACTAATTTACCAATCTAAAAAATTTAAAATGCTGAAATGGGCTAATTGAAATGGGCTAATTGAGTGACTGCTGATGCACAACCAAGTTTCTAAATTGCACCTTATGTTTTCTATTATTCTTCCCTCCCCCCCCAAAAAAATATTTTTGTGTTTGTTTTTGGTGTGAAATTGGTCCACAGACCTACAAAAGGGTGCAGCCCGTGGGCCGCCAGTTGCCCTTCCCTTCTATACATGGATCCATAGACTGGTGTTCATGTATTGATTGACTTGTGATCACCAAACGTGAAGATGGAAAAAGTTAGACTCACTTTCACCATAAGGTTGTCTTGGTCAATAGCACCCCCTAGTGCTCATCATATGCCATTACATACATAAACCGTTTTTTCTGTACTTGTTTGGTCATGTCTGTTGTCTGTGTGTAGGTGCCCCCGGACCTGCAGAATGAGGTCCTGATGAGTTTACTAGAGACTGATCCTGATGTGGTAGACTATCTGCTCAGGAGAAAGGCATCACAGTGAGTACATTGGTTCCATGGCACATATCAGTCACACATTTTGAGTACTCACCGAAAGTAGCTGCTTAGCCTGGTGTTCATGTCTGTTGAGAGAAAGTGAAGAATCCATCATCTATGGCAATACCTTTTTATTCTCTCGACCCATCCTTTTCTCTCCCTCATCCATCCCTCCCTCCACTCCACAGGAGTCCAGATGTGTTGCGATTGGAAGATCCTTTCTCCCTGAGCGAGAGGCGCTCCTCCAGTGACTCCAACAAGGTCTCCAGTGGAGAGGTGTCCCCCTATGACAACAACTCCCCCATTCTGTCTGAGCGCCCGGGGGAAGGGCCCAGCCCAGGGTCAGAGAGGCTCTTCCATGTCCCAGAACAGTACACACTGGTGAGGCAGGTGGCAGGACGGACGCGGGACCCCCATGGGTCCAATCCCTGGGTCTCAAAAGGTGAGAGGACTACTGTCCACTCTTACTTAGCTGTGGTTGATATGATCGTGGTGGTGGTGGTGATAATTATGATGATGATGATGATCATCTTAATGATGATGATGATGATTGTGGTGGAGGTGATGATGATGATGATAATCTTAATAATGATGATGATGATGATGATCTTAATGATGATGATGATGATGATTGTGGTGGAGGTGATGATGATGATGATAATCGTAATGATGATGATGATGATTGTGGTGGAGGTGATGATGATAATCGTGATGATGATGATTGTGGTGGAGGTGATGATAATAATCGTAATGATGATTATGATGTTGATTGTGGTGGAGGTGATGATGATAATAATCGTGATGATGATGATGTTGATGATTGTGGTGGAGGTGATGATGATAATCGTGATGATGATGATGATTGTGGTGGAGGTGATGATGATGATAATCGTAATGATTATGATGACGATGATGATGATTGTGGTGGAGATGATGATGATAATCGTGATGATGATGATGATGATGATGATTGTGGTGGAGGTGATGATGATGATAATCATGATGAAGTTGATTGTGGTGGAGGTGATGATTATAATCTTGATGATGATGATGAGTATCATGGTCCCTAAAATGGTCATGTTCATTATGTCCTATGCGTCAGAGGAGCATGCTAATATCTGGGGAGCCTGGCATTCCACTCTGAAACCAGGGATGAAGGACCAGCCTTATGCAGGTAAGCTGTTGAAATGTAACAATCACATTTTTTTACTTTTACTTATCCTCATTTTCTGACTTTTCCCATTGACATCTGTATCTCCAGGTTCCCATAGCAACATGTCAGAGGGCAGCTCACGCAGCTCCCAGGAAGGACTTGACTGTCTCCAAGGCGATGCCAGGCAGGTGATACGACGGACACAGACCTCGCTGGGCGTGGCCGAGTGCAGGCCCCATCCCCCTGTGACACGGGTCTGCAGCAGCCCTCACGGCAAGGCGGGACGGCCGCGCCTTCTGCTGAGCCTCAACCCTGTGACCCCACCCCATCCGCACCCCAACAGCCAATCAGCAGCCAGCAGCGCAGAGGACCTCCCCCAGGGCATTAGATACCAGGCTATCCCCAGCCCTAACTCCGCCCACTCGGGTCCTCCCCTTCCCCCTTATTGGGGCTCGTCCTCCAGGCTCTCCCCCGCTGCCTCTAAACCAGCCCAGCCTGTCTCCCCCTCCCCCGCAGCACCCCCTCACCAGCACCCCCTGCAGGGTGGGAGGCCAATAGTTCCACAGAACTCAGCCTCCCCCACCACGGACAGCATGGTACCCATGAGCCAAGAGTGGCAGGACTGGCAGAGGGACAGATGGCAGATCTGGCAACTCCTGTCCTCGGAAAACGCAGACACACTCCCAGAGACACTGGTGTAAGCTGGACCATAGGACCGTGGGGTAGTGTTAGCCATCCCTCCCTCCATCCCTCCCCTCTGTCCTCCCCTCCGTCCTTCCCTCCAAACATGGGCGCCATGGCGTTGTTTACATGTGCAGCTGCTGCCTTTACTACGGACTTGGCACAGAGTCACTAGTGTTTCCTGTTTGCTATGTATTGATCCGCGATTGATGTTGTATCCTGGTCATCCCTTTGCTTGTTATGAAATACTCTCTCTGAGCTGTTTCAGAGAAGATCAACTGTCAGCAAGACATACCTCAAACGTCAAGTTTTATTAATTTGATTCACAATTATTATTACTGCATGTCCACATTTCAATAAGGCCCCAGTTTAAATTGAGCTGAATGTAATATGTAGAGGTGACTTTTAAAGGTGGGAAGGTTTAACGTTCATGACAACAATTGATAAGCTACAGTCAATTTACATGACCAATCCTACCCTTATGTATTTACTGAAGTCATCACGTATATTAGTGATCGCTGCTAATATTCAGAAGATATTTACTTGCTGATTATATATCCCGGTAAGTACCGTACAAGTTTGTATGAACAGAGTATGAACAGAGTTTTATTCAATGTCAGTCACCAAGTAACAGAGCCCATAGTACAGTTTTGCAACAGTTTGTAAAAAAGCATGATAATGTATTTTGTGTCGACCTAGCTAACATTTTTTTTTACAAGCTGTCTAAATGTTTGTGTTGTGTGGTTTTAACTCAGTTTAAAAAGATAACGTCTGTCAAAGCTTTACTGAACCAAGTTGGGTTCTAAAAGAACAGTACTGTGCCATGTGCCAAAGTTCTTTCATTCCTTTACTCTCTCTTTTCATCAAATGTTTTTTGGGCGTCTATAAAGTCTCATCTGCTTTCTCTCATTCCATAGTTAACATTGTTCTTTTGGCTATTCACCATGGTTGCTACAGCATGGCTTATCTTACAAGCTCATATCAGCATAATTCATTCCAAGGATTCTCTCATTCCATTAGGTGGTTGATGTCAAGGTTATGGCTGCATAGGAATATTTTTGGAAGCAGATTAAAAAGACAAGTTCATTGCTGGCCTGACAGGTTCATTGCTGGCCTGACAGGTTAATTGCTTTCCCTCTCACTGTATTTATCCGATTGATATGGGATTTTATTAGATATTTGCACTTATTCTACTGGACTCTCGGAATTGCCAAAGCTTTTTTGATTCCTCCTTTTCAACAACAAAACAAACACGTCTCTTTTTTTTTTTTTTTGAGCTGCCCTTTATTTAACTAGGAAAGTCAGTTAAGAACAAATTCTTCATTACAATGACAACAAATTCTTCATTTCATTACCCCGGCCAAACCCGGCCAACGCTGGGCCAATTGTGCGCCGCCCTATGGGACTCCCAATCACGGCCGGATGTGATACAGGTCTACATACTCTATAATTTACCTGATTCTTTTTGCTCCCAAATAAACTAGTAGTCTACAATCATTTCCAGGTTTTGTGGATATTTGCTGGCAAATATTGCAGACTTTCTAAATGGTAGTGTGGGTGGTTATGATTGTTTCAATCCGTCCGCATGTCAGAGGAATTTGAAGTGTGACAGACATTTGAATTATTTACAAGGATTCACACATTTCTACATATCTTTACAGGGTCCCTAAAATGACAGTACTTGTTGAATACGCGTCCCATCTTTACTTCTATAAAATGCGCTTTCAACAGCTTGTTTCTATGCACTATTCTCAATGTCTGTGTGTTTGGAGTCAAGTATGCCATAGATCCATGCTCTTTGAACATTATTACAACTGTTATGTCTGTTTACTATTGTAATATATGGAAATAACAGTTTTTACTCCCCAAAAAATCAACAAACACATGTATATGGCCCGAGTTTTGATCTGATGTCCACTTTTGTATTGTGTGTCGTCTTCAATATGCCATGGTGGAATTAAACGTGAAAGGTGTTTTGTGTACTTGGTTTGTTGGTTAACAGCTTGTGCCCTTATACACCTCTTACCAGTGGCGATGTAGCCGATTTCGACAATGCATGAATGTTTGATGGTGTAATAACAGTATAGAACCAAAAGAGGGGACCATAGATCTTTTTGCTTAGTCGTTTTGTCGTTCTAACGATATCTAAATTATCCACATCGTCCTTTATCACCCAACGTTCTTAAAACCATTTGGATATATTTGGACAATTTGATAATTCTTCACCTTGAAAGAGGAAAAATAGTATAAAAAGAGGAGGAGAGAGCAAAAGAGAGAGTGAGGAAGGGAGGAGGTAAGAGTGTGGACCAAGACCTCCATAAGAACGTTCAATGCTGGCGGCTTTAATTCCCACTGAGCTACATCTGTTTACGGCATAGAACACAGCTGAAAATGAACTTCCAGGAGATTATTACCCACATCTTAATTGGTAATGTCCTGCTAACTAGGTGTGTAAGTACAGCCAGAGAGATGTGGTCAGAAGACACAAAGATTCCACTGACTTCAGAGCATCATAAAAACATGTGGTCTACTATTTGATAATTTGATGATTAATTAAGCTATTCAGTAGGTCATTTTGTGCAATTATTTGCAAACCAACTATAAGTATTTGGAACATTTGAAAATGAATAAAATCCCTTAGCTTAAAATAGTTAAAAGGGATGTTAAGCTTTCATTGAGAATCAGACTGTATATAATGATCTGAAAACGGTCTTCCTCAAAGATAGTTGCCATTCAATGGTGCAGTGTCCCATGGACTGTTCAGAATCCCCCCTAGTTCAGCATCCAAAACAGCAGTCAAAGCATGTGATTAAAGTACTTCCTTTAAAGTCTGTGGTTCACCCAATCAGAATTCCAATCACTGTCCATCTGTAGACCACTGAATTTTTCCCCCCTATTTCCGAGCAGGCAATGGTAGGCCTACCGTCCTTACTCAATGTGGGCTCAATTTCCCCTTAGCATGGTGTAAGCACAGACACAAGGAGAGAAAGGATACAAGACATAATGAATCCATTTACAACACCAGGACCATATGATTCTTTTTCTCAAGTTATCATTGAGTACATACTTTCTTACTGACGTCAACCACTAAAGGGATATATTTTTATATTAGTTTCCAGTTGATATCTTAGACTATGGAAAGCAGTGATCATACTCTACAGGTATGGACCAGTGTAGCTATTTGCCCTTGTCCATCTGACATTAACCATGTATTGTAATAGATTGTCAGTGTT
Source organism: Brachymystax lenok tsinlingensis (assembly GCA_030435695.1). Classification (NCBI taxonomy): domain Eukaryota; kingdom Metazoa; phylum Chordata; class Actinopteri; order Salmoniformes; family Salmonidae; genus Brachymystax; species Brachymystax lenok. Next base: position 72,072,080 of record CM059814.1, read on the forward strand.
GCAGAACAAGCAGATACAGTGGAGGCACATGATCGCATGCAGGCCACAGTAATTCCCTCCGTCTCCGGTTTGGCTCTTGCAAAGTGGAACCATGGGGACCAGATGGTTCTGGAGTCGGACCCAAGGCTGACCTCAATCCCTGGCCCATTGGAGGAGGAGTGGTTCTGGTTTTGAGAAGTTAACCGTCTGAGGTTCTGTTCTTTCTCTCTGCTACCCTGCCCACGCAACCCTGTTTCATGGAAAACACTCCTGGAGGGAAAGATGTGGGGGGGACTGGGAGAGAGAGAACACAGAGAGAGAGCGGGAGAGAGAGAAAGAGAGAGAGGGGGACTGTGAGAGACAGGAGAGAGAGAACAAGTGAAAGTACGCTTCTTCAAAGAGATGACCACACACACTCCTGTGCCTTCAGGGAGAAGGTTTGACTGACTCTGTACTTTCTCCTGAGTATTTCTCCGCCTCCAGAGGTAATGTGAACTGTTTGGTATCACAACTAGAAAGGAGCTGTACAACAAAACTTTTTTGTGGCCAAAAACAGACAAGCCCAGTACGATCGAAGCTCAAACAATGACTCCAAACAACGGCACACAATTACTTTTCTCCTTAGAAGCTTTCCTCTGTTAACTGAATGCTTGCCCATGCATTGTTTCTGTTTTATTTCAATGTTCTAGTTATTCAAATGAGCCCACCAAAGGATACTGTGAAAAGTCGCTATGCTGCTGACTACTTACAGTATGTGTCATAACAAAATACTGTATTGAAGCCTTGCAACACTCACTTTTTCAATCTGCCTTAGTAACGCGAGAGCGATCGGGACTGATGCTTGACTATCCCACTGGGCACAGACGTCAATTCAACGTCTATTCCATTTTGGTTCAACGTAATTTAATTGAAATGAAGTGGAAACGACGTCGATTCAACCAGTGTGTGCCCAATGGGATGTGTTTACTAGGCCTGGTTCTTTTGTCTTTTTTGGCCCGTCGGACATGTCCGTTTTCTGGATAGGAGCTTTGTTCTAAATAGCGTTTCATGGACCGTGAAAACAAACATAGAAAATACAAAGCAGCTTTCTTTCTGAGCCTAATGACATGCCTCCTAATATTATAAGTCGTCTGGCAATGGAAGAGAAACTTTTTTTTTTCACTGGCCTTTGATTTCTTGCTGCAGGGGGGTAAACAGTTGGTTGGTGTGAGCTGTGGGAGGTCAACAAACCTTTGATGTACTGGAGTGTTTAGTTAGATGTAGAATGTGTGGATCTATTTTTCTACACAATGTTTGCACGTGCTATGGTGCCCAATGCATTCATGAGCCTCTTATCCTTAATGTTTTTATCTCCATCACTTTTCTTTTTCTCACCATCACTGTGTGTGTGTGTTTGTCCGTATGCGTTCATGCATTAGTGTGTATGTGTTGCGCAATGAAGGGTGTTTGTGCCCAGGAGGACCTCATTAGCAAAAAGGACCAGCAGCTAGCTGTCTGTTTGTAATCAACATTTTTGACCCAATTATCCCTCTGTCATTGTTATCACGTGGTGAGAAAATGCTAAATATCATGGATCTTTGCGATCTGTTACTGTTTCTGCCCACGGAGACCCACTGACGTTTTCCACATGAACTAAATAGCCTGCATAACGCTGTGTGCCTTGGGCCAGCGTTTTGATTCAACCCTAAGACAGTTGTGAATCAAGAACACTGGTATACTTAGTAAATAATCATCCAGATGTGTTTTACCACTGGCTCATCTGCATCATGTTTGAGGTTGTGGTGGTCGGGAAATGGAGGGACTCTGATTTGACTGGATGCTCACAGTTCCCAGAGTGGATGGGCGCATCATCAGGGGGGCTGAGATGCAAGGAGGATGGAAGTTGGGGGATTCAGAGCTCTGTTAGCAGCTGAAGGGATGGAGGTGGAAGAGGAGGAGAGGAGGAGGAAGGGGAGGATGAGGAAGAGGAGTATGAGGAAGAGGAGTATGAGGAAGAGGAGTATGAGGAAGAGGAGTATGAGGAAGAGGAGTATGAGGAAGAGGGGGAGGAGGAGGAGAAAGGAGGGGAGGAGTGGAAGAGGAGGAATTGGAAGGGGAAGAAGGGGAGGACAGGAGGAGGAAGAGAAAGAGGAAGAAGAGGAGGAGTAATGGGAAGAGGACCCTCACTGGCGGCCCCGGACTGGGGACCCTCACTGGCGGCCCCGGACTGGGGACCCTCACTGGCGGCCCCGGACTGGGGACCCTCACTGGCGGCCCCGGACTGGGGACCCTCACTGGCCCTCTGGTGTGGGGAGCAGGAACCGGCCGTACTGGGCTCACTAAGCGCACTGGCACTCTGGTGCGGGGAGCAGAACCCGGGAGTACTGGACCTGGGAGGAGGAATTATTTAGGGACGGACCCTGGGCCCAGCCTGGAGAGTATCGTCGGCCAAGAGAGGAGCTGGAAGCAGCGGCGGCGGAGCGGCGCAGGTGTGAGAAGCTATACGGAGCATGGGATCCGGAGAGAGAAAAGTTCATTGGAACTCACCTGGCACGGAAGCCCGAAAGGCAGCCCCACACGAGGAGGTTGGCCGGTTTAGGAGGGACTCCTGAGCCAACTCCTCGTGCTTTGTGGAGAGAGCGTTGGGGAGAGCGTCGCACTGGTAAGACGCCGTGCTATGCAGTTTTGCGCACGGTGTCCCCAGTGCGCGTTCACAGCCCGGTGCGGGAGATTCCAGCGCCACTCATCTGTCAGGCTACGGTGAGTGTGCAGCCTGGTAGAGTGGTGCCGGCTCAGCGCTCCTGGTCTCCGGTGCGCCTCCTTGGACCAGGATATCCTGCGCCAGCTCTACGCACTGTATCTCCGGTTCACATCCACAGCCCAGTACGTCCTGTCCCTGCTCCACGCTCCATATAATTCCTCATAGTATCGCCGCTCCGCCGCCGCTGCTTCCAGTTCCTCTCTAGGACGGCGATACTCTCCAGGCTGGGTCCAAGCACCTCCATTGAATAGTTCCTCCTCCCAAGACCTAAGCTCCCGGGTCTCTCGCTGCTTGGTCTTTTTGTGGTGGGTTATTCTGTCACGATCGTCAGTATGGACAGACCAAGACGCAGCGATGCTTCCAGTATACATATTTATTCCGAACGTAACTGGGCAAGAATAACAAAATGAAAACAAAGATCATGACGTTGAACCATAACTGACAAAACAAACACAGCTATGACCAAACAATAACCCACAAACCCCAAGTGAAAACTACAAACATATATATAGTTCCCAATTAGAGACAACGACACTCAGCTGCCTCTAATTGGGAACCATTATCCCAACATAGAAATATATAACCTAGAACAGAAAACCCCTACACCAAAAACAAAACTAAACACTCCAGCCTGTCTTCTCAGGCCTGGACGTGACACATTAAAAAGAAAAGAGGACTAAGGCACTCTTCATAGAATGAATTAATATGCCTTTATTTGTATTTGTTCAATGGAAACTAAGTTTTAAAACTCTGACGCGTTTCGGCTGATGCGTACTCCCCGACGAAAGCCATGCAGCCGAAACGCGTCAGAGTTTTTAAACTTTGTTTCCATTGAACATGCCATACAAATAAAGGCATATTAATTCATTATATGAAGAGTGCCATGATCCTCCTTTCTTTTTCATGACCAATTTACCTCTTTTACCAAAGAGCACCTTCTGTCTACCAACACCTGCAATTGTGTACCTTAGCAGCGATTCCCTTCCTCCTTTTTTTCTGTTTTAATAGGCCGTTGGGCCACCACAAGCCGTCAGAACAGCTTCAATGCGCTTTGGCAAACATTCTACAAGTGTCTGGAACTCTATTGGAGTTCCAGACACCATTCTTCCACAAGAAATTTCATAATTTGGTGTTTTGTTGACGGTGGTTGAAAACGCTGTCTCAGGCGCCGCTCCAGAATCTCCCATAAGTGTTCAATTGGGTTGAGATCCGGTGACTGAGGGCCATGGCATATGGTTTATATCATTTTCATGCTCATCAAACCATTCAGTGACCCCCCCCCCAACACACACAGACACCCTGCTTACCCTTCACACACACCCACTCCCTTGATGAGTAAGAGGCCAACTCAACACCGATAGCCATGAAACAGCTGTGATCCCTCCCCATGTGAAAGCACATGTTCCATATCCTGCTCTGTATGATCGAAGCCTGCCGCGGGCCCTTACAGTGTGGAACAGGCCTGTCTGAGCATGCTGAAAATAAAGGGCAACTCAGGTATGTCCTTCCTGTCTCTCTCACCTGAACACATATTGAATGTTCTGGGTGCAATCAATGTTGTGGGACAGTATCCTGTGTTGTTCTTGGTTTTTGGCTCAGTGATTCACACCTATAAACTAATCTAAGGTCACTTTTGCATTTTACCTCCCTATAGTAAGAGTAGGTTGGGGAAACATCTGCTGTACCTGGTCATTTGACTCTGATTCAGATCACATTTATAAGCAAAGTGAAGTGATTCACTTTTACCTAAAGAACTGATCTAAGGTCAGATTTATTTTTAAACTTCCAATGGTAAGAGTAGGTTGGGGCAACATCTAGTGTACCTGGATCATACAGTAGGTCTGACAAGATTCTGCCTCTGAGAAACAGTAATATAAATTACATTCTACTAGGTGGCAAACAAACAAAACACCCAAACGCTCAACATGCTATATAAGAGATGACATAGAACTATGACAGATGAGATGACATAGAACTATGACAGACATAGATCCTATACAGTATGTCATACATGTCATGCACATTTCCCTTGACACCCTTTCTCAGTCGTTGATCACTCCCCTGAAGCGTGACAATAGTGACTTCAGGCCTTGGTCACCATGGTCACATTTTCCATGGAGGTGTTTTCCAGAGCTCGGCGCTGTATGATGGATGTTACCCAGTAAGTGCTGAAATGAAGTGGAGGTATAACCCTCAAACCTCCTTAAGCCTTCCCAATGCATTTACTGTACTGAAACAGAGAGAATGAAGAACTGTTAGATGTTTGGATGTAGCCACGAGCTGCAAAGTGTAGTAGTCTCTGGCAGCCATTGTTGACAGCCAAAGTTTATGCAAACGGATCTCGAACATTCAGATGCAACTATGCAACGGGAAGGTCAAAAATTGAAGTTCAAAAAACTAAGTTATGCAGCTATTTTTGCATTTTGCAACAATCATGCCAGTATTTAGTATTTATTAGGGTCCCCCCCATTAGCTGCTACCAAAGCAGCAGCAACTATTCCTGGGGTATGAACAGGATTAGAACAATTACATCACAACAAAACAACAACAGCCTACATCACTAAATAAATCAATACAACATACAAGACATTATTACATTATTACTCTATTATTACAAATTACAGTATAAAATCCACAATACCAGATCATTACAATGTGTGTGTATGTATTTGTGTGTTTGTGTGTGTGTCTCCTTACAGTTCGCGTTGTGCCGTGAGGTGTTGTTTATTTAATTTTTTTATTACGTCTCGCTTGAGTTACTTGATGTGGAAGAGAGTTCTATGTAGTACTGCACATTTCCCAGAGTCTGTTCTGACTTGGGGACTGGGAAGAGACCCCTGGTGGCATGTCTTGTACGGGTGTCTGAGCTGTGTGTTAGCTGTAGCGTTGCAGTCGCGTTGTGCCGTGAGGTGTTGTTTTATTTGTTTTTTAAAATCGGATTTTACGGCTCGCTTGAGTTACTTGATGTGGACGATGTCTGAGCTGTGAGTTAGCTGTTTGAACAGACAGTTCACAAAGACAAGTAGTGATGCAGTCAATCTCTCCCCTACACCATTCCAGTTCACAGTCAAGTCTATGAACCATGCCAGCATGATATTGTATAGGAAACATCTGATAGAAAACATTCCTCAATCATCTTGACACTCTCAAGGGTGTTCCCATGTAGTCTGTTGGATGAACAGATGTGATAAGCCAATTTGATAAGCACCTCGTCACATCAGGGGCACATACAGTGTCTTTCTGTTTCACTGCACCACCGGTTTCCTAGGCAACAGCCTTGCTGCTTCTGACTGGCTGAGTGCAATTTCCTGTTTTGTTTTGATTGTGACAATCAGGTTGAATGGTCCCTCCAGCGGGGCAGCAGCAGGAGATTGTTACTTCTGGAAGGGAGGATTGCGCTAACTAACATCCCCCAATGCAAACACTATGCCAACTGCCAATGTGATGTGTTACGGCTGGGATCTGCCCTTCATGAAGTGTCTGCATGTCGTTTGCAAAGGTGAAATTTGTCCTACAACCAATGTCTCTATTCATTTAGTTTAATGGAGGAATTCTAGCCTGTGACTGCAGAGCTGGTGCTCTGGGTTTTACAAACATGTCTTCATACATTCATGTACTGTATGTATATGTCAACACATACTCATACATGTGTCGTGTATGACCTTAATATGATGTTCATCTACAGTAATGGAATGTCTCAATTGACATTTTCACCATGGGATAATCAAGTCAGACAATGTGAAAAGGGCATGCCATCCAACAGTCAAAACCCATTAAATCAATACATCAACTACATCCGTGAAATAAAGGGCTATCAACTCTAACGCAACTCATTTGTCCAGATGTTTGCATGCAGAGAGAACAGACTGTTATGAGTAAGCTGTCCTTTTTTCCATTTTAGCTGCACTGGCAGCGAACCAAATGGAGACAGTTTGGCTCGTGGTGCGAACGGACCTGAGACAGACAGATTGTTTCTCTCCTATAAGAACTGTGACTACATGGGTGTATCCCAAATGGCAGCCTATTCCCTATATAGTGGGATATTCCCTATGGACCCTGGTAAAAGGTAGTGCACTATATAGGGAATAGGCTGCCATTTGGGAAGCAACCCTTATGTGAAGACATACTCAGTGAAATGTTCTGCATACCTATATTGACATATGAGTGAATGGAAGTGTATGGGTACAGGAAGGTCAGGGTAACTATAGACAGGTACAGTCAGCTATCTGTTTAAATGGTTATTAAGACATCCTGCAAGATTCTATGCCCCATCACCTGGCTCCAATAAAGGCATCATTCACCGTTGAAGCGTATCAACTAAATATCCCTAAGTTACCAGGTTTCAATAAGCTTCATGAAATGACGTTTGATAAGCTCTCCTCTCCTCTCCTCTCCTCTCCTCTCCTCTCCTCTTGCACCCAGGCTAGCTTCCGGAAAGACGTGATAAGGCACATACCATATTACATTTCACTCAGGATATTAAAAAGCATATAGGTAATATGTTGAAGGGTGTTAGGGTTCTCTCTCCATCTGAAACCATTCTAAACTCATATTGTTATAGAACAGCTTTGTATTACATGTAATAGCTGTCAAAACATATTGTACACACAATTTTACCACATCGTCTGCAAAAACTATTGTGGAGATGGAAAATCAAGCGGTACTGTATCGTATCAGCAGCAGGCATATTATCTCAGGGCTGGTATCGTACTTCATGACTTCACAACACCTTTCTGTTATTTCTGGGGAGGCGAGGGGAGTTCTGCAATGACGGTATAGTCCCACATGGGAAGTACAGGAAGAATAAGGTGTTATGACAGATTGTGCTCCCCTTGCTCTTAGTAACCTCCGGGGTAAGAGGCAACACTGTTTCAGAGATTATATTAATCCAAGCATGCCTCAGGAGAAGGGAACCCAGTTGTTTCAAGATGCAGATTTTTTCATAACCTTTACCGGTTTATATGGCCGGTTCAGTGGAAAGGAAGTAACAATGGGACAGCAGAAGGGTCCAAAGTGACGTTCTGGATCATTTGTCACCATCTTGACAGGAAATTATGTCACTCAACATGGAATTTTGAATTCAACTCTCATTATTGATATTGCAGGTGCAAAATGGTTGCAAAATAAATCTCTGTTATGTCTGCATGGATGGATTTAAGATAGACCATCAACACATTCCCTCCCCTTCTTCATTGAACTCGCAGTAGTGGCTTTGCTCTCCAAACATTTTTTGAATACGTTGAGAGATTGTTGTTTTTGGAGGCTTAAGAAACATTTCAACCACAACTCTCTGGCAAGTAACATATAATTTAAAAGTGAACATAGATAATTACAAATGACAGGACTGCTTTGGAGAACAATATGGTACCTCCTGCTGACCTTGCAGTTAGTAAAACCTGATCTTGCCTCAGTGTGTGTCTATGGGGCAAAGCTAAACTACAATATACACTCTTCCGAAAAAAGGGTTCCAAAAGGGTTCTCTTATGGGGACAGCCGAAAAACCCTTTTAGGTTCTAGATATAACCTTTTTTTCGAAAAGTGTAGAGACTGCTCTTGGCACGACCGTCTTTAACCACAAAGCTATGGGCTTTCAGATCAGGTAGTAATTATGCCGAAGCAGAAGTCCTGATGATAAGTAGGCTGTGTATTTGCTTAAGAGAAGACTCTGAGGACAGGCAGGGTCATCTTGGGCCTATACACACAGGCGGATAGACAGGAGCACACATGAACACACACACACCCACAATGTCAATGTAAACCATTCACTGAACATTCCTGAGCATGTGAGAGCAGGGGCAGAGAGGTGGCCGAACTGAATTTGGCCTCGGCACTATGAGCAGTAATAGAAAAGCAGAACCTTTGGCTCTCCTTCACATTCCTCTGTCCTCTCTCTCACTGTACCTCCCTCTCAGTGAGCCTGTCTTTAAAAATACTGCTGGGAGTGGTATGCACCATTTACTGTGAGAACTCACTTTGCACAGCAGGCAAATTGTTTCACGATCAGCTATATAGACCAGCCATAAGTACAGTCACTAATGTATATTTTTCTCAAAACAGACAAATATGTGCAGGTAATGGGTTGAAGTGATTGACTTTTAACTCTATACTAATCAATAAAGTCCAACAGGTATTATGTTCTCTGTCCTTCCCTCTCTCTTCCCCATAACAGAATAACTCTCTTGTTCTGCCCGATGACTTTGGATGTCAAGACTCAACACTCGCTCAGATTGACTGCATACTAGAATATAACCTCCTGCGCACGGATCCCGCTAGCGGGATCGTTTTCAGAGCAAACATAACGCGGCAAATTCAAAATACAAATTCGTAATATTTAACATCCTTCGATATACAAGTGTTGCATAGCCATCAAAAGCTCTGCTTCTTGGCAATATCACTGCGTTGTCAGATTTTAAAAAGGCTTTACGGCGAAAGCACTACATTTGATTGTTTGAGGCTAGTACCTCACATATTTTCCTCATTAGCATAAATTCATATCCAGCTCGGTTCTCAAAATGTCCATATCACAGCTAATATAAATCGCTTACCTTTCAAATAACTTCTTCTGAGGTGTTCCCAAGTGTCCAAACAAGATAATCCATGGTTCTTTTGTTAGAAAAAGTAATTCATTATATCCATAAATCTACGTTTTGTTGGCACGTTATGTTCAGCTACTCCACCAAGCATTGTTAGTCTACTCGCCCGTTTTACAGTGAAGGGATCGCGTTCAAGTTATACCTCTCATCTTTTCACAAACAAATCAAATATCATTAATAATGCATCCTTATGTATTCTTTTATGAATAATAGCGATCATATTTTACACGGATGGTAACTGAAACGTTATAAAAGGAAAAGAAAGCTGGGCGCGCTCACGTTCTCGTGGATGTGCACGGTTGTTTACATTTTTCCCTTCCTGTAGTCTTTCTTCTTCTATAAGGATCTGCTCAGGGCTTTTTCCTCCAGACACTTTCCAGAGACTGTTGACATCCAGTGGAAGCCATAGGTACTGCAACCTGTGTCCTATTCCCCATTGATTTATATTACCAGGGCTTCAAAGTGAGAGGATGGCAACAGAAAAAGGAATTGCGGACAGACATTTCTCGGGTTTTGCCTGCTATATCTGTTCTGGTATACCCACAGACTATATCTTAATGGTTTTAGAAACTTCAGAGTGTTTCCTATCCAATAGTACTAATTATGTGAATATCCTAGTTTCTGGCCATGAGTGGCAGGCATTTAACTTTGGGCACGTCAGACAGGCGAAAATTCGGGAAAATGGGACCCTAGCTGGAAGAGGATAACTAGTCCATTTCTAATTTAGATAACTCATTCTCATATTAATGAGAATGCTATGCTGATGTTCTTGTTGAGCTACTGGAGAGATACAGATCTGCTCTACTTAGACGAGTTTAACGGTTGCACATTTTAATTGCATATTAAAAAGAAACTTTCAATTAATCCCACTTGAAGAGACGAGCGGAATGTATTTTGAGGTACCTTCAAATCTCTTCCCGTGGTCCACTGTGCATTTTTGGCAAAGATGCCAATTCTGTAGTTGTATGCCACTCCATATCTATTGTTAGATAGATAAGATTCAGAAAAAATCCTTTCCGAGTTGTGATGTTTTTCAAAGGCCTCCCACTCAGTCTACTGGGTTGACTAGTGATCGTAGACGATCTGAAACATCATACATCGCCACAGAGGTTTTGTGGATAGGAAAGATGGATGTTGAGATTCACTTACCTGAAGTTTGGTAAAAGTTGCATCCCCTTGTGTGATGTGTATTACTTGGAGAGGAGAGCATGAATTAATATTGCAAGGTCAATGCCTGATGGGCATCTATTATTCTATTCTATTGTTTGGAGAGGTCTGAGCTTCAGCTGTCTGAATATTGATTCCGTACTTAGCAGTTGTTGAGTGGAACCAAGGTATAAAGGCAAGATAGATTGTGGGGATTTTCTGGAAAGACACATGAGGTCAGGACTTATCGGCTATACACAAGTGTGTATCTTGCCTCTCTAGTCTACCATCTTGGATGGGTCAGGCAATGACTTTATATTTTCTTCCTCCCCGTTTCATTCCCTTTTCTCCGTCCCACCCTACTCCTCTCTCTCCTCTTCTTCATTGATCTCTCTTTTCCCTCTCAATGTGGTTTTCATAGCTACTGTGCATAGAGCTGGAGGGAAACACAGTATCATTAAACATGACAATTAACTTTACAGTCGTTAAGTGGATGGCTTCATTGGACGTTCCCCAAGGATTCATCCTACTTCTTCATTTCAGGCGGAAAAAAATCATTTTCCTCAAAATGTAAGAAAGGTTTCTAGTGCCACCCATCATACAGGTATGGTTACAGTGCGTGAATACTGTATGTAACCTAGTTGGTGTATGATTTATTTACACAGTGCAGTGTAAGCATGACTTAATTCTTCCCCTTTAGGAAATCAGTTTCATTTAAAAGAGTGAGGCATCACCACGCTCCGTCCTGTCCACATGAATGTTTCAGAGCTGGTGCTTTTTCCCCTTTTGTGTCCCAGGACAAAGTTCCAAATACTTTTCCTCACTGCTTCTCTCAGTTACCCTCTCATAGCTATACTGAAAGAAAGAGTTCTTATGAATTACTTATGGCTATAGGGTAGGAGGGCTAAGGCTTATCTGCAGTAGGTTTCGTCTGTCGCCATAGAACTTCAGTTGTTGGGGTTATTTTCACTCATGATCCTGTCCTGTCCAGGGAAAAAACATATTCAGCATGGATTAATAGTCAAGATCATATTCTCCAACTCACAAATCTGTTTACTAATGTTACAGGTGTACAAGGTAAGATCAGGACTTGGTTTTGCCCAGGCTTTATGTTTGAATAATGCTTATGTTATGTAATGATTGTATCCTATCAAAATACATGAAGCGACTAATACACTACGGGCCAGTTATATGAATTTAATGCAGAATATTTCTTTCTGTATTTTGGTTGGCTTGAATATTGCTTTTGGGCATGATTTGCATTGAAATTGATTTGGGAGGAAAGTGGTTCAGACAATCGTGGTTCAGTAGATTCTGTTGGATTTTTCTCAGGGGCGAGCTAAGCGTACTGTCTACTCTGGATGACTGATCGTAGTTGACAAACGGTTAACTTATCTTTAATTTGTGGTCATTATTTCAAATGGAATGTTTTCTCTCAAGGCAATGAATGACAGGAGAGCAAAGTGAACTGAAGCATGCTGGCCAAGATTACTCAATACAACAATCTAACCCAGTATTTGTTTGTTTTGTCTGTTTTAGGACAGAAATTGTGGAAAACATACTGAATCAAACAGCAGAAATATATTATAATATATAAATTGTATACATATATACAGTTGAAGTCAGAAGTTTACATACACTTATGTTGGAGTCATTAAACTCGTTATTCAACCACTCCACAAATGTCTTGTTAACAAGCTATAGCTTTGACAAGTCGGTTAGGACATCTACTTTGTGCATGACACAAGTAATTTTTCCAACAATTGTTTACAGACAGATTATTTCACTGAATCATAATTCCATTGGGTCAGAAGCTTACATACACTAAGTTGACTGTGCCTTTAAAGAGCTTGGAAAATTCCAGAAAATGATGTCATGGCTTTAGAAGCTTCTGACAGGCTATTTGACATAATTTGAGTCAATTGGAGGTGTACCTGTGGATGTATTTCAAGGCTTACCTTCAAACTCAGTGCCTCTTTGCTTGACATAATGGGAAAATCAAAAGAAATCAGCCAAGACCTCAGAAAAAAAATTGTAGACCTCCACAAGTCTGGTTCATCCTTGCGAGCAATTTCCAAGTGCCTGAAGGTACCACGTTCATCTGTACAAACAATAGTACGCAATAAACACCATGGGACCACGCAGCCGTCATACCGCTCAGGAAGGAGACACGTTCTGTCTTCTAGAGATGAACGTACTGTGGTGCAAAAAGTGCAAATCAATCCCAGAACAACAGCAAAGGACCTTGTGAAGATGCTGGAGGAAACACAAAAAGTATCTATATCCACAGTTAAAGTGCTGAATTCACATAACCTAAAAGGCCGCTCAGCAAGGAAGAAGCAACTGCTCCAAAACTGCCATAATAAAGCCAGACTACGGTTTGGAACTGCACATGGAGAAATCTTTTCTCTGGTCTGATGAAACAAAAATAGAACTGTTTGGCCATAATGACCATCATTATTTTTGGAGGAAAAAGGGGGAGGCTTGCAAGCCAAAGAACACCATCCCAACCGTGAAGCACAGGGGTGGCAGCATCATGTTGTGGGGGTGCTTTGCTGCAGGAGGGACTGGTGCACTTCACAAAATACATTGGCATCAAGAGGAAGGAAAATTATGTGGATATATTGAAGCAACATCTCAAGACATCAGTCAGGAAGTTAAAGCTTGGTCGCAAACGGGTCTTCCAAATGAACACTGACACCAAGCATACTTCCAAAGTTGTGGTAAAATGGCTTAAGGGCAACGAAGTCAAATTATTGCAGTGGCCATCACAAAGCCCTGACCTCAATCCTGTAGAAAATTTGTGGGCAGAACTGAAAAAGCATGTGCGAGCAAGCAGGCCTACGAACATGACTCAGTTACACCAGCTCTGTCAGGAGGAATGGGCCAAAATTCACCCAACTTATTGTGGGAAGCTTACCCAAAACGTTTGACTCAAGTTAAACAATTTAAAGGCAATGCTACCAAATACTAATTGAGTGTATGTAAACTTCTGACTTTCTGGGAATGTGATGAAAGAAATAAAAGCTGAAATAAATCATTCTCTCTACTATTATTCACATTCTTAAAATAAAGTGGTGATCCTAACTAAACTAAGACAGGGAATTTTTACTAGGATTAAATGTCAGGAATTGTGAAAAAACAGAGTTTAAATGTATTTGGCTAAGGTGTATGTAAACTTCCGACTTCAACTGTATATATATACAGTATATCACAAAAGTGAGTACACCCCTCACATTTTTGTAAATATTTGAGTATATCTTTTCATGTGACACTGAAGAAATGACACTTTGCTACAATGTAAAGTAGTGAGTGTACAGCTTGTATAACAGTGTAAATTTGCTGTCCCCTCAAAATAACTCAACACACAGCCATTAATGTCTAAACCACTGGCAACAAAAGTGAGTACACCCCTAAGTGAAAATGTCAAAATTGGGCCCAAAGTGTCAATATTTTGTGTGGCCACCATCATTTTCCAGGACTGCCTTAACCCTCTTGGGCATGGAGTTCACCAGAGCTTCACAGGTTGCCACTGGAGTCCTCTTCCGCTCCTCCATGACAACATCATGGAGCTGGTGGATGTTAGAGACCTTGCACTCCTCTAGCTTCCGTTTGAGGATGCCCCACAGATGCTCAATAGGGTTTAGGTCTGGAGACATGCTTGGCCAGTCCATCACCTTTACCCTCAGCTTCTATAGCAAGGCAGTGGTCGTCTTGGAGGTGTGTTTGGGGTCATTATCATGTTGGAATACTGCCCTGCGGCCCAGTCTCCGAAGCGAGGGGATCATGCTCTGCTTCAGTATGTCACAGTACATGTTGGCATTCATGGTTCCCTCAATGAACTGTAGCTCCCCAGTGCCGGCAGCACTCATGCAGCCCCAGACCATGACACTCCCACCACCATGCTTGACTGTAGGCAAGACACACTTGTCTTTGTACTCCTCACCTGGTTGCCACCACACACGCTTGACACCATCTGAACCAAATAAGTTTATCTTGGTCTCATCAGACCACAGGACATGGTTCCAGTAATCCATGTCCTTAGTCTGCTTGTCTTCAGCAAACTGTTTGCGGGCTTTCTTGTGCATCATCTTTAGAAGAGGCTTCCTTCTGGGACGACAGCCATGCAGACCAATTTGATGCAGTGTACAGCGTATGGTCTGAGCACTGACAGGCTGACCCCCCACCCCTTCAACCTCTGCAGCAATGCTGGCAGCACTCATACGTCTATTTCCCAAAGACAACCTCTGGATATGACACTGAGCACTTGCACTCAACTTCTTTGGTCGACCATGGCAAGGCCTGTTCTGAGTGGAACCTGTCCTGTTAAACCGCTGTATGGTCTTGGCCACCGTGCTGCAGCTCAGTTTCAGGGTCTTGGCAATCTTCTTATAGCCCAGGCCATCTTTATGTAGAGCAACAATTCTTTTTTTCAGATCCTCAGAGAGTTCTTTGCCATGAGGTGCCATGTTGAACTTCTAGTGACCAGTCAGTATGAGGAAGTGTGAGAGCGATGACACCAAATTTAACACACCTGCTCCCCATTCACACCTGAGACCTTGTAACACTAACGAGTCACATGACACCGGGAAGGGAAAATGGCTAATTGGGCCCAATTTGGACATTTTCACTTAGGGGTGTAGTCACTTTCTCAGCATGCTTGAGAGGCACAGTCGATAGTGCGCAGGACCTCGGGCTAGAAGGTTGAGGGTTCGAGGCCTGCTCCCTGCTCTTTCATTACAGGGGCGGCAGGTAGCCTAGTGGTTAGCGCGTTGGACTTGTAACCGGAGGGTTACAAGTTCGAATCTCTGAGCTGACAAGGAAAAAATCTGTCGTTCTGCCCCTGAACAAGACGTGGAGGTAGATTAAGGCAGCCCCCCACACCTCTCTGATTCAGAGGGGTTGGGTTAAATGTGGAAGAAACATTTCGGTTGAAGGCATTCGGTTGTACAACTGACTAATAATGGTGACTTTGACTTTTGTTGCCAGCGGTTTAGACATTAATGGCTGTGTGTTGAGTTATTTTGAGGGGACAGCAAATTTCCACTGTTATACAAGCTGTACACTCACTACTTTACATTGTAGCAAAGTGTCATTTATTCAGTGTTGTCACATGAAAAGATAAACTCAAATATTTACAAAAATGTGAGGGGTGTACTCACTTTTGTGATATACTGTATATATATACAGCGCATTCGGGAAGTATTCAGCCCCCTTTACTTTTCACACATTTTGTTACATTACAGCCATTTTCTAAAATGGATTAAATAAAACAAATCCTCATCGATCTACTCACAATACCCCATAATGACAAAGTTAAAACAGGTTGTTAGACATTTTTGCAAATGTATCAACAAAAAAAATCAGAAATACCTTATTTACGGAAGTATTCAGATCCTTTGCTATGAGACTCGAAATTGAGCTTAAGTGCATTGATGGTATATTGGTGAACATACACGATAAATCGGTGAACCTATCAGAATCGGACGATATTAGCTAAACATGGCAACATCAGTATTGGCCCGATGTCTAGTTTAACGTCGAGGTGAAAAACCATTGTCAAAGCTGACGTGCATACCTATATAACGTAGGTACAAGACGTGATGACGCCACATAAAATTTTGCGCTACACGTGCAACAAAGCATTCCTAACCTAGCCCACAATGTCTGCTGTGTGGATCGAGCAGTCAACAAATTGAGCAGTTATTTGAGAGAGTAAGAACATTTCAGTGAGACAACTCGAAGGCGAAATCTATTTACGCCAAGATAATGGAATTCATTGCCCTTGACAATCAACTGTTTTCTGTCGTGGGTGATGTTGGCTTTCGCGACTGGTCGAGCACCGGTACACACTAACGTTACCAAATGCGCTATTGTTCAGATGTTGTCCTACCGGAGTTACACAGTAATAGCGTCACTGCTATTAGCTTCACGACATACTATGGAACGCCGTTTGGGTCATTGAGTGTCAAAAAAGATACACGTCAAATAACACTATTTAACAATAACACTATTTGACGCGTTAAATATGCTTTTAATTTGACACGTCAAATAACACAGTTCTATTATAGAATGTTTTGTGTTCTGAATTTGCACGTGCAAGCCAAGCGCCACTACAACTATCAGTAGCACTGTCAAAGCCGTACAAAAAAAGTCTGCAAACAAGCAAACACCGGCCACGAACGATGTGTTTACAATAACGCGTTGGTAATAAAGCATTATTTGTTCGACCGCAACTTCTGGGGTAGCTAGCTAGCTTTAGCTTGTTACCTAGCTAGCACCAATACAACCAGCCTGAAAACAATGACCGGTAGAAACTGCAGACATTTTCACTATTCTTAGCAAGATTTAGGAATCCTTGTGAGTAAGTATTAGTTCGGTAGTCACTTGTTGTTCACCTATTGAAATTGAACTTCAGTTCATGAAAATAAATAGCTAGCCCTGTTGCCCAAAGCTAACGTTATAAGCAGCCAGCTAGCTTCATCTGGCTAGTGAGGCTCACCGGACAGGGCTATGTGTTGTGAAGCTAGCCACAATAAGGATTAGGCACAATAGTGGAATTTGCGGTTTGCCTTCAAAATAAAAGTACCTATTTGAAAGTGAAGGTTACAATTGGTGGAATCATGCCATATTTAGACTAGATAATGTTAAACAAGGTTGAAATGTGAAGCAACAAAATGGTGTATCAGTCTACTCGGAGACACCCACAGAACACAATTGTGAAGAGTTTATGCAAATATTAGCGTCGTAGCTCTTATCGCGGGACTGGGACTGTGTGAAATCACCTCCCCAGTCAGCCTATTGTGTGTATTGACATTCATATTGCACTGTACAGCTTTACCTAAGCATTGGGAATCAATGAAATGGGGTAACGGTCAGCTCAATACCCAATATATTTTTTCCCAACGTCCTCCTCGGAGTTATCAGACTCCAAAACATACACGCAGTGTTGTTTTTTCTCGAGATAGTGTTCAACATAGGTTGACAATAAATGTGTCTCAATTCACAGTTGTTTCAGAGTCCCGCAATAAGAGCTATGTTGCTAATGTTCTCTGGGTGTCACTGAGTAGACTGATACCCCATGTCATTGATCCACAATCCATAGGTAATGCTGTACAGTGAAATAAGTATGCCCCTAATGCAATTCTAAAGTCTAATACATCCAGTGTGATTTCAACAGATTTTTGTCAAATTAACAAATTATTGTCTTTTGTTGGTTTTATATAACAACCTTCCAAACTTGTTTATCATGATCTAGTCAATTATGACATAATTCTACTATTTGTATTAATTTGCATCGCTGTCAAAGACATACTATTATTTTGAAGGCTAACCGCAAAGTCCACTATTGTGGCTAATCCTTATTGTGGCTTGCTTCACATAGATGGGTCCGACCACCATTACGTAAAAAATGTATGAACTCGTTCAATTACTTTGTGACGTGCAGTCATATTCAGGTCCTGATTGGTCAACAAGCTTATTTGACACGTCAAATAGTGTTATTTGACATGTATCTTTTTTGACATGCAAAGACCCAAACGGCGTTCCATAGAAATCCTGGTTGAGAATGAAACGACTGAACAAATGAACAACAAAACAGCACAGCAAGTAAGTGAAATAAATAGGTTTTGATTATGTTTTTCTGGTAATAGGGACATACATAAATGCAAAAAAAAATACTTTTTGGTCAGTGTGGTGTGTGTGTAACCTTTATTTAACTAGGCAAGTCAGTTAAGAACAAATTGTTATTTACAATGACGGCCTACTCCGGCCAAACTCGGACGACGCTGGGCCAATTGTGCGCCACCATATGGGACTCCCAGTCACGTCCGGATGTGATAGAGCCTGGATTCGAATCAGAGACTGTAGTGATGTCTCTTGCACTGAGATGCAGTGCCTTAGTCTGCTGAGTCCGTGTGTGAGTTAACTATTTAACTGTACTAGAATACTTAAAAGGCCCCAAAAATGTAAAATATTGGTTATCGGTATCGAGTTCTTTGGCAAGGAAAATATTGGATATCGGTATCGGCCAAAAATGTAATATCAGTGCATCACTAGTAAATTAAATTAATTGGACATGATTTGGAAAGGCACACACCTGTCTATATAAGGTCAGACAGTTGACAGTGCATGTCAGATCAAAACCCAAGCCATGAGGTCCAAGGAATTGTCCGAAGAGCTCCGGGACAGGATTGTGTCAAGGAACAGATCGGGGGAAGGGTACCAAAACATTTCTGCAGCATTGAAGGTCCCCAAGAACACAGTGGCCTCCATCATTGTTAAATGGAAAAAGTTTGGAATCATCAAGACTCTTCCTAGAGCTGGCTGCCTGGCCAAACTGAGCAATCAGGGGAGAAGGGCCTTGTTCAGGGAGGTGACCAAGAACCCGATGGTCACTCTGACAGAGCTGCAGAGTTCCTCTGTGGAGATTGGAGAACCTTGCAGAAGGACACTCATCTCTGCAGCACTCCACCAATCAGGCCTTTATGGTAGAGTGGCCAGACGGAAGCCACTCCTCAGTAAAAGGCACATGACAGCCCGACTCTCAGACCATGAGAAACAATATTCTCTGGTCTGATGAAACCAAGATTAAACTCTTTAGTCTGATTGCCAAGTGTCACAGCTGGAGGAAACCTGGCACCATCCCTACGGTGAAGCTTGGTCGTGGCAGCATTATGTTGTGGGGATGTTTTTCAGCGGCAGGGACTGGGAGACTAGTCAGGATCGAGGTAAAGATGAATGGAGCAAAGTACAGAGAGATCCTTGATGAAAACCTGCTCCAGAGTGCTCAGGACCTCAGACTGGGGCAAAGGTTAACCTTCCTACAGGACAACACCCTAAGCACAAAGTCAAGGTAACGCAGGAGTGACTTTGGGACAAGTCTCTGAATGTCCTTGAGTGGCCCAGCCAGAGCCCGGACTTGAATCCGATCAAACATGTCTTGAGAGACCTGAAAATAGCTGTGCAGCGACGCTCCCCATCCAACCTGACAGAGCTTGAGAGGACCTGCAGAGAAGAATAGGAGGAACTCCCCAAATACAGGTGTGCCAAGCTTGTAGCGTCATACCCAAGAAGACTCAAGGCTGTAATCGCTGCAAAATGTGCTTCAATAAAGTACTGAGTAAAGGGTCTGAATACTTATGTAAATATCATATTTCAGTTTTTTATTTTTAATACATTTGTAAAAATTTATAAAAACCTGTTTTTGCTTTGTCATTATGGGGTATTGTGTGTAGGTTGATGAGGGAAAAAAACAAATTAATCCATTTTAGAAGAAGGCTTTAACGTAACAACATTTGGAAAAAGTCAAGGGGTCTGAATACTTTCCGAATGCATTGTAAAACAGACCAATAAACACTGACACCTATTTACATTTTTTTTTACAGTTATTGTACACCTACCTTTGAAATTATGGCATATTTCACTCCCAAATGTATGGGCTGGGAATAAGCCCTCATCTAGCACAACACATACAAAGATAATGGTCTTGGTGGCACAGTTTGACATAGGATGATGGATTACAGGAATTTGTCTTGGCACTTTACTGTCAACTTTGATTAAGGTGTAGTCTGTGCTTGATTTGGGCCAGAGCTGTCTTGAGCGCCTTACCAGCACATCACATTTTGGGGGAATTGCTTATCACCAGCCCATATTCACACACTGAGGCAAAAAAGGTTGATCAAAGCGGAATGAAGGCGGGATCTGCATTAAATAGCAACGGAGAGTGGGCATTTTATTTCTTGATTCCGCTTTGTTCAAGTTTATTTGGCTAGTCTGTGAATCTGTGCATGACAGTAGGCTGTTCGAGATTACGCGGATTGATAATACACCAGCTGGAATGCGCATGATGCCCTGTTCCAAGTTGTCAAATTAGGGTTTGTAAGGTCATGAAAAGTCATGGAAATGAGTTTAATCACTTTTGTTAACGTAATTCATAAAGGCACACTTTAAAATATAATGAACACAAAAATTATTAACACAAAAATCTACATATCAGCCATCATCAGAATAACTTCAGTGTGTGACTGTGTGTGCTGTCTGTGCCAGTGGGGGCTGCTAAGGGGTGGAGGGCTCATAATAATGTCTGGAACGGAGTAAATGGAATGGTATCAAACCATGTGTTTGATGTACTTGATACCATTCCACTGATTCCTCTCCAGTCATTACCACGAGCCTGTCCTCCCCTATTAAGGTGCCACCAACCTCCTGTGGTGTGTGCCAGTGGGTCGTTGCCTGAAGAGAGAGAGCACGACAGGTATAAAATAAAGACAAACAGACTAACTAGATCCCCAATTCAAAACAAAACTTGTAGCAGATATATCACTAGTTAACTATAGCTAACTAAGCATTCATTTCCTTGTTGACTTTCCACCGGCACTGTAGATAACCGGAATAAATCTGCACCATTGGGAAGCTGGGATTCCCATGTAATTGCGACAATATTACAAATATTCTAAGAACAGCCTAATTGACGAATAACTTGCTGAAACATTAATATTTGAGCCTTATATACAGCATGTCTAGATACCTTGCTTTGAAGTAAACTGCCTTATCCATCTGATCCTTGATTAATTTAATCATTTTATAAAGACAAAAGTATTTGCTTGTAGGCCTAATGTTGCAATATTTAAATCAAGGGTGGCAACCATCCTCCAGGATAGCTACTAGATGTGCAGGCTTTTGTTCAAGCCCTGATCTAACCACATTGTAGCTTAAACATCAGCTGCTCAACAGGACCTTGATAAGCGGTGTTTCAGGGCTGGATCAAAAGCCAAGCCTGCACACCTAGGAGCTCTCCAGATGGAGGGTTGATCACAAGTTGACAACATGTGACTAACAGTGCAGTTCTACTTCGTGGGGGGTTAAGTGCCTTAATCAAGGCCAGAACGGCAGGAGATGGTAGGTCTACATGGGATCAGACACAGTAGTCTTCTAGTGTCAATAATGCTAACTTTTTCATGTAGGCTTTAATAGTAATTGTCATGGAAATTTGGTTAAAAGTAATTGAGAAGTAATGGAAAAGGTGTATGAACCCTTAACAGTGAAGAATCAGATGTCTCTATAGTATAATGTCATCTGTGAATTTCAGTGAACATAGTCTAATGGACTGAGTTGGAAAAAGACAACTCATGCACTTATTTCATCCCAAGTCAAGCACTGGGTGTAGTATTACTTCATAGTCAGCCATATTGTTGGTTGTGTTGTTTTCTAAATGATCCAAAGTCAAAACCAAGATTAACAACAAAGGGAAACATTGCCAACACTTTGAGTGCTGTCAACTGAAGTATGTCCCGTTTTGCATTCATCTACAAATTACAAGATGACAGTGGCCAAAGCCAGAAATGTCTTCCTCAACATCTGGTCCTCTCCGCTTCTGCACTGCCCTCTCCGTCGGCAATCCCAAAAACAGCGCTAAACTGTGCCCAGGTCCAACAGCAGGGTGGAGTCCAGGGCGGAGTTCCATGGATCACCTTCCATTTGAGACAGTGGAACTTTGCTGAGGAACCATGGCATAATGCCTGGACATACGTTGGAAACTGTGACTCCAGCCAGTCCACTGTTTTCCTGTGGGTTCGTGTGTGTGTTACAAATGACAGAGTTTGTTCTGAAAACTGAGAGTCATTATCTGTGGTAATTGGTAATTAGTTTGGTTAACAGCTGCTTCGTTCTCCACAAACAGATTTGAGCATCATCTCTGGATTAGTTCATTTGCCTTGCTCCAGTGCTCCAGCCTACAGTACAGTATGGCTAGTCCCAGCTGCCCTCGATGCTAACTCTGATGTAATTTCTTAGATTAGAGTGGAGTGCACCGTGTCATACCAGGCCTGGGTTTTCGTGCCTCTATCGAGAGTGCAACATTTTCCAATGAACATCTGAGAATCACATCTCCATGTGAAGGGAAAATACACAGATCTTCAGCTTGTTAAAATCTAACTCATACTGGGAGCTTTTTAAAATAGTAGTTTGATTCATTCAAGTGCACAGTAGAGGTAACAATATACAGTTACAGCCCTGTAGATGCTGGATGATAACGTTGATTGATAGTAGGTTGCAGAATGTATGTAACTACCACTATGCCATCCCAATTTGTCCAGAGCGAGCCGGACCAACGACCATCCTATGACTATCTAGTGGAAAATACTAGGCAAACATTGATTGACACTTTCAACTTGGGCTTTTGACCTAAAATCAGTTTATGTTAATCCACTTATGCACTCTCACAACATGTTTGTAAACATCATTGACTTGGATGTGTGTGTGTGTGTGTCTCTCTCTGTGTGTGTCTCTCTCTGTGTGTGTGTGTGTGTGTGTGTGTGTGTGTGTGTGTGTGTGTGTGTGTGTGTGTGTGTGTGTGTGTGTGTGTGTGTGTGTGTGTGTGTGTGTGTGTGCGTGCGTGTGCAAGATTACCATAAATCTCAGCTGGCTGAATCTCTATACATCTGATGGTGTATTTATGGAATGTTGTTTTGGTATAGTAGTCTCAGCCTGCCATAAGCAATTTCTGTAACTGAACTCACGAAAACACATTTCTTGCCAGGATCTGACACTTGATATACAGCATAGCCATCTTGCCAGGGAATTGTGAAAACAAAATTTGGGTAAATTGTGTTTCGATGATACACAGCTATTGCAACCACAACAGACAAGTGTAGGAAGGAATAAATTGAATGAACGAAAATAAGGATTTGTACAAATGTCAATGAAATAGTCAGTTGTCATAATGTGTGGTATCCACGTGACCATAACAGCAGAGAAGATGAACCTCGCGTTTCAATGCTTTTAGTTGGTGTAGAAAGTGACCCACTATGCTGTTTACTTTCTGCATCCACGTCATATCACTGAGTCTACCTTCAATGGGATACTTCTGGATTTGGCAATGAGGCCCTTTATCTTCTTCCCCAGAGTTAGATGAACTCATAGATACCATTTTGTTTTTGCTAGCATGCTAGTAGATAACCATAGACTTCCAGTTATTGTGCTAATGCTAGTTAGCGTTGGCTTGTGAAACTACCTAACTTTGTTCATACTTGGCACAGAGACATAAAAATGGTATCGACAAATTAATCTGACTCTGGGGAAGTAGATAAAGGGCATCACTGCCAAAATCCCAAAGTATTTATTTAAGTAAATGTATTTAAGTTTAAGTTTTACCCTAATTTCAATGTTTGCAACCCTGGTTGAAATGAGGTGAAAACAATACTGGGTGATTACTTTTTTCAAATCCAATGTATTTTCCACGTTGATTCGACGTCACAATACGAGGACAAATTAAGTTGAAACAATGTTGATTCAACCAGTGTATGCCCAGTGGGACATTTGTGTTAACGTATACACTTTTGTAGTTGATGACACACATCGCAAGTAACACACAGTGGAAAAATAAATAAATTGATTACATTCAAAAACAAATACAAATCTAAGGTGTTGAAACTCTCTGTAAACCTTGTTCTGAGAGCTGGCTTTAGTCACTAAACAAAAAATGTGCCAGAGATGTGTTTAAGTTTTCATGTGGCTCTAAAAGCCTTCAATTCCCTTCATTCCTTCAAAGCGTGATTGCTACTATTCGTCTGAGAGCACAAGGCTTCTTCTTAATGCCTCCTAAGAGCTAAAACTGCATTGTTCAGGGACCCACTTGGCCAAATAAGAATATATATTTATACACAAAATGAGAGGTTATAAAATATGCATCAACAAAAGTGGATGCTGCGGTTTCCCCTTTTATTTGAAGGCCTCGACATGATCTCCTTGGGGAGAAATACATGCATCCGATAGAGACGATACAGAAAGGCTCTTTATGCTCTTTGTGGGGTTCAGAGAACACAATCTGTCTATGTTCTCTTCAGAAATACCCAGATGAAAAAAGTTCATCAGTGGTGGACTATCCACGAGCAGTGATTGAATTAGGGTGGTTACCTTTGAACGACAAGAGTCAAAGATATTTTGAAGAACACCAAACGAAGTGAAATCATCAGATTGTAGGTATCTTTGCTCAGATCTTGCATTAGAATGACAGTCCCTCTTCAAATGTTTCACACCATTGTTTATTCTCAATTTCCCAAAATGTAGTCCTTCCATCTTTGATGATCCAGCTCAACTCAATGTGCTGTCCAATCATAAGAAATGTTCCATATAAAACAACCACTGGTATGTGCTGACATATTCACAGGAAATTATTCACAGGTCCAGTACCTGATACTCTCGTTTCCATACCTGGGGTATGTTGTGTTCCTAAAACCTAGAGAGGCCTGTGAAAGCACATTATAAAACAACTTCCCTATACCGATGAAACAATGAATGTTTGTCTGTTGCCAGTTCGTCTAGTCAAGCCGACCAGCGTGTTTTTCCCGTACTCCTGTTTCGCTCTAGCCCTTGTTTTTCTAGTTTTTCTGGGTTTGACTACTCTGCCTGCCGTTCTGTACCTGTCTGACACTGCCCTGGATTACTGGCCTTTTGCCAGCCCCCTGTTTGGTCAATAAACATCTGTGATTCAAACTGTCTGCATCTGGGTCTTATCCTGAGTTGTGATACTATATCTCCCCACTCTCTCTCCACCTCCCTCTCTCTCTCAGCAGAGAAACAACTGCGCATTCTATCTGGCATTAGTCTCCCATGGAAAGGTCCTGGTTGCCCATCAGCATGCATGCTAACTTGAAGTTGACATTCCAAGACCTTAGTCCCAGGACATTGTCTGTCTGAGACGATTTGCCAACCAATGACCTTTCAAAGGTTAGAAACCACGAGCCAGTGGACTACAGATTAGCCTACAGTTAAGTAAATGTTCCCTCTGGAATCATCACCACTAAACACTGATATAAGACCACTGGGAGAGACACACTGACTATTGTTAACTATATCCGTGTTGTTGTGACATGTGTAGAGGCATTATCTCAGGTATGATGTTTATCCATAGTACGACAGTGGACAATGTGTGGTGCGGTAGTAGTCCGTCCATAGGCTACAGATGTAGGATCTTAATTTGAGCCAGTTTGCTACAGCAGGAAAATACTCCTTCAGCAACAGAAATTGTGAATTATTATGTGGATTATAGTTAATGGGCATTTTTGTAGGGGTTGATACATTTTTCGTAAGAGAAAATCAAGTCTGCAATTTCTAATGGGAAATTACAAACTTCAGAATTATTTTTAAATGGCTGGTAGCCTAGTGGTTAGAGCGTAGGGCAAGTAACCGAAAGGTTGCTGGATTGAATCCCCGAGCTGACAAATTCAAAATATGTCGTTCTGCCCCTGAGCAAGGCAGGGTGCCGTGGATGTCGATTATGGCAGCCCCCTGACACATTTCAGTTAAGGCATACAGTTAGGATCCCTGACCTAAACTCCATGCTACCGCTACTTATTAGCAAGAACCACTTCAACTGTCATTGTCCACGCTGGGTCAAATGACATTAAACTCCAGCAGTCAGAGAAATTGAGAGCCGATTTTAAAACATTGATAAATACGCTACTGGAATCTGGGAAGCAGTGCATTATTTCTGGTCCATTTCCATCCCCACGCTACACGGATATGGTTTTTAGTCGTATACGCCAAGTACACACCTGGCTAAAGGGATACTGCTGCACGATGGGAATTCCCTTTGTGGATAACTTTGCAGCTTTTACAGACCGACCAGGCCTATTTCATCGGGACAATTTACATCTTAACAGGTATGGCTCCAGCATCCTCTCCACCAACATGTCTCTTACTCTTGCTTCATGTAGAGCCTTTGATACCTGACGTTGTGTATCTTCGGGGGTTGACTCTTGGGATTGTACGCTCCCCTATCAGACAGCTCCTCTCCCAGTTTCATTAATTAGTCCCCCAATTGCAAATATGGAACAAACTACAGTTAACAACCTTTTTGCAATTCTTAGATTATTGTCCAGTCACCGTATTGTGAATACTACTCACATGCAGACAGGTATTGTTAGTAGTAATCTTGTCCCCATAAAATTGAGCTCTGTCAATAGCTCGAAAAGGGTTTATTGCTCATCCAGTGCAGCTTCAGGTGCTACCTTAGATACTCCATCTGATATGAATTCCCGTGGCAATGGCATTGGAATAATTCATTTGAACGCTAGAAGCCTGTTCCAAAAGTTGGACTTTATTGACATTTTGGTCTCACAATCAAATGTTGACATACTGATTGTATCTGAATCGTGGCTGTGTGATTCTGTGCCTGATTCAGATGTTCAGTTGATTGGGTACAATATTTATAGAGCTGATAGAGTTGGTAGAGGTGGTGGTATTGCGATTTATGTAAAATGCTGCTTGAATGCTTCTGTGTTCATATCAACCTCTGTCCCAAAGCAATATGAATGTCTAGTTTTAAATGTGGTACTTGGTCATAACGCTCAGCTAACTATAGCAGGGGTATATCGCCCCCCCCTCAGCTCCTCCTTGTACTCTATGCAAATTATCTGATATACTGTCTAATTATGCAAACTCTGAATTACTGATTTTGGGAGATTTTAACCTGGATTGGCTCTCCCAGTATCCGATAAATTAAAAGACATTTGTACTGAACTAAATCTAACTCAGCTGATAACTAAACCAACCCGTCCCAACTTTAAGAACCCAGTGAAATCTACTCTACTAGATATTATTCTAACAAATACCCCCATAAATACACAGCCAGTGGGGTTTTTGCAAATGATATCAGTGACCACTGCCCTATTGCTTGTATTAGAGATACCAGGCTGAAACACTGTGATCCCTGTATAATCTCTAAGAGAAATTATAAACATTTCTCACAGCAAGCTTTTATCCTTGACTTAGATCACTCTGAGCTTTTATCCTCTTGCTGCATTCTGGACCCTGTTTTAGCCTTTGCTTTTTTTCTCTTCTATTGTTACCTCTATGTCTGATAAACATGCCCCGCTTAAGAATCACAGAGTAAGAAACCGAACCAGTTCTTGGTTCTCTCCTGAATTGTCAGGTCTTTTCCTGCAAAAGAATCGGGCCTGGGCCTTGGCGAGGAAAACAGGTACTCCAGCTGATTGGCTGTTTTTAGGCAATTGAGAAATCAATGTACTGCAGCTGTCAAAAGGGCTAAATCAAATTACTTCCTTAACGCTATGACAGATTCTGCAGGAGATCCTGTAAAATTCTGGAAAACCGTTAATTCACTGAAACGGGGAAATTCTGCTGTTTCTCTTCCTAAGAAAATTATCTCAGACTCCTGTATTTTAAGTGGTAAAAATGATATTTGTGATGCTTTTAATAAGCATTTTATCTCTGCTGTTTTTTTTTATTTGAAAGGACAAGTGGCCATTGTGGTACTGGCCAGTTAGTTGATTTTTCGTCTTGCTTTTCAACCGTTACTCTGAAAAATGGTAACCCTGTTTTTAGTTTCCAGAAAATAACTGAAGCAGAGGTTCTAGCTGCCCTGTGTGCCATTGATACTAAGAAATCTCTAGGCGGACAATTTAGACCAGACTTACTTAAGTGTGCTGCACCTATCATTGCTGGTTCAGTGACACACATCTTTAATCTAACATTAAGCACAGGAAATATCCCTAAGGTGTGGAAAGCAGCTTTTGTTCTGCCATTACATAAGGGAGGTGACGGTAGTGATTTGGATAACTATCGACCCATCTCTAGGCTCCCTTGTCTGGCAAAGATCCTAGAATCTTTAGTTAACAAACAGTTACAATCTTTTCTTTCTGCTAACAGTATTCTTAGCACCAATCAATCTGGTTTTAGATTTAAACACAGTACCACATCGGCCACTATGCTTGTTGTAAATGATATTGCAAATGCCTTAGATGATAGAAAGCATTGTGCTGTGTTGTTTATAGATTTGTCTAAAGCTTTCGACACTGTAGACCATGCCATCCTTTTGAGTAAGCTGTCATCTATAGGACTGGGCACTGATGCCTGCCGATGGTTTTATGACTATCTTAAAGATAGAACTCAGGCCGTCATGGTCGACGGGTCAAGTCTGACCCCTTACAGTTACTTAAAGGGGTCCCTCAGGGTTCAATAATTGGCCCACTATTGTTCTCAATATATATAAACAACATTGGTGATGATGTCAGATATTGTAATTTCCATTTATATGCAGATGACACAGTGATGCACTCTATTGCTCCAACAGCGGACCAAGCTTTAATGCAGTTGGAGTCTGATTTTAGGATATTACAGGAGTCTCTTTTACAGCTTAAACTTGTTTTAAACGCTAAGAAAACAAATGTCATGCAGTTAGAAACACTTTGTAATCACTAGCTTGGATGGTACTCAAATCAAACAGGTCTCTGCATATAAATATTTAGGGGTATGGTTAGATGATAGGCTCTCTTTTAAAAAACATGTTACTGAATTGGGAAAAAAGCTCAAATTCAAGATAGGGTTCCTTTACAGAAACAGGGCTTGTCTGTCCTCCGTAAATAGGAAACAAATTGTGCAGGCTACTTTTATGTCCGTTTTAGATTTTGGTGATATTATTTATATGCATGCATCGGCAAATATATTAAAACCACTGGATGCTATTTACCATTGTGCACTCAGGTTTATCACCGGTGATAGTTACAAAACTCATCACTGTATCCTATATCAACATGTGGGTTGGGCCTCTCTATCTGTGAGGTGAGAGCAACATGCTCTTTGTTTATTTATAAAGCACTTCTTTTAAAACTACCTCCATATATATCATCATTAATTTTAATTAGATATACAAATTTTATGACCAGATCACAGATGTGGATTACATTAGAAACTCCTGCGGTCTCCACAGAGTTGGGAAGGACTGCCTTCAGTTCCTTTGCACCTTATTTATGGAACAAACTGCAGATCAAACTTAAGCTAGCCACTCTGGTGTCCCTTGCCCATTTTAAAAATATGATGGAGGATCAATATGATGTTGTCTGTGATTGTTTCTGTTGAATTGTGTCTTTGTTTTGTATGTTTTGAAATGTTCTTGTCTGTATGCCTAGAACTGTACATGTCAACATGTTTACACAGGGCACAGCCGTAAAAGAGATACAGGTCTCAGTCTGTTTTCCCTGTTAAAATAAAGATTAAAAAATAAATAAACAAAAAATAAAGGTATCCCCCTTTCTTTTCCCTAAACCTCAAATGTGACTCACCACCTGGATTTGGTCTTATGTAGCAAAATTGTGTTTTTTACATTGGATAAAAGTAGAGACTCAGAACTACAAAACAGCATTTGAGGAACAATGGGAAAGTAATTCTGCTTTGAAAGTTGATCAACTTGTAAACTCACTTTTGAGAAAATTGCCTTTGAATGTTTTGGTGTCTAGTGGAGAGCTCTACTTTGTCTACACCCATTCAGCATCTTTCACACGCTCTTAAACTTTAGCCCCACCCATCTCGGAGCGCTCATGGAGCGCACACTTGACGCTCTGGCAGATGATTTGTTTACCACTGGATAACGTGAAAATAGCCTAACCAGCTCTGCTGGCAACAATTTAATTACACTTTTTTGCAGACATTTACTGACACCGGCCATATTCAACAGGTGTTGTACACATGTCACGTAACGTTAGCTAACGAGTCAGCCAGCTAACGTTAGCTAGTTAAAGAACAATGAACAAAGTGACAACAATGCCACAGTGCTGGGAGCTAGCCAACAAGGTTCAATGTTAGCTAGCTAACATTAGGCTCTAACTAGTAAAGCAAACAGCTCTGGGAAACGAATACTAATGTCTGCTAGGGAGCCAGACAGCTAACGTTAGCTAGCTAGCTAACAGTACACTTTAGCTTAAGGCATATAGCTAGCTAGGTACACAATGAACCTAGCTAGGTAAACAACATTTAAGATCACACACGTCACATAACGTTAGCTAACGAGCCAGCCAGCTAACGTTAGCAAGCTAAACAACAATGAACTAAGTGCCAACAATGCCACAGTGCTGGGAGCTAACCAACCAGGTTCAATGTTAGCTAGCTAACATTAGGCTCTTAACTAGAAAAGCAAACAGCTCTGTGAAATGAATAATAACGTCCGCTAGGGAGCCAGCCAGCTAACGTTAGCTAGCTAGCTAACAGTACACCTTAGTTTAAGACATATAGCTAGCTAGCTAGCTAGGTAAACAATGAACTTAGCTAGGTAAACAACATTTAAGATCACACACGTCACGTAATGTTAGTTAAAGACCCAGCCAGCTAACGTTAGGTAGTTAAACAACAATGAACAAAGTGCCAACAATGCCACAGTGCTGGGAGCTAATCAACCAGGTTCAATGTTAGCTAGCTAATATTAGGCTCTAACTAGAAAAGCAAAAGGCTCTGGGAAACAAATAATGTCAGCTAGCTAACGTTAGCTAGCTAGCTAACAGTACAGTTTAGCTAGACTATCTTACCTGTATACATCATCATGCATGATGGATGCGTCTCCCTCCCTGTCAGGAATGCCATACTACGGTTGCGCTTTTTGAAGAGTTTGAAGATGTAATCCGGAGACATACAAGAGATTATTTAGCTATCATACTCTTATTCCACTGATTTCAAAACTTGATCCCCCAGAAAGTGGAGAGCAACACTTATGCAGCGTTCGACAGGATTACCAACACAGACTGACGAGCTTAAATAGACAGAAGCCTTGAATATGGCAGACCAATCTGAACTCCTCTCTCGGCAGCCCACTCATTATCCCAGACAATCATGGATAGTGGGAAGGTTGCTCACTTTTTCTATGGCTTACAGATGGCATACAAGTTTGTTATTAAGGCACATGAAAGTTTGGTATTTCTGCCAAAAATGCAGTTCATACGGCTCTCCTGTGAAGTCGTGACTTGCGACATACGCCTAGTTTCCTGAATCGGGTCACAAATACACTACATGTTTTAAATGTCCTGCGTTGCAGGAAAGTTCACCTGCAACAGGATGATCAAATGAAGACCCCACATCAGTACATGTGTGTCAGTAATCTGAAGGACAGTCCTCAACCAGTCTACCACTCCAATCAGAGATATAATAAAATTGTGTTGCAAAGCGTGTAGTAGTGGTCCAAGCACATGCAGGGTGTGTTACAGTACAGTGACGTTACTACCGGGTTTGGTGTGAAGTAGTGGTGTTACGGATGGCTCTGTGGTTGAGTGCAGCACACATGGGTCCAATAAAGACATGGAATTAGAAATTACACAAATCCTCTCCAGGGATGGAAAAGGAAGATCAGAGGGCCTGGATAGCGCATCTCTTTAATGCACCATTGCCCTTAACCACACAGTTTCCCGGTGTGTGTGTGTTCAAGTGTGTGTGTCCAAGTGTGTGTCCAAGATGTGAAATCCAAGTGTTATCCATTATTCCCGAAAAGTTGCACCTGTCAAATGTTGCAATTTGCAGTATAATATAAAACGACATAACATACCATAGTTAAGTATTCTCGATTCAATCTGTGTCCTTCGACATAATCATCCCATAAATTAATTAGTATTATGGAAATATACAGTCATAACCTAGTTTTCACTAATGCCTGTAGCTACAATGGTTAACATACTTATTATATACGTTATCCCCAGGGTGGACTATTATCATGTTGCTTTTATGAAGGTCACACAGCAGGGTCATGTTAATTAGACATCAAACAGAAGAAAAATGGATGGAAACAGGGACAGACTACCTGATTGCGTCCGAAACGTAACGCTTGTTTTCATGAATACAACCCAGGGTTCTCTACATCCATCCACATGTCTGATGGTTTCTCTTCTCCAGATCATTGCACTCGCTAGCTAATTAACCCCAATATGCAGTGAAGTGGCACATGGGAGATGGAGGCCATCTGCAATCTATTCAGTCAAAAAAGAATCCTGAGAAATCCAACTGCGTGGTGAGCTGTCCTGTAAGAGATATAGTATCATTAGCTATCACTATGACAGCATTTCAGAGTCCAAGAAGACCTTGGTGTTTACACTCAATCTCTTGCATACAAATTCCCTTTGCACAGAGCTTAAACTTTAAGAGTTTGTGAACTTTTGAAAGAGGTATTTATTTTATACTTAGCAAATGAAAATTACAGTGGCGGATTTGAGTAAAACAAAAAAAAAGCTAATCCTTTTGGGCTTGGGGGAGTACTGAGCTAGCTGAACTGTGAAGGAACAAAGAGCAAAAGGAATCACTCATTAATTGTGTTGGTTTTGTTCTTGGCCTTATGGAACAGGCAGTGAATGTAATTAAATTAGCATGCCCCCCAAAGAAGCAAATAGCGAGAAATCGCTTGTAGAACACAGTGAGCGAGCGGTGGCTCCAAACTGAATCCAAGTGAAACTATGCTCTGAGGACGCTTCAGGGTCCTGGAGGGTCCTCTGAATGCGTAGATAACATTTTAATATATACTTCTGTCTGGAACAACACAGTAAAGTTCAGAGCACAATCTGCAGCCATTGTGATGTATGTACCGTCGCCTTCTCATGAGAGTCACTGCAGTGCTTATTGGTTTAGTTCACTTCTATTACGTGACACCATATTTGCCTTTATTTAACTAGGCAAGTCAGTTAAACATATTCTTATTTACAATGACGGCCTACCCCGGCCAAACCCTAACCCGGCTTGATGGAGGCTATATGGCTAACACATCCATTCCATCCACCCCCCGCCATCCACCCCCACCCGGTCTCCTGCCCTCCGAACCCCTCAGGGCAGCTGAGAAAAATGAATCATTTTTCCGGGTCACTTCCCATGGTTGTTCCTTGCATCGCAGCTGACTTGGCCTACTTTAATTACAAAGTCGACCGGGGGTCAAGGGAATGGAAGGTTGCTGAGAGTCGCAGTGACATGAGGCGGTAAGTGGTCGTGGCATGCTTCTTCCCCATCCTCGCCCACACCCTGAAACCCGGAGGCATTGCCTGGCGGTCTAGAAGGCTTGAAGGAGAAGCAGTCCTACATATGACAGAAGCTCCAAAAGTACTGGAGAGCCTGCAGCAAGGCATGCTGCACTGACTATATGGGCAGAGACTGACGGAGTTCAACACTGGCTTCCATCTTGGCACATGGCTCTGTTGGGATGTACTGTACAGTATCTCACTGTACAGTTCATGGGTGACTGGGTCGTTGTTCTATGATCTTGAGATGTATGTTGTATGAAGGAATTGGTGTCTCCTCAATTCTCTCAATATTCAGCTAAAGTGCTAAGTATCTTTCCTTTAGCTTGCAATACCGAAGTTAACGACCACACTAGCAGTTTCCTTGCTACTGCTTCATAACTCTAACAATCTAACAATCATTTAAGTGACAGACACAATAATCATGATGAAGAAATTGGACCTATTCTTTCCAGGCCAACAAAATAATACAGCAAATAATTCACCAATTTATGGTGTAAATGTACAGTCGTGGCATAATGAAGATTGATCAGATGAATTGCAATTAATTGCAATTAATTGAAAAGTCCCTCTTTGCCATGCAAATGAACTGAATCCCCAAAAAACATTTCCACTGCATTTCAGCCCTGACACAAAAGGACTAGCTGACATCATGTCAGTGATTCTCTAGTTAGTGATTCTCTGAGTGTTGATGAGGACAAGGCTGGAGATCACTCTGTCATGCTGAATGAGTTTGAATAACAGACTGGAAGCTTCAAAAGGAGGGTGGTGCTTGGAATCATTGTTCTTCCTCTGCCCACCATGGTTACCTGCAAGGAAACACGTGACGTCATCATTGCTTTACACAAAAAGGGCTTCACAGGCAAAGATATTGCTGCCAGTAAGATTGCACCTAAATAAACCATTTATCGGATCATCAAGAACTTCAAGGAGAGCAGTTCAATTGTTGTGAAGAAGGCTTCAGGGCGCCCAAGAAAGTCCAGCAAGTGCCAGGACCATCTCCTAAAGTTGATTCAGCTGCGGGATCGGGGCACCACCAGTACAGAGCTTACTCAGGAATGGCAGCAGGCAGGTGTGAGTGCATCTGCACACACAGTGAGGCGAAGACTTTTGGAGGATGGTCTGGTATCAAGAAGGGCAGCAAAGAAGCCACTTCTCTCCATGAAAAACATCAGGGACAGACTGATATTCTGCAAAAGGTATAGGGATTGGACTACTGAGGACTGGGGTAAAGTCATTTTCTCTGATGAATCCCCTTTCCAATTGTTTGGGGCATCCGGAAAAAAGCTTGTCCGGAGATGACAAGAAGAGCGCTACCATCAGTCCTGTGTCATGCCAACAGTAAAGCATCCTGAGACCATTCATGTGTGGGGTTGCTTCTCACAATTTTGCCTAAGAACACAGCCATGAATAAAGAAGGGTACCAACACATCCTCCGAGAGCAACTTCTCCCAACCATCCAGGAACAGTTTGGTGACGAGCAATGTCTTTTCCAGCATGATAGAGCACCTTGCCATAAGGCAAAAGTGATAACTAAGTGGCTCAGGGAACAAAACATAGATATTTTGGGTACATGGCCAGGAAACTCCCCAGACCTTAATCCCATTGAGAACTTGTGGTCAATCCTCAAGAGGCGGGTGGACAAACAAAACCCCACAAATTCTGACAAACTCCAAGCATTTATTATGCAAGAATGGGCTGCCATCAGTCAGGATGTGGCCCAGAAGTTAATTAACAGCATGCCAGGGCAGATTGCATATGTCTCGAAAAAGAAGGGTCAACACTGCAAATATTGACTCTTTGCATCAACTTCATGTAATTGTCAATAAAAGCCTTTGACAATTATGAAATGCTTGTAATTATACTTCAGTATTCCATAGTAACATCTGACAAAAATATCTAAAGACACTGAAGCAGCAAACTTTGTGGAAATTTATATTTGTGTCATTCTTAAAACTTTTGGCCACAACTGTATGTAGTCTAAGGGAAAATATTGTCTGGATTATTTCAAATCCCATTCAATTGGTGCCCAGTTAATAAAGATACACCCTCAGGGACAGTATTTAGCTTGATGGATTGTGTATTGTCCTATACAAGCCGTCTCCATCTTTGATTCTGACCCACATTACATAAGAGCCTCTGGGATTGAGGAGGATGGAGGGGAGGATGGTGAAGATGGTCCACAGTTATGAAGGCTTGTGTTGCTCCACATGCAGAAATCGTGTTATGTATTCTGTGACACAAAGCATTAATGTCATGATCAGGCGGTCTTTGTTCAATGGCTTGTAGGTAACAGCATTGCCAGTGGACACTTTTCCCCAACCATTACTCTGACCTGACACAGACTTGACCCAGAGATTTGTGCTGGAGAGTCATGTTTTAAACTTGACCCCACCACTGACCTGTACCAAAGCAAGCTGTACAGTGAACCTGCCACATCCACTTGTATACAAACTACTGCAATTCACTGGAGGGATGCTATTCTTTTTTTAGAGTTCAGACCTGCCTCTGTTGCTTTTGCTCTGACTCTTTACCGGGTGGCCCTGGGTTTTGTGTTTTTGACGCCACTATGTATTACTGAAGTAGCTCTGAGGGACCATCATTCCTCTGCCCAGGAGAAGACTGCTGCATGGTGTCCATATTAGGACAGCCTCAGTCTCAGCAGGACTTATTTTACTTCTGCTGTAATATAGATAAGAACAGCATGTTGTTGATACTAGCTTCAAAAGGCTTTGCAGATAAGGATTGACGACCTAAATGTTCCTTTGTCCCTGCCCACCACTCTGAGATTAGCGACCCTAGTATACGTGTACTATCTTGTCCTTTGCTGTTACTTCATTTAGGACTCAACTTTCACTGTTTCATGCCAGCAAATCCATAGGTGGTGAACCTCCATTCCCCCCAGTTTAACCATAACTGATCTATAGGTGGTGAACCTCCATTCCCCCCAGTTTAACCATAACTGATCTATAGGTGGTGAACCTCCATTCCCCCCAGTTTAACCATAACTGATCTATAGGTGGTGAACCTCCATTCCCCCCAGTTTAACCATAACTGATCTATAGGTGGTGAACCTCCATTCCCCCCAGTTTAACCATAACTGATCTATAGGTGGTGAACCTCCATTCCCCCCAGTTTAACCATAACTGATCTATAGGTGGTGAACCTCCATTCCCCCCAGTTTAACCATAACTGATCTATAGGTGGTGAACCTCCATTCCCCCCAGTTTAACCATAACTGATCTATAGGTGGTGAACCTCCATTCGCCCCAGTTTAACCATAACTGCTCTATAGGTGGTGAACCTTTATTCCCCACAGTTTAACCATATCTGATGCATAGGTGGTGAACCTCCATCCCCCCCAGTTTAACCATAACTGCTCTATAAGTGGTGAACCTCCATTCGCCCCAGTTTAACCATAACTGCTCTATAGGTGGTGAACCTTTATTCGACACAGTTTAACCATAACTGATCTTGGTTTTGTCTCTTTGAAGAGCTTTTGTCCAGCTATATTCAATTATCTCTTTTCTCTAACCAGAGCTCGCTTATACTGCTTGTTTAGCATTAGAGCAATACAATCACTGGCCCGATGGTAAACTTAGTGAGTCGTCTTTGTCTAGCTAGCCTCTAGAGTACTTCTCAACTGATCCAGCTATCAGATTCCATGTTGCATCCCTACTGTGTAAACCCTATTATTAAAATAACAGTTTTATATTGGATGGGCCTATTCTGTTAGCTTTGTTGGGATAAGATTAAACCAATTGTAATCTAACTGAACACATTGTTGGATTATCTTTCATGTGTCTGCGCGTGTGGGTGGAGGGATACTAGCGGAATCAGTTCCACGTCCTGCCTAGCCTTTGGGGAAATTGGGCTGTCTAGTTGCAATTTGACTATGTTCCTGATCTTGTAAGAGGTTTGCACTGCTGGCACCGCTAAGGGTAATTCAAATCCCCAGGCTGTGTCATCAGGGGGTACAAAATATTATTGCTTTTCCCAGATGTCTAAAGCGGTCATTTTGGATCTCGCTCCAGAACTACAGGACATTAAGCTGAAGCTCTGGTGGGTAATGTTGAACCCCTATTGTCAACCAAACTGCAGGCATGCTGGGGCGGAGCGGGCCTCATACTTGTAATTCAAAAATCCAGCAATCTGCTGCAAAAATATTTTGGCCTAGATTTACCCAGAGCCAATAGCATGTTTTCCAAGTCAGTGGGCGACGCTACAGAGAGCTTAATTATCATCAGGAACAATAAGGGAGACTGTTGTTTGAATGGAAAGAAAACCCCAGCTGATCCCTCTGCCTTCAAGGACTGTCTGGAATACCCCAGGATACACACTTCAAGTTTATATTTTATACTTTATATTCAGGTATAGTCAAGTTTACACTTTACAAAAACATATATTTTAAAAAGGTTTACAGTTTATTATAACAGTTCACAGTTAAGAGTAGTTTTATAAGTAGGTTTAGAAGAAGCATATGATAAATGTTCAGAGTTAACAAGTGATTTAAAAGGGATCAACCCATGTAGGAAAGAGCTGGTGCACTGTCTCCACCATGTCTATGAGAAAGAGTGATATAGATAGCAGGAGAAACCATTGGCGCTAAGTCTGCTAAGTGTCAACACAATCAGTAGCATCTCCCCCCTGAGGTTTCCCGCTCTTTTGTGTCCCAGTCTGAAGTCAACGAATGGGACAGTGGGAAGAGGGAAGGTGGGGGAGAGTAGTGGAGGAGCAGGCAGCTCAACGCTCAACGTTCCGCATAATGGGAAGAGAGGTCCAAACCACATGATAAAGCACTCAAAGCATTGGTCTCTCCAGCCTGCTTCACGCTCTCCTGAGCAACTCGACAAGTACGAGTCAGGGGAAAGGGGGGAGGAGGAGAAGAGGGGGAGAACAACAGAGAGAAAGACTCACTGAGGAGGCTTGATCACTCATGTTGTGTTTTGAGTGCCCGTTGGATACGTGGCTCCGTCTCTCTCTCTCTCTCTCTCTCTCTCGTGCCGTGCTTCATTGTTTTCCCAGGTTGGTCATCCTATGCTTGTCTGTTCTCGGTTGGAGGATCACGAAAGAGTCTTGAATGTAAGTACTTCTTCATTTGTTCAGGGCCATCCTTGTGGGCTATTGGAGTCTGTTTAGTTAGTGGAAGATGCTGATGCACTAAGCTTGGTCAAACATGGGGAGGTGTGTTTCTGGGACTCCATGTGCTTGGGCATGGGAGGCGCCTGCACGTGTACGTTGTTGTTATTCTGTCTGTGGCTTCCGCTCTTCGGGTCTGACTTGGACTGGGATAGACTTCTGGAGGATGGCATTGAGATGTATTTCAAATTGATTCAGATTCAGTAAGACAAAGTAAATAAAGTACAAATACTTTGAGGTAACTATATGCAAATGTATGTCCAAAAACAACTTTGAAATTGACTGATGGGACTGTTTACATTAGAGACCCAAAATACCATGGATTCAATAATACATAAACCTATTACATTGCTGATTCGTTTTGCAGAACAGTTATTGAGAATATTATAACATATTCATTTCAATGGAAAATTTGATGTCCTACTATTGTGGCTGAAACAGGAGGCAATTGCTTTGCATGTTGAAACAAACATCCAAATTATGTTCGCTTCCATGCAGAGGACATTTTTCAGATGAATTCGTATTGGGACGATAATTCCAGTCTTGCCTGACTGATGTCTAATATAATGTCCCAAGTCTTTGTTTCATTGGAATAAGGCTTTGGCCTATTTGTATTCTCAGAGGCAGCAGCCAGAAGGACTCTGAAAAGGGCAAATACTCTTGGAGGAATCATATCTTGTGCCTTTTTCAAGAGATTTATCTTCGGAGGTTTGCCAGAATCAGGGTTTGTGTGAATACCACTTGAATGACATGCTCACTGCTGAATTGTATAACAATCTAATACAAGAATGTACAGTGTACATTGGAGGGCAGTACCTTCAACTGCGCTCAAGGACAAATGGTTTTCATTTTGCACTCATCTGCAAGACCATGTTTTCAGGCTTTTTCTGAACACCTGCAACTGAGCTGGGATAACAAATGTTGTTGTTGTTGACAGTTAAACTACATTTAAGTCATTTAGCAGACAATCTTATCCAAAGCAACTTACTGTACAGGAACAATTAAGGTTAAGTGCCTTGCTCAAGGGCACATCAGCAGATTTTTCACCTATTCGGCTTAGGGATTCGAACCAGTGATCTTTTGGTTACTGGCCCAACGCTCTTAACCCCTAGGCTACCTAACAACAAAGGAACATCGAGACATGCAATTCTGACCTAACTTCTGGTCTTTTTTGGTCAATTATAGATGAAAGATTTTCCCATTTTTAATGTTATATTGTTTTTTTTTGAGCAATGTACTATCAATTCCCGGGGTCATTTCATGTTTTCATGTGTATCTAAGCTATTGCCGTTCAAGCAGGCAGAAATTCGGCCAGTATGACGTAGAATTGCGATAAAGCCGCTCTCAATACACTGGAAGTTAATAGGAGTTTTAGATTGTGAAAACATCTATCATACATGTCAGATTTCAATATTGGCCGATGTAATAACTTGGGAGGTTGCCTTCTCTCGAATGAGCCATGGATCCTATTTTTGCGATATTCCTACATTGAGAAAGGTGTAATTGAACAGGAGGTCCACCTAATATCTCCTATTTGACTGCCTCTTCAGTCCAGGGTGCCTTGCATGCATGGTTCCGTTGTGAATGTCAGACTCCACTCTGCGAGGCACATCGATCTGCAGGCTGAACATGGGGAGATTGTAGACTCTTAAATAGACTCCAGTTTGTTTAGG
This sequence comes from Brachymystax lenok tsinlingensis, assembly GCA_030435695.1. Taxonomy (NCBI): domain Eukaryota; kingdom Metazoa; phylum Chordata; class Actinopteri; order Salmoniformes; family Salmonidae; genus Brachymystax; species Brachymystax lenok. Next base: position 72,112,125 of record CM059814.1, read on the forward strand.
CAATTTTACAGCTAACTAGCTACTCACATGATGATATTGACTTTAGTATTATTGTGTATGTAACTATGTTTGCAGGCCAGCCCATAGAGAGAGTATTGCATTGTGGGTTTTGTAGTCAACTTGAGCTGGAACAAATGTCCACGATTTTCAAGTTGCTACCAACTGTATTATGAAGAAAAAACGTGTTAGTGTTATTTAACACTATAAATAATAGGAATTAGTTGTTTGGGTGGATATTTCCTTTAGGGCCCGAAGCACTTTGAAACTCCCAGGATACTGTATTCATCAAGGCCTAATTGTAAATTCCACATAGAACACCAAAATGAATCATAAATGTCATTATATGTAGGATGCTTTTATCGAGTATTTTGATTCTTCGTAACTCAAGGACATTTGAAGTGAGTTTCAGTCAAGACGACTGATGAATAATCCACACAGTGTGCATACATTTAAACAATAAGGCCCGAGAGGGTGTGGTGCATGGCCAATATACCACGGCTAAGGGCTGTTCTTATGTGCGCCTGGATACAGCCCTTAGCCGTGGTATATTGGCCATATACCACAAACCCCAATAGTGCCTTAGTGCTATTATAAACTGGTTACCAATGTAATTAGAGCAGGGTTAGAACCACCCAGTTTATAAACATCAATAATACACATGCTTGGTAAGTATACAGAGTGCACATCAAACAAAGAGTCCGAATTGGTGGCTACAACCTAAGTTTTAATATTCATTGTTTTTTTTTTTTTCTGTGTGGCTGCTCTCTACTTTTCACACGGTTCTGCCCTGGGTCCATTGTTATAGCACGGCACATTGTGTCCTAACATAAATATTGGATGACAAGATAAGTGTATTGGTGCAGGGGCCTGCTTCCTCCTTCCACCCCCTCATCTAAACATATAACACCATCAGCTAGTCCCAAGGGAGTGATAAGATACATTCTGAAATATTTCTTAACACTTCGAGGTCAGGAAGGTAATATGCTCTTCGGAAACCGATGAAAGGTAGGATAGCTGTCCGGAACTCTTTACTTACTTGTGAAAATATGTACTTTCTTATTCAGACTTCTCAGTTGACCTCGAGCTAATGTTTGTCCTCTGAGAGAAACTGTGAAATGGGACTGCTTGGGCTCAGACATATAGATGTAGGATCTTAATTTGATGGCTGTTTTGTTGCTGAGAATTTTCCTGCATAGCAGGAAATTCTAACTTGTAGTGTATTCAAGGTTTAAAAAGGCTTCTAAAGTTAGCAATTTCCACTTTAAAATGTCAAACTTGATTTGCCCTTATGACAAATGCATCAACCCCTACACAAACGTCCATTAATTATAATCTACATGATAATTCACATTTCCTATTGCTGCAGGAATAATTTCTTACTGTAGCAAACTGACTCAAATTAAAATTCTACATTTGTATTTATAGATTCGAATAGCTTCAGTCTGCCCCTCGCTTCAGAAAATCCCAGATTCTAGTTGACACACAGAGTTGAGGCAGTTGTGACAAAGTCAGGGAGGGACAGTTCTGGACCTGAGGCATGGAACAGAACTGCGGTTGGTCACACTGCTGAGATCGTTAACATAGAAACACAGAGAAAGTGATGCTGTTATACAAAGGCTTTGTCTTTGTATACTTGCCAAATAAATTCCATCAGCAAGTCATGGCCATCCCCCAAACAGTAAAAACAAAATGGAGAATGTATTCATATTACTTTGGTGGGATCAGTTTCAGTTCAAATGACAACATGGTCTCATTAAAATGTCAAAATGGTGATATTTAACCTCTGTACCCAAGCGGACCTATTAGTTATGTAAATTATACATACATTCCTTTACATAGACTGCTATGTGTTGTTAGTCAAAGCCTACAAGGGAAGATACCACACTGGTTCACAGTTGTCAACAAGGCAAAGGCAGTCTAATTACTATGGTCCGGTTTTAATAAACCAACTCCCTTGTTGCCATGGTAGAAACACCACCGTTTCCAAGCAAGGCCTTGGCATGGGCGACCAGCAGTGTCTCAGATCTATTCATGGCCAGCCAGTCTCCAAAATTCCTGCTGAAAATCTATCCTCTCCCCCTGCTGTGGCTTCCAGTGTCTGGCAGCCATTCTCTGGCTCCTCCACATCACACAGTTTCCCACTTGAGTCAAGAATGCTGGAGTTTTCAATAGAACTAAACGTGGTTTGTTTGTGAGGGCCTTTCTCTTCTACACTGTGGGGTTACTGGGCTGTGTGAAGGGTGGTTTGTGTTCCGCGTGACCAGACATGACACTAGAACGTACCTCTTGGCAAAGACAAACTAGAGAAAACCAAGAAAATCCAATTTACTGTGGTGGAGGGTGGATATTTAGTTCTATTCTTCCACCCGCACCTACTCATTAAAGTTTGTAGGCTTGGGAAAGATGCAGTGGCCACCCTCTTCCAGCTCTATGCTGAGAACAGTAGCAGAGGACAGTAGCAGAGGACATACAGTCGTAGTATGTTTACCTCTGGGATGGCAAACTTGTCTTTAGCTTCAATGTCATGGCTATTAAACCAGCTATGACCCTGCCACAAACAAAATTATGGCTTTACCCTGAGGCCGGTTTCACATCACTATCTAATGAAAGTGCGATGTCAGTCTTTGGGTATACAGGGGCATGATAGGAAGCTGCTGTGGAGGTTTGTTGACTATAACACGGTTGACACCTTCAATATATAGCAGAAAACCCCTGAGAGATCTTAGAGCAGAAACTGATAACTGCAAATATATTTTGGCTTGAACGTCTTGACTTAGACCCAGGGCAAGTCATTGACCTCAGACAGTACCAGTATTAGCCTAATCTGAGTATCTCAGTTGACTTACAAGGGCCGAACGCCATCATGTAGGGTTATTGTTTCTCAAGTGCACACTTGATTTGAACTGGTTGATTTTAGGCTTTGTGCCAACATGATTTTAGAAAATGTATTGACAAAAGGCGCAGGTGGAGTTTGTGTACACAGCTGTCGGGGTTAACTGGATATTCGATTGGATGATGTTTTCAGTCAATGGTACTGCATTTATACAACAGAGCAATAGATTTTTTTTCAAGCTACAGTAGGCTAGATGATAGCCCAGGATAAAAGAGAGGAGACCGAGTACAGAAAGAACAGTATTGATTGTCTCCTAGCCTTTAGAAAACCTATGTTTACTTAAAAGGAAAGAAGACAATCAATGTATTTCCCTGTTTCATGTTGTCACTGTGGTGAAACTACAGCAAGGTTACACATTTATTCTTACCAGAACTCGAGCAGTGAAACATTGTCTCAGATAACCTTCTACATGCTTTTTGCTGCTGTGCTGTGCTTTGTAATTATCCATTGTATTTGTGGACTCATTTGATCCAGTCTATGGAGGGAGACCCTAACAGTACATTGAAATGCAAGGTGTGTGTACACACAGCTAAGCCGTGTTTAATCTCATTAATGCAGAGAGGCCACTATTGGTCCTGGGGAAATGTAATTTTGTTATCAATTTCCCCTAATCTCCACTGTGATAGAACAGGCTCAAGGGGACAGTATTATTAAATGTAAGGGCTTTGGTGGGCAGTCCTGGCATATTGGTTATATCATTTCCCTGAAGGGCCTAACACCAAAGTTAATTGCCACATAAATGGTCAATTAGTCTAACGTAATCCATTTAGAATTCATATGGGACGGGTTACCTTAACAGGGTATATTTATGAAATTCAGGTAACACTATACATTAGGCTGCTCTTATACCCGTGTAATAACACCGCAATTACACTAGTAACAACATTGCAGTAATGATGACGTTAACGCGTACAGTATTTCAGCATTAGTACACATTAGCTAACTCTATAACACTAGCTAATCTTCCTGGGCTCCAACACTAATTAATAAGACATTACAAACAACCACAATCAAGACTTCACCAACATTCAGCGAGTAATACAGATAGTTAAAATACCTGACAGGAAACACATTTAACAGAAGATCCACTTATTGTTAAACGTCACAAGAGCGTCACAAGTGCAACTTAATGTAATGTGTTTACACACATCTAGTCCAGGGAGCTGTGCTGACTTGATCATGCTTTCACGCCACTCGTTCCACACTATCGACTATGGACACACTCTGTTGTCTCCACAGCTCGATGCAGCAACCACTCAATGTTGTTTTCCATCCACACAATCCATTTGGACTAATTTGATATCCATCCCATGCATGAGCACACGCTGAGAGGAAGTGTCAAGGTTGCATTACATCGCCACCAATCAGAAAGCATCTTTCTTCGTTAGCGGATAACAAGTTGCGAGACAACAAAGCCATGGTGTGCCAAATGAAGTAATGTGAAATCATTATGTGGCCTATGATGAATTCTATAATGCGTTTCAAGAACAAAACATCACATTCTGTCTTGATAGAGGACTACAATGCAACGTTTGCTGGACAAAGGCTATGCTGTAGGTGGTTTATTGATTTCGTTTTTTTGATGTAAAAAGATTAGAGATAAGGTGCTTAGTTTGCCTTCAGTCTGAGTCAGAATCTGTTAAAGGCCCTGTGCAGTCAAAAATGTGATTTTTCTGCGTTTTATATATATTTCCACACTATGAGGTTGGAGTAATACAGTGAAATTAGGAAAATTATGATAATGCCATTTTAGTGTACGAGTTGTTTGAAAAGACCACCTGAAATTTCTGCCTGTTTTGGTGGAATGGAGCTTTGGCCTGCCTGGTGACATCACCAGGCGGTAAATTAGTTTACACACTTAAAAAGGAGAAAAAGGGTTCCGAAAGGGTTCTTCAGCTGTCCCCATAGGAGAACCCTTTTTGGTTCCAGGTAGAACCCTTTTGAGTTCCATGTACAACCCTTTCCACAGAGGGTTCTACATGGAACCCAGAAGAGTTCTACCTGGAACCAAAAAGGGTTCTCCTATGGGGACAGCTGAAGAACCCTTTCAGAACCCTTTTGGAACCCCAGGTAGCTTAGTGGTTAGAGTGTTGGACTTGTAACTGGAAGGTTGCAAGGTCGAATCCCCGAGCTGACAAGGTAAAAATAAAGAGTCAGAGGGGTTGGTTTAAATGTGGAAGACACATTTCAGTTGAAGGCATTCAGTTGTACAACTGACTAGGTACACCCCCTTTCCCTGCTTATCCTATGGATAATAGGTACTTGATAGCAGCTTTTTTTCTAAGAGTATAGATCAATTAAAAGGGAGTTCCCCTCCCCACTCAGACCATTCCTAGCTAAATTATTGCTTGAGAAATTGCTCTTTGCTAAGAAGCTTTTTTTGTTTCTTTTTGACCATTTTAATGAGAAATATCACGGTACTTAATTGTTACCCAGAAATGATTCGATATTGAGATAAAGACAGCTGCATTAGACCTTTCAGACTTTTAACTGTTCAGGGTTGAAACTATTGCAGGTGAAAGTTGTTTGACTTCCCATTGAGATCCTTCAAACTTTTTGGTAAGTTTGGACCCTATTCGGATCTTTTGGAATGCAGAATCGAAGGAAAGTTTGTAATTCGAGATTTTGATAGGATCCACGACTATAGCCTGGCTCGAGGGCGTATCAATGGATCACGCGACTAATGGTCGCTCATCACCATTTTGAATTCCTCTGCCAAAGCTACCCCATGTCCGCTCATGTAAAATGCATGACTCTGATGAATGTTCCTACGCCTTCATCTCGTAGCCCCATTATGCATTTCTCTGCCGTCTCTCCCATCTCTCTGTCTTTGATGCCTAAAGATGATACATAACTTTCGTATTAGCGAAGAGCGAAGTGAGATATTCCAGTTCTGAGCTAGCCGAGGGTGTAGACCTCTTGCTCTCTGTTTTGAAGGAGAGATAAATCACGTCTATCCCTAACGGGCCATCACATTACACACTGCTTTACTTCTAGCCCCACAGTTAGGGGAACAGCGAGTTTAGAGTGACTGACTTATTCATGACTTATTCATAAACGTGCATTTTTATACACCTGGATATTTTTTTGTGTGATGTTGCCAGTGAGGGCCTATGGTACAGATGGTAGCCCGCCTGGGAACTTAGTCTGCATCCTAGCTCCCTTCCATATTCGTCCTCTTTGACTTATTCTTTCAAGGCATTATAACAATGCTACAAATTATTATAAGATGTGCTATAACTGTCTTATAAACCGTGTTATATCGTATACGTTCAGATTGGCGGAACAAACCCAGGTGCTCACTCCCCCGCACTGGATATGAGGGACGCGCTCATTAAATATAATTTTGCTCTTCAATCATTTAATCTCTAATAACTCCAAGTGTCACAGCTTACACGGGCACTCGACAAATAGTGCCTATGTACGATGCGTGGTAAAAAGGATTAGCTGGCTGTCGTAATGGGTTTGGCGCATCACAGTTCTGCTGTAATCATAGTAAGTCATAGTAAACACATGAGACATATACAGTATTTATGTCACTAGATTGAGAATGTAGAGGATTATAGCACATCACACCATCACAGGGTCCAAACCTTATTTCACTCAATATATTATGTCCTTGCCGGAGTCTAGCTAGTGTCAGTGATGGCGAGAGCGGAGAGGACGTGCTTGACAGTTTGAGTTCTCTTTCTAATACTGTTCCCATTGTGAGCAAATTGTGATGCTGTGTGACATGCCAGTGTTGTGTGTGTGTGTGTGTTTGTGTGTGTGCATGCATGCTTGTACCCATTTGTCTGTGTGTCTGTGCACACACACGTATGTGTTTGTGTGAACTGGATTTCCCCTGTGTGACAGAGAACGACAGCTGAGTTCAGTGCCGGGCGAGGGGCGTGTGTGTGTGTGTGTTTGCCAACAGTTCCAGCATCAACGCAAACTGTTTTCACTGTGCAATGCATTGTTCACCTCTGGATTTGATTCAGCATCAGGACGTCTACCGAACCATAAATTCATGATGCTAAAGATATTGATGTTGTATTTCCATTCATCTCTTGTAGGCCATCTCACTGGTTTGTATCCCCTGGCAGAAAGGAGAATGCAGTCATCACTGGTTATAGTCATTATTGACCTCTTAATTCGTCCCTGAGCGGCCATTTCATTCAGTTTGTGTCCAATTATTGGTTATTGCCTAGCAACCACAGCTGACTCATAGGAAGTCCTTGAACAACATAACACAGCTAACACAACTAAAAGAGAATGTCTGGTCCTTTCAGCTGATAAATGTTCTTTCTCTCTGTGTCTTCTTGAACCACGCAGCCAGGCATACCTGTGGAACTTGGTGATTAGATCTAAAATATTGGGCCATCCCGGGAAGCATTTTCTAGGTGCCTGCGTTGAGATGCCAAATGCAAACACTGGCAGTATATATCACTACAAAGAGTAAAAAACGCTCTTTAAAGGCCCATCTGAACTCAGTTAAAGGGGCAAAAGTCACCAAGTGAAGAAATGTGTTTGGGATTTGCCTGGAGGCCATGACGCCTTAGAGCGTGATGCCCCCGAGGCAGACGCATACTTTTATTAAAGTGCCCTCCCTTTCCTTTGAGTGCTTTGTCAACAAAGCTATGCAGAGAGCTTTAGATTTCCACTTAGCTTTATTAAACTACCACTAACATGTGTAGGAGCTCCTCTGTCAGACCATACCAGTTCATTGCAGGAGGGAGTTGAGATAGATGTGAGTGGTAAAGATGTTACGACCAGGGAGGAAGATGGGAGATGTTGATAAGAAGGGAGTGTGTGTGTGTGTGTGTGTGTGTGTGTGTGTGTGTGTGTGTGTGTGTGTGTGTGTGTGTGTGTGTGTGTGTGTGTGTGTGTGTGTGTGTGTGTGTGTGTGTGTGTGTGTGTGTGTGTGTGTGTGTGTGTGTGTGTGTGTGTGTGTGTGTGTGTGTGTGTGCGTGTGTGTGATCCATAGCGGCAGTGCCCTCTAAATAATCTGGTAACAGCCCTGGTCAGGCTTATCCCTTTAATGGGCTCACTTAGAGAAAGGAGGCAATCTCCTGAACATTCCAAGCATTCCGCCACGTTAAAACCAAGGCTCCCAGAACAAGTCCTAGAAAGAAATGTAGAGAAACCCCAAACAACAGCTTGTGCTAATCATGTTTGTCAGTTTTAACAAATATAATCGCCCACACCCGGCTGAAAGAGCTGGCATTTTTACTTCGTACACTATGACTTTGCACAAATGATTCCACAGACATTGTGTAGGTTGATGATATTACTTCCCTCTACTATTTCGATTGCAGTCCTCCCAGGAAGAACAGAGAAAAGAATAGAAGCACAGCATCAATGAATAAAATCCTTTACATTGGAGGACGCAAGGAGCAACCTTGTTATAAATGACCTTTTTGACTTGTATAAGAGCCTCTTGAACACTGAGGAGGCTGAAGAACGCTGAGCTCTGCCTGTGTGCTGAGTGGCATGCATTGTGTTATTACAGTGAGCTGGGCGCCTTCCAGCCAGGCTCTGTGACTGGTAGTCTATTGTGGGCTTAATTAAAGAAAGAGTCTGTGCTGTGGGTATTCATGTGCTTTCTGAAGAGGCCTCTCCTCTTAACAGCACATCCCAAAGTAGCAGCAGCAGCAGCTCTCAAAAGGTTGCAAAGAGAACTGGGTTGTTATTTGATTTTTCTTTTTACCCTAAGGGAAATGGAGGATATCATCTTACTCTGGAGAACTTATTTACTGAGGCTATTCTGGCGTAGTGTTTTTCCCAAAGGTAGAGAAACCTCTCTCATGCTCAAACCTGCTATGTAGTCTTTGTCTTAAAACAAAAATATATATTTTGCATTTGTGCAAAAATATCTAAAGACACTGAAGCAGCAAACTTTGTGGAAATTAATATTTGTGTCATTCTCAAAACATTTGACCATGACTGTACAGTTGAGGTCGGAAGTTTACATACACTCAGGTTGGAGTCATTAAAACTCGTTTTTCAACCACTCCACAAATTTCTTGCTAACAAACTATAGTTTTGGCAAGTCGATTAGGACATCTACTTTGTGCACGACACAAGTCAATTTTCCAACAATTGTTTACAGACAGATTATTTCAAGTATAATTCACTGTTTCACAATTCCAGTGGGTTTGAAGTTTACATACACTAAGTTGACTGTGGCTTTTTAAACAGCTTGGAAAATTCCAGAAAATTAAGTCATGGCTTTAGAAGCTTCTGATAGGCTAATTGACATCATTTGAGTCAATTGGAGGTGTACCTTTGGATGTATTTCAAGGCCTACCTTCAAACTCAGTGCCTCTTTGCTTGATATCATGGGAAAATCAAAATCAGCCAAGAAAGAAAAAAATGTAGACCTCCACAAGTCTGGCTCATCTTTGGGAGCAATTTCCAAGCACCTGAAGGTACCACGTTCATCTGTACAAACAATAGTACGCAAGTATAAACACCATGGGACCACACAGCCGTCATACCGCTCAGGAAGGAGACGCACTCTGTCTCCTAGAGATGAACGTACTTTGGTGCGTAAAGTACGGTTTGCAACTGCACATGGGGACAAAGATCGTACTTTTTGTACGAGAAATGTCCTCTGGTCTGATGAAACAACAATAGAACTGTTTGGCCATAATGACCATCGTCATGTTTGGAGAAAAAAGGGGAAGGCTTGCAAGCTGAAGAACACCATCCCAACCGCGAAGCACGGGGGTGACAGCATCATGTTGTGGGGGTGCTTTGCTGCAGGAGGGACTGGTGCACTTCACAAAATAGATGGCATCATGAGGAGGGAAAATTATGTGGATATATTGAAGCAACATCTCAAGACCTCAGTCAGGAAGTTAAAGCTTGGTCGCAAATGGGTCTTCCAAATGGACAATGACCCCAAGCATACTTCCAAAGTTGTGGCAAAATGGCTTAAGGACAACAAAGTCAAGGTATTGGAGTGGCCATCACAAAGCCCTGACCTCAATCCTATAGAAAATGTGTGGGCAGAACTGAAAAAGCGTGTTCACCCAACTTATTGTGGGAAGCTTGTGGAAGGCTACCTGAAACGTTTGACCCAAGTTAAACAATTTAAAGGCAATGCTACCAAATACTAATTGAGTGCATGTAAACTTCTAACCCACTGGGAATGTGATGAGAGAAATAAAAGTTGAAATAAATCATTCTCTCTGCTATTATTCTGACATTTCACATTCTTAAAATAAAGTGGTGATCCTAACTGACCGGGAAAGACAGGGAATTTTTATTAGAATTAAATGTCAGGAATTGTGAAAAGTGAGTGTAAATGTATTTGGCTAATATGTATGTAAACTTCCGACTTCAACTGTAAAATTATATTTTGTGATGATAGAATAACTTTGCTTTTTCAGTTAAAATCTCAACTATTAGATGGAAATTGATTTTCTTGTCTGTCTCAAAAGTTCATTTTTAAACTGTGCCTTACTCATCCGGTTCCAACTCAAAAAATAAGATCCAGAATCACTGCCACGGTCAGGGTGCTTAACTAGCCAAGCGCCCTGATTCATTCCATTCAGCCAAGGGCTTGTTTTAATCTTCAACTCTTTCTGAATAATACAAGCATATTACATTCTTCTTCCAAACACGTTTCCTTTCAAATGCACAGATTCTAGAGGGGAGGTGGCAGATTTGAACTTTTCAAGTGACTATGGGGAATGTGACCCAAGATAAGGTCAGTGAGTCACTCAATATAATGCAGAAGTTGAGGGAGTGTCTCCAGAAGTAAATGACTGGGGACAGAATCTTTCATCTAACCTTCTTTCATTTGGGGAGAGAAAACAGCATGCTACAATTAACTTTTTCTAGTGTGTGTATGTATGTGTGTGTGTGTGTTTGAGAGAGAGAGAGAGAGAGAGAGAAGGAGAGAGAGAGAGCGAGAAAGAGAGAGAGCGAGATACCAAGAGAGATACAGAGAGATACCAAGAGAGATACCAAGAGAGAGATGAAGAGAGACAGAGAGCTTTGGCAAGATTGCATCGAGCGTGAAAATTATAAGTGGGACAATACCAGGAAGGAGAGAAGATTATAAACCAGGATTCCTGATCGACACATTTTAATTTCAGATGCCATAATCCCACAACAGGCATACTGTACTGTACCAACTGACTGCACAGCGTGGGCTGTCCCTGCTCTAGCTACAGTACCTCCCGATTGGCTCATCTAATGCAGGGCCGCCCACTAAGCTATTTGAATACAGAGTGGAGGGGGAGGGGGAAGGGGAGGCGGAGCGGTGAGCTAGATTCCCTCCTCCTGCCTGCGTGCTCTCACTGGGCTGGGGAGAGGAGCGGCTTTAGGGTGCGAGGAAATATGCCAGGAGAGGTGATGTGACAGCCAGAGACAGACGCACACTGACCCAAGTTCCCCCAGTCGGACTGGAGTATAGCAGGGCTACTACTGCTGCAGCTGGTCTGTTGTAACGGAGAATGAAGGGCCTCTTCTGACCTGACGGTTCAGCAGCTCAGTTCAGCTCTCTCATTTATTCTTCCTCTCTTATTTCACTCTGTTTATGGACAATGGGATTTTAACCATGTGGCAGGTAAGGAGGACTGTGATTGATTGTGTGGAAATGTTGTTGTGTGGTCCCTGAGGCTATGGGGTCTCTGGTTACTTAAAGTAGGGGTCATCAGGAGTCCTCTCCAAAGCTCTATACATCTAGTGATGATGATATCACAGAGAGAGCTGAGGTGTAATCATCATTAACTGGGATCACAGTTATAGAGCTGATGATCGTATGACCATGAGGTTAAATGGGCAACATTTCCAGATGGGACTACCACCATATACTTGTGAGAGGTAGTTACTTTAGTGAATATTTTACTGTATCAATATAACCTATTGATCATTTGTAGAATTTGAGTATGATACACTTTACTTCAGCATCTGTGCTCTTGTGTTTATGAGTCTAGAATAGGTTTGCTGTATGGGGTTATAACATAAGTAGTTGTTATAGTGCTTTGCATATTCAGATGAGGGGACTGTTATATGTTAAATATTTTTGATAGCAGGAATACAGTGCGACCCCTAACGGTGCATGTCGTGATTGTATCAGTGCAGAGAGTGATGCCTCTGTTCGTTTCCACAATCGTTTTCATGTGACCTAATTTTGGGACGCTGATGAGCTTTTGTCCTCTTAGCAGACTTTATGTGAGTGGGTGAGAGATATCTGTGGGTTGTTCACAAAGTTAGTGTGGTGTGAGAAACCTGAACTGTTGGGCTTTTTAAGATAAATAATTTTAAAGAATTTGACACACTGACTATGGGGGCGGCATGGGTGGGGTGGCAATTGGGAGGATGGCATGTGTGCGTGTGTGTGTACCTGCATGTGTGTGTATACACATGTGCACTTGTGTTTGTTTATGCTATGTATTTCTGAGTTCCTCCAAATCCTCTCAGCATACTGCTGTCAACAGGTTGTGAAACTGATCACACAGAGTAGGAGGGAAGCAGAGGTCACATCTGCCCATTCAGTGACATGTCCTTTCCGGCCAGGCATGCATTTGACAACGGTCTGCTGAGGACTCCTGTCCCTAAGCACAAACCTATCATGGTCACTTCCCTTCACTTACTGTATTGTGGGTCAAAGGCACAGAGATTTCCCTCTAACCTTCTCACCCCTGGTTCCAGATCTATTTGTCCATGTTTGGCATGACAGTGAACATATGAGTTGACAGACAGCACAAACATATCTTGGATCAGGCTTTGCATTTATTGTCTTTGATAATGAAGGGCGATCTGTGATTTCAAGATATGGTTGATGCTTTGTTAACCTGTTATGAAGCAGTCCACTGTCAACTTGGTCAGTGGAGACGAGTGCTTGAGGACCATAGTCTGATAAGCTCTCGTGGGGCCACTTTGACCTGCCTCAGGACATGACAGACTGTGGGAATGAGTCACTGTGACTTGCTCTGTGTTTGTCACTGGGCATAAATATAGCAACAACAGCATTGTCTGTTTGTCTCTGCTTTCCTGTGTCTTTGATGTACTTCTGGTCATGTTGTGTGTCTTGTTGATATAAGGTAATTAGATGGATGGTGACTTAGCTGTTATCTTTGCATTAGTAGTGGCACATTTTCAGTGTAGTACAGTTGTGCTGTTTGCTAATTGCAATCTGGGTATCTCCCAGCAGGAAATGAACCACAGACAGTTTTTCTTCTTCTCTTCTGCGCCAATGCTTATGCGTTCTTTGATTATTTGGTCCAATAGATGCATTAACAATATTTCCATGGTAACTTCTTCTGCATTGAGCCTTTGACAATGGGAGACTTGTTTGGGATTTTGGCTCTGCCTCTTCGATCAGGGAAGTCGTGTGGACCAGAACACTGTTTTTCAGTTTCCAGCGATCAGCCATAGTCATTTGGCACAGTAGAGCAAGAACAATTGAAATAGGAAAAGTGTGACTTTAGTTTGGTGGTTGCCATTTTGGGGGAAACGATGGAATGTGGAGTGATGAGAGCCGTCTCTCTAAAGATCCAGAGAAGCAGATGCTCAAATGTTTAACGATGTGTCTTTCTGCTCGTCTGCATTGTTGCCACCAGAGAGCGTTCTTTCTTGAAACGTTTTACAAAGTCACTTTGACGATCATTTTTGTATATAAATTGAAGAATAAAAAAGAAAATGTATTTATTTAAAAAAAGTATTATTCTTTTTTTTAGGGGTGGATCAGCTTAATATTGCGGAACGATTGTTGCTTCCATCAATGTAATTGTCTGCATCATTTCCAATCCCCCCCTTTTCTTGGTAAATATATATATATTCACACACACACACACACACACACACACACACACACACACACACACACACACACACACACACACACACACACACACACACACACACACACACACACACACACATACCCATACATATGCATGCGTAAACATTCATACATATACACCTACTATATACATACATACTGTACACATACCTATATAGATATACATACTTTTGTAGAAGGCCCTTCGTGCTGAAACGTTGGTTGCTATACCCGTTAAATGTTTGGGAGCATAATTAGTGTGCAACTTTCTTTCTTTTTATAGTTTACTCTCTGTTACTCAGCACTTCTACAAAACATTTTTGGGGTGTGTGTCAGCTTATGTCTTTTACTACAGAAAACTCAATAAAAGGTGTAGTATTTGAAGTGTGAAACATAAACAGATATCACTTACACATAGGCTGTTTAAACACCTCCCATAGTGGTTTCATATAGCTTCTAACTTGATCCATGTGTAGGGTGTTATGTATGCTGTTATGACCTTATATGACTGTTTACCAGGTCAGTTCAAGCATGCCAAGGATAACCTGGGGTCAGCCTCTTGGGGTGTAACTGATGGAGCAACCAATGACCTGTGGTCTAACTGACATGTCAGGACGAGTGCCCCCAATCCCATGAATGTGTCTGCAGTCTATAGCGACATCTTCTGCTGGTAGAGAAGGGTATCAGTATGACTTGATGATGCGTGTCAGAGAACCATACACTCACACACAGTTGCTCACACACACACACACACACACACACACACACACACACACACACACACACACACGAAAGCACACATGCACACACGCACACGCACACAGGTGTATGCACACACTCACGCAAACGAGTGCACACACACACACACACCTTTATTACATTCCTACCTCTGACCTCTATGTCTGTTAAACTCAGTACCATAAGCTTCCTAGCTCCATATAACATTCCACAGACGCCAGGTAAAGTTTTCCCACTCTCTCCACCCTGCACTGGGTCTTTGACTCTGCCAGAACTGGCTGATGAGTGGAGAGGCATATGTCACCCCTGACCCCTCTCTCTTCCCCTTTCACTGACTGACACTTAGCCATGCCTGTGGAAACAAAAGCTGGGCCTTGAACAGTATCACAGAATCACATCAACAGTCTCAGCTATTCTGAACGGTAAACAAATCACACACATTCAATACACTGTCATGAAAACATGCACACATACTTGCATAGTTGCTTCATAAGACCTCTCTCTCTCGTCATCTGTCTTGTGACCTAAGGGAGTGGAGCGAGGGAGAGGGGAAAGATCCTATACAGTATGATACATTATAGATGAAGGATTTGTGTACTGTTTACATCACACAGGTCATGTAAGATGTCTCCACCGTAAACTGGATAGACACCCACTTTCTACACAAACTCATGACCTCATATATGTGAATCGTTTCAGGAAATTAGGCATATGTTGTGGGTCACTACTTCACAGGAGAGCCATTTTTTATGCAGACTTGCTGTGCGAACCAGCACTCACACGTAAGCATGCAGGCATGCAGGCTCACACACAGGCACACGCAACGGACACACACACACATATGCATGCTTGCACGCACACGCATACAGTACACACACACGCGTCATTGTTACTTTTCTATCTGGGCCTGTCAGCTTTATAAACACTGTTATATAAACACATTCTTCCCCAATCTGTCCCCAACACAAATGTAATTTTTAATAACATTTTTTATTATTATTCCATATCTGGGTCAGTCAGGAGGGGGGAGTCAGATGAGAATCATAGCAAGAGAGACCCCCCTGAGTCAGATGTGCCAGTTTAGGGTTCCGGGTCCCCCCTAATCGCCCGGCTCGCACCCCAGCCTCAAACACAGCGTCCAATCCCATTAGTCATGACTGACCCGATCTTCAACATGAAAGTCTCTGATTGGTCACAGACACAGTGGAAGGAGCAGATTATGGATGAACAGGCAGGGTGTCTTGGGCCAAAACAAAGACAGGCAGGCCGAGAGTGAGGGGGGCGAGAGGCTAAATGCTAACGCTAATGAGTCTGACGTACGGTCTAGGGGCGGTCATTAGAGGTGATTAGGGGGGCACTGCATGCGACAGTCATGGGGAGAAGGGGGGGAGAGAGAGAGAGACACTGGGTAACAATACACTCTATAACTGGTGTCAGAACAGTGGAGGGACTGGGGCTGTGGAACTGTAGCTGTGACAAATCCGTTTTTATGCCAAGACCAGAGGGTCCAATAACCATTTAGTAGTGGATATTTTCACACTCTCAACAATGACTTTGGAAATATGCCTACAGTATATATTAACAACAAAAGCAGACATCAAGGGCATGAAGACCATGCACCAAATGTTATTCTATGGTTCAAAGGGTGGTGTCAATTTCATACTCAATAAAAAATCTATAACTTCAGGTAAATTGTATGGGGGCAGCTCCTGAAAGAAACTTTAGGGTCAGGGGTTCATCTCAGATGCTCCAACTTTGTGTGTCTGAAAGAGATTGTTATTACTCTTAACAGCCAATCCTCTAATCTGCCTTTAGGCTATTAAACATGTTTGGATAGAAGCAAACTAATTGTCAAAAGTCCTAGGTAGCTCGAACAATCTTTTGTTATTTTTGGCCCTGGTTAGGAAACTATAGATTATGTCCTGATATATGAACTATGGACATGTGAGCGTTGATTCTTATTAGATACTGTATAGAGATTATAAAACCATAATTGTAAAAAAAAATTCAAACCCAAAATAATGCATCCATTTTTTCCCGTTAACAATTGCAAAAAAAAACTGCTATTTGAAGTATGTATCTCACATCTAATCCCCAAAAGTTGTAGAATAGACATGTTTGTATTTACACTACCTATAAATGGTTCATACTTTTGCCCCAAAAGTATGAACCATCTCCTCTCGTGCATCTCCTCTCGTTTTTCGCCCATCTCAGTTCATTTGGAAATGAAAGTGCATACGCATACACACACTGATTATGTTAGGTAGGTCAATGCCTTTGACCTAGTTTGAGCGTTGCGCTCCGTGGGATGCCACAGTCGCTCACGTCAAGCCACCGGATGGACAATATTCCCCTCCATTTTATTACAGCAGCTTTCTGCTGGTTAAGTTTCAGCTGTTCTGCTGGTTAAGTTTCAGCTGCCTTTAACCTATTTTGAGCGTTGCGCTCCGTGTGATATCCCACTGTCGCTCACGTCAAGCCACCGGATGGACAACATTCCCCTACATTTTGTTACAGCAGCTTTCTGCTGGTTAAGTTTCAGCTGTTCTGGGATAACAAGCGTGGGATTATAAAACGATATCCACTGTATGGGATCTCCCCTTGATCGTCTCATTACATCCAATTTCAATATACTGTAGCTTGAAGGCGTTAACAATCTCCAATCGAATATTTTCCCTTTTTGTCTTAGAGCATCTGATCTTTGCACCCTTATACATCATATTGTCTTGCCCTTTCATCTTTTCATCCACTCTTCATGAAGTGACTGTTTTTAGAAACTGGAGAGAAAAAGGATCTGTTTAAAATTTAACAGATCAAAGATAGTGAAAAAGCCACAACCTCTAGCAACTGAGTTGAATTAAAGATACAACCAGTACCTCCAAACACAGACATGATATCCAGCGAGACACAAGGGGATATGCATAGTGCTCTAAATCAGGGGTTCTTATACTTTTTCAGCCTGGGACCCAATTGAGAAATTCAATGTTTTCTTGGGACCCAAGCTCATGAAAAGGGCCTTAACCGAGCAAAACATTTTAGTGGCCCCCCTCTTGAAGGCAGAGAGAAGATTTTATGTTTTAAAATTAATTTCCTGCAATTCTACACATTTTTCCATGGGGCATAGAGAAAATGTTGCTGTTTCAAAGCATTCTTTCTGCAATTATACACATTATGCCATGGGACAGAAAGAATGTTTTGCAATTTCATAACTAATTTTACCATGTGGATAATGTGTGTGATGAGAAAGTTATTTTACCATTTTGCAGTTCTGCAGCTAATTTCATGCAATTCTACACATTATGCCAATACGCTATTAGAATGAGAGTGAATAACAAAATCAAATGGGGACCTGTGGAGTTCCTGTCCCCTGGGCACATGCCCTGCATCAATATTTTGCCACGATAACTACACGTTTAGATAGCTGGCTAGACTAACTTACCAATCAAAAAATGGTTAGCTGACAAGGCGAATTGAGTGACTGACAGTGACTGACATAACAAGAGAAAACTGCTGATGGACAACCACATTTAGAAATTGCACCATGTATTCTACTATTGTAACTCTCAACAGTAAGTTGACCCCCCCATACTTTAAAAAAGGTTACTCTAAATGTTACTTAGGACCGTATAACTTACTCACAGTTAAGGCAAATTTAGCTGAAAGTGATAAAGTTTCCTTACCGGTAAATCCATTTTTTTGGCGTTAATGGTTAGGTTTCAACTTGGTATGAAGATAGTGTAGCCTCGTCTTCATTGGCCATGTTTCAGTCTGGCTATGGTCTAGCTGGCTGTCAGTGTGAGTCTCCATTCTTTGTACCTGTTCCCACCTGGCTTTAATGCCAATTGCCAAGCCAGCAACATTTAACTTTCTCAACCAAACCTGCCTGAGGCACCATGTTAGTTACAACAAAAAGGGTTAATGCCATGACCGTTACCAAATGGAAAATACTGTAATTCAACTTTCTCACTGCATATCAGAACACTGACATAACTCAGTTCAACTACTAACCCTGGTTAGGCCCTTTGGGAAGGTCATCACAGTCTATTTTTCACAGAGGTCAATAGGAAGAAGAGACCACGACTAGTGTCTAAACCCATTACATGTCAGATCTGAAATTCACACAGTATTTTAATGACATGTGTTACATTGGTTATTCTTCTGACACCTATCCCTGACGATTTTTCATTGGACCACAGCTATAAATGAGCAGAAGGGAGAGAGAAGACAATACCCTCTCCCTCACCCCCTCTCTGCCCCTCTCTTCTCTTCTCTCCCTCCTTCCCTCCCGCACCTCCGCTGTGAGGTCCGACAGATTGCAGTGTCACTTTTTTGTGTGAAGTGGGATTGTCCACAGAGCTAACCGCTCTAGTGAACCGCTCTCTCTCGCTAACTTTCCTGGAATTGTCGGGACAACTCTGTCCTTTCCTGTTGTGCCTCTGTGGCTCCTGTGAAACTCCTGTGAAACGCTGGTCGGGAGCTACACTAGACGACTCTGCGTGTTCAGTGTGTGCGTGAGGAGGATAAGGGATAAGCAGGCAGCAGAGCGATGCCTGCTGTGGACCGGTGTTCCACCCCGCTGTGTCTCCATGCTCAGGGCTTTGTCCTCTGAGATCCCTGCTGCCTGTGTTTCTGATTCGGGCTCTTCAGCTTCTGTAGCATCGTCCTCCTCCTCAGCAGAGATGTCTGCGATGCTGAGTGCACAGGAGCGAGATCCGTCGGTGGGTACTGAGTGGGTAGGCTAAGAGGGGATCCGCGCGTGCTAATGAAGGGCAAAGACCATGGCAAAGTCTGACAGGGGCTCCACTTCAAATCAAATCAATTAAAATGTATTGGTCAAATACACGTGTTTAGCAGATGTTATTGCGGGTGTAGCGAAATGTTTGTGTTTCTAGCTCCGACAGTGCAGTAATATCTAACGGTAATATCTAACAATTTCACAACATATACCCAATACACACAAATCTAAGTAAAGGAATGGAATTAAGAATATATAAATATATGGACGAGCAATGTTAGAGCGGCATAGACTAAGATACAGTAGAATAGAATAGAATACAGTATATACATACGAGATGAGTAATGCAAAATATGTCAACATTATTAAAGTGACTAGTAAAACAATTTATTAAAGTTATTACTGGCTTTGGACTTTTACCAGAGGAATCTATTCAGCTGTTTCATGATTTATCTGGTGTTATTTGGTTGAGGGCAGACACTTTGACATGCAGTCGCATACTTTAATGGCATACACCGAAGTCAAGGGACCGATTTCGTCTCTGAGTTCAGGGGAAACGATTGGGTCACTGCAGTTGTCTCTGTGATAGCCAAGTCATTGTTAGTATGGTGTGTGCTAAATTGATTTATTCAGTTCTGTATCAGGTCAATTCATCTAGGCAAGTTTGGTGTACGTGTTTAAAACGTATGACTTATTATACAATCTATGATCCTTAATAATGAATGTGTGTTGTCACTACAGCGTCTGTCCGATGCCCAAAGGTTAAAGCATTCTGCAGTTGACATTCAGTGAACTCAATGTCCCTGATCAGAGGACTTCAGAGACCATTCAATGCTAAATAAGAAGTGCTGTGTCTGTCACAGTTCCAGGGGGGTAGGGGAGTGGCGTTGCTTAGCAGTCTAGTCCAACTTGGAACTAGGTCAGAGAGATGTATAGTACTGTACTTGCTGTACACACAAGTACAGAAAACTGTGACATCTGTTGAAAATACTGCACTCAGGGACATCCCTGGAAAAATGGTTTTATTAGAGGAAGGATTATTCACTTATTGACACAAGACTTTGAAGAAGGGTTCAAATTGAACCGTTCAATTAAATCAGGTCAGCATTACCATGGTCAAATAACATCACATAATGGTTTTGGGTAGCTGTAAAATCCTTATATTTCCAGGCAGACAGGTCCTGTTTCCTGTGCTCTGCTCAGCATCAGTTTATTGAAAATCATTTCCCCCTTGCTGTACTCAGCCAACCTGAAGTCTGAGGGTACATTTTCACTGCCGCAGGATTGAGAGAATGGCATGGTGTCGGGAGAGTATTGGCACCCGCCACCTCAGACAATGGCATGAGTGTTTAGCTGACCTGTCTAGACAGCGTTGTGGGGGAGCAAGTTTCAGTTCTCTGTTCTGATTAGTGATTATCTGCATTCAGCATCAATTGGGAATTAGATAACCCACCTGGAGGCCTACAAAAATGATATACAAATGTATATTGCCAAATGTATTGAGTTGTGTAACCAGGTTTTCGATAGAAGTAAAAAACATCCCTCCTTATTGGTTTTGACAAGGGCTCTGAGTCACCGTCAGTCAGTGTGTTATAGCTTGCCATTACTGAGACAGATGTTTAACATAAATTGTACTCCTGTCCTCTGTTTATTAACATTAGACAATTAAGACAAATAAATAAAGGAAACAGAAGAGACTTTTGCTTTGTTATTTCTATGACCTCAACTTTTTTTAGCACAGCATCACCCATATATTGTGGACATTTTAAACAATACAAGCTCTGATAGCTCAACACTCCACGTTTTTGCTGAATTCATTTATCACTTCATTTTCATTGAAGTACTACATCTGATGACAATGGAAATGATCAGTCAACTTTAGATAATCATTCACGTGTATTTATCTGAACGGTTCATTTCACCCCAAACTCTTTCTGTCCACCTCTCCAGATAGCTGAGCAGCTAACCTGGATTTCGCTGACACGCTCGCGCCTGAGTTCCACCTGAGAGGATGGATGCGCTGGAGTCAGAGCTGACTTGCCCAATCTGCCTCGAGCTCTTTGAGGACCCACTGCTCCTGCCCTGTGCCCACAGCCTGTGCTTTGGCTGCGCCCATCGCATTCTGGTATCCCACTGCGCCTCCAACGAGCCCGTCCAGTCCATCGGAGCCTTCCAGTGCCCCACCTGCCGCTATGTCATCTCTCTCAGTCCGCAGCGTGGCCTAGAAGGACTGAAACGCAACGTCACCCTCCAGAACATCATCGACCGCGTCCAGAGGGCCGCCTCCTCCGGCCCCCTGGCTCTGCTGCCCCACAGCGGGCCCAACTCCCCTAGCGAGGACACTGGGCGATTCGCCCTGGCCCTGGTCCCCGCCTCCACCGCCATGACCAGCCCCCGGGACGCCGCCCAGCCACGTGCAGTGCCAGTTCTGCGAGCAGGACCCGCCGCAGGACGCCGTCAAGACATGCGTGACGTGCGAGGTGTCATACTGCGACGAGTGCCTGCGCGCCACGCACCCCAACAAGAAGCCCTTCACGGGCCACCGTCTGATTGAGCCCATGCCGGACTGCCACCTGCGGGGGCTGCAGTGCCTGGAGCACGAGGAGGAGAAAGTGAACATGTATTGTGTCACCGACGAACAGCTCATCTGCTCGCTGTGCAAACTGGTGGGAAGACACCGAGACCACCAGGTGGCGGCCTTGAGCGACCGCTACGAGAAACTCAAGGTAAGGGATGACTTTGAATGTATGCATGAACCTGGTCGCTATGCTCTGCTGGTGGACATGTTGTTTTGAGGAGGGGAGGCATCAGAACTGCTGTGGATAATGTGTGTGATGGGGTAAAGAATTAAAAGCGAGAAGTGAGGAGCTGTGGAAAGCTGTGTGTGAAAAGAGTGAGAAAGTGAGATGCCCGATTGTGCACTCACCATCGTAGGTGTGACTTTGTAAGTGTAATGCTGTGGTGAAGAAATACAGCTACTATATTTTGTTTTGAGTGCACTATGTAGCCTAGATTATCATATTTTTGTTCCATCATTAGCGGAGCGTCCTAATCATACAATTACTGCACCGCCCCAAAATGCCAAGAGGTTCTCTCTGCATCTCTCCTGTGCAGGCAGTGTGAAAATAGGGTCTCATTAGTGATGGGGAAGATGGCTGCATCCAGAAGGTTGAGGTTAAACAGTGGTAATCGCTCCATTTGTTGGGGGTTGGTTTAATTGAGTGTGACTGGTAGGTCGTGTTAGAGGCTGTTAGGGAGGGCCCACTGGGAGATGGCCTGGTATTACCCCTCTCTCAGGGGGGAGCTGATGCACACTCAGGGGCGCTGTCGGATGGGGGCCTGTTGCCATGTGAAGAAGGGTGTCTGTTAGGGCATGGTGGTCCCCAGAAGTGTGCTGTTTGATGGAGGTGTCCTATATGGATTCTGCAGGACAAATTAAGACCAGAGTTTGATTTGTGATCACTGATTTTCAGTTTGGCATCTTTTGCAATCTGGTCCATCTCTCCTGTGTATGTTAAGCGGTCTAGAAAAGTGTTCTGATTACAGAAGTAACACATGATGTCCAAATTTAACTATTACCAATGCTCCATTTGTAAATCGGGAGGTTCTGAAACAAAAAGTAAGTGCAAGAGGGGGGTGACCTGGGGGGCTCTGAGGTACCGGAATGCATGATTAAAAAAACAGCTTTATAACAAAGCATTGCATGCATATCATCGTATTTGTCTAGTGGCATAGAGCAGTAGAGTATAGGCACTTGCAGAAGTTGCACAAATGGGGACATTTTTTGTAGCCAAGGGTCTGGGAAAAATGTGTCCTTTTATAAAAGCATATCATGCAATTCTCCAGTCATTTTAAGCGACTGGTGACTTTAGCAGAATCAAATACAGCACAAATTATAGAAATGACAGGCTACTTTGACACTGACAAACTGATAATCTGAGCTCAATAAAAACGACCTTGTCTTGAATCCATCAATAGCCTAGGCGTAGGTGTGTGGAGACACACAAAGGCTGTGTGTGTGGCGGACTGCTATTGCATCGAATAGTCCCCGCGATATGCAACTGTTCAGGGAAGTCAGGAACCAATACACGCAATCAGTCAGGAAAGCAAAGGCTAGCTTTTTCAAACAGAAATTTGCATCCTTTAGCTCTAACTCCAAAATGTTTTGGGACACTGGCAAGTCCATGGAGAACAATAGCACCTCCCCCCAGCTGCCCACTGCACTGAGGCTAGGTAACACGGTCACCACCGACAAATCCATGATAATCGAAAATTTCAACAAGCATTTCTCTCGGCTGGCCATGCTTTCCTCCTGGCTACCCCAACCCGGCCAACAGCTCCACCCGCATCTACTTGTCCAAGCCTTCCCAGCTTCTCCTTCACCAAAATCCAGATGTTCTGAAAGAGCTGCAAAATCTGGACCCGTACAAATCAGCTGGACTAGATAATCTGGACCCTCTCTTTTTAAAACTATCTGCTGCCATTGTTGCAACTTCTATTACCAGTCTGCTCAACCTCTCTTTGGTGTCGTTCGAGATCCCAAAATATTGGAAAGCTGCTGCGGTCATCCCTCTCTTCAAATTGGGTGACACCCTAGACCCAAATTGCTATAGACCTATATCAATCCTGCCCTGCCTCTCTAAAGTCTTTGAAAGCCTAGTTAATAAACAGATCATTGACCACTTCGAATCCCACCGTACCTTCTCCGCTGTGCAATCCGGTTTCCGAGCTGGTCACGGGTGCACCTCAGCCACGCTCAAGGTACTAAACGATATCATAACCGCCATCGATAAGAGACATTACTGTGCAGCCGTATTCATTGACCTGGCCAAGGCTTTCCACTCTGTCAATCACCACATCCTTATTGGCAGACTCAACAGCCTTGGTTTCTCTAATGATTGCCTCGCCTGGTTCACCAACTACTTTGCCGACAGAGTTCAGTGTGTTAAATCGGAGGGCCTGTTGTCCGGGCCTCTGGCAGTCTCTATGGGGGTGCCACAGGGTTCAATTCTTGGGCCGACTCTTCTCTGTATACATCAATAATGTCGCTCTTGCTGCTGGTGATTCTCTGATCCACCTCTATGCAGACGACACCATTCTGTATACTTCTGGCCCTTCTTTGGACACTGTGTTAACTAACCTCCAAACGAGCTTCAATGCCATACAGCACTCCTTCCGTGGCCTCCAACTGCTCTTAAACGCTATTAAAACCAAATGCATGCTTTTCAACCGTTCGCTGCCTGCACCCGCCCGCCCGACTAGCATCACTACCCTGGACGGCTCTGACCTAGAATACGTGGACAACTACAAATACCTAGGTGTCTGGCTAGACTGTAAACTCTCCTTCCAGACTTACATTAAACATCTCCAATCCAAAATTAAATCTAGAATCGGCTTTCTATTTCGCAACAAAGCCTCCTTCACTCATGCTGCCAAACTTGCACTAGTAAAACTCACTATCCTACCGATCTCGACTTCGGCGATGTCATCTACAAAACAGCTTCCAATACTCAACTCAGCAAACTGGATGCAGTCTATCACAGTGCCATCCGCTTTGTCACCAAAGCTCCTTATACCACCCACCACTGCGACCTGTATGCTCTAGTCGGCTGGCCCTCGCTACATACTCGTCGCCAGACCCACTGGCTCCAGGTCATCTACAAGTCCCTGCTAGGTAAATCCCGCCTTATCTCAGCTCGCTGGTAACCATAACAGCACCCACCCGTGAAAGCACTCGCTCCAGCAGGTATATCTCACTGGTCACCCCCAAAGCCAATTCCTCTTTGGCGCCTTTCCTTCCAGTTCTCTGCTGCCAATGACTGGAACGAACTACAAAAATCGACACATCTCCCTCACTAGTTTTAAGCACCAGCTGTCAGAACAGCTCACAGATCACTGCACCTGTACATAGCCCAACCAACTACCTCATCCCCTACCGTAGTCATTTATTTATCTTGCTCCTTTGCACTCCAGTATTTTTACTTTGCACATTCATCTACTGCACATTTACCATTCCAGTGTTAAATTGCTATACTGTAGTTACTTTGCCACCATGGCCTGTTTATTGCCTTATGTTCCTCATTTGCACACATTGTATATAGATTCGTTTTTTTCCTACTGTATTATTGACTGTATGTTTGTTTTACTCCATGTGTAACTCTGTGTTGTTGTATGTGTCGAACTGCTTTGTTTTATCTTGGCCAGGTCGCAGTAGTAAATGAGAACTTGTTCTCAACTTGCCTACCTGGTTAAATAAAGGTGAAATAAAAATGTAAAAAAAAAAAAAAAAAGTTTATACAGGCAGCCCAATTCTGATCTTTATTTTTTTCGCTAATTGGTCTTTGACCAATTAGATCAGCTCTGATGTGATTGGTCAAAAGACCAATTAGTTGAAAAAAATATCAGAATTGGGCTGCCTGTCTAAAGACAGCCATATTGTACAATATGAGGACGAAATTATAATCCTAAAAAAGCTTTCCAGTTTCACTGACTCACCCAATGATCCACAGCTCACTCACTAGTCATGGACAATGAGCTGGTGTCAACATCCTATCTCTCTATTGTTTTACTTTGTAAAACAATGATGTTCACTCAACAGGCCTATTTGGAAGTTGATAAAATATTTTGGTATCCTACAGACATTAGAGTCTTCTCTTTTCAGCAGTAACCATTTGCTTACCAACCTATGTTTTCCTGCGTTTGTATTTGAAATATTGTGAAAGGTCTGTTTTGGCTGCATGCTATTCACTGACAGATTTTCCGCACGTTCACGAGGCCAATCCTTGCTACACACAATCCACACATCTTTTACATTTTCCTATTTGACTCCAGTAACAATTAAGCAACAGAATACAAACATGAGCGTTTTTTAAGTCCAGGTAGTCCCTCCCTGTTTCCTTCAGTTTCTTCCATTTGGAGCCGAATGAACACAACCCAGGATTGGCTTACGATGGGTTAATACTCTCACTATGACAGACCTGCATCAAAAGGCCTCGTGTTGTAGTCTAATCTCTCTCACTTCACCTTTTGAAGGATTTAAAGATGCGTAGCGTCATGAAAACACTCCTGTAAGGGTAGGCGAAGCTCAGATGTAGGTCACCACTACCAGAACTCTTTGCACCACACCATGTAAAATTCATGCAGTATTGATTTGACTTTTAAGCTTTACTCATGAAAGAAAACATGAAGGATCATTAAACGTGTACTAATATTAGGTGGAGCTACCGAACGATTGAAGGGAAATTACTGTCCTATGATTGCAGTATATTCAGTGGTGGCAGTGGGCCATTGTGGCTACACCCTTTCCTTTTGGGAGATAAAATTACCATTTCACGGAAACGTTCAGAGAGAGGGAATGGTTCAAAATAGCATCAGAGGTCCATGGATCTGGGTCATAGAGGAAGCTCTGATCTAACAATGCAGAATCATGATAAACGTAATAGCTAAGCAAAGACCTTTGACTGTCCTCTGTCTTCCTCCCCTCCCCAATGGCACAGCTCCTGGCTTGGCCATAACTCTTCACTTTACTCAGCCTCACTACAACTTCTTCCCCCCTGCCCTGGAGTAATCGAGTCATACTGTTACACGGTCATGACCTTTTGCCTGCAGCCTTGCCTCTGATCTATGACTGGCCATGCAGATCAAATCAAATCAAATGCATTTATGAAGCCCTTCTTACATCAGCTGATGTCACAGAGTGCTGTACAGAAACCCAGCCTAAAACCCCAAACAGCAAGCAATGCAGGTGTAGAAGCATGGTGGTTAGGAACAACTCCCTAGAAAGGCCAGAACCTAGGAAGAAAGCTAGATGACTTTGTGTCTAGGCCACGGGACGGACCACAGACACACAAGCATTGACTGTTTCTGAAGTGTTATCATGTACAGTATGTTATGCAGCATTATGGCTTGCATTTTGCACAACTGGCAATGTAGTTTCAGGAGAAACGTTATGTTTATCATGAACACTGAAAATAGATGGTAAATAGTGAAATAAATGATTTTGTATACATTTGATGTCAACAAAACGAATGGCACAAAATCACATGGAATTAATGCAGATGCACTTCATGGATGGATCCTGCAACTTTCCCACATGGTGTACACATGAAGGCATGGAGTCCATTAAGTGACAGTAAATAGCTCAAAGCTGCTTGCCTTTCTCCGTAAACAAAATCACTGAGTTTATATCAGACAGAAACAGCTTGGGAAAATGAAACAGGAGAAATGGAGAACTGATGAAGATGAAGAGAAAGTTGACGCAGATAAAGTGCGGAGAACGTAGTGGCACACAAACAAACAAACTAACACTGAGACAAGATACACAAGCAATACAAGCACATTAAGAATAAAGAAAGATGTGAGAAGTTGATATACAGTACATCAGAGAAGTTGATATACAGTCTATGGCTGTTTCAACATTCTGTATCCTCTGCTCAACAACCAACAAGATCTTATGGTCTCACTTCAGTATTCAACGTTCGCACAGGGGGGACAAACGTCAAAACTCGACAGCTGCGTTTAGGCATTAATTTCCGACTGGTTAAGGTAAGGGTTAAGGTTTGGGATAGGGTTAACCCTGTGAGACCCAAGCATAGGCCTCTAATTATGGTTTAGGGTTATTTATTTTTTTACCGAAAAGTTGCAAAAAACTCACCATTGGGCATCAATGGTAGGAAGAATTTGTGTTAAGAAACAGTACAATTCTATAAAAACCACATAAAAATGTATCAAAAGCATTGACGTGCTGGCGCATGTCCTGGGGGTCCTGGGGGTATGATCTTTGACCCTCTGTAACTTTCTCACTCAATCATTATTGATGATTCATTCAGGATGATCTGTAATCATGTTAGCATCCACATTAATGTAGAATTGTTTAAAAACATATAATATTATCATTTACAATATAAGTGACTCCAAAATGACACAAAACATTAATTGCCATGTAATTAAATTCGGCATAAAATAATCTGAAACTCAACCAAAACTAACTGCAAATGCATCCGATATGTTTGTAGAGTCACAAGCTTGACGTAGTCATTGCCTGCTAGGAATATGGGAAATACTAAACTTTTGATTACTTTATTTATTAGAATATTTAGGGGAGTCAATCATTTTGACACCTACCTTTTTGAGTGAAAAAAAATACTACTTGTTAAACAAAATCTCTTTCTCTGAGCAATTGGGTTAGTATAACATTTTAGATTTTTTGCATACAGTTTAGATCAGTATTTTTATTATTTATTTTATACAGTCATTATTGCTCATCTTTATCAAGGATGTTAATACTTTTGGGCACAGTATATCTAAAATGAAGTCATATTGTCTGAAATAGCAAAATGCATCAACTTGATATATCTACAAAAATGTATTTTGCTATCAAAAAATGTATTTTTGAAAGGATCAACTATTTTGTGGATTTTCTATGTAATGAAGAACATCTAACTTACTTTAAATAATATTTGGTTGTCCTTTCTGCTTTAACTAGAAGAGTTGTCATACTGTCACGATCGTCGTGTAAAGAACTGGACCAAGGTGCAACACGGACTGAGTTCCACATCTTTTAATCACTATATGGAACTTACAAAAACAATAAACAACGAACCGACCGTAACGCAGGTGTAGCACATACAGGTACTCACACATAAACAATGACCCACACCGCAAGTGGGGAAAAGAACAAACATATATATCCTCTCAGGGATTGCTGGGGCGCTAGCGCCTCAATCCCGACACTACCAGGTGAAATGCAAGGCGCCAAATTCTAAATCCAAAAGTTGAATTATTAAACATCCACCAATATACAAGTGTTCCATACTCATCAAAAGCTCTGTTTCTTGGCAATATCACAGCATTGTCAGATTTCAAAAAGGCTTTACGTAAAGCAGCACATTTGATT
Organism: Brachymystax lenok tsinlingensis; assembly: GCA_030435695.1. Taxonomy (NCBI): domain Eukaryota; kingdom Metazoa; phylum Chordata; class Actinopteri; order Salmoniformes; family Salmonidae; genus Brachymystax; species Brachymystax lenok. The sequence continues at coordinate 72,141,166 of CM059814.1, forward strand.
GTTTGAGGTAGCACCTCACATATTCTTCCCATAGCCATGAATCGATTAGCCATCATGGCACACACATAACACATTTCACAGCGAAAACAAATCAATTACCTGTTGAAGAACTTCTGCTGAGGTCATCCTAAGTGTCCAACGAAGACAATCCATGTATAATGTATTTTATCCATAAATCTCCATTTGGTTCGAGTTATAATCAGAAACGACAGCCTCCACTCCTCCATTGAAACGTGACGCAAACTCGTTCATCTTATACCTATAAACTTGTCCAAGAACAATCAAACATAGTTTTAAATGTATCCTTAGGAACACTTTTACGTATATTTACTATTATAAATCAACCGGAATATAAACTGATCGATAAAGACGGTAAAAAAGACACTGCGCGCCTTGTTTGGAACGCGCACTGGGTACTGTTTACATAAAAAGGTCACATCCTGGTTTGCTCTTCTTCTCTGGTCTAATTCATCCAAATTGAAAATTTACACTGTCTCGAGACTGTTGCCATCTAAAGGAAGCGATGGGTACTGCATTCATATGCCCTTATATGGTCATTTTCATGATGGAGGGGTTCCAAATGAGCAATGTGTCAAAATCACTTTTCCAGGACAGAAATTCCTTGGGGCTTCGCATGCCATATGCGTTCTGTTTCACTCACAGACGAATGGTTAACACTTTTGGAAAATCCAGAGTGTTTCCTATCCAATGGTACTAAATATGTGCATATCCTATTTTCTGGGCCTGAATGGGAGGCATTTTACTTTGGGCACGCCAGGCTCTCCAAAACCGACCCCTCAGCTGCCACTCCCTAACAAGATATGGTCCCCAATTAGAGGAAACGGCATTCAGCTGCCTCTAATTGGCAACCATCAACAAACCAAACATAGAAAATAAAACATAGAACAAAAACACCCCTGCTCACGTCCTGACCAAAACCACCATAGAGCAGCCAAAAGGGCTATCTATGGCCAGGACGTGACAGTACCCCCCCCCCAAAAGCGCGGACTCCAACCGCGCCCAAAAGTCACTGGGAGGGGTCTCTCGGGTGGGTCCTCGCCTTTGGCGGCGGCTCCGGTGCGGGCCGTACCGGCCCGAGAAGACGCACTGGAGGCCGGGTACGTGGAGCAAGAACAGTACGTACCAGTACGTACCAGGCTGGGGACGCCCCAGGACAGGATGTGCCAGGCTCCGAGGGCTCACAGGGAACCTGATGTGTGGAGCGGGAACAGGCCGTGCCGAGCTCTGCAGACGCACAGGGAGCCTGGTGCGTGGAGCGGGAACAGGCCGTGCCGGGCTCTGAAGGCGCACAGGGGACCTGGTGCGTGGAGCAGGGACAGGACGTGCCGGGCTCTCGATGCGCACAGGGGACCTGATGCGTGGAGCAGGGACAGGCCTCGCCGGGCTCTGAAGGCGCACAGGGGACCTGGTGTGTGGAGCAGGGACAGGACGTGCCGGGCTCTCGATGCGCACAGGGGACCTGATGCGTGGAGCAGGGACAGGCCTCGCCGGGCTCTGAAGGCGCACAGGGGACCTGGTGCATGGAGCAGGGACAGGACGTGCCGGGCTCTGAAGGCGCACAGGGGACCTGATGCGTGGAGCGGGAACAGGCCGTGCCCGGCTCTGAAGGCGCACAGGGGACCTGGTGCGTGGAGCAGGGACAGGACGTGCCGGGCTCTCGATGCGCACAGGGGACCTGGTGCGTGGAGCAGGGACAGGACGTGCCGGGCTCTCGATGCCCACAGGGGGCCTGATGCGTGGAGCAGGGACAGGCCTCGCCGGGCTCTGAAGGCGCACAGGGGACCTGGTGCGTGGAGCAGGGACAGGACGTGCCGGGGCTCTCGATGCGCACAGGGGACCTGATGCGTGGAGCAGGGACAGGATGTGCCGGGCTCTGAAGGCGCACAGGGGACCTGGTGCGTGGAGCAGGGACAGGATGTGCCGGGCTCTGAAGGCGCACAGGGGACCTGTTGCGTGGAGCGGGAACCGGCCGTTGCAGGCTCTGAAGGCGCACAGGGGACCTGGTGCGTGGAGCAGGGACAGGACGTGCCGGGCTCTGAAGGCGCACAGGGGACCTGATGCGTGGAGCGGGAACAGGCTGTGCCGGGCTCTGAAGGCGCACAGGGGACCTGGTGCGTGGAGCAGGGACAGGACGTGCCGGGCTCTCGATGCGCACAGGGGACCTGATGCGTGGAGTAGTGACAGGCCTCGCCGGGCTCTGAAGGCGCATAGGGGACCTGGTGCGTGGAGCAGGGACAGGACGTGCCGGGCTCTCGATGCGCACAGGGGACCTGGTGCTTTGAGCAGGGACAGGACGTGCCGGGCTCTCGATGCGCTCAGGGGACCTGATGCGTGGAGCAGGGACAGGCCTCGCCGGGCTCTGAAGGCGCACATGGGACCTGGTGCGTGGAGCAGGGACAGGACGTGCCGGGCTCTGAAGGCGCACAGGGGACCTGATGCGTGGAGCGGGAACAGGCCGTGCCGGGCTCTGAAGGCGCACAGGTGACCTGGTGCGTGGAGCAGGGACAGGACGTGCCGGGCTCTCGATGCGCACAGGGGACCTGGTGCTTTGAGCAGGGACAGGACGTGCCGGGCTCTCGATGCGTACAGGGGGCCTGATGCGTGGAGCAGGGACAGGCCTCGCCGGGCTCTGAAGGCGCACAGGGGACCTGGTGCATGGAGCAGGGACAGGCCGTGCCAGGCTCTAAGGGCGCATGGGGGACCTGGTGCGTGGAGCATGGACAGGACGTGCCGGGCTCTGGATGAGCACAGCATGTCTGGTGTGTGGGCCCGGTGTAGGTCTCCCCAGGCGTCCTCGCTGCAGCTCACTCCTCGCCTGTACCTCTCTCCTGAACTCTTCTATGGTCCTCAACTCGGGCTCCCTTCTCTGCCTCGTCTCGACCACCAGCCCCATGTGCCCCCCCAAAAAAAATCTTGGGGCTGTTGTGGCCTTGGACCCCGGCATTGTCGCTGTCCTTCATCTATCCTTGGCGACTCCCGCCAAGGAAGGGTCTCACTACGGCCCATAACCTCCTCCCAGGTCCAGAACGTCTTCTCCTCCACGGGGGCGCGCTGCTTGGTACTTTTATGGTGGGTCATTCTGTCACGATCGTCGTGTAAAGAACTGGACCAAGGTGCAACACGGACTGAGTTCCACATCTTTTAATCACTATATGGAACTTACAAAAACAATAAACAACGAACCGACCGTAACGCAGGTGTAGCACATACAGGTACTCACACATAAACAATGACCCACACCGCAAGTGGGGAAAAGAACAAACATATATATGGTCCCCAATTAGAGGAAACGACACTCAGCTGCCTCTAATTGGGAACCATCAACAAACCAAACCTAGAAAATAAAACATAGAACAAAAAACACCCCTGCTCACGTCCTGACCAAAACCACCATAGAGAAGCCAAAAGGGCTATCTATGGCCAGGACGTGACACATACCTCTTTACCATAAAATAAATGATCATCAATGGCAGTTTTCTGACCTCATACATTTTTTTTGTCTATCTCTTACTTGTCTATCAACGTATGAAGAGTTTCATTCCAAAACGCTATATATCCACCTCACTTTCAGATAAATAAATAGTACTGCTAGGCTTTGCACTGTCAAATGTGACACACATGCTGGAAGTTAGTCCCACAGTGCCCTCGGCAGGGGAATTCTGTAACATATTTTTTTATAAAGAAATGTATGAATTATACATTTGTGACATCAATATTTATTATCCAGAGCAACTTACTGTTAGTGCATTCATGTTGAGATACCTAGGTGAGACAACCATACACGACAGTCAAATATACACAATATAAACATTCCATTCCAGCTTAACAATGGATATTTAGCTTTTAGACATCTAAAATCTATTAATTAAACATCTGAGAACAGCAAAGTGTTGCACACACATGAAGTTTCCATAATTAAGTAATCACTTATGATGATAAAACACACATGCAAAAAATATGTGGATATAGCGTTTTGGAACGAAACTCTTCATATGAATGTGGCCCTTTGTCTCAGTTAAGCAACCCTTTAATCCCAATAATGCATTTTTACAACAATTACAAAACTACTTCTAGCTCTGGTTTAGAATTATTATACACATTACAGTCAAAAGTTTGGACAGACCTACTCATTCAAGGGTTTTTCTTTATTTTGTTGTGTCTGGACTATCATTAAATGTGAAGACTGTATATAATCAAATCAATTTTCTAGGTTTAATTATTACGTGATTAAACTAATCATGTAAACATTAATTAACTAGGAAGTCGGGGCACCACGGGAAAATGTTTAGAGTTAGAGTTATAGGTTCCCGAATATAACTCTTCAGATATTTTAATATCTGATCCATTGGCCTTCTATTTATGATTTATTATTATTACCTCAACAGTTCTCATTCCAAACATCGTAAAATTCTTGGTTATCTGCACGAACCCTAGTTTCCATATTGAATCAGCAATATACAAATTGTCTTAATTATTTATTTACTAACTAACTAAATAATCACACGGAATAACATAACAAACAAACAGTAGATATTGGTTACTAACAATGATAAAAAAGTCCCTAGTGGGCTAAGCCGGTATTACGAAGGAAAGGGGTGGGGACTGAGAAAGAGCGGGAAAGACAAAATTCAATACACACAGTGGATGATTGTTAATACTTTGCATGTGAATGGCCACTCATTCTGAAAGAAATTGCAATGTACATATTTATGCCTGTATGTCGTTGTTGTCTCTCCGTTGAAAACACTCTATCGTCCTGTATAGTTAATCAGGGTCTCTGGTTACCTTTCCCAGATGTCACAATGTCTTTCGTGGTTGTATTTGGTTAGGATGGATACTTCAGAGTACCATTCGGAACTGTTCTCATAGAATAGTTGCTTCGGCAGTTGTCAGTATTCTCGTACTAGGCTTACGTAATTTCTAGCTGCAGACTAGTAGTTTGTGCCATCTAGAATTTGCACCTTCTTCTGTAGTGATCGATAGTCTCAGAGTTGAACCATTTCCAGCCGTGTAGCCAAAACTACATCTGTATGGTCTTCGTGGCTTATAGAATTGTAGCCATTCCAATGTGGGGACGACATCCAGGCATTCTCTGACTTAATGTATATTTTGTAGGATAGTGTTTTATACTCTTGTGGAAGAAGGGGCGGTTCTATGATGCCTAATGTGATGTCTGGGCTCATAGGGGTGTGGTCACTGACTAGTTAATCCTTATATGAAAATCCATACTCTCATTTAGAAGGTTAACATCACATTACATCTTTTCACAAAGAGTTTCATGTTTAATCATATACATTTCACAATATTTAGATGTAAACCTGACAGCTGGGAAATGTACACTTTAAGACCTTCATGAGATCACCAAATGAAACATGCTCGTCATGACTGTCCCTTAAGTGTCCACGGACCATTCCCACATTCTCAAAAGTAGAAATATTGTTTAGTTCTCCCATTTTGGGGATTAGAAGTTTTGAACTAAGATAAGCTCTTTGTTCTGGTAGACTCTCTCCCTCAATACTGCATGGCAGTTTCTACCATGTATTTATGACCTGGCGTAATGTCATAAAACTTGTGGTGGGGAGAGTGAGAGAGGGGGGGAGACACGATATACACCCCCAAAGGGCCACGCCGTGACAATTTTTACAATTTTTAATTTTTTACAGCACTCCATCACTCTCCTTGGTCAAATAGACCTTACACTGCCTGGATGTGTGTTTTGGGTCATTGTTCTGTTGAAAAACAAATGATAGTCCCATTAAGGTCAAACCAGATGGGATGGCATATCGCTGCAGATTGCTGTGGTAGCCATGCTGGTTAAGTGTGGCTTGAATTCTAAATAAATCACAGACAATGTCACCAGCAAAGCACCCCCACACCATCACAACTCTTCCTCCATGCTTCACGGTGGGAACCACACATGCGGAGATAATCCGTTCACCTACTCTGTGTCTCACAAAGACATGGCGGTTGAAACCAAAAATCTCAAATTTGGACTCAGACTAAAGGACAGATTTCCACCTGTCTAATGTCTATTGCTCATGTTTCTTGGCCCAAGAAATCTCTTCTTCTTCTTATTGGTGTCCTTTAGTAGTGGTTTCTTTGCAGCAATTCAACCATGAAAACCTGATTTACGCAGTCTCCTCTGAACAGTTGATGTTGAGATGTGTCTGTTACTTGAACTCTGTGAAGCATTTATTTGGGCTGCAATCTGAGGTACAGTTAACTCTAATGAACTTATCCTCTGCAGCAGAGGTAAGTCTGGGTCTTCCTTTCCTGTGGCGGTCCTCATGAGAGCCAGTTTCATCATAGCGCTTGCCGGTTTTTGCGACTGCACTTGCAGAAACTTTCAAAGTTCTTGACATTTTCCTGATCGACTGACCTTCATGTCTTAAAGTGATGAAGGGCTGTTGTTTCTCTTTGCTTATTTGAGCTGTTCTTTCCATATTATGGACTTGGTCTTTTACCAAAAAGGGCTATCTTCTGTATACAACCCATAACTTGTCACAACATCACTGATTGTCTCAAAAGCACTACAAATGAAAGAAATTCCACAAATTAACTTTTATCAAGGCACACCTGTTAATTGATATGCATTCCAGGTGACTACCTCATGAAACAGGTTGAGAGAATGCCATGAGTGTGCAAAGCTGTCATCAAGGCAAAGGATGACTACTTTGAAGAATTTGAAATATAAAATATATTTTGATTTGTTTAACACTTTTTTGGTTAATACATGATTCCATGTGTTATTTCATAGTGTTGATGTCTTCACTATTATTCTCTAATGTATAAAATATAAAAAATTAAGGAAAACCCTTAAATGAGTAGGTGTTCTAAAACTTTTGACTGGTAGTGTAGGTTTCCAAACTCTGTTTTAGAGGATACTGACTTTATGACCAAAATTATTCTATTAACACTTTGTAGCAGGTGTGTCCAAACTTTTGACTGGTACTGTATATATATTTTTTACATAATCACTACATCTTAATGAAGACAGCAAAAAATGTCTGAAGTCATGTACTTGCATCGATGGCTACCAACTTATGCTTTTGTAGGGGGACCATTGTAGTCTCAGCCGAGTGGACAGGTTTCTAATGTTTCAGAGGCTACTAATGCCAAAGTAATCACACTGATACACAACAAATACTACTAAGAGATACATATGGTTCTAAGGAAATGCATTTAGTGTTTGACATAATTTTTTAGTTTAGGATCTGTATATGACGCAATATAGGATTGAAACCTAAGAGCCTGCGGTTCAAACCTCGGAGGCTGCGGTTCAAGCCCTTCCTCTATCCTAATCCACAATGCCCTATCAAGCCGCGAGCCTACTAGATGGTAGTAGGTGCTCACATTGCCCCTAGTGGATGATATCGAAGGCATCTCCCGACGTCTTGGGAACCTGGACAAATGTTGAATACTGAAGTGGATCTGGTGTGACCTGGTTGCAACAACAGCGCTAGAGGGAGTTGTGATGTGTGATGACCCAGTAGACATTTTTCAGAGCATCAGACTGCTTGTTCAGGGACACCCGGACACAGAGTGAGCAGGAAAACAACGTCCCACCTGCCTATGTGGAAAGAGACAGTGGTGTAGCGACGGTATAGAATAATCGGTCTACTCCCATGACATTACTGCCTGAGGCTAACTATGTCTAACAACACTGCATGTCAGTCAACACCACACACAGTAGATTAAAACAAGGATAAAACATGTTGCTTGTTTTTCCGAACAGAAATCTGTTGCTCAGAGACGTTTGGTTTTGTGTTATGTAATATTGGGGAATGGGCACTGACATGATAGGACATGTAGTTCTTGGGGGCCATTGTCTGCTAGCTTTTGCTCTTTTTTCAAATCAGTGTCTGACCAGCGAATCCAGGTATGTGCTTGCATGTAATTAAATGCCAGGCAAAGCTCGAAAACCAGCCTAATTGTTTACAGTATAAAGGTACAGGACCTGACGCACCATAGCAATGATTCATTTATTTTACTCAGGGGTGTGAAGAGGATAGGCCTCCTAGGACGCACACGTCTTTAGTGGGATGCTCACTTCGGAGTATGGGAGAAGGAGAAAAGGGCAAAGTCGTGATCCTAGTACTCCTGAGTCACGTTCATAAAGGCAAACAATGGAGTAGAAATTGACATCCAAAAAGGTTCATACTTACAAATTTATACCAATTATAGGTACATTATAGGTTGACTTTTGCATTACGATAAAAACATCCTTGTGTCACGACTTCCGCCGAAGTCGGTCCCTCTCCTTGTTCTGGCGGCGTCCGGCGGTCGACGTCACCGGTCTTCTAGCTACTGCCGATCCACTTTTCAATTTCTGTTTGTTTTGTCTTCATTATACACACCTGGTTTCTATTCCCATAATTACATGTTCCATATTTAAACCCTCTGGTTCCCCCATGTTTTTGTGCGTGTTTGTTCTATGTTAGATGGTCTGTATTTGTGAGCTTGATTTATACTCCTATTTGGTAGTTTATATTTTGAGTAAAATATATGTGATTACTCATCTCCGTTGTCCTGCGCCTGACTCTGCTTACCTGCTACACTGAGACACCTGACAGAAACATGCACCAGAAATGGAGTCAACAGGATCACACAGCCCTCCTTTACCTGTCGAGGAGCGCGTCCAGCAGCACGCAACCATGTTGCAACATCTTGGCACAGCCATGGATCGCGTGCTACAAACAATGGAGCGATGGGAGAGAAGAGGTCTGCCAGCGCCTCCACCATCACCTCAACAACCCCCACCGCTGTCCAGATAAGACTCGTGCTCCAGAGGGAATATGATGGGACGGCTGCCGGGTGCCAGGGGTTCCTATTCCAGCTGGAGCTCTACCTGGCGACCGTCCACCTGGCTCCTTCGGGACGCGAGAGCGTGTCCACCCTCGTCTCCTGTCTATCAGGGAAAGCCCTGGAGTGGGCCAATGCCGTATGGGGAGAGGGCGAAGCAGCGTTGGACCACTATGAGGATTTCCGCTTCCGGGCGGTTTTCGATCATCCACCTGAGGGTAGAGCGGAGGGTGAACGCCTGTTTCACCTATGGCAGGTGATGAGGAGCGCACAGGACTTTGCATTGGACTTCCGAACCCTGGCTACCGGAGCGGGATGGAATGACAGGTTCCTGATCGACCATTACCGGTGCAGTTTGCGCGAGGACGTCCATCGGGAACTGGTCTGCAGGGATACCACCCTTACGTTCGACCAGCTGGTGGACCTGTCCAACCGGCTGGATAACCTGCTGGCCACCCACGGACGTCAGGATCGCGGTCCGTCAGTTCCATCCCCCAGCACCTCCGCTCCGATCCCCATGGAGCTGGGAGGTGCTGAGCTTAGGGTGACCGGAGGAGAGGCCACTCCCTGCACCATCTGTGGCCGCAGAAGGCATACTGCTGGTCGGTTCAGGGGGGGGGGTCCTCAGGGAGTCGAGGCAGCAGGCAGGGCACTGTCGTTTCACCCCAGGTGAGTAGGCACCAGACTCACCCAGAGCCTCCTGTTACTCACATTTTTGTGTTTGTAGAATTTCTTAAGTTTTCCCCGCATTCCCAGCATAAGTTGCTCGTAGATTCAGGCACAGCCCCATTGTTCCTGTTGATATCCCTTTCCCTGTGCATGCCTTAGATAGTCAACCATTAGGGTCGGGGCTGATTAGGGAGGCCACCACTCCACTAAGCATGGTTACGCAGGAGGGTCATGAGGAGAGAATTACCTTATTTTTTTTGAAGAAGAAGGATAGAGGTCTGCGCCCGTGTATTGACTATCGAGGTATCAATCAGATCACTGTGAGGCACAGCTACCCGCTACCTCTCATAGCCAGTGCAATTGAGTCAATGCACGGGGTGCGCTTCTTCACAAAATTGGATCTCAAGAGCACTTACAATCTGGTGCGTATCCGGGAGGGGGACGAGTGGAAGACTGCATTTAGTACCACCTCAGGGCACTATGAGTACCTCGGCATGCCGTACGGGTTGATGAATGCTCCATCAGTCTTCCAGTCATTTGTAGACAAGATTTTCCGGGACTTGCACGGGCAGGGTGTGGTGGTGTATATTGACGACATTCTGATTTACTCCGCTACACGCGCCGAGCATGTGTCCCTGGTGCGCAAGGTGCTTGGTCGACTGTTGGAGCGTGACCTGTACGTCAAGGCTGAGAAATTTTTGTTCTTCCAACAGTCTGTCTCCTTCCTAGGGTACTGCATTTCCACATCAGGGGTGGAGATGGAGAGTGACCGCATTTCAGCTGTGCATAATTGGCCGACTCTCACCACGGTAAAGGAAGTGCAGCGGTTCTTAGGGTTTGCCAACTACTAACGTTGGTTTATCCAGGGCTTTGGTCAGGTAGCGGCTCCCATTACCTCACTGCTAAAGGGGGGGACTGGTGCGACTGCAGTGGTCAGCTGAGGCGGACAGGGCTTTTGGTCACCTGAAGGCTCTGTTTACCTCGGCTCCCGTGCTGGCTCTTCCGGATCCCTCTTTGGAGGTGGACGCGTACGAGGCTGGGATAGGAGCTGTGCTGTCTCAGCGCTCGGGTACGCCACTTAAACTCCGCCCCTGTGCCTTCTTTTCGAAGAAGCTCAGCTCGCCAGAGCGTAACTATGATGTGGGGGACTGGGAGCTGTTGGCTGCCGTAAAGGCTCTGAAGGCGTGGGGACATTGACTTGAGGGGGGGCTAAACACCCTTTTCTCATCTGGACTGACCACCGCAATCTGGAGTACATCCAGGCGGCAAGGAGACTGAACCCTCGCCAGGCAAGGTGCGCCATGTTTTTCACCCGTTCTGTTTTCACCCTATCCTACCGATCAGGTACCCAAAACACTAAGGCAGACACACTGTCCCGGATGTTTGACACAGAGAAGCGGTCCATAGATCCCACTCCCATACTTCCGGCCTCTTGCCTGGTGGCACCGGTGGTGTGGGAGCTGGACGCGGACATCGAAGCGGGAGTTACATACAGAGCCCACTCCAACTCAGTGTCCAGCTGGGCATCTGTACGTTCCGTCTGCTGTCCGCGACCGTTTGATCTATTGGGCCCACACGTCATCCTCTGGTCATCCTGGCATCGGTCGGACAGTGCGCTGTCTTAGTGGGAAGTACTGGTGGTCCACCTTGGCCAAGGACGTGAGGGTTTATGTTTCCTCCTGCTTGGTGTGCACCCAGTGCAAGGCTCCTAGGCACCTGCCCAGAGGGAAATTACAACCTCTACCGGTTCCACAACGGCCATGGTCGCACCTGTCGGTGGACTTCTTGACGGATCTTCCTCCGTCACAGGGAAACACCACGATCCTGGTCGTTGTGGATAGGTTTTCTAAGTCCTGCCGTCTCCTTCCTTTGCCCTACAGACTGCGGAGGCTCTGTTCACCCACGTCTTCCGGCACTACGGGGTGCCTGAGGACATCGTCTCTGATCGGGGTCCCCAGTTCATGTCCAGGGTCTGGAAGGCGTTCATGTAATGTCTGGGGGTCTCGGTCAGCCTCACCTCAGGTTTTCACCCTGAGAGTAACGGGCAGGTAGAGAGAGTTAACGAGTCAAGGAGCAGTGGGTCGCTAGCAGGCTCATCCTGACACTACCAGCGACAATGTAAAGCGCCAAATTCAAAATCCGAAAGTTGAATTATTAAACATCCACCAATATACAAGTGTTCCATACTCATCAAAAGCTCTGTTTCTTGGCAATATCACAGCGTTGTCAGATTTCAAAAAGGCTTTACGGCGAAAGCAGCACATTCATTTGTTTGAGGCTAGCACCTCACATATTTTCCAATAGCCATGTATTGATTAGCCATCATGGCACACACATAACACATTTCACAGCGAAAACAAATCAATTACCTGTTGAAGAACTTCTGCTGAGGTCTTCCTAAGTGTCCAACGAAGACAATCCATGGTTCTTTTGTTAGAAAAAGTAACGTCTTTTATCCATAAATCCTCCATTTGGTTTGCGCGTTATAATCAGAAACGACAGCTTCCACTACTCCATTGAAACGCGGCGCGAACTCGTTCAACTTATACCTATAAACTTGTCCAAAAACAATCAAACATAAATGTATCCTTAGGAACACTTTTACGTATATTTACTATTATAAATCAGCCGGAATATAAACTGAACGCTAAAGACGATAAATAAGACACGGCGTGACTTCTCGTGCTTGGCGCAATGTGAACAGTTTTCATAAAGAGGGGTCCTCATGGTTTCGTCGTTTTCTCTGGGATAACTCACCCAAAATGGAAGAAAACACCATCTCGAGGCTGGTGACATCACAAGGAAGCGACCTGTACTGCATTCATATGCCTATATATGGTCATTTTCAATAGGGAGGGGTTCCCAAATGAGCAATGTGTCAAAATCACTTTTTCCAGGACAGAAATTCCTTGGGGTTTTGCCTGCTATATGTGTTCTGTTTCACTCACAGACAAATGGATAACAGTTTTGGAAAATTCAGAGTGTTTCCTATCCAATGGTACTAAATATATGCATATCCTATTTTCTGGGCCTGAATGGGAGGCATTTTACTTTGGGCACGCCAGGCTCTCCAAAACAGTCACCTCTGCTGCTGCTCCTAGAGAAGTTAACCAGGATGTGGGTAGGTTTCTGTGGTCATATTGCCAGGACCGGCCGGGGGAGTGGGCGGCTTTCATCCCCTGGGCAGAGATGGCCCAAAACTCACTCCGCCACTAACCTTTCTCCATTCCAGTGCGTACTAGGTTATCAGCCCGTTCTGGCACCATGGCATCAGAGCCAGATCGAGGCTCCTGCGGTGGATGAATGGTTTAGGCGCTTGGAGGAGACCTGGGACGCAGCCCATGTGCACCTGCAACGGGCCGTGAGGCGGCAGAAGGCGAGCGCCGACCGCCACCGCAGTGAGGCCCTGGTGTTTGCACTGGGGGACCGGGTCTGGCTCTCAACCCGAAACCTGCCCCTCCGCCTGCCCTTCCGGAAGCTGGGTCCGCGGTTTGTGGGGTCATTCCAAGTTCTGAGGAGACTGAACGAGGTTTGCTATAGGTTATATCTCCCCCCAAATTACCGTATTAACCCCTCGTTCCATGTGCCTCTCCTCAGGCCGGTGGTGGCTGGTCCACTTCAGGAGTCTGAGGTGCAGGAGGTTCCTCCACCCACTCTGGACATCGAGGGGGCCCCGGCGTATACCTCGTGGAGTGGGAGGGGTACGGTCCGGAGGAGAGATGCTGGGTGCCGGTGGAGGACATCCTGGACCCTTCGTTGCTACAGGAGTTTCACCGTCTCCGTCCGGATCGCCCTGCACCTCGTCCTCCGGGTCATCCCAGAGGCCGGTGTCGGCGCGCTGCTGGAGCCACGCGTCAAGGGGGGGGGGTACTGTCACGACTTCCGCCGAAGTCGGTCCCTCTCCTTGTTCGGGCGGCGTTCGGCGGTCGACGTCACCAGTCTTCTAGCTACCGCCGATCCACTTTTCAATTTCTGTTTGTTTTGTCTTCATTATTCACACCTGGTTTCTATTCCCATTATTACATGTTCCCCATTTAAACCCTCTGGTTCCCACATGGTTTTTTGCATGTTTGTTCTATGTTAGATGGTCTGTATTTGTGAGCTTGATTTTTACTACTATTTGGTAGTTTGTATTTTGAGTAAAATATACATGATTACTCGTCTCCGTTGTCCTGCGCCTGACTCTGCTTACCTGCTACACTGAGACACCTGACACATTGCCTGTCCTCAGCTCTCTTTATGCTGTGATAGTGTCACATAAATCGTTTTTTAGATGCCTTTGGTGTTTCCTCAAATATAGATATTATCAGATATTGAATAGTAAACGTTTTTCCCTCATAGAAAAGGGCTCTTACAGGGATCTTAGAAGGTCAAGTAGCAAGAAGCCATTAAAAGCGTGGTTAGTGGTAGCTTTCTCTTGATTCGATACAGATGTTGAAGGAAAGACGTTAGAATGTATTTTCTTTGTAGAACTCCCTGCAACTGCCTTCAATGTCATCTGACCACACTCAAGAGTAGCCCACTTTTTTATAGAACTGTATTTAAATCTCAAAAGTTTCCATATACCCTTCCACTAATGACCAGGGATTTCTCCCAGTTTGAAATTGTAACTACATAAATGTGGTGTCATGTCCAGGCCTGAAAAGTCAGGCTGGCGTGTTTTTGCTTTCGTTTTGGTGTAGGGTTTTTATGTTCTAGGTGTTATATTTCTATGTTGGGGTAATGGTTCCCAATTAGAGGCAGCTGTGTGTCGTTGTCTCTAATTGGGAACCATATATATGTTTGGGGTTTTCATTTAGGTTTGTGGGTTATTGTTTGTACATAGCATTGTGTTTTGTCATGTTATGGCTAAGTTACGATCTTCATTAGTTTGGGTTGTTGTTTTTTTCCCCCCAGTATCGTTCTTTAATAAAATCTGTATACTGGATGCATCGCTGCGCCTTGGTCTGTCCGTCCCGAAGATCGTGACATGTGGCTAGTGATATTTTGCAATGAAGGTAACTAGTGTATCTGGTAAATGGATACAGTAGGCTGTCATTGCATATACTACATTATCTCCTGCTGAGAGAACATTCAAAATAGAAACTGATTATACGGATTTAGGTATTCCATCTGCTTTATTGGTATTTTGGTTTTAAAAACAAACATTTTGAAATATCTATAAATGGGACAATTGCATTCATTTTGAGTTCAACCATGAGTCTCCTGCTTAATATGAGTATTTCCTTTTACCATCATAGACCTTTCTTTACTCCATACAGCCAAAGGTCTTTCAACAGAGATCTTATCCACATGATTTATCTCTCAGTGAATCTCATTTACTCTATCAACATGTTTACAGACAACAGGCTTGGATCACCCCAACATTGTCATACAGGATTTATTGTCCAACAGTTTCAAGAAATGTAACAGATGCTTCTTTCACATTTCTTCTGATACTCTGATTTGTTCTGACCTCTTACTAGGTGAATAAGAAGAAAATACATCATAAATATCCTCAACCCAGAGCATGTGTCGACTTTAAACTCAGTGAATTGAGAATATGGGCTATAAATACATGAGATCAAGAGTAATTTCTCCTGACCCTAATTCAAATTTACAACAGGGACATTTGAATTAATCTTCTCAGGACCGTGGGGGACAAATTCCATTGTATTAACGTCAATTTCAATCGGCCATTAGATTGAACATGCTGAGGAGACCATAATGGAGTGAGTCACATGGGGCATACTGTTTGACCCCTTAGTTGGTGACTGAACTACGGTTTTGGTTTCCAGTGATACCTATTCAATATGTCCGATCAAGCAAGAAGACAGGCTAGTAGTCCTTGTAGTATTGCTGTTTTCCTGCATGGGTTCAGTTATTTTTACACCCCCGTTGATCATGCCATCCCCTATGGTCCTTAATGTGTTTTTTTTGTATGTCATCGTCGTATTAAGGCCGTCCATTAGACTGGTAAACCCCCCCAACCATATTCTCCTGCCTGGCTCGTCTGTTGTTTACGTTGTTTAACCTTGGGGCAACTCCATTTAATCCCTACTGAACATCACATTGTGGCTTAATATGGTCGGTTGGGCAATAATATGATAGAATGTTGAAATAAAGACGACAGGCAAGGAGAATAGGAAGGGGAAAAGGGGGGAAAAAACGTCAGGAAGAACAGCTTACATAAAGACTCTTTGATAGGTAGATGGGCTGTCAGAGGAGCTTTTGACGCTTCATTTGCCGGTCGGGGTTTATGCATGAGTTTTTTTTCCGGAGTGGCTCAGGCTCTGGCTCAGGCTCTGCCAGTCGTGTTCGGCTGTGAGTCCTGCTAGGAGACAGAGTGACCGGGATGAGGCGGTATCGTGACGAGGGACAGGGGCAGCGCCCGGAGGTTAGTGTCCAAATTGTCCAAAAGCAAATGTGACAACTGTGGATGAGATTTTGGAAGGGGAATAGGGGAGGTGGAGGAGGAGGAGGAGAGGGAGGAAGAGAGGGAGGAAGAGGAGGAAGCTTCTCTGCTTTGGCTTTATGATTTTGCTCTCTCTAAAACATAAATGTAGGACCTCTAACACCTTTTGATCAGCTTGGTTTTGTGTTTATTTTCTCTTGAAAGTATGGTAGGTTGCTTTTCAGGCTTGTTCATTAGAAAAACAAGGACAATAACTGTTGTTTTCTCTTCTGTCTTCAATAGTAATTTTCTCTTTCTTTTGCAGCAAGCGTTGGATTCCAACCTGAGTCATTTGGTCAAGAGGAACAATGAGTTGGAGGGGTTGATGGGAAAGTTGATCCAAACCTGTCAACATGTAGAGGTGAGCGCTCTATGTCACTGACCATGCTATTAGTTCAGAGATGCGTGCATGTGCAAGGGGCATGCTGTAGTTAGTTAGTGTAGTGCATGTGATGCAAGCCCAATTCACTGTATGCTGTTCATCTCAGAGAAAAACTACAAACTTTGTTTATTTTTGTATTGATGTCAAATTTCAAATGAAGAATGATGATTTCCCCGACATGCTTATGCTAATGTTGTCATGTCATCATGAAGTAGTTTGTGGCAACAGATGCTCCTGTCTCCACTTGAGTTTGAGCATCTGAATTTGTATATAGAATCTTGTTCTACAATTTCAAAATGCACAATATTTTCCTGATATGTAGGCTACTAATCATTGAGTTGTCAAGTAACACATTATAAAAATGTATTATATTATATACATGTCCAATTTAAATGTTCGCATGTGCAATACAATCAGATTATACTGATGTATCTATACTGAGACAAAAGATTGGTTGTGCCACTTCTTTAATGAAGGTTCTTCTGGATTAGGCCTTTCTGACCATAGCCACTTGTTCTTGATCTGTGATTCAAATTGGAAGCGCCTGAAAGGAAAGAGTCACAGCCCCATGGTGGAAGGGTGGGCTAGGAAATGACATGGCCTGAATCTTTATGACTTACACTCTAAGCAGAAATTGTATTATGTTTCCATGGCCACTGTGACCAGTACACTAAAACGTTTGAGGACAGGCCGCAGGTCCACTTTGGTCATTTCATTTAGCCTTTTAAAATCCACAAACCTGGTCCTTTCAAAATGGATGTATTTAAATAATGCATCAGAGAAAAAGAGGAGAAATATCTGACCTCGTTTTCATGGTGGATGTAGGTCGGAACGAATGTGTACATGGTTTTTAAACACACTTCCACCCATTAAATAATGTGTATAGGCTAACTTTCGAGTGTTTCTGTGTTTTTGTGTGTGTATGTGTGTGTGTGTGTGTGTGTGTGTGTGTGTGTGTGTGCAGCTTGTGCTCAGTGAATCAACTTTGCAAAAGTAATCTGCGTGAATAATTGAGGAATGTGGAATTAGTTGCAGAATTATTGTGCAACTCATGAAACAACTTCATTAAATCTGTAGATTTTAATTTGCTATATCCACCCTAAGGATTACAGTTAGAGTTATTTTTAGTATAGTCATCATCACTGTGCCTAAATGTGCAAGGAGTGGAAAGACACCCTTTCTCAGCACTTAAAGAGAGTACACAAGACGCGTGTGTACTTTTTGGAGAGATCACTGAATATTTTAAAGCCTTCTAAAGCAAGTCAGCCTCTCGTCCACCTTCTGTTAAAAGTTTCCGAGCTCTTTTGACGAGCAATTCCCCAGAAACGCATTTACTTTGGGTTAAATGAATCACTTATGTTCCTGCCAAAGACTCATCTGTCATGTCCGTCACACATTCCCTTGCCATGGCCAAAGGCTGAGCCCACAGTGTGTCATGGCCACATGGCCACAGCATGTGTGTGTATGCTCGTTTGACTGTTTTTGTGGGTATATAGGGGAGAGAGAGAAAGAGACAGAAAAGCCGGGGCTAATTAACTATTAATCTAATCTAATGAATCTAATATTTCAAGAGATGCTAGAATGATTTAAGAGGAATACAGTATGCCCTCACTGAACATCCATCTCCTACTGTAATACATAGATGGTTCATGAGACCTAAAATCCACAAATATTCCATAGCAGATCAGAGGGAGAGATGGTGGCACTCACCCATGATCTCCTCTAAACCCTGTGAACATACAGTAGAGAAACCCACTCACAGGGCGAAGGAACCTAATTGCTGGCGTTGGAAAGACGGATCTGTGTGCGTTTCAATGAGTCCCTTTCATATCATAAACAGCCTGTCCACACCAGGGAGTGACCATAACACACCTCGTTGGCTTGGCAACTCTCAAACAATCCCCTCTTTCACGACTCCGCTCTCTACGCTTCGCTTCGCATCGGTTGAAACTTGTCCAGGTGGTGAAATCTGTGTTTCACCAGGACATAAAAACGGGCACCAAAGAGGCATCTATTTCAAAGGCCTGTGGCTAGTAAAGTGGACCTGAGTGTGCATGCACTCAACAATCGCAAACCTTCAAGATCTGTAAACTGATCCAAACGCTACATAGAGTTGAGCACTGTTAGACTGAGCAAAACACAGGCGCAGGCATTCCTTATCTTCTGCAGTAGCCAGAAACAAACACACATTAAGGTATTGTGGTTCAATATTGATTCATTCACCCAGAGGTTATTATTTGCAATGCAAAACCAACTGAATTATCATTAGTAGAACAAGAGCTTTAAATGGATACTGAGACAGGTCGGACATTTTGATAGTTACAACCCATTAATGGGATACTGTTAGATCCATATTTTGACATAGCCAGAGTCAGATGAACTCGTGGATAAAATGTTTATGTCTCTGCATGCAGTATAAAAGAAGTTAGAGGTAGTTTTGCAAGCCAATGCTGAGCCACTGCCTACTAGCGTTAGCGCAAACGATACGCTAGCGTTCCTGTAGACTTCCAGTCATTGTGCTGACACTAGTTATCGTTGGCTCGTGAGACTACCTCTAACTTTCTTCATAAAGCACACATACATAAAAATGGTATCCATGAGTTCGTCTCACTCTGGGTAAGTAGAACAATAAATGGTTTGTAATTACAGTTTACTTAAGGCTATGAATTATCAGACAGATGAAAAATGTTTCATTTGTGTTTCTCAGGTCAACGCATCACGGCAGGAGGGAAAGCTGATGGAAGAATGCGACCTCCTGATTGATATCATCCAGCAAAGGAGACAGATCATTGGGACCAAAATCAAGGAGGGAAAGGTAAGATCCAGGAGTGACCATGGGTCTGAAAGGGGAATCCCATCCAACGCACACACAATCCACTGCACTTTCACTGAGCTGCAGTCTGAACCGTAAGGCCTGGGAGGGAATGTAATAGTAAAACAACAGAAGGGTAAATGTCTCTCACCTTCTGTTCGGGGTCTGCATTGGATCTGTTGGAAAGTCCACCGTCTGTTCACTCTCAATCTGTTCATTTATGATGCAAAGCGAACATTTGAAGAAGGTCACCAGGGGAATTGGACCATGCTTAATTATTAAAATGTCCGACCTACAGGGCATGTCTCAATTATTTTTACTGACTGACTGAGTTGGAGTTCGCTCAGAGCTAACTATTTGTAGTCGTAGAGGAAATGAAAAGGACTTCACACTTTGTGTTACTTTTACTTGCTTCAGTTCCCTTGCTGTATTTCTGTTGGCATTGAAATTACCAATAGCTGTCCAGGGTTCGTCAGAAACCAGGTTCCTGCAGTTTCTCTAAAGGGCTGGACTTCCTTCCTTCCTGGTCTCGTGTCAGGACTTGAGTCAGGAGCGGGGCTTTAAAGTAGAAGTACCAATATCAAGGGCCATAGAGGCAGTTTAGCTCTGGCCTTTCGGCTGGAAATGAAAACCTGCCTAAATGGAAATCCTTTATGGTGGGCAGTTGCCGCTGAGACGATAGAGAGACAATTTGGTATTTTTTCCTGCACCTCTGGCATTGTCCAGATATAGGATGCGGGAGACAAGTTGTTCCACATAAATACCAGTAAATTGCAACAGAAATATACACATACGAATGAAACCAAAGATTAGTTGTTTAGTTAGAGTGGGGCAGAACATGTTGACGAGGGTAGTGTCTCTGACCTTAATACAACATCCAACCAACCACATTTCACTGCCCTCAATCACTCTCTCTAAACCTCTTATTAGGTTAAGAGAAAGCAACAAGCAAAGAACATCTGGATATGATCCCAAACGCCCCATCTGGGCTAAATCTCTACCATCCCTGACGTAGGATTCAGTTAATCACCTTTAACCCAATCTAACCCCCCTCTGTCCTATCTGCTCTATAGGCGGTCCGGATCAGGAAGCTAGCCCAGCAGATCTCCAACTGTAAGCAGTGCATCGAGAGGTCCTCTGCCCTCATCACCCAGGCCGATCAGACCATGAAGGAGACGGACCATGCCCGATTCCTCCAGACTGCCAAGAGTATCACCGAAAGGTGAGCCAGGCCAGCAAGGAGAGTGTGGTAGAAATTCAATAGGAACACTGGCTCTGACTGACCATTGGCAATTCACGGTCAATCCAATGTGCAACTTAGTGGGATAGTTGTGAACTAAACCCTCTGGGATATGTGTTTGTGTTAGGGTTTCCATGGCGACCGCCTCCTCTCAGGTCCTGATTCCAGAGATCAACCTGACGGACACGTTTGACACGTTTGCTCTGGACTTCACCAAGGAGAAGAAGCTGCTGGAGAGCCTGGACTACCTCACAGGTACAGAATACAATCATCTCTGGTTACTAGTAGTGGTGGGCGCAAATAGTAATAGTTCAATACAATGTATAATTTGGCAATATCGTGATATACTGTGATGTTGTTGCCTATATCGTGGTATTGCTTTATATCATGATATCTACTATATAAAAGCACTGACAATATATGTAGCTATAATCTATTGTTAAGAGCATGAGTTGGCATCTCTCTCTACAACCATAACCTAAAAATGTGGTTCAATGCACTTCACCTAACTATGGTCCAAAGTTCCACATCTACATAATGTAAAAATGGTCCTTGTTATTGTCATTGTATGTTATTGCAGTACACATATGAATAGGTTTCTATGAGATCGTGGAAGAGGTTGTTGTTTGGTTTTTGCGATGGCAGAGGGCTTCGCTTGAGGGCTGGCTCACTAAGTGAATTAGTCATCGATGTGTACTCACTGGCGGAGGGTGAAAGCGAGAGAGGGAGAGAGAAAGAGAGGGAGAGAGATGAGAGAGATGAGAGAATAGAGAGAGGAGGGTTAGGGAGGGGAGGAGAGCGAACAATCTCATCAACCAAATCACACTGTCAACCTCTGAAATATCATCTGGGCTATAAATTATCATTAGCAACCAAAAGATTGGCAATCAATATAAGTCACTAGCCTTCAGTCCTCCTTTAAGAGCCACAGTACTTTGTTTGAGGTAAAACAGCACGCTCAAAGGTGAACCACTGTTATTTCATTGTTATGCTAGAGCGCGCATAACATTTTCTATTCTTCCCCTTCTCCAATTTCTCATTACCCTTATCTAGCGCCAAGTCCTCCGGGCATCAGAGAAGAGCTCTGCACTGCATCGTACGACACCATCACCGTCCACTGGACCTCAGACGACGAGTTCACAGTGCTTTCCTATGAGCTTCAGTATGCTATCTTTACAGGGCAAGCCAACGTTGTCAGTAAGTATCTGGGTGTAGGCAAAAATGCAGTCACACATACCAGAAACAGATCCAAGCACACAACTATCTTCATAGGTCAAGCCAATGTTGTCAGTATGTATCAGGGTGTAAGCTAAACTACCCTCTGGCATACCAGACACACCACCAGACACACAATGGTATCTTCACATGGCAAGCCAATGGTGCTAGTAAGTGCACAGAATGCCTTGAGAGAATACTTTGTGCTCACAGAACTCTCTCCTGATGATAACTTTTGTATTTTCCAACTCAAAGCCCCGCGATAAATCGAGTGTAAAGCCAAACAGCTGGAGGACTTAAGAATCAAAACCGAATCATGCGTTTCTTCTCACCGAGCCTGTCGACTAAGGCCAATGGGGTGAGCTCAAATCTCAGGATCTCAGCTTGAGTTATTACAGTGTCAAAGGGGACAGAGTGGGAAGGAGAGACGGAGACTAGCTGACTCGGAGCGAATTACAGTCATAACACGAATCAGTGCTCAGAGCCCTCCTCCCCCACAGATCACGCCTGAATGCCACACTCATGCATACTTCGCTGGGCAAGCAATATAAAATGAGGTCAGGGGATGGGAAATATAGCTTCTTAGATTAAGAGAACAGAGGGGGAAGTGTGGTTTGATGAAAGCAGATGGCTAGCAAACAAGGTTATAGGATGTCATGAGAATAAATAGGATATGATGTCTCATATTGTGAGCATCTAACTTCACTTCAAACAATAGCACTTTAGCAACAACAACAAAAAAGAGAAGAAACTGAAAACTACCAGAACTATAGCTTTAATATTGCAATACATCACCAGTGTTGCTGCAATTTGGAACAAGAGCCGCTGGCTTTTTCCACGCTTAAATCATGTTGAAAACTCCAGTGCCCCCAAATTGAATGCCTTTTTGAATGTCTTTCGATACCGGTATAGAAAATGAATGAACATAAATGTATAATAGAAGTCTACCATGTTCACCCTTGAATGATAATTGAACATAACAATTGTGTCAGATTCTGTCTTTGGAATTCCATTGAGCAGAAGACTCTCTAAGGGCCTTTTTTTAAAAGACTACCAACATCAGCACTTTTCATGAGGGGTGGCGTAAACCCAATGTGACACGTGTTTTATTTCCCCACTTCCTCCTATCCTCATCCTCTGCACACGCTATGTTCTCTTCCCGTTCTCGTTTCACATCCAATCACCAGGTCTAAGCTCTGGGCTGAGGCTGAGGTGTTGTCACAATGTCACATCTTAGAAATGTCTCCGAAAACACTGCAGAGGAAAACGGGTGAAGGCAAACACTGGTCCCATAGGGTCTCACTCAGGGTCATTTAATTGCAGGGCAATTTAATAACTCACTGTGTTTTCTCTCACCAATGTAAATGATGTGTGGCAGGCACTCCGTTCCAAAATGGCTGCCGTGTGTGAGGTGAGAATGGCGCGTTTCCATTTAAAATATTGGCAAACGCGCGATACATTCACAGTGCACTGTACATTTACAGCAGGGCAGCCTTCAGAACACACGTTAGACATGATGATGGGGTATGATGGGATATGGTAGCCTATAGGGACGGACAAAAAGGTGTAATGGGTTCGCACTCAAAAATATGTTGCGTGAAGCTTACGGAGAATACACTGTGCACTCAGCACGATGGCCGCTCTGTCAGAGAATTAAGCCTATGGGCATCAATGTGGCACAGCACAGCTTAGTATAGGTCTATCAATGTACAGCCCAGCCAGTCCCATGGAACAACACAGCCATTGAGAGGTGATTGACCTCCCCCCTCCTAACACCCACAGTAACCACATGAAACAGCAGAGTAGGGTGAATGGCAATAGAAAGGGAATGTGTTGGATCCTAATAAATTAGTCAATATTAATGGCATAATGCTACGTTGCATTCTGGCTGACTGTGGCTTGTTGAAGATCACTGCCGTTTTTCAGAATTAATTCACATTATTCCACGTCTACTACACCCTCCGACGCCAAAATCATATTGGACAAGAATCATTGTCTGAACACACTGATAATGTGTCCTTCCCCTCTCACTTGGGTATGATAAAAGGCCATAGAATTGACTGAGGAAATGACTGCTAGTGGACTTTGGACCGCTCCTCTCTATCCTCTAGCTCTGGTCTCCTAGGAACACATGGATCGACTTCCTCCCCTCCAAACACAAACAGACTCAAACCTACACCTCTCTCACACTATACATACAACTTCGCTAACCAAAGAATGGAAAAATACAATATGATGGGGAAATATGGACTTAATTAAGTGAATGTTGATATTTGGTCAAAGTATGATACTTACCTTGGCTGAGGATTGGCTGTCTCTGCGGCAGGCAAAGTAAATAATTTCCTCATTATGTGACAATGAACTTTGCTTATGTCCTGGAACTCAGTGGTTTACGAGTGACCTTATTATTTGAAAATGTTTGCCTTTTAAAGTTTATCAAGACTTCAACAACAAAGTATGTGTACTGTACATGTGTAGTCTGTGTTGTGGGTCTGTTATAGCCTCTCTGTGTGTTTGTGTTTATGTGACTATGTGTGTGCAAACGGAGAGATATGTGTGTTCACTCATACGCACCATTGCATAGCTGAGTGTGTATGCATGACAACACTGTAACTGTGCGTCTGTGTCTCCCTCCCAGGCCTGTGTAACTCAGCAGACAGCTGGATGATTGTGCCTAACATCAAGCAGAACCACTACACCGTCCACGGCCTGCAGAGCGGCACCAAGTACATCTTCCTCGTCAAAGCCATCAACCAGGCAGGTGCCCGCAGCAGTGAGCCAGGGACACTCAAAACCAACAGTAAGGGCTCCATACATTACGATATAAGGAAACTTGGCATAATGACATGCAGTTTAAGAGAAGTATCTTGTGATTCTTACCTAATATGGTCACAAGATTATGTATCAATACAGTATCCATATTAGGACAGCATCACATGTCAGGGATGGTGTCCTAATATGGACACCATACATACAGCTGCTGCCTTCATAGCATATCCTATCCTAGCCGCTTGCTAACTAAACCATGTTGTCTCTCTCCGTCCTCTTCGTCCAGGCCAACCATTCAAGCTGGACCCCAAGTCCGCCCACAAGAAGCTGAAGGTCTCCCATGATAACCTGACGGTGGAGCGTGACGAGACGGCATCGAAAAAGGGACATGGCCAGGAGCGCTTCACCAGCCAGAGTAGCTACGGAGTCGTCGGCAACGTTTACATCGACAGCGGACGCCACTATTGGGAGGCCCTGATTGGAGGAAGCACATGGTGAGTTAGACCTGGGAGACCTGATGGACCATTGTCTTGCTCTGAACCACATGGTGTTTGGCCTGTTGGATCTGGCTGGGTAGGAACGACAGAGATAGAGGGGCGGTTATGTTAAGCCACTTTCTAAGTCACTTAAAGGTACATTTATACAATATAGACAGAGAATGATTCATTGCACATTTAATAAGTACGAGTTTTTAACGCTTGGTAAGGTTTTAGAGGCCGGCTAACAGTGTCTTCTTACTTCTTTCTCTGCAGGTATGCGGTGGGCATCGCCTACAAGTCGGCCCCCAAGCACGAGTGGATCGGCAAGAACTCTGCCTCCTGGGTCCTGTGCCGCTGCAACAACTCGTGGGTGGTGCGTCACAACAGCAAGGAGCTGGCCATCGAGCCTTCGCCCCACCTGCGCCGCGTGGGTGTGCTGCTGGACTACGACGCCGGCTCGCTTACCTTCTACGACGCCGTGGGCTCACAGCACCTGCACACGTTCCACGTGTCCTTCGTCCAGCCCGTGTGCCCCGTCTTTAATGTGTGGAACAAGTGTCTGACTGTCCTCACGGGTCTGCCCATCCCCGAACACCTAGAAGGGTTGGAAATCCAGGACTGAGACCCCCTGGGAACAAGAGTTCCACCTGGCCAAACCAGACTAAGTTGGGTTGGGTTAGGTTAGGTTAAGCCACCTTCAAGGCACTTTCGGCCACTATGAACTAGCAAAGGCCGTCTTCAGTCTTGAATCATTCCAGAAAACGTCATGCTACCACCTCATGTAATTTTAGGCACTTTGGACCACCCCTTGGGCCAACGTCAATCGCACAGACCACTTTCGATTCAACCACAGACCGCTGTTTGCAGTAGGAAAGAAGGAAAGAGCTACGTAGCTGTACAGTTGTGAATTATAGCATTGCCCTCCCACCTTCATGACTATGGAACAAAAGTAGCCATGAATTTAAATGTTTTTACTACCATTTTCTTGTGCTTATATGATAGATATTAATTATCGAAGTGTAAGAAAATAGCCTAGATAAATTCCAATATGTACATTTTCCCTTAAGTTTACACATTGTTCATACAGTATTTATGGTCAGTTTACCAGGGATAGGAGACATTTATAAATCTAGGGAAATTATTTTGATGCAATTTATCGATGTTACTTTCTAATCTAGGAAAAGTATTGTGTCCTAATACATCTATGTGTAAATTATACATATTTTGTGACAACATAATTACTTTCTCCCTTACAGTACCTTGAACCCAGTAAAAGTACTGTTGCATTTTAGACAAGCAGGGATACACAACAAATTGTGTCTTTCATTTTTGTCATGTTTTGTCTTCTTTGCAATGGGATAGGTTCTTTGTAGTTCAGCCATGCATGCCAGTGAGAATCTCTCAGGTCTATTCCAAATCCTGTTTTCATCCATGAAAATAATGCAAACTACCTTGTCCTCTCCTGAGTGAACACTAACTTCCTACTGTCCTTAGCAGTTGTCACAAACCTGAACTGAAAAACACTTCCACTTTGTTGTTAGGTACAGTGAGGACAAGACTATTACAATCATTTCTCTGTTCAGGTCCAGTGGCGCTGGGAGGTCAATTTCAATGACAACAGCCACGCCTTTGGGCATTTGTCATCCATATGTCACACAGGGAAGCACCACACTTACAAACTCAGTCATTATTTCACCAAGGTCGATGCCACTATTAGCCACATCTTGACCACAGTATGACCCAGTGACCATGAACTCAAGTGTTGTAGGATACGTCTCGCCACCACACACAGGCACTCCATGATGTACGTAACGTATTATGTTCTCTTTTACTCTGTCTTCTTTCAAAAGAAGGACCGTCTTGATATTTTACAGACCATCTTTTTGTTTTTAAAGGAACAAAATGGATTGGTTCACTCATTAATATGTGTCTTAGGTGTGGTTTGGGATGATCTGTTTCCCTATATTGGATGCAGCGATTATCTACTCTTTTAACCTCTTCCAGCTAGGGTCCCATTTTCCGAATTTTCGCCTGTCTGACGTGCCCAAAGTTAAATGCCTACCACTCATGGCCAGAAACTAGGATATTTACATATTTAGTACTATTGGATAGGAAACACTCTGAAGTTTATAAAACCATTAAGATATAGTCTGTGGCTATTCCAGAACAGATTTAGCAGGCAAAAACCAGAGAAATTTCTGTCCGAATTTATTTTTCTTTGGCTCTCCTCTCATTTTGAAGCCCATGTAATATTTTTCTATGGGGAATAGGACCGAGGTTGCAGTACTTATGGCTTCCACTAGATGTCAACAGTCTCTGGAAAGGGTATGGAGGAAAAGCTCTGACCAGATCCTTAGAGAGAGAGAATTACTACGGGTAGGGAAAATAGGTAAACAGACGTGCACGTTCACGAGAACGTGAACGCGCCCAGCGCGACCAACTTTCTTTTAGTCTTTTAACGTTTCACTTACCGTTCTTGTAAAATATGATCGCTATTATTCATAAAAAGAATACATAAGGATGCATTATTAATGATATTTGATTTGTTTGTGAAAAAGATGAGAGGTATAATTTGAGCGATCCCTTCACTGTAAAGCGGGCGAGTAGACTGACAATGCTTGGTGGAGTAGCTGAACGTAACGTGCCAAAAACAACGGATATTTATGGATATAATTATTTACTTTTTCTAACAAAAGAACCATGGATTATCTTGTTTGGACACTTGGGAAGACCTCAGAAGAAGTTATTTGAAAGGTAAGCGATTTATATTAGCTGTGATATGGATATTTTGAGAACCGAGCTGGATATGAATTTATGCTAATGTGGAAAATATGTGAGGTACTAGCCTCAAACAATCAAATGTAGTGCTTTCGCCGTAAAGCCTTTTTAAAATCTGACAACGCAGTGATATTGCCAAGAAGCAGAGCTTTTGATGGCTATGCAACACTATGCAACACTTGTATATCGAAGTTAAATATTACGAATATGTATTACGAATATGTATTTTGAATTTGGCGCGTTATGTTTGCTCTGAAAACGATCCCGCTAAAGGGATCGGCGCGCTAAGAGGTTAATGTTACCACAAAAACTGTTTAAATTCAGTTGTATGTTTGAATCCTGTGGACACTATTTTAGGAAAGAGGATTGGAATGCTTGTGTCACTGTACAAATATGAAGTAGCATTTGTCGATTGTCAAAGGTTCAATAAAGAAAGATACATTTTAACTTGTTTACTGCTTCCTGTACTGTATATTTTATACACACACACACACACACTTTGTCGTAAACATCACTTTAGCAATAGTTACCGACCATCAACGTAGCCTAGTATATCGTTTTTTCTCTTTCTAGACCATTGCCTTCCCACCATAAACCAAGCCAACCAGCCATCTATGTCTAAGTTTATCCTTCAAGCTGGTGAATTTATCCTGAGAACTTCCTGTAGACAACAGGGCCTCTTCCTGGTCCGCTAGAGGCTTTTGTCTCTGGTTCACAGGGGCAACGGTGTGACCGGGCAATATGGGCCTTACCCAAAACAATATGGGCCTCAGACAAAACAACAAAGACCTGAATACAACTGACTGGGGTACTTCCTCTTACAACTAACATACATGTTTGACAACAGTGTTTGGGAAGGTGTGTGTGTGTGTGTGTCTGTGTGTTGTAGTCCTTCTTGTATGCATTTTACCTAAAACGGTACTCCACTGAGTGTCTCAGGGTTGCCATCCCACTGGGCAAAAACTGTGATGATGTGGAAAACTGATTGGACTTGCAAAAAGTAATCAATGTCATTTAGTATTTTTTCAATTCAATGACAGGGTGAAATTTTTGATTGATTTTACATTTGCATCATTTAGCAGACACTCTTATCCAGAGCAACTAGGGTTAAGTGCATTGCTCAATGACAGATTTGTTTTTATCTTCACCTAGTCAACTTGGGGATTCAAACAAGCAACCTTTTGGTTACTGGCCCGCTAGGTTACCTGCCGTCAACATATCACATTGAATTCACGTTAGTTGACAACTCAACCAAATGTAAATCAAAAATAGATGTTGAACTGACATCTGTGCCCAGTGGGATGGTACAGTGATTCTCAAGAGGCAGCTCCTGCACCAGCCCAGGAAACTGTTAGGATGACATGATTTTCAATGACATCTCTTTTGGTCCCCCAGTAGAAAAGCTTTAGGGATTTGCTGTGTGTTTGGTGTGTGTGTGATGGCATATGTACGCTGTGCATGTGTGAGTGTACATGCGTGCATGCATATGTGACTGTGTGCGTGCATGTGTGTTGTTCATGAACTTACAGTGACCCTGCACATCAGTTACTGGTCAGTGGAGGTTATGACTGAGCAGGAGCGCTGTGACATTTCCCTCATGGCTGGATGTTTGGCCAACACACCAGGAATCTTAGCTGCCCGTGAGAGAACTGCCCAGAATCACAATCTACAGACACAGGAAGTGAAGGATAGTTGATAAGAAGGAAATAGGAAAAATAACAAAAACAAATGTCTATATCAACTGCCTTCATTCAATTTGATAAACATTGTCTGGTTTCATGTGGCTATTTCGTTGTATAACAAGCATCTACATACATTTCAATAGGACACCCATATTGTTGGTCACGTTTTGAAAGGAAAATAAATAAAAGTTGTCCATATAATTATACTTTACATTATGGCACATGATACTCTTTTCTTCAAACAAAAAGTATTACATCGACTGGATGACTGGAACGAATTGCAAAAAACGCTGAAGCTGGAGACTTATATTTCCCTTACGGACTTTAAACATCAGCTATCTGAGCAGCTAACCGATCGCTGCAGCTGTACATAGCTGTACATCTGTAAATAGCCCATCCAATCTACCTATTGTTTTTATTTACTTTTCTGCTCTTTTGCACACCAGTACTTCTACTTGCACATCATCATCTGCTCATCTATCACTCCAGTGTTAATTTGCTAAATTGTAATTACTTCGCTACTATGGCCTATTTATTGCCTTACCTCCTCACGTCATTTGCACACACTGTATATAGACTTTTTTTTCTATTGTGTTATTGACTGTACGCTTGTTTATTCCATGTGTAACTCTGTGTTGTTGTTTGTGTCGCACTGCTTTGCTTTATCTTGGCCAGGTTGCAGTTGTAATTAGCTTACCTGGCTAAATAAAGGTGAAATAAAAAAATATTTTTTTATTTTAAACTGTGGATGCCGAGTAGAGCCAACTCCATGAATGGCCAGCAGAGGCCAGTATAATGTGAAAAGAAAGTACTTCATCCATAATCCATAACATAATTTGGAAAAATCATAGAACGTCTTGTGCCAATGTCTAACGGTCAGGGTTGTGATTTAATATGATTCATTACAATAGGACCACACATGCTCAGTTGAATCTGTGAAGTTTGGCTCTTAGTATGGGTTATGGTTAGGGTTAATATGTCTGATACAGGTGTCCAAGTATCAACAATGATCTGACAGTACTGATTGTACTTTATCAAAACAACATCTGTGAATTTGGAGTACTATAACATAAACAAAGAAAACAAATGAGGAAAATATCCTATTAATTCCCTGACTACAGCTGTTCCAGTAATCAACGTTGGATCCTAATCAAAAGCTTACTGATTCCTCTTACACAATGTTTCGCTGCATGCTGTGTAATAAATTGCCGATTGATTCGCTGTGCCGCTGATGGATCATAAGGCTGGGAAGCAACTAAATCTGATGATTTAAGTCCTACTGCCCTGGGCCCAGTTTTTCTAAAGTTATCTGGATTTTGCCTAAATGCATGGAGAAAAAAAAAATATAGAATGGGAGTCCCCATTCAAGTAAACTATTTGTCAGTTCTATTCATTCTGTGCCTATGCATTTAATCCTATCCGATAGGCAAAATCCAGATGGACAACTTTTGAAAAACGGGGCCCTGGGGATACAGGATTATTAGGATAGATAAATGAGAAGGGAGGAGTTTTGGAGTCACTTGTAAACAAGCATCATTCTTGCTTCCTTCTTTCCTGGTCTGATCATACATGATCGGATGGCCTAAATGTTCACAATACGTGATTACAAAGCACAACAAATGGCATAGCGTGACAACCCTGACTTGCACACGACACATAATGCACCCACAATTCACTGTGTAAAAACAGATGGAGACTTTTCATCAGATTGATATGGTTTGTACCAGCATAGTCAGACAGAGCATGCTCTGTATCCAGTTACACC
Source organism: Brachymystax lenok tsinlingensis (assembly GCA_030435695.1). Classification (NCBI taxonomy): domain Eukaryota; kingdom Metazoa; phylum Chordata; class Actinopteri; order Salmoniformes; family Salmonidae; genus Brachymystax; species Brachymystax lenok. Next base: position 72,172,213 of record CM059814.1, read on the forward strand.
AGTATTCATCGACAAAAAAGTTAAGAGAACATGTCAAAGAGGATAGAATTTCATAGCGGATACACTTTCTTGAGATCATCATGTCTCAAGTGAAGATGGGAAGGTCTGTAATCACAATTATCAGTATAAATATGATATCCTCCTATGTTCCCTCCATCAAGCCTAATCAGAACTGGGAAGGTATCAGGTCTGTAATCTAACATCATAATAGTTCTGATGTTCTTTCATCAGACCTAATCATAACTGAGAATAGCGGGGGAGCTCTTGAGAGCTGGGTCAGAATGACAAATGATACGCTCGTTTCATCTTAAATCATATTTTCCACCAGCCCTCTCTCTCCATTTGGTTGAGGTAGCTCTGACAACTCCTGTATCTGTCTGCACCACTCTCTTACATCCCCACTGGGCAAGTTCAATTAAGAGGCAGCTCACAAATACACTCAATGCAAAGTTTTGGACTCTGTCTCACCTCTCTTGCACTTTCTTTCTTCTCTGTCTGTCTTGCTGTTTCTCTCTCTCTCTCTCTCTCTCTCTCTCTCTCTCTCTCTCTCTCTCTCTCTCTCTCTTTCTTCTATGTCTGTCTTGCTGTTTCTCTCTCTCTCTCTCTCTCTCTCTCTCTCTCTCTCTCTCTCTCTCTCTCTCTCTCTCTCTCTCTCTCTCTCTCTCTCTCTCTCTCTCTCTCAATTCAATTCAATTCAATTCAATTTGCTTTATTGGCATGACGTAACAATGTACATATTGCCAAAGCTTACATTTGATAGGAGGATATCTTCTCTGTCTGTCTGTCTTGTTCTCTCTCTCTCTCTCTCTCTCTCTCTCTCTCTCTCTCTCTCTCTCTCTCTCTCTCTCTCTCTCTCTCTCTCTCTCTCTCTCTAACTCTCTCTCTCTTTCTTCTCTGTATGTCTTGTTCTCTCTCTATCTCTCTCTCTCTTTCTTCTCTGTATGTCTTGTTCTCTCTCTATCTCTCTCTCTCTCTTCTCTGTCTGTCTTGCTCTCTCTCTCTTTCCCACATTTAGTCAGTCAGCCAGTGAGTCAGTCTCTCCATCCTTTCACAATAGTCAGCAATTTTATCCTGACAGCCAAGAGAATCCAATTATTTTACACCCCTCAATCCTAAAATCTTCACTCAGGGTGAAACAAACTTGGACAGGCCCCCCTTTTACCAGTGCACCAGCTAATTAAGTGATGATAATTTATTGCACTCCACATTTGCAAGGGCTTTTGTGCTTTCAAGTCATTGTAAAAAAAGCAGCTTGAGCAGCCGAGCGTCTGAAAACGATAAAGCCATAAATTGAAAGGTCACCGCATCAGCGCTAACGTGTTACCTAGGTGTTTCAGTCTTTTCCCTGACCTTTCCCTTCCACTAATCTACAAAGTAAGAGCAGATCCAATGGGAATTGAGATTGTGAGGGCAGCCGAGCAACAATGAACAGTGAGGTCACTCAAGGACGTGCGCAGCCAGTTTTCATCCGACCGTTAACATTCTGAAGAGAAGCTCTAGCTTACACTGACTCCCAGACACAGGACATGTACAGCCCCCTGGCTGGGTGAAATAGATGCTGACGCTCCAATGGCTTACCACAGTTTAGCCCTCCCCCCTCCCCCTCAAGGTCTGAGCAGTTTAACAGCACATTTTCTGTAATTCATTGTTTTTTTTGCCATGGCTATGACGTGTACATATGCTATCTGGGGGGGGGGGGCTTGGTACACTAGTGCCCAATGGTGAAAAAGCAGAGAGCCTCACTTATGTCACCCCAGGTTGAAACGGCGCTGCCTTTAAAAAAAATGAAGATAGCAGAGAGATGATGTGAGACGCCGTGACTCAGTAGGTTGAACAAACAAGCGGAGGTGTGTTTGCACAGGGGGGCGGGATATGACGGGGCGCATTGCAAGGCTAATTGCTTATGGATTACCTGTGCAGAGTCCCCTTGGAGAGAGATTTGGAAGTGGCACTCTCCCAGGTGACACTTAAATGGCATGTTGCTGCCCCTGTTGTGTTGAAGGAAAGACAGTTCAGGATTAGATGCATCTGTGTGTGTGAAGGGGGTGAGGGGGGGTTAGTGTGTGTGAGTGTGTACTTAAAAACATACTGAAACAAATACGTTTCACTCTTAGCGTCTCAGATTGTAATCCATAACTCAATATGCAAGCAGTCACCCAGCATTTCCATGTGTCAATGCATCATTGAATAACTAATGATAGAGTGAGGATTAATACAACAAAATAGAAGAAAATCTAAGTTATAGGGCCTTATTGTTTAAATAATGCTGTGTACAGTATAGTATGGACAGTATATGAACAGGAAAGGTGTGTACAGCAGTAGTTATATAGGATGAGCCTTGACTGGAATACAGTATATACACATGAAGTGGGCAAAACAGTATGTAAACATTATTAAAGGGACCATTGTTCAATGACTCTATATATATAGTACAGCAGTCTCTAAGGTGCAGGGTAGAGGACTGGGTGGTAGCCGGCTGGTAACAGTGACTGAGGTTCAGGGCAGGGTACTGGGTGGAGGCACCTGCACTGTCTCCTACTTCTAGATGGTAGCAGAGTGAACCGTCCGTGGCTCGGGTGGCTGAGGTCCTTGATGATCTTCCTGGCCTTCCTGTGACACCGGGCGCTGTAGATGTCCTGGAGGGCAGGCAGTGTGCCCCCAACGATGCGTGAAAACAATATCTTTAAATACATCTGGACATTATACAAATGTTACCCTTTTTCAGACATATACATGACAAAGGTTGTCATATTTGCCTTTGATTTTGACATCAAGAAGATTATTGCTCTTCAATACTTCTCTGGAGTTTGCCATTGAGGAGGAATGACCTGCATAAAGATCTCTCATCGGGGGACAAAACATGTATATTTTCTAAATGAAAAAACAAACCCAGCATATTGATTCGCTTTGATATAGCATCCCTTAACTCCTCTTGATGATAGGCAATATGAAAATAAATGTTCTTACCAGGTGAGTTGTGAGGTGAATGGGAATGATACAATTTCTACATCCGAACACCAGAGGGTGCTGTGGACACATGCATGAACCCAAGTGGATGCTTAGTGGCCTGGGAAAACCTGGCTTGGAGCCCCATGGGGCCTCTTTCTTACCTCTGCAACACTGTCGTTCAGAGAGCTAACACCAAACAGAGGCAGCAGAGACAATGCAAAACAAGACTTTATCCTCATTTGGTTGGTCACGTATGCTTTCCGTGTCGCCCATTCTTACTCCAAACCGAGACCTAGCCCTCCGGTGTGGATCTTTGTCCGAAAATACAAATGTCGGACCATGTTTTTACTCTAAGCCTCCCTCAACCCATTCCATATTCACGACCCTCAATGTTTGCTACTTCCTGGGGGCAGCAGGCGAAATCATGTCTTTAGGAGATGAATGTCAACATTCCCTCCCGGCAGTTAGTGTGCTGAATGCATGCCGGAGTGATACAAACAACCTGGGGATGTTGGTTATGTTTAATACCCATTTGGCGCTGCGATTTTATGGGTCAGCACGGCTCCAGTGAGACGAGCATCAGTCGAGAGATTCTCCACTGCACACCTGCACAGCAATGCAATCCAGCTCCATTCGCTACAGGAGACTGCAACCAAATAGCATTGACACTATTTATATATTGTATCATTGAGGCGTACGCTAACTAGGCTAACTGCTCTGCAGATACTGAGCAGTAGATGGACACAACTAGACTACATCTCTAAACGTTAATTCAATCACTTGGAGTCATAGGAGTGCAGTAAAATGTTGTCTATGAAATAATAATGAGTAATGAACAAAGGAAAGATTATACCTTCTGGTGGTGCAAAACCTGACCCGATTAAAACACAAGTGTAAAAGAAAACAAGTGTGTGTGTGTTTACGTGTATGTGCACAAACTCAGTGTGTGTGTGTGTTTCTCTGAGTTAGTGTGTGCATGTCTGCGCATGCCTGTGTGCGTGTACTTCTGTCTGTGTGTGTGTGTTTCTCTGTGAGTGTGCATGTGTGTATGTGTGTGTGTGTGTGTGTGTGTGTGTGTGTGATTTTGCATGTTTTACCATAGTCTCTGATATTCTTCTCACCACCTCTGACCTGTAGATTGACAGGGATTTCCAGGGGTCCTGAGGAGGATACTTTAAAGCACTTTGTAGGAATAGTCAGCCAGCAACACAACAGGGGATTCAAGGCATCACTCCTTCAATCAACCTGTAGAATTGGAGTGAGCTGCTCAACATCGGCCCACTCACACTCCAGAGCACAGAGAGGGGATTTCAGAGCCTCACAGGTAGCCCTTTGTAGACCTGCCAAATCTACGGGAGGGAGGTGGAAGCCGATTTCCACCCAGTCCATCTCTCCACCCCTCTGCCTGGACGAGTTTGAAGACTTTTAACCTCAGCCTTTCTTCTTGTGGGTGGGGATAATTCATGGCGATCTAAAGCTGAGATCTTATGAAATGCCATTGGAATTCGACTTCCTCTTACTGTATATTCTCACTATAGGTGTATAGTTCTGTCTACAGTTGAATTATATTTTTGAATGAATATAAAAGGTATCAACGTGCCATGCACAGTGCCATGAATCGACAGTATGCAGATGGGGTATTAGGGATCAATAGTTTGTTAGTCTCCCCTGTTAGACGATCTGTCAAAAGTAAGTGCATGTGCCCATGGACTCTTTGTAAAATGCAAACCTAATGGTTGGATCAAAGGTCGAGCGGCGGAGACCAGCAGTTCAAAATCGATGGCCGGATTAATCTCGTTCCACTGTGCAGCTATTACAGCAGGGGAGTGATCACTAGACCATTGCAAAGGCCAGCCTTCATCTCTGTAATGATCAAATGTGTCGGATGACAAAAGGTACACTTTTAGGAACCACTGCAACATAGACATAGACTCTCCACCTTTCCAGCCTCGACAAAGATGCACTTCGATTGAGACGTATGCCAAACACTGTGAGGCATTATTCTCCCTGACATGCTCCTGTGCACCTCTCAATCCAACACCTTATCCTTACCATTAAGGGATGAGCACATGATTTTTCATTGACACACCTCCCCGCTCTCACACACAGTATGATTCCATGGAAAGAAAGGAGGGTGGAAAGATACCGTGAGTAATCTTAAACCCCTAAATCTGGAATTGTAAGCTTAACTGGCTATTTATAGTCCTTTAGTCTCAACCCTAGCACCCAATAAAACCCCTCATTCTCCTCCCTTACCAATTTTTTTTTATATAAGCAGATTGGCATGGGAATAAGCAGAATTGAGTGGAAACTATTCAAATTGAGACTTTACTTTATTCTTTTCCACCAGAATCCCCTGACAACCAGAGCTGGCCTTTCATATTAACCCGGGCTCCCTTCCCTCCTCCCCCTCTTCCTCCTCGAACCTCCAGCATCAACCAACCACCAAGGGATCAATTGAACTACAAATTCAATGATTTCTTTGGCAGCTCCTGCATTTCCTTGGAGAAGCCATTCCTCTAGCTATCAGTCGAGGGGGGAAAAAAAGAGCAAAAAAAAAAGAGGAGAAAAAAAGCATCCAGTTGCTATAGGATGTTTAGCACGTGGCTCTGACTGGTCTTGGCAGAGGAGTTGCTGCATTCACTCCCAGCAAGGCTAAATAAAAAGCTGTAAGAGGAAATGAAAGAGGGCCAAAGGATAAGATCAGGAAATACAATAAGGAGCTGTCTTGTAAACAACACCTTGATGGCAAAAACAGATAATACAAGGAACTGTATTGAACATCCATTAAATTCTTTCGGACAGGGGGTGTGTGCTGGCTTTTTTTTCAGCTTGTGTTTGCGGTTTTTCAGGGTGCGTTTGCGGTTTTTCAGTTATTTAAACAATTGCTTGTTTAAATAACACGATTTATCGTACCAGTCATGATACATGATGCACTTTCACGGCATTCAGCATGCTCATAAATAGCATACATAAGCAAAGATTTGGCATTATCATTGATTTTATTCATACATAAATAGGCCACCCTCGAAGATAATGAACTTAGCTGGAGTATGCATTATTCACTCAATAGAACAAAAGAATAATATTAGATATGAATATTTGTTTTTGGAGCATGGGTGATTAGTCGTGGTGTGTGAGAACCTGTTTAGAAAATATGATGAGTGTGAAGACCCCGAAGGAAGGATCAACTTTATAGGGCAGAACAAGTGAACCGTTCCACCAGCGTATAAGACATCACGAAAGGATGCTGTGACACATTTACTTCCTCAGGCCTCATCTCACCAAGTGGTTGTAGTACACTAATGGAAGAATATTTATAAAAGTTCTCGTCCAGCATAATATATAATATAATACATGCCATTTAGCAGATGCTTTTATCTAAAGCGACTTACGGTCATGCGTGCGTACATGAAAGATTACTTCATTTAATGGATGTAAAGTGCCTGTAGGCCGAAACATGGAATAGCTAGTTCCGTCTCTCACATTATGGAGTCCTGAAATAAAAAGGCATCTCTTTCTCCTTCTTTCTATTGCGAATGAGAGTACAGCCCAACAATAACAACAGCAGCAGCAGCAGCTGTATGTCTGTCTAAGAGAAGTCTGTGTTCCTCTACACTAGCTGACAGAGCGGTGTTTGTCCGCGTCAGCAGTTTATGTGACAGCCTGAGGAGGTCTTAAAGTATCTGAAGGATTGGATGGAGTTGTTTGATCACCACAACACTGTACTTCTTCCAGTACTTTCAGGACTCTCAGTCCCTCTCCTCTTGAAGGTTCGAGGAGCTTCTACCCACGTACCATTGTTGTCTGGAGGAGTGGTGCTGATGGTCAGAAGACTGTTGTGTTCTAATAGCCTGACCACCCACACCCACACGCTTGTTGAGGGACACTTTATCAGTGGAAATGTTTCTGCGATGTCCCCAATAATTATATGTTAACTGCACCCACAAGACTTGTGCGGGAACTTTGAAGACTCATAATGAAGACTGAGAACGTTTCTGCATGAGGGGACAGAAAAAAAATATGTTCTACTCTTAATGTTGACTAGTGACCATTCATCTGGTATTCCAACACATCAGATCACATTGATATGATGTGTTGGAAAATCTCTATGTACTGTACATGATGTACATTCCATGCAAAAAGTTGAGTTTTTCTACATTTTAGTCCACGTCAAAGCAGCAAAATGTATAAGATACTACATTTAGTGGGGCATCTATAAGTTAGTTATCACGTCACTTGAGTTCATCATAACAGTTTACAACACAGTTATAAGAGGCCATTCTAGAATATTAGGACATACCCCAGGCCAAGTGGAGGCTGCTGAGGGGAGGGCAGTTCATAATAATGCCTGGAATGGAGTACATGGAATGGTATCAATCACGTGTTGGATACCATTCCATTGACTCCATTCCAGCCAGTATTATGAGCCGTCCTCCCCCCAGCAGCCTCCACTGCCCAGGCCAGGTCCTCATTTTATCTGATGAGCGAGGATGGCCACGCCGTCGCCATTTCTCGCAGCTGGTAAAGATCAAGAGTGACAACACACACACACAAGCCTCTCCCAATACCCATGGATGTGTACTGCATGAGTCTCTATGAGTGAGAGGTGAACTCCCGATTAAACACTACTCGACGCCACGTTCATCCTTCCTCCCTCCGTGACATAAGTCAGGGCATTTAGATCACTTAGCACTTTCTGAATCACTGCCTCTCTCTGGAGCTCACAGTAGCCTCCTCCCCGGCAGCCAATGACATGGGGAGGAGGATAAGGGTTCATCATACAAGAAATAACCCATCAGGGTGAAAATATTACTCCTTCCTCATCTACATTCTTGACTTTGTATCTTCATTCCTGCTCTCTTCAAGTGTCTTTGAATGTTGTTCACTTATTTGCAATTTTCCAGTTCAGTGGAACCTGTCTTTAACGTCGAATGACAACATGCTCTTCTGAACACGTACATGTACAAATTACCTTGACTAACCTGTACACCCACATATTGACTCAGTACCGGTACCGGCCGTGATAAAGCCTTGCTATTGTTATTTCCTCGTGTTACTTTTTATAAAATGTTTTACTTTAGTTAATTTAGTAAATATTTTCTTAATTCTATTTCGTGAACTGCATTGTTGGTTAAAGGCTTGTAAGTAAGCATTTCACTGTAAGGTCTACACTTGTTGTTTTCGACGCATGTGACAAATACAATTTGATTTGAACCTTCTGGAATAGAAAATGCCGGACTTCCATGCATTTTTTTTATTCCCCCATGACTGGTAGACTACAACTCATTTGTTAGATAACTTTGTTCTGGCACACTGCGACTGAACATTTTATTTTTTTAATGTTGCGACTCTTGAGACCCTGGGCAGATTTCTCCTCCTCCACTCTTTGCGTGAGCTTGTCAACACCCCAAAGTCACTTTCGCTGTCTTTCTTTACAACGGAGTTAGCGAAAATTGCTTCTACCTCATTGCCTAAGCGACCTCTGAAACCGACTTCTGTCTCGGGCCAACCTGTGCTGACAACCCCCCACTGGAGTAAAAATCCGGCACATGGGCGCCAGCTCCCCGCTCTATACACCACACGCTGTCTCCATGCCCCAGGATCCTCTCTATTCCAATCCTGATTGACTTCCCTCTTGATAAAAGCCTGCTAGCTCTGTAGGTCATCCAGCTAGTAGAAAAGAGACAAAAAAATTGAAAGAGAAACAAGGGAGTGAGTGAAAAAATTTAACAAAGAACCCACACGTGCTCTCACAGTGTGGTGGTGGTATATCTCACTCTCTGTAGCATGGTAGAGTCTGTCCATCTGTCCATTTGTCTGTGGCATGGTGAAATTCACTTATTTTATGTCTGGGTATGATCTGAAAGGGAGAAGCATTTGCTTGGGGAGAAAGTTAAAAGCATTAAGGAGAGTCTAATATGAAAGTGAAAGTATAGTTTGTGGTTGTGCATTTTCAAGCGGTGTATTAAAATGACCTGAAATGAGGAAGTGCAACCACTACCCAGGACTGTAATGCTATATTATTTTTGTCATGACTGTTTCTATGCACTTTCAATAGTATCCACTTTCTATGCAATTATAGGCACAAATGGGTTGTTTTAAATGGGCAACACTGAGTAAAATAACTATGGCACTCAGTCTCCGTAGCAAAGTGTCTTAAATTGGATTTGAACATGTGGGTACTCGACGTCACATGTCCTCCTCCTCACCAGGTAATTGGTATTCATTAGCAGGCAAACGTCACCAGAACTTGGCACTAACAAAACATCCTGTTCTTTTCTGTTTAACCATGGGAGAGCAGGGGGGAACATTAGCTGTAGTAGTCTTTGAAAATAAGCTGTTTGGAAATGATGTGAGTGTTAATTGGGCTGAGGACGTGCTCACTTTTTCTGTCTTCTGGGGACTGCCTATGTAGTACCAAAACCCCGGGTCTAGCCAATCAGCATGATACAGTTGCTCCGTTTTCCTGTCAGAACAGCTTGCTCTAACACAACACACCTCTCAAGAGTTCAGAGCTTTCATTTGCTTTGTAGGTTTTTTTATTTGGGACTTTTTTCTCTTGAGACATTTTTAAATTTGGCACGCACTTCAGAGTCAAATAGGACTACTGAATTCAAAAGAAAAATGTAAATAGCAAAGTGGGATTCGGGTCCTTTTAAAAATGTAACGTTAATTCTCATTACAAAATGAACATCGTTGGAGAATAATCCTTGGCAGTTAAAGCAGGGAAGTGCTAATATTTCCACAAGACTAAATACGTCAAGCATGACTGGAGGGAACCGGGAAGTAGGCCGCCCGCGGAGGGAGGGGAAGGGAAGTCGACGTGAGAAGATCACTGTGTAGGTGAGAAGGGAGACTGGGGCATCTGACGCAGGCAAGAGAGGATGGGCTGTGTGTGTAAGTAGGTGTGTGTGTGTTTGTGCATGTGTGCACGTGGCAAAGGAACACCGGCACAAATTTGTAAAATGCAAATATGACCCAATCAAACACGCAGGAGAGGGAGAAGAGTGAGACAGAGTGTAAGATAAACATAGAAATGTGATTCTATGATATAAATAGAGAAAGAAAGTGACATAGAGGGATATGGAGAGAGAAGGTAGGAAGAAGCAAGGGAGGAAGGGCCCAAAATGAAGGTGTTGAGCAACTTTCAGATGAATTATGAATTATAAACAACCTAGGGAGAGAAACCCTCTACGGATTCGAGACGCTGTACTGATGTGTTACTGTGGTAAAAGCAAGAGACTCTTCATACGGTGACTTTTCAGAGAACAAGATAACTGTTGCCGCAATATGTATCCACGTCTTGAACACCAGTTGATGAGCTACTGTTGAAATTAATGATGGTAAATGGCTCTCTATTTCAAATACATTTGATATAAGAGATTCAGGATGGCTAATAGTAGTGGAGAATTACTTTACTCTGTTGAAGCAGGTGATGACACAATCAGGAAGCATAATGACTGTATTCTAGGATCAGTGGCCTTTAGATAATAATTAATTATATTATATAGACAGAGGGGACCTGATCCTAGATCAGCACTCCTACTCTGAGATTCTTTGTGGAAAGAGAATCGGCAGTCAGGCTTTTGTGGTGCTGTCCGTGGTTCTGAACCTCCTCCGTCCCTCCACCGTCTTTCTCATTTGTTATTGTTAGATATACGGTGAGATAATTTGCAGTTCTTCAGTAATTGGAATGACCAGATTGTGGCCGGTGCGTGGGCAAAGACAATAAAGAACACATCCACCTTTGAAAAGCAGTCAAAACAGAAGAGACACACACACTGTACACACACGCATGAGCACAAACACACAACATGCATGAGCACACACACACTGTCACAACTTCCACCGAAGTCGGTTCCTCTTCTTGTTCAGGCGGCGTTCGGCGGTCGGCGTTGCCGGTCTTCTAGCCATCATTGATCCACATTTAATTTTCCATTTGTTTTGTCTGTGTTTTCCACACCTGGTTTCAATTCCCTCAATTACATGTTTTGTATATAACCCTCTGTTCCCCCCCATGTCTTTGTGTGGGATTGTTGTTTGTAGTGCTTGTGCACATTATTTTGACTGGTGCGTTCCAGGGTTATTTTTGTGCCCATGTACTCTCATGTTGTTTGAACCGTTGGGTTGTATATTAAACGACTACGTATATTACCCAGTTTTGCTTCTCTGCCACCAGTTACGCAACCCCTACACACACACACGTGTTTGAACATGGAAAGATTCTGCACAGTTTATTTGGAAGATTCTCTCATTTATTTGTAACTTGCTTCCTCCTCCTCAACCAGGCAAAAATGTCCTTGTGAAGAGCCCTCATTACAGTATCTCTTCTCAAACACACACAGAAACACGTCTGGAACTGGGCATCAAAGTCAACCGAGCTCCTTTAATATGTGGGTCTGAGCAGCAGGGAGAGAGTGGGCCCTGCGGCACAACCAGGGCTGATTTCAGTGACCCGGGCCACTCTGTGAGATCTGTGAACTGTGTGTGTGATGTATGCGCAGTGGAACCTCTGAGGAAAGAGTTCGCTATTGAAGTGGAGCAAAGATGAATCAACTCCACTCCCCAGGCCTGGCTCCCTTCAGATCTCAGATCAGTATTTGACAGTGGTGGAAAAAGTACCCAATTGTCATACTTGAGTAAAAGTAAAGATACCTTAATAGAAAATTACTTAAGTAAAAGTGAAAGTCAGCCAGTAAAATACTACTTGAGTAAAATTCTAAAAAGTAAAAAAAGTATCGAAAGTAAATGTAATTGCTAAAATATACTTAAGTATCAAAAGTAAAAGTATAAATAATTTCACATTCCTTATATTAGGCAGTGGCACACTCCAACACTCAGACATATTTTACAAACTAAGCATTTGTGTTTAGTGACTGACCAGGGATGTTCTCTTGATGTGTGTGAATTGAACCTTTTTCCTGTCCTGCTAAGCATTCGAAATGTAACAAGTAGTTTTGGGTGTCAGGGAAAATGTATGGAGATAAAAGTACATTATTTTCTTTAGGAATGTAGTGAAGTAAAAGTAAAAGTTGTATAAATATACATAATATACATATAAATACAGATACAGATACCCCAAAAAACTACTTAGGTAGTGCTTTGAAGTATTTTTACTATTTAACTTCTTGGGGATGGGTGCATGAGGTGACCGTTTTGGAGAGCCTGGCGTGCCCAAAGTAAAATGCCTCCCATTCAGGCCCAGAAAATATTTGGTACCATTGGATAGGAAACACTCTGAATTTTCCTAAACTGTTAAAGCCTTTTTGAAATCTGACAACGCTGTGATATTGCCCAAGAAACAGAGCTTTTGATGAGTATTGAACACTTGTATATTGGTGGATGTTTAATAATTCAACTTTTGGATTTTGAATTTGGCGCCTTGCATTTCACCTGGTAGTGTCGGGATTGGGGCCCCAGCAATCCCCAAGAAGTTTTAAGTACTTTAAACCACTGGTATTTGACATGGCTGATCAAACCATTTCCTACAGACAATGCATTTTATTTCAAAGTAAGCCTCTCACTGTGTGTATAATGTTTTTTTGGGCAGGGTGGGTGAAGTTCAGCTGTCTACAAGTCAGTGGATATAATTGAATTTAGAAGAGAGCAGACAGTGGAATTATTAAGATAGCTTCAGTTGTGTTTACCAATGAGCCAGATTGAAATATGAGAGCAAATGTTTATGTACACATTTTAACATACACTTTTAATAAGACATTACATTCTTCCAAGATGGCATAGCAGTGCAGACGTGTTTTTGTTCGTCCCCTCGTGTACTTTTGTATTTTTCGTCTTTTTTGTATATATTTCAAAATCATTTTCAATCCCTTTTTCATTTTTTATATTAAAGATACATTCCGGTAACCTGCCTCACCCAAGGTGTTACGGAACCGCTATTTTTTTTAACCTTTTTAGACGGAACACCATCGGAAGCTAGTGAACTAATTAGCTACTAGCTATTTAGTCACTGTTAGCCACTGCTAGCGGCCTTTACCTTCTGCACAGACAGCAGCCTTTTTTAGCCTGGATAATACTCGCCAGCCTGCCACTATCGGACTGTTTCTCCACTATAACGCCGGATCCCTGCCGTAATCCCTGGACCACTACACCCGATCTCCACAGCTAGCTAGCTGCCACCGAGTGACCCAGCCCTGAACTAGGCCAACCTCCCGGCCTCCTCCCAAACACGGCTAGAACCCACTACTCCACCGGTTCCTTGCCATGAGCTCTCGACCCTGACATTGGATTCATCGCTGCTACCGAGTGGCTATAGTGGCTAACGCCCCTGCCCCGAAGCTAGCACCAGTTAGCCGCGAGCCAGGTGCATCTCCTGGCTAGCAAAGGAAAGTTCCACAACAACAATACCTCTCTCGCCAGCTAGCTTGGATCCCTCTCGACACGACGCCCCGTCGTACCACCTCGAGTAGTCTGCCGACGATTACTCCATCCGCTGTGCCTGCAACCGGCCTCTGTCGGACGTCGGAGCAGATGGTTCTACCAACCCCGGCCGGCTAACACTAACTTTAAACGCTGTGTCTCCTGCGTGCCGGCGTAGTAACGACTACCTCGCGGCTTCCCTGTCCCATATATTGCTGTTCACTGGTCCCTATGATCACTCGGCTACATAGCTGATGCCTGCTGGACTATTCATTAATCACCGTACTCCATTTAGTTTATTTTTGTTTATCTGTCGGCCCCAGCCGCATACTCAGGCCCTGTGTGTAGCTAACCGACCCTCTTCGCCCATTCATCGCCAGTTTACCTGTTGTTGTTATCTTAGCTGATTAGCTGTTGTGGTCTTACCTGTTGTGTCTTAGCTAGCTCTCCCAATCAACACCTGTGTTTGCTTTATGCCTCACTTTATGTCTCTCTCAAATATCAATATGTCCTGTTTACTGTTGTTTAGGATAGTTATCATTGTTTTAGTTTACAGTGGAGCCCCTAGGACCACTCTACATGCCTCAGATTCCTCCTTTGTCCCACCTCCCACACACGTGGTGACCTTACTCAGTATTACCAGCACCTCCAGAGATGCAACCACTCTTATCATCATTCGGTGCCTGGGCTTACCCCCACTGTACCCTCACCCCACCACACCTCTGTCTGCACACTATGCCCTGAATTTATTCTACCATACCCAGAAATCTGCTCCTTTTATTATCTGTTCCCAACGCACCAGACGACCTGTTCTGATAGCCTTCAGCCGTACCCTCATCCTACTCCTCCTCTGTTCCTTGGGTGATGTGGAGGTAAACCCAGGCCCTGTGTGTCCCCAGGCACTCTCATTTGTTGACTTCTGTAATCGTAAAAGCCTTGGTTTCATGCATGTTAACATCGGAAGCCTCCTCCCTAAGTTTGTTTTACTCACTGCTTTAGCACACTCCGCCAACCCTGATGTCCTTGCCGTGTCTGAATCCTGGCTTAGGAAGACCACAAAAAAATCGGAGATTTCCATACCCAACTACAACATTTTCCGCCAAGATAGAACTGCCAAAGGGGGAGGAGTTGCAATCTATTGCTGAGATAGCCTGCAAAGTTCTGTCATACTTTCCAGGTCTGTGCCCAAACAATTCGAACTTCTAATTCTAAAAATTAATCTCTCCAGAAACAAGTCTCTCACTGCTATAGACCCCCCTCAGCTCCCAGCTGTGCCCTGGATACCATATGTGAATTGACTGCCCCCCATCTATCTTCAGAGTTTGTTCTGTTAGGTGACCTAAACTGGGATGTGCTTAACTTCTTAAGGAGCGGTGGGGCGCTAGCTCTGCTTCTTGGCAATATCACAGCGTTGTCAGATTTCAAAAAGGCTTTACGGTGAAAGCACTACATTTGATTGTTTGAGGGTAGCACCTTCAATATTTTTCCCATTACCATAAATTCATAAGCCATCACGGTTCACACAAAACACATTTCACAGCGAAAACAAATCAATTACCTTTTGAAGAACTTCTGCTGAGGGCTTCCCAAGTGTCCAACGAAGACAATCCATGGTTATTTTGTTAGAAAAAGTAATGTATTATATCCCTAAATCTCCGTTTGGTTCGCGCATTATAATCAGAAACTACAGCCTCCACTCCTCCGTTGAAACGTGAAGAGAACTCGTTCAACTTATACCTATAAACTTGTCCAAGAACAATCAAACATCCTTTTTAATGTATCCTTAGGAACACTTTTATGTATATTTACTAAAATAATTCAACCGGAATATAAACTGGGCTATAAGAAAGGAAAAAAACCACAGAGCGCGCTTGGCGAGAGTGCGTGTCCTCTTCTATTGACATCTCTGGGGACACTTCCTGATTCCTCTTCTTCTCTGCTCTAATAGCATCTAAAAAAAATCTGAACACTGTCTCGAGACTGTTGACATCCAGAGGAAGCGATAGGTACTGCATTCATATGCCGTTATATGGGCATTTTCATAAGGGAGGGGTTCGAAATGAGCATTGTGTCAAAACCACTTTTTCCAGGACAGAAATTGCTCTGGGTTTCGCCTGCCATATCCGTTCTGTTTTACTCACAGACAAATGGTTAACACGTTTAGAGAATTCAGAGTGTTTCCTATCCAATGGTACTAAATATGTGCATATCCTATTTTCTGGGCCTGAATGGGAGGCATTTTACTTTGGGCACGCAAGGGTCTCCAAAACGGTCACCTCATGCGCTGCTCCCTAAGAAGTTAAACATCTCCAATCCAAAATCAAATCTAGATTCGTCTTTCTATTTCACAACAAAGCCTCCTTCACTCATGCTGCCAAACTTGCACTAGTAAAACTGACTATCCTACCGATCCTCGACTTCGGCGATGTAATCTACAAAACGACTTCCAATTCTCTACTCAGCAAACTGGATGCAGTCTATCACAGTGCCATCCGCTTTGTCACCAAAGCCCCTTATACCACCCACCCCTGCGACCTGTATGCTTTAGTCGGTTGGCCCTCGCTACATACTCGTCGCCAGACCCACTGGCTCCAGGTCATCTACAAGTCCCTGCTAGGTAAAGCCCCGCCTTATCTCTGCTCGCGGGTAACCATAGCAGCCCCCACCCGTAGCACGCGCTCCAGCAGGTACAGTGAGGGAAAAAAGTATTTGATCCCCTGCTGATTTTGTATGTTTGCCCACTGACAAAGAAATGATCAGTCTATAATTGTAATGGTAGGTTTATTTGTACAGTGAGAGACAGAATAACAACAAAAAAATCCAGAAAAACGCATGTGAAAATCTTTATAAATTGATTTGCATTTTAATGAGGGAAATAAGTATTTGACCCATCTGCAAAGCATGACTTAGTACTTGGTGGCAAAACCCTTGTTGGCAATCACAGAGGTCAGACGTTTCTTGCAGTTGGCCACCAGGTTTGCACACATCTCAGGAGGGATTTTGTCCCACTCCTCTTTGCAGCTCTTCTCCAAGTCATTAAGGTTTTGAGGCTGACGTTTGGCAACTCGAACCTTCAGCTCCCTCCACAGATTTTCTATGGGATTAAGGTCTGGAGACTGGCTAGGCCACTCCAGGACCTTAATATGCTTCTTCTTGAGCCACTCCTTTGTTGCCTTGGCCGTGTGTTTTTGGTCATTGTCATGCTGGTATGCCCATCCACGACTCATTTTCAATGCCCTTACTGAGGGAAGGAGGTTCTCACCCAAGATTTGACGGTACATGGCCCTGTCCATCGTCCCTTTGATGCGGTGAAGTTGTTCTGTCCCCTTAGCAGAAAAACACCCCCAAAGCATAATGTTTCCACCTCCATGTTTGACGGTGGGGATGGTATTCTTGGGGTCATAGGCAGCATTCCTCCTCCTCCAAACACGGCGAGTTGAGTTGATTCCAAGGAGCTCCATTTTGGTCTCTACTGACGACAACACTTTCACCCAGGTCTCCTCTGAATCATTCAGATGTTCATTGGCAAACTTCAGACGGCCATGTATATGTGCTTTCTTGAGCAGGGGGACCTTGCTGGCGCTGCAGGATTTCAGTCCTTCACAGTGTAATGTGTTACCAATTGTTTTCTTGGTGACTATGGTAACAGCTACCTTGAGATCATTGACAAGATCCTCCCGTGTAGTTCTGGGCTGATTTCTCACCGTTCTCATGATCATTGCAACTCCACGAGGTGATATCTTGCATGGAGCCCCAGGCCGAGGCAGATTGACAGTTCTTTTGTGTTTCTTCCATTTGCGAATAATCGCACCAACTGTTGTCACCTTCTCACCAAGCTGCTTGGCGATGGTCTTGTAGCCCATTCCAGCCTTGTGTAGGTCTACAATCTTGTCCCTGACATCCTTGGAGAGCTCTTTGGTCTTGGCCATGGTGGACAGTTAGGAATCTGATTGATTGATTGCGTCTGTGGAGAGCTTCTAATCTCAGCTTGTTACCTGTGTAAAAGACACCTGGGAGCCAGAAATCTTTCTGATTGAGAGGGGGTCAAATACTTATTTCCCTCATTAAAATGCAAATCGTTTTATAACATTTTTCACATGCGTTTTTCTGGATTTTTTTGTTTGTATTCTGTCTCTCACTGTTCAAATAAACCTACCATTAAAATTATAGACTGATAATTTCTTTGTCAGTGGGCAAACGTACAAAATCAGCAGGGGATCAAATACGTTTTTCCCTCACTGTATATCTCACTGGTCACCCCCAAAGCTTTCCTTCCAGTTCTCTGCTGCCAATGACTGGAACAAACTACAAAAATCACTGAAACTGGAGACACTTATCTCCCCCACTAGCTTTAAGCACCAGCTGTCAGAGCAGCTCACAGATCACTGCACCTTTACATAGCCCATCTGTTAATAGCCCAACCAACTACCTCATCCCCTTCTGTATTAATTTATTTATCTTGCATTTATTTATTTTGACTTTGCACATTCATCTAATGCACATCTACCATTCCAGTGTTAAATTGCTATATTGTAATTACTTTGCCACCATGGCCTATTTATTGCCTTACGTTCCTTATCTTACTTCATTTGCACACATTGTATATAGATTCGTTTTTTTCTACTGTATTATTGACTGTATGTTTGTTTTCTCCAATGTGTAACTCTGTGTTGTTGTATGTGTCAAACTGCTTTGCTTTATCTTGGCCATGTCGCAGTTGTAAATGAGAACTTGTTCTCAACTTGCCTAACTGGTTAAATAAATGTGAAATAAAAAAATAAAATAAAACAGGAAACATTTTCCTCTACTTTTAGTAGTGCACAAGTTCCATCACTCATAATCACTCATATTGCATATATACAGTATTTATCAGATTATTACATACATTTTAATTATCTGCAGGGCAGTGGCATAATTCCAGTCCTTCCAGTCTATAGTGAATGGTTGTGTTGTTTTTAGCTTTTGACAGGCAGCATAAGAGCTGAAGCTTAAATGACCGCTATAAGTGCATCTGGCTGAAATAAAGTTATTAGGAGTCATTTCCTACCAAAGCCATTACATCCATTGCTTCAAATGAGAAATTCAGCTTGACATTTTGAAAAACGCCAAACCTTTCAGACATAACTTTCTTTCCACTGCTCCCTTCACTCTCTTTCTATCAAATGTACCCCCCTTCTCAAAAAACCCCGCACTTTCTGCAGATGAGCCCTCCCAAAAGTAGCTGCAATTTAATTCGAAACACAGGGCAAGGGATAGGAGTGGAGGCAGGCGGAGAGGGGGAAGAGAAGCGGGATAGGGGCCGGGGGGTTAGCTGTGTGCGATTGGTCATGCTTACCCTCTCTACTGAACCTCAAAGAGACTGAGAGATGAGAGAAATGGGATTGGCTATTCTCTTCCCCCGGATGAGAGAAATAGACTGGGGGCCTGGTTCTTTGGTCACTGCACCCCGTGGCCCAAATGATGACTCATGGCTTTAATCTTGTTTGCTCGGGATTGATGCTGCTGTAGCCTGAGTTCCTACACTAGCTGCCGTAGCCACTCCATACTGCAGACTGGCGCCTAACATAACAGGAAGAGGAAAGAAGAGGCGTGCAGCTAACGGAGGACAAAAGACGGTCAGAAGAGTCGGTGTCTCTGTAAAAGATGAGGGTGCTGTTTCAAACAGGAAGTGATGATGTAGCCTTTCCTGTCAAGGACTCTTGGCAGGACGTTGCTTTCAGCATTACACCTTTAACAGAGGTGCTGCAAATCTGAACCTTTCTCCACAGATCCCCTTTAGAAATCTTTTCATTTAGTTTTCCAAGCCTGCTAGACTTGCTACGACATATCATCCCAAACCAGGAGGATTAGAAATAAGTGCAAATAGCTCACAGTCATTCTGCCTTCTAGCAAAGACTCATTTCATCTCCTTTACCTCTAGGAAATATCACCGATTCATAAAGCTCATAAATGAATAGGCTTCGCAGACACAATTTCACAACTGCCCAATTTAGGGCGAAAACGAATGAGTTCTGTTTGCCAGACTATTGAGGGACTTTGTGTTATTTTCTCTTTGTATTGGTATTACAAATATGTCTGGACATCATCGTTATTGAGCACCACACCACTGTCAACTTTAAGAATTTAGGACAGTTTCCAATGTGTACTTTGGGCTGTTATCGTAAGTGCGAGAGATTGGGTTATAGTAAATATGGAGGCCTTTCATGGCCACATACATAACCCTTGATTTCTAAGGACAAGGGCTCAGGAAGAGTTGCCACTGCTCTGTTTATAGAACGACATTAAACCCCTGGAATTCTCTTGAAAAATAATCAACCCACACCAATAAAAAACAAAAACGGCTTAATGAGCAAAAGGCTTTCACAAACCCATTATCGGAGGGCTGGAAAGACAAAGGCATCGCACAATTACAAGGCCATACACTTATCTTGTCGCTGCAGATTCCTGTGGAGGGGAGAAATAAAGTGTCCAGTAAGATTATAATTACTGAGGCTTCTGGTATGCCAAGGGAGAGGCAGGACAATGATTCGCTGATTCTCAGGACTTACTGTCATGCCAGGCGAGATATCTCAAATGGTTTATATGATTTATAATTCTGTCACTTCCCGTTAACCATTATGTACCACAAAAATGTCATGTTACGATGATTTGCGTTTTGTCTGTATAGTGCTTATTGCTACGGATTCATATTTTTTCCCGGGGTTTTAACTTTATCTCTGGAATGGGTCCGTCCACCTGCTTACCACCACTTTGCAGCTAACGGATCAATTAGGGAACAGTTAGCATGAGAGTAGATGAATTGGAGAAGGTGCGCAGTGTGTCTGGTAAAACATTGAATCATAGCGCTCTCGGTCCCGCTGGTGGGTCACTTAATGTGGCCCATTTAATTCTAATTGATCTCAATGAAGGACTATACAGCAGCAGTCTTGAACACCAGTTTCGAATTAAGACACTGGAAAAGTTCTACCAAACGGAACAAAAGATCATACTGCCAATAAATACACTTTAAATCACAGTAAGGCCAATATCGTTGGCTAGTCACAATATCACATGCTTTCAAAGGCCTGTACCTCAAAAGTCTTTTCACATGCTTTGAACTGCAGACTGGAAGAGTTCTATCAAACTTTACACAACATCATACTGTTAATGAATACACTTTTTGGACCATTGACTACAGAACATACAGACCCTAACAAATGCTTGCAGAAAGACTCCAGAAAAAGCTCCGAAAAAGGTGTGTTCAGTCAAAATAGTATCAAGGCCTTATTGCTGAGGACAGCTTCCGAACATCCAAACTGACCCAGTGATTATGTAATTGACCTTGCATCTAGGATTTTAACTTTAAATCCCAGTGCTTGACCGACCTGTACAAAGTAAGGCCAAATTGGAGTTATCATAGTTTGTCACCTTGGCAACCACAGTTTATCCAATGAAATGCAGTTGCATCAGTGCATTCTGTAAATGCCCTAGGCATACAGAACAGCACGGTACGTACCCAGTCTTTATTTTCTGTTCAAATTTGGTATTTTGGAATAACAATTAACGTCATGTATTATTTTCTTATAAAGTACTTGCTCCATCTTAAAAAAAATGGGTGACTCACTGTGTCGGAGGTACTTGTACTGCCCTCACTTCATCCCACTATTAAATAGACCAGGGTTAAGTCAGTCCAAATAATCAAAGCTTAATGGGGAGTTGGTTTGGGAAACCCTGAATTGAGAAAAGCTGCATAAGGCCCACTGGTTGCACTGACAGGGCAGGGCCAATGTAGACTTGAACTGGATACAAACCATGGTAACACATCAACCACAGAATTACAAAACAGGTTGTTTATTCCATGGTCATTACAATGTAATTGCAGTTTCAATAAAAAAGGAACATTGCTTGAGGGGTTCACAAAATCTAGTAGACGTATTGAATTTAAGTTGTGTGGGTTAGATACATGCCAAATTGAAATAGGTATGGCACAGAACACGGTAGATTTCTAGCAAATACACAGCATTCAGGTTAGGTTCAGTGGATACACAGCATACTAGCACAGCAAACGCAAGGAAGTAAAGCAAAAGTTGCAAAGTTAAATCACAATAAGTACAACTACTAAACCGTAAGGCTCTAGACAAATGTAAACTGTAGCCTTCCGTTTTAAGAGTACACAGCAGGAAATACAATACAAACAACATTTGCTTCACCTGGTTGGTCTCCAAGTTGCCAAGCAACAACCATTACTCTTTACCTTAATATCACTAACAACGAAGCTCAGTAACAATACAAAACAAAAATATACACATATATATCACCCTTGCATTAGCGAGGCATGGCAGCTTGGAGTTCAACCGCTGGCTAGCTCTCCCTGACCTGGGACTCATTTCCCAAAGCCTAGGTAACGTTAAGATCATCGTTAGAACCTTCTTACGATGCATCTTCAGTAGCTAAGCTGTTTCCCAGAGCCTTCGTAAGCAACGTGGCTCTTAAAAACCTTTGCACATCTAGGAGTGTTCCAGACAACTCGTAGAGCAGCGAAAGTGCATCGTTAGCCCAATAAAGAGGGGAAAGCATCTATCTGTGTGACTGACTGTCTGACTGACTGACTTGTAGTGAAATTCACTACAAAAATAAAGTTGACAAAGTATTTGCAATTGTTACAAACAAGTAAAGGATAAAATTATGCTTCAAATGAAAACCAAGATGACTGCATTAAAAGACACATAGGACACATGGGCCTATATAGGCTACTTCATTGATATTGTTCAATCAACTGACTTCTATTTCTCAACTAGGCTACTGTCAAATTTGCCTCAATGTTTTTCATAGATGTGCGCAATGATGTGCCCAATCTTTGATTTAGTGCATTATCATTGGGTAAGCACGATAAGCCACCTCAATGGCCTATTTGCAGCCATAGGTGGTAATATGTCTCTGGGAGATAATCCGTCATCGGTATTGTGGAAAATGTTAAGGTAAGATTTGAATGGAGAAAGCTGATCACAGAGCAGCTCTGCATTTCTTTCCATCCTATCAGTTTCCACACATGGTCTAACGACGAACGTTCCCTCTACGTGCTTGTTTGGGAAACACTTAAAAAGTTGTCTCATAAATAACAATGCATCTGGTACAATCATCGTAACGCCTAAGTTTCATCGTAATGCTTAAATTACCACTAGAAAAATGAGGCCCTGGCTTCCGTATCCAGAGCATCTTCTAATTCAAGATTGGGTTGGAAGATCACATCCAACTTAAGTTGCAAATACCGCCCCCTACTGCACTGGAGTGTGAGGTCAGTCAAGGTCTACCTACATTAAATTCTCTTCACAACGTTACATTTTGTGATACAAAAATAAAAATGGCACCATCAACTAACCCTACACCTATACACCACTATTTCATAATACAAAAAATACAACTTAGTTAGGTCGTAGCTCATACATGTTCATTGTGTATTGTCTAGATACTGCTGGTTATGTAACTTTATAATTTGATAATACTAGAGAGGCAGGTAAGATAGTTAGCTACAGGCTAACATTGCCTACAAATCGGATTGCAAGATAGTTCGTAGTTTATACATGTGTGATCTGTATTGTCTAGTGCAAAACAAAATAATGGATACTGCAATGGTGGTAGCTAACTCCTGTCTGATTCTAACTAATACAGTGAACTAGGAGCAACAAACCGTAATAGCGTCACCAGCCTGAATCTAATCAAATCTGGTGTTCCAGTCAGTCTACATCTTTAAAGCTTAGAATTAGGGTTTCCACTAGTTACCACAGACACAAAGTGGGTTTTATTTTAGGGTTATGCAAAAGGTTAGCAGTGTGGCAAGGGTTAAGGTTAGTGGTAAATTGTATTTTAAGAAGAGAAATTGTAGAAATGGGCAGCCTGTATAACTTTGTGGCTGTGGTAACTAGTGACAACCTAGAATTAGCTTGACCCGAGTAACGGCCCTGATGACACAGACGGTTTGATCAACAACAGTAATGTATGTTATGTGAAAGAAAAAACCTTCTTTGATAACTAGTTGGTTAAGTACAAGCAGATACATGTGGTAGTCATTTTGGATGTGAATTGCATTATCAAAAGCTTTGTCCTTTCTTTATAACAAAATGCAATTTACCACGTCTATAAATGGAACAGGAAGGACACTTGAATCATGTTGGTGACATTTGACCTGGTCAAAGGTGTTATGTTGTAATTTGAAATACTTGCTACACCAAAAGTTAATGGTTATATGTTGGAGGAATGTTTATGGTGGGGTAAATTGAAGGTGGACAAGAGCCATGGGCCTGGGAAGTTACTAAGTAAGGGAAAAGGCAATCACATGGTTGCTGTCACTGATAAGGGTGGAAAGCTGTGGATTAGTGAGGAATGTGGGCTGAGTTCAGGTCACATTAAGGGAGAAGGAGCAGTTTATTACCCACATCTCTTAACTTCCTGCCTAGCAACAAAGATGTAGTGTTCTGAGAAAAGGAGGAGACTCCGTCTAAAGGGGGGTATAAATACTTGTGCTGGTGGAAACATGTCTTTGTCTTATGCAGCTGTGAGACCTAGTGGGTGAATAAACTTAGTTTGAGCTTTACAAGTCATCTGTGAGTTTTACTCTGTTTGTTTAGAATCTAACAGTTGGCGCTGCGAGCAGGGTTCACCATGATTTACAATCGAACTGGAGAGTCTGAATCACCTGTTACCACTCATTCCAACATTTTGGGGAGATGAGATTCGTAGGCGGAACAATTATAGGATACTTACCTAGAAAGCTTGAGTTTATTCAGTAGGCCCATCGTGTAACGACTGGTCGTAAATATATAGTGTAGGGTAGGTTCCTTTAACCTGTTTGGACTAGGGGGCAGTGTTCTGAAGTTTGGAGAGTCTGGCGTGCCCAAAGTAAAATACCTGCAAATAATTGGTAGTATTGGATAGAAAACACTCTGAAGTTTCTAAAACTGTTAAAATAATGTCTGTGAGTATAACAGAACTGACATGGCAGGCGAAAACCTGAGAAAAATCCATCCGGAAAATAAATCGGACTTCCCTGTCCATTGTTATCCTTTCCCTATTGAACGATGAATAGCTCCCAGATTGCAGTACATATGGCTTCCACTGGATGTCAACAGTCTTAGACAAGGTTTCAGGCTTTCATTTTGAGAAATGAAGAAGTAGTTTAACTTCTTAGGGCTAGGGGGAAGTATTTTGAAGTTCGGATGAAAAACATGCCCAAAGTAAACTGCCTGTTACTCAGGTGGCTCGTCTCAGATAATCCCGCACGTGAAGAAGCCAGATGTGGAGGTCCTGGGCTGGCATTGTTACACGTGGCCTGTGGTTGTGAAGTCGGTAGGATGTACTGCCAAATTCTCTAAAACAACATTGGTACATGGTAGAGAAATTAACATTTAGTTATCTGGCAACAGCTGTGGTGGATATTCCTGCAGTCACCATGCCAATTCTACGCTCTATGATAAAACTTGAGTCATATGTGGCATTGTGTTGTGTGACAAAACTGCACATTTTAGACTGGCATTTAATTGTCCCCAGCAGGTGCACCTGTGAAATTATCATGCTGTTTAGCGGCGGCAGTGTTCGGAGAGTCTGGTGTGCTCAAAGTAAAATGACTGTTACTCAGGCCCAGAAACTAGGATACGCAGTAGTATTGGATAGAAAACACTCTGAAGTTTCTAAAACTGTTAAAATAATGTCTCTGAGTATAACTTCTTAGGGCTAGGGGGCAGTATTTTGAAGTTCGGATGAAAAACATGCCCAAAGTAAACTGCCTGTTACTCAGGTCCAGAAGCTAGGATATGCATATAATTAGTAGCTTTGGATAGAGAACACTATGAAGTTTTTAAAACTGTAAAAAAAAATGTCTGCGAGTATAAAAAAATCCATCCGGGATGTCTGAATCAGTCATGTCACACTGTTTTCAATAGGCCAGCTATTCAAAGCCTTTTTGTTTAACCCACAGATTGCAGTTCCTATGGCTTCCACTAGATGACAACAGTCTTTAAAAAAAGGTTTGAAGCTTTTATCTTGAAAATCAAGGGAGTAAGTCCACGTCAAGTGTACTGTTTTGGATTTTGCGCATAACAGCGAATGCGCGCTTAGTTCTTTTTCTCTTCTATTCAGCAGGTTATATTCCGTCTGAAATATTATAGTTTATATTCATTTTAGGGTAACTGAGTATTGATTACAAATGCTGTTTGACTTTTTTCGACAAACTTTACGGGTACTTTTGGGATATCGTTTGTCTGCATGGTGCTGTTCCAAGATGGCGCCAGTGTTTGTGGCTGGCTGTCTGGTACAGAGCAAATTGTTTGTGATTTTACTCTTTGTGTCACTGTTTATGCACTGTACCGACTCTCTGCTGGTTTATGATCGCCAAACGCTGTTTGACTACCGTCTCGCGTTGGAGAAATCGCCCAAGTGTGATTGGGGTGGTCAGAAAACTTTTCTCTCCCTTTCTGCTGAACATACCTGCTTACCTCTGCACGCAATCCGGCTTCCCTTGTCCGGAGTAGACGCTCTAGACGCCGTGGGAAACGCAGCGGCCAGCTGGTGAAGCTGAAAGCTTACCTAGCGGACTATCCTGCCCCTGGAACCCGCCGTCACTCTGGTTGGTTTCAAGATCGCTATGTTACCTGGCGTGCCTTGGATCCTGCCGGCACCTGGCTGGTACCAATTCTCGGCTCGGATATGGAGTATTCTCGCCAACGCTCACCTCGTAGAAGTGGCATTAACTATGGACATCTTCGGTCGTTGAGCCATGTAACCCGCACGGCCAGTTCTCCTGCTCCTGTCAGAGCTGCCCTGGTCAACGCTAGATCGCTGGTGAATAAGACCTTTATTTTAAAGGACCTTTTTTTCCCGGCATAACTTGGATTTCCTTTTCGTGACTGAAACTTGGTTAAATGCTGCTGATTCGAGCTCTTTTTCTGAACTTTTACCACTTGACTGCACATATTTTAACTCCCCCGAGGACTACTGGTCGAGGAGGAGGACTTGCGGTTATTTTTAAGGATAAGTACAATTGCAGGAAGTTGTCAATGACTACATTTTCTAGTTTTGAAATAACAATATTTGAATTGGGCAAATCTCAGCCCGTTCTGTGTGCACTTATCTATCGACCTCCTAAATACAACAAGAACTTCATTGGAGATTTTTCTGAATTATTGTCTGAAATCATGCCGAAATATGACCGGATTTTAATTTTAGGAGATATGAACATTCATGTATGCTGCCCTACAAATCTGCTGGTTAAAGATTTTTTAAATCTTATTGATGCTTTTAACCTTACACAGTTTGTAAGTGGCCCCACGCAGATCCATGGCCACACATTAGATCTTGTTTTGTCATGCAGTTTGCCTATTTTAAATATTGAAATACATGAAGCTGTCTTTTCTGACCATGCACCTATTTTATTTGACTTTTCTCTTCCTAGCAATACTGTTAAGCAATGCACTCTGCCTCGTCTCTGCAGGATGATTAAACCTGCCACTGCTGCACAATTCTCCGAAACGTTTAGTATTGTTATGGAGACTATAGGGTCCTCCGCTTGTCTAGATACAGATGAGTTGATTTCCTCTTTTTTATCTACCTGTAGAATAATTCTCGACAAAATTGCACCACTAAAATCTAGGCATTCCAAATCTAATTCTGAACCTTGGATTAATGACTTAACTCGAGCTGCTAGGCAAAAGTGTAGGAAAGCTGAGCGCCAATGGAAAAAACATAAATTGCAGGTATTCTACGATATCTTAAAGGATTGTTGGCGTAATTATCAGAGAACTGTTAAAGCTGAAATGGCTAAATACCTCTCTGATGTTATAAATAAAATTGCCATAAACCTTATGTTCTTTTTAGCACAATCAACTCTGTTCTTCATACGCCCCAATCCAAAAAAGCAGGAAGAGTCTTCTGTGGACTGTGAAAAATTTCTCCACTTTTTTGTGGAAAAGATTGCCACCATTAGAGCTAGCATTTCACTTCCAGCTTTTGACCCTTCCATTTCCACAGTGTGTGCAGCAGTTTTCATTAAGTTTGAGCCTGTATCCCTCTCGGCCCTAAATGACATTGTTACACATTTAAAACCTTCAATCTGTCCCGCTGATATTGTCCCACCTCGTCTTTTTAAAGAGGTGTGGCCCACTATTGGACCAAGCATCCAAGCAATTATTAATAGTAGTCTTACTTCTGGTTATGTGCCACTTTGTTTTAAAGAGGTGCAGTGGTGCAGCCCCTTATCAAAAAGCCAAATCTGGACACCTCAATTCTTGCAAATTATCGTCCGATCTCTAAACTTCCTTTTATGTCTAAGATTTTAGAGAAGGCAGTCCTTGTGCAGTTACAATCTTTTTTAGATCTGCATGGTATTCTTGAGGTGTTCCAGTCTGGCTTTAAAGCTTTTCATAGTACAGAGACTGCACTTATAAAAGTTTTTAACGATCTTTTAATTTCAACAGACTCTGGAGATTCTGCAATCCTTATGCTTTTAGATCTCACAGCAGCATTCGATATTGTCGACCACTGTGTTCTTATCTCTCGTCTTGAGCACAGCGTGGGAGTTAAAGGTACTGCACTAGAATGGTTTCGATCATATCTTTCAGAGAGAGTGTTCAAAGTTGGTGTTGGTGGTTCTACTTCCCCCGCAGCACCACTGTCATGTGGAGTTCCTCAGGGCTCTATTTTGGGGCCGATTCTCTTCTCTCTTTATTTACTTCCTCTTGGATCCGTCTTAAAGAAGCATAACATCAGTTTCCATTTTTATGCAGATGATTCACAGATCTACTTGCCTATAAAAAGGAGATAATTCCCTAAAAAGACTGTTAGATTGATTTTATGACATTAAAGCCTGGATGGCTTTAAACTTTTTACATTTTAATGAAAGTAAAACAGAAGTCATGATTTTTAGACGTAGTAGTTCTACTAGCGCCTCCCAATTGGATCCTTTGACACCCTATGTCAAGCCTATGGTAACTAACCTCGGTGTTAAGATGGATTGTGATTTTCAATTAGAGAAGCAGATTAATTCTGTTGTAAAAGCTAGTTTCTTTCAACTCAGGCTGCTTACCAAACTAAAGCCATTTTTATCTTTTGTTGATTTTGAGAGGGTAATACACGCTTTTATCACAACTCGCCTGGATTATTGTAATGCTTTATATGTAGGTATTAACCAGGCCTCCCTCTCCAGATTACAAATGGTTCAAAATGCTGCCACTCGACTCCTTACTGGAACTCGCAAACGAGATCATATTACGCCTGTTCTTGCCTCCCTTCATTGGCTACCGGTTTGTTTTAGAATACATTTTAAGATTCTGTTGTTTGTTTTTAAATCCCTTTATGGTCAAGCCCCAGCTTATATCTCTGAACTACTGAAGCCGCACGATCCTCTGAGGTCACTAAGGTCTGCTGACCAGCTACTTTTTTTTGTCCCTAGAACGCGTTGATAAATAGGGAGATCGAGCATTTTCAGTCGTGGCCCCAAGGCTGTGGAATGATTTGCCTCTGCATGTCAGATTGGCCCCCAGTCTTCACATTTTTAAATCACGACTTAAAACTCACTTTTATTCATTGGCTTTTAAACCTGCTTGAGAATTGTATTGTGCATTCTATTTTCTAGTTTGTCCCATAAATGTTTTTTTTTGTTACTCGTGATTTATAAATCTGTCCGAAATATGTCCAGCACTTTGGTCAACCTTGGTTGTTTTAAATGTGCTTTACAAATAAAGTTGTATTGTATTGTATTGTATTGTATGGATGAATGCCTTTGGGCAGGTGGATTACTGAACAAAACGCGCCAACCAAACGGAGATATATGGATATAAAGATGAACTTTATCGAACAAAATGATCTTTTATTGTGTAACCTGGATGCTTGGGTATGCCATCATATGAAGATCATCAAAGGTAAGCTATTTATTTTATGCTATTTTAGAGTTTTGTGATGTTATTATGCTAATTACTATATTTGAGCGAGGCGCTGTCCTCAGACAATCAAATGTTCTGCTTTCACCGTGAAGCCTTTTGAAATCTGACAACGCTGTTAGATTAACAAGAGTCTAAGCTTTTGAAGGGTGTGCAGCACTTGTATTTTCATGAATGTTTAAAATTTGTATTTTTGTAATTTGAATTTGGCGCTATGCATTTCACCGGATATTGTCAAAATCAAACCCGTTCATGGGATTGAATCCATAAGAGGTTAAGGAAATCCAGGTGTCCCTCATTCTGGCTGAAGTCTTGTGGCACGTGTGACTGAGAACGCGCTCTTTGTTATTTATCTCCGGTATTGAACATAATACATTCCATCTTAAATTGTATTGTTTATTTACATATTAGGGTACCTGAGGATTGATTAGAAACGTTGTTTGACTCTTTTGTACAAAGTTAATCTGTAACTTTTTTAGGTTTTCTATGTCTGCATATTGAACGAGTGGAGCGGGTGGATTACTGAACAAAATGCGCCAACCAAACTGAGTTTTTGGAATTTAAGGACTGGTCCCGAGTAGAGGTGTTCCTCTGCGAGATCCATCGAAATACATGGTTTAGGATAGGTTCCATAAGAATAGGTCCCGAGTGGAGCTAGTTATCTGCGAGATCCATGAGTGACACTACAGTGTAGGGTAGGTTCCGTGTCGGATACAGTGCCTTGCAAAAGTATTCATCCCCATTGGCGTTTTTCCTATTTTGTTGCATATCATGTAATGGACATACACAAAATAGTCCAATATAGTGAAGTAAAATGTAAAAAATTACTTTATTAAATAATCTGAAAAGTGTTGCGGGCATATGTATTCACCCCCTTTGCCATGAAGCTCCTAAATAAGATCTGGTGCAACCAATTACCTTCAGAAGTCACATAATCAGTTAAATAAAGTCCACCTGTGTGCAATCTAAGTGTCACATTATCTGTCACATGATCTCAGTAAATATACACCTGTTCTGAAAGGTCCCAGAGTCTGCAACACCACCAAGCAAGCAGCATCATGAAGACCAAGGAGCTCTCCAAACAGGTCAGGGAAGAAAAAAAAATCCCACAGAGCACCATTAAATCCATTACAATTTTTTTTAAAGAATATGGCACCACAACAAACCTGCCCGAGAGAGGGCCGCCCACCAACACTCACAGACCAGGCAAGGAGGGCGTTAATCAGAGAGGCAACAAAGAGACCAAAGATAACCCTGAAGGAGCTGCAAAGCTCCACAGCAGAGATTGGAGTATCTGTCCAGAGGACCACTTTAAGCCATACACTCAAAAGAGCTGGGCTTTACGGATAAGTGGACAGAAAAAAGTCATTGCTTAAAGAAAAAAAATAATCAAACACGTTTGGTGTTCGCCAAAGGGCAGGTGGGAGACTCCCTAAACATATGGAAGAAGGTACTCTGGTCAAATAATAAAAAAATGTAGTTTTTTGGCCATCAAGGAAAATGCTATGTCTGGCGCAAACACCTCTCATCACCCTCGAGAATACCATCCCCACAGTGAAGCATGATGGTGGCAGCATCATGCTGTGTGGATGTATTTCATCGGAAGAGACTGGGAAACTGGTCAGAATTGAAGGAATGATGGATGGCGCTAAATACAGGGAAGTTCTTGAGGAAAACCTGTTTCAGTCTTCCAGAGATTTGAGACTGATTTGAGACCTTCCAGCAGGACAATGACCCTAAGCATACTGCTAAAGCAACACTTTAATGGTTTAAGGGGAAACATTTAAATGTCTTGGAATGCCCTAGTCAAAGCCCAGACCACAATCCAATTGAGAATCTGTGGTATGACTTAAAGATTGCTGTACACCAGCGGAACCCATCCAACTTGAAGGAGCTGGAGCAGTTGTGCCTTGAAGAATGGGAAAAAATCCCAGTGGCTAGATGTGCCAAGTTTATAAAGACATATCCCAAGAGACTTGCAGCTGTAATTGCTGCAAAAGGTGTCTTTACAAAGTATTGACTTTGGGGGATGAATAGTTATCCACGCTCAAGTTCTGTTTTTTTTTGTCTTATTTCTTGTTTGTTTCACCAGAAAAAATATTTTGCATCTGCAAAGTGGTAGGCATGTTGTGCAAATCAAATGATACAAACCCCCCAAAATAGAAAAAAAGCCAAGGGGGTGAACACTTTCTCAAGCTACTGTAGGTCCCTAGTGGGATCTGTAAGAGGGACAACAGTCCCAGCCGCAGTGGCCGTGAGGCAGTAGAGTGTGTGTGGATGGATGAATTGTCATGCTTGTGTACTAGTACACAATTAGTCCATGGAGAAGGACCAAAAGAAGGCAATGTGGATAGTTATAAAAGTCTACAAGTTCTGGAGGAGAGACATATTCATGGTTAGAAATATTTGAACGTTGTTTGAACATGATTTGTGTGTATTAGCAGTAGCAATAAATAGAGTGGTTGGTTTAGGCCCTATTGGGGCGGGGGAACCGTGACAGATTATGTGGAAGCAGGAAGACAACTGTGAATAATTTTGGTTATGTGTGTTGTCAACAGCAGTGATATTTGAAGTGTGTCACTGGTAGAAGACGTTAAATTGGCAGATGCTTTAGTGTTGGTTCTAATACAAGGTATCAGGTCCAGTGATCCAATTATTAGGCACCTATACCGTATATATATATTTATAACTTTTTTTCTTCGCATATATTTTTGTATATTTTTCTTAACCCCAACTTCAAAATTCTCTCCTGCAACCTGCTTCACCCAATGTGGTATGGGTTAGAGGTCGACCATTTATGATTTTTCAATGCCAATTCTGATTATTGGAGGACCAAAAAAAGCAGATACCGATTAATCGGCCAATTTTTATATATATATTTGTAATAATGACAATTACAACAATACTGAATTAACACTTATTTTAACTTAATATAATAGATAAATAAAATCAATGTAGTCTGAAATAAATAATGAAACATGTTCAATTTGTTTTAAATAATGCAAAAACACAGTGTTGGAGAAGAAAGTAAAAGTGCAATATGTGCCATGTAAAAAAGCGAACGTTTAAGTTCCGTTCTCAGAACATGAGAACATATGAAAGCTGGTGGTTCAATATTCCCAGTTAAGAAGTTTTAGGTTGTAGTTATTGTAATAAACCTGGGTTTATAAGTCGTGGCCCCAAGGGTATATCGACTCTGCTGCTTGAGAATGCTTTTGGGGCACAGTGCGCTGGACTTCGGGCTAGAAGGTCGAGGGTTCGAGGCCTGCTCCCTGCTGTTTCATTACATTAATATTGGAATTATAGGACTATTTCTTTCTATACCATTTGTATTTCATATACCTTTGACTATTGGATGTTCTTATAGGCACTATAATATTGCCAGCCTAATCTCGGGAGTTGATAGGCTTGAAGTCATAAACAGCGCTGTGCTTCAAGCATTGCTAAGAGCTGCTGGCAAACGCAGTAAAGTACTGTTTGAATGAATGCTTACGAGCATGCTGCTGCCTACCACCGCTTAGTCAGACTGCTCTATCAAATATCAAATCATATACTTAATTATAATATAATAAACACACAGAAATAGGAGCCTTCGGTCATTAATATCAAATCCGGAAACGATCATTTCGAATAAACAAAGCGTTATTATTTCAGTGAAATACGGAACCGTTCTGTATTTTGTCGAACGGTGGCAACCCTAAGTCTTAGTATTGCTGTTACATTGCACAACCTTCAATGTTATGTCATAATTATGTAAAATTCTGGCATATTAATTACAGTCTTTGTTAGGAAGAAATGGTCTTCACACAGTTCGCAACGAGCCAGGCGGCCCACACTGCAGCATATACCCTGACTCTGCTTGCCCTGAACGCAAGAGAAGTGACACAATTTCCCTAGTTAATATTGCCTGCTGACATTCATTAATTTTAAATAAATATGCAGGTTTAAAAAAATATACTTGTGTATTGATTTTAAGAAGGCATTGATGTTTATGGTTAGGTACATGGGTGCAACGATGGTGCTTTTTTCGCAAATGCGCTTCTGTTAACCTCTTGGGGATAATTAAGGAGCAGTGGGGCACTGGTGCCCCATCCTTGACAACATCCGGAAAAATGCAGAGCGATAAATTCAAATTACAAATGTAGTAATATAAAACATTCATGAAAATACAAGTGTTGCACACTGTTCAAAAGCTTAGAATCTTGTCAATCTCACAGCGTTGTCAGATTTCAAAAAGGCTTTACGGCAAAAGCATAACATTTGATTGTCTGAGGACAGCGCCCCGCGTACTTCCCCTATTAGCATAATAAAATAACCAGCATGGGTGTCACAAAACTCATAAAAAGAGATAAAATAAATCACTTACCTATGAAGATCTTCTTCTGATGGCAATCCGAAAGGTCCAAGCAAGACAATAAATGTTCCTTTTGTTCTAAAAAGTCCCTCTTTATATCCATGAAGCTCTGTTTGGTTGACACATTTTGTTCAGAAAATCCACCGTCCACTCGTCAATTATACAGGACAAAAAATATACCTATCAATTTTGTCCAAACAAATGAAACAACGTTTCTAATCGATCCTTAGGTACACTAATATGTATATTAACGATAATATTTCACACGGATAATATCCTGGGCAAAGAGAAAAGTGACTTCCTCACTCCTTTTGGAAAAACTTATTCCACTCCTCTATTTTTCTAGATAAACGCATGAAACCTTGTCTAGACTGTTGACATCTAGTGGAAGCCATAGGTACTGCAACCTGGGAGCTGGAATCCAGAATTTCCTATAGCAAGTCAATGGCAAAAGAGGCACCTCACAGAATCACATTTTCCCGGATGGTTTTTGCTCGGGTTTTCGCCTGCCAAATCAGTTCTGTTATACTCACAGACATTATTTTAACAGTTTTAGAAACTTCAGAGTGTTTTCTATCCAATAGTACTGCATATCCTAGTTTCTGGGCCTGAGTAACAGGCATTTTACTTTGAGCACACCAGACTCTCCAAACCACCGAACACTGCCGCTAAACAGCATGGTAATTTCACAGGTGCACCTGCTGGGTATAATTAAATGCCAGTCTAAAATGTGCAGACATTATTTTAACAGCTTTAGAAACTTCAGAGTGTTTTCTATCCAATAGTACTAATTATGTGCATATCCTAGTTTCTGGGCCTGAGTACCATTTTACTTTGGGCACGCCAGACTCTCCAAAACTCTGAACACTGCTGCTGCTCCCTAACAGGTTTTAAATCATCACCGAAGTAGGCTGTGATTCAATGATAAGTTAACGGGCACCACATTGATTATATGCAACGCAGGACAAGTTAGTTAAACTAGTAATATCATCAACCGTGTGTAGTTAACTTGTTAGGGAGTGGCAGCTGAGGGGGTCGGTTTTGGAGAGCCTGGCGTGCCCAAAGTAAAATGCCTCCCATTCAGGCCCAGAAAATAGGATATGCACATAGTACCATGAATGCAGTACCTATCGCTTCCTCTGGATGTCAACAGTCTCGAGAAAGTGATTTGATTCTTCTTAGCTGCTTTTAGAGCAGAGAAGAAGACGAATAAGGAAGTGTCCACACAGATGTTAATACAAGTAAATGCGCGCTCACGGCTGGCGTGTTCTTAGTTTTTTTCCTTTCGTATCGCCCAGTTTATATTCCGGTTGAAATATTATACTATTTATACATTAAAGTGTTCCTAAGGATCCATTTACAATTATGTTTGATTGTTCTTGGACAAGTTTATAGGTTTAAGTTGAACGGTTCTCTTCACATTTCAATGGAGGAGTCGATGCTGTATTTTCTCATTGTAACGCGCCAACCAAACTGAGATTTATGGATATAATACATTACTTTTTCTAACAAAAGAACCATGGATTGTCTTCGTTGGACACTTGGGAAGGCCTCAGCAGAAGTTCTTCAAAAGGTAATTGATTTGTTTTCGCTGTGAAATGTGTTTTCTGTGAACTGTGGAGGCTTATGAAATTATGGTAATGGCAAAAATATGTTAGTTGCTACCCTCAAACAATCAAATGTGGTGCTTTCGCCGTAAAGCCTTTTTGAAATCTGACAACGCTGTGATATTGCCAAGAAGCAGAGCTTTTGATGACTATGAAGCACTTGTATATTGATGTATGTTTAATAATTCAACTTTTAGATTTTGAATTTGGCGCCTTGCATTTCACCAAGTAGTGTCGGGAGTGGGGCGCCCCACCACTCCGCAAGAAGTTAACTAACCTCCAGACAAGCTTCAATTCCAAACAACTCTCCTTCCGTGGCCTCCAACTGCTCTTAAATGCAAGTAAAACTAAATGCATGCTCTTCAACCGATCGCTGCCCGCACCTGCCCGACCGTCCAGCATCACTACTCTGGACGGTTCTGACATAGAATATGTGAACAACTACAAATACCTACAGTGGGGAAAAAAAGTATTTAGTCAGCCACCAATTGTGCAATTTCTCTCACTTAAAAAGATGAGAGAGGCCTGTAATTTTCATCATAGGTACACTTCAACTATGACAGACAAAATGAGGAAAAAAATCCAGAAAAATCACATTGTAGGATTTTTTATGAATTTATTTGCAAATTATGGTGGAAAATAAGTATTTGGTCACATACAAACAAGCAAGATTTCTGGCTCTCACAGACCTGTAACTTCTTCTTTAAGAGGCTCCTCTGTCCTCCACTCATTACCTGTATTAATGGCACCTGTTTGAACTTGTTATCAGTATAAAAGACACCTGTCCACAACCTCAAACAGTCACACTCCAAACTCCACTATGGCCAAGACCAAAGAGCTGTCAAAGGACACCAGAAACAAAATTGTAGACCTGCACCAGGTTGGGAAGACTGAATCTGCAATAGGTAAGCAGCTTGGTTTGAAGAAATCAACTGTGGGAGCAATTATTAGGAAATGGAAGACATACAAGACCACTGATAATCTTCCTCGATCTGGGGCTCCACGCAAGATCTCACCCGTGGGGTCAAAATGATAACAAGAACGGTGAGCAAAATCCCAGAACCACACGGGGACCTAGTGAATGACCTGCAGAGAGCTGGGACCAAAGTAACAAAGCCTACCATCAGTAACACACTACGCCGCCAGGGACTCAAATCCTGCAGTGCCAGACGTGTCCCCCTGCTTAAGCCAGTACATGTTCAGGCCCGTCTAAAGTTTGCTAGAGAGCATTTGGATGATCCAGATGAGGATTGGGAGAATGTCAGATGAAACCAAAATAGAACTTTTTGGTAAAAACTCAACTCATCGTGTTTGGAGGACAAAGAATGCTGAGTTGCATCCAAAGAACACCATACCTACTGTGAAGCATGGGGGTGGAAACATCATGCTTTGGGGCTTTTTTTCTGCAAAGGGACCAGGACGACTGATCCGTGTAAAGGAAAGAATGAATGGGGCCATGTATCGTGAGATTTTGAGTGAAAACCTCCTTCCATCAGCAAGGGCATTGAAGATGAAACGTGGCTGGGTCTTTCAGCATGACAATGATCCCAAACACACCGCCCGGGCAACGAAGGAGTGGCTTCGTAAGAAGCATTTCAAGGTCCTGGAGTGGCCTAGCCAGTCTCCAGATCTCAACCCCATAGAAAATCTTTGAAAGTCTGTGTTGCCCAGCGACAGCCCCAAAACATCACTGCTCTAGAGGAGATCTGCATGGAGGAATGGGCCAAAATACCAGCAACAGTGTGTGAAAACCTTGTGAAGACTTACAGAAAACGTTTGACCTCTGTCATTGCCAACAAAGGGTATATAACAAAGTATTGAGATAAACTTTTGTTATTGACCAAATACTTATTTTCCACCATAATTTGCAAATAAATTCATAAAAAATCCTACAATGTGATTTTCTGGATTTCTTTTCCTCGTTTTGTCTGTCATAGTTGAAGTGTACCTATGATGAAAATTACAGGCCTCTCTCATCTTTTTAAGTGAGAGAACTTGCACAATTGGTGGCTGACTAAATACTTTTTTTCCCCACTGTAGGTGTCTGGTTAGACTGTAAACTCTCCTTCCAGACTCACATTACGCATCTCCAATCCATAATTCTATCTAGAATTGGCTTCCTATTTCGCAACAAAGCATCCTTCACTCATGCTGCCAAACATCACATAAACGTTGAACTGACTATCCTACGATCCTTGACTTCAGCGATGTCATTTACAAAATAGCCTCCAACACTCTACTCAACAAATTGGATGCAGTCTATCACAGTGCCATCCGTTTTGTCACCAAAGCCCCATATACTACCCACCACTGCGACCTGTATGCTCTCGTTGGCTGGCCCTCGCTTCATACTCGTTGCCACTGGCTCCAGGTCATCTACAAGTCTTTGCTAGGTAAA
This sequence comes from Brachymystax lenok tsinlingensis, assembly GCA_030435695.1. Classification (NCBI taxonomy): domain Eukaryota; kingdom Metazoa; phylum Chordata; class Actinopteri; order Salmoniformes; family Salmonidae; genus Brachymystax; species Brachymystax lenok. The sequence continues at coordinate 72,209,806 of CM059814.1, forward strand.
GCCCCACCTTATCTCAGCTCACTGGTCAGCATAGCAGCACCCACCCGTAGCACGCGCTCCAGCAGGTATATTTAACTAGTCACCCCCAACCAATTCCTCCTTTGGCCGCCTTTCCTTCCAGTTCTCTGCTGCCAATGACTGGAACGAACTGCAAAAATCACTGAAGCTGGAGACTCATATCTCCCTCACTAACTTTAAGCACCAGCTGTCAGAGCAGCTCACAGATCACTGCACCTGCACATAGCCCATCTGTAAATAGCCCATCCAACGACCTCATCCCCATACTGTTATGTATTTATTTATGTTGCTTCTTTGCACCCCAGTATCTCTACTTTGACATTAATCTCTCACTCCAGTGTTTAATTGCTATTTTGTTATTACTTCGCCACTATGGCCTATTTATTCCCTTATCTTCTTAGGGCCCAGTGGGTCACAGGCACCCCACCTACGACAATATCAAAAAAAATGCAGAGCGCCAAATTAAAATTACAAATGTAGTAATATTAAACATTCATGAAAATACAAGTGTTGCACACCATTCAAAAGCTTAGGATCTTGATAATCTCACAGCATTGTCAGATTTAAAAAAGGCTTTACGGTGAACGCATAGCATTCTGGGAGCTATTCCTTTCATTGTTCAATGGGGAAAGGATAACAATGGACAGGGAAGTCAATTTTCTTTTTCCGGATGGATTTTCCTCAAGTTTTTGCCTGCCATATCAGTTCTGTTATACTCACAGACATGTTTTTAACAGTTTTAGAAACTTCAGAGTGTTTCTATCCAATACTACCATTACTACTACTATTATTTGCATATCCTAGTTTCTGGGCCTGAGTTTTACTTTGGGCACGCCAGACTCTCCGAACTTCCGAACACTGCCCCCTAGCCCAAACAGGTTGATCATGTTTTATTCTTTGTTAATTGATAAGTAATTTCAACGTTTATGTGATGTTGAACAGTATGGAATTACTATTCAAATAGGAGGGACCATTGGGTTGTAATTTGAAATACTTGCTACACCAGAAGTTAATGGTTATCTGTTGGAGGAATGTATATGATGGGGTCCATTGAGGATGGATAAGAGCCATTGGCCTAGGAAGTTACTAAGGTAAAAGGCAATCACATGGTTGCGGTCACTGATAAGGGTGTATAGCTGTGGATTAGTGAGGAATGTGGGCTGAGGTCAGGTCACATGAAGGGAGATAGAGCAGTTTATTACCCACATCACTTAACTTCCTGTCTAGCAACAAAGATGTCGTGTTGATAGAAAAGGAGGAGATTCCACCTATAGAAGGGTATAAATACTTGTGCTGGTAGAGACATGTCTTTGTCTAATGCAGCTGTGAGACCTAGTGGGTGAATAAACTTGGTTTGAGCTTTACTAATATTAGAGGTTCACCTAGGGGTCATGATAGGGGCTGTACCAAATGTTTGATGTATTATAATAATTGATTATGCTTATGTTGTATTAATAGAAGGGGAGGAGTTAGAAGACCCCTCCCACCTTACATTTAAAGGGTCCTAGACTCTAGATGAACAAAATATATATATTCATTATAGAGGTTTAATATTGTTCGACAGTTGTTTTATAGTTTCTCTGCTTCTTATAAAGACACGGTCTGAGAAATGTGTGACTGTGAAGACAGAACTCTGCAGGGGAGTAAAAGAGATAAGACATACCTCTATAAATCAACTTGGGGGAGTGGACATTTACTGCTAAGCTTTTAGATAACACTGAAACTCTATGTTTGTGTAGCTGTGGATGCATGGGCTTGGTCTCATGAGTAGAAGGTAATGATGTAGACAGTGACATCACTAAGGCTGGACTTCGGGTTTAATAAAACAACTTGGGACTTTTTCTATTTTGCAGAACTTACTCGGAAACATGCGTGCTATTTTCCTGATTGTCAACTTCTGTCTGAATTGCATTAATAAAGGTTTTTGAATGATTTAATTAAAGATATTGTCATAATGCTAATTTCACCAATGAGCAAATGATTGAAAAGGAACAAGAAAACGAACCAACACTAGTCATCTGTGAGTTTTACTCTGTTTATTTAGAATCTAACAAAGGTTGAAACAGTTTTGAGTTTTATCCCAATTCACATTCATAACCTAACCTGGTGGAACTAGCCTGATCGCTGTGATTACCAGTCTATTTCACTTCACATATCATGATATCTGAAGTGGAATAGAAAGCTGAATTCAGCGACCAGGTTGGTTACACCAGGCTAATCATAACCACCATTGATAATGTAATCAGTGCTCTGTGTGTGTGTTTGTGTGTGACCGACCATTATCTTTGATGAGGGGCCATGAGTTTATCTACACTGCCATGCCTATCAACGCACCTTACCTCAATCCTCACCTCTTACCTGTTAACAAACAGTTGTTGATGAAGGAGACCAGAATTTGTTAGGTTTAGTCTGGCCTATTCAAACTTCAACACAGTATATGTTTGTTTGTCAGATATCACCTATCCTAACTGCCATTGGTAATAGAACAGTGACTATGTGTTAATGTGTTCACAGATTAATCTATGGAGCCAGCACTTGGAGACTTGCAAGATGATGTAATGGAGTCCTGACTGACAGACAGGCTTGATACTGATATCTCTGAATGGAGAGAGACCTGGCACTTAGCATAAACATTTTACTACACACAACTTGTGTTGTCTTTTTTTAATTATTGAAGTGAATGGTATCAGCCAATATGGGGAGGGAGAAACCCTGTGTATTCTGCACCAGTATCAGGGAACTCCTGTTGTATACGGGACACCACACATGACAGTATGACCACTCAGACATGCTTGCCAAGGTAGCCCCATTACAACCAGACAAAATGCAGATAGGCATCAGTAACTGTATCAACTGGGAATGATAACGAAAGGTGAAAGGCGCACATTGTTATATTAGCAGAACACTGCTTCTATGGTATTATGTAAAGGGTTGTTTACTGTACATGGACCTGTTACAGCTGCTTCTAATAAAGCATTCTGCCTCTCTTCAGAAAAGATGCTGACCTTCCAGTAGGTGCCCAATTTCATCAATTGAGAGTGATTTATATTTTGGAAGACTGATTTGTGTTGGAGATGCTTTGCTAGAGATGAGTCGTTTGTCTGATTAGAATTGTACCGAATAACCTTCCAAACGTCTAGACCACTTTCCAACAATGGCACCCACTAGCTTTTCAACTCCAATGTTTAAATGATAATCTATGTCCCTGTACCGTGTCGTCTCTCTAAGCAGTGTGGCACCCATCCTAACATCGCCCCAAACCTTAATTTCCTGTAGCTCAAAACAGCTTGCATTGGAGATTGATATGAAGAATACATACAAATCAACCCAAGTTAGTATGCCAGGGATACTTGAGGATTTCCGTTCATGGCTTTCTATCCAGCAGACCAGTTGGAAGATAGGGATTTGAAATGCTGACACTTAAAAACGTATCTTCACTAGTTTTTCGGCCTTGTCTCAGGATGGTAAGTTGGTGGTTGGAGATATACCTCTAGTGGTGTGGGGGCTGTGCTTTGGCAGATTGAGTAGGGTTATATCCTGCCTGTTTGGCCCTGTCCGGGGGTATCGTCAGATGGGGCCACAGTGTCTCCCGACCCCTCCAGTCTCAGCCTCCAGTATTTATGCTGCAGTAGTTAATGTGTCGGGGGGCTAGGGTCAGTCTGTTATATCTGGAGTATTTCTCCTCTCTTATCCAGTGTCCTGTTTGAATTCAAGTATGCTCTCTCTAATTCTCTTTCCCTCTTTCTTTCTTTCTTTCTTTCTTTCTTTCTTTCTTTCTTTCTTTCTTTCTTTCTTTCTTTCTTTCTTTCTTTCTCTCTCTCTCTCTCTCTCTCTCTCTCTCTCGGAGGACCTGAGCCTTAGGACCATTCCTCAGGACTACTTCTTGATGTCCCCTGCTGCTCCAGTTTCAACTGTTCTGCCTGTGGCTGTGGAACACTGACCTGTTCACCAGACATGCTACCTGTCCCAGACCTGCTGTTTTCAACTGTCTAGAGACAGCAGGAGCGGTAGAGATAGTCTGAATGATTGGCTATGAAAAGCCAACTGACATTTACTCCTGAGGTGCTGACCTGTTGCACCCTCGACAACCACTGTGATTATTATTATTTGACCCTGCTGGTCATCTATGAACATTTTAAAATCTTGGCCATGTTCTGTTAAAATCTGCACCGGCACAGCCAGAAGAGGACTGGCCACCCCTCATAGCCTGGTTCCTCTCTAGGTTTCTTCCTAGGTTCTGGCCTTTCAAGGGAGTTTTTCCTAACCATCGTGCTTCTACACCTGCATTGCTTGCTGTTAGGGTTTTTTAGGCTGTGTTTCTGTACAGCACTCTGTGACATCAGCTGATGTAAGAAGGACTTTGATTTGATTTGATGACAGTTAAATATTTGAGCTGTTTCCTCAGATTCTCCTCAGCTCACAGTTTTCCCTTTCTCTTTCTCTGCATTTCTATGGCAAGTCTTGCCAACAAATCAAATGGAGTTGGCGTACTCCGGCGGGCCTGTTGTCCAACTCGCGTGCAGCGACGCCAAGTTCCACGACTCGACAGAAAGCAGTTGGCAGCGAACGCGTCGAGCGCACACCAAACCAATTAGCATGGCCACCAGGAGTAATTTGGAGAATTTCAGTCTATGGACAGTCTCAAGTCTAATGAGGGGTATTTATGTCAAGGGTCAGAAACTGACACTTCATTAAAGGTTCATGAATGCAGAGTAGAATATAAAATATTAAGGAAGAAAACAAAAGAATGTAAAGTGGAGTCATGTCCAGGCATGTCCAAACACTTAGAGGAAAAGCTGTCTGCCCTCGATTGTCACAGAAAAATAACCTCATCACACACTCCCCATTGTTCGAGCATCGAGGGATGTGTGATGTTTGATACACACGGCAGCCTTTTGAAATGCTCCTGGACACCTGGACAGCCAGTTGACATGAACGGTACGTTTTACAGAATAACCGATAACACCTGCTGTTAACTTGGCATGTCTGGTTGACGTCTTCCATTACTAATAGACCACATGCTTGTAATCTATATTTATTGAGTGGACCGTTAATGTCCTTACAGGCCCAGTTGACTTTACAATACACTTTACATACCGTATAGGTGATGGTCTGGACTCTAAAGCAGTAGTCAAAGGTAAGTAAGTAAAGGGAATTGGATATATATATATATATATATATATATATATATATATATATATATATATATATATACAAATTATGTTTTGATCAAAGAACATGGGACAATTAAAGTTACTTGATTTACAGCGCATTCGGAAAGTATTCAAACCCCTTTCCTTTTCCACATTTTGTTACAGTGAGGGAAAAAAGTATTTGATCCACTGCTGATTTTGTACGTTTGCCCACTGACAAAGAAATTATCAGTCTATAATTTTAATGGTAGGTTCATTTGAACAGTGAGAGACAGAATACCACCAAAAAATCCAGAAAAACGCATGTGAAAATTTTTATAAATGGAATTGCATTTTAATGAGGGAAATAAGTATTTGACCCCCACTCAATCAGAAAGATTTCTGGCTCCCAGGTGTCTTTTATACAGGTAACGAGCTGAGATTAGGAGCACACTCTTAACTTGTTAGGGAGTGGCAGCTGAGGGGTCGGTTTTGGAGAGCCTGGCGTGCCCAAAGTAAAATGCCTCCCATTCAGGCCCAGAAAATAGGATATGCACATATTTGGTACCGAAACTGTTAACCATTCATCTGTGAGTAAAACAGAACGCATATAGCAGGCGAAACCCCGAGAATTTTCTGTCCTGGAAAAAGTGATTTTGACACATTGCTCATTTGGGAACCCCTCCCTCATGAAAATGACCATATAAGGGCATATGAATGCAGTACCCATCGCTTCCTTTAGATGTCAACAGTCTCGAGACCGTGTAAAATTTCATTTTGGATGAATTAGACCAGAGAATAAGAGCAAACCAGGAAGTGACCTTTTTATGTAAACAGTACCCAGCGCGCGCGCCCGACAAGGCACGCAGTGTCTTTTTTACCGTCTTTATCGATCAGTTTATATTCCGGTTGATTTATAATAGTAAATATACGTAAAAGTGTTCCTAAGGATACATTTAAAACTATGTTTGATTGTTCTTGGACAAGTTTATAGGTATAAGATGAACGAGTTTGCGCTAACGCTTCAATGGAGGAGTGGAGGCTGTCGCTTTCTGATTATAACGCACGAACCAAATGGAGGATTTATGGATAAAATACATTACTTTTTCTAACAAAAGAACCATGGATTGTCTTCGTTGGACACTTAGGATGACCTCAGCAGAAGTTCTTCAACAGGTAATTGATTTGTTTTCGCTGTGAAATGTGTTATGTGTGTGCCATGATGGCTTATCGATTCATGGCTATGGGAAAAAATATGTGAGGTGCTACCCTCAAACAATCAAATGTGCTGCTTTCGCCGTAAAGCCTTTTTGAAATCTGACAACGCTGTGATATTGCCAAGAAACAGAGCTTTTGATGAGTATGGAACACTTGTATATTGGTGGATGTTTAATAATTCAACTTTTGGATTTTGAATTTGGCGCCTTACATTTCACCTGGTAGTGTCGGGAGCAGCCCGCTAGCCGCCCCAGCAATCCCTGAGAAGTTAAAGGGAGTGCTCCTAATCTCAGTTTGTTACCTGTATAAAAGACACCTGTCCATAGAAGCAATCAATCAGATTCCAAACTTTCCACCATGGCCAAGACCAAAGAGCTCTCCAAGGATGTCAGGGACAAGATTGTAGATCTACACAAGGCTGGAATGGGCTACAAGACCATCACCAAGCAGCTTGATGAGAAGGTGACAACAGTTGGTGCGATTATTTTCGCAAATGGAAGAAACACAAAAGAACTGTCAATCTGCCTCGGCCTGGGGCTCCATGCACGATATCACCTCGTGGAGTTGCAATGATCATGAGAACGGTGAGGAATCAGCCCAGAACTACACGGGAGGATCTTATCAATGATCTGAAGGCAGCTGGGACCATAGTCACCAAGAAAACAATTGGTAACACATTACACTGTGAAGGACTGAAATCCTGCAGCGCCTGCAAGGTCCCCATGTTCAAGAAAGCACATATACATGCCCGTCTGAAGTTTGCCAATGAACATCTGACTGATTCAGAGGACATCTGGGAGAAAGTGTTGTGGTCAGATGAGACCAAAATGGAGCTCTTTGGCATCAACTCAACTCGCCGTGTTTGGAGGAGGAGGAATGCTGCCTATGACCCCAAGAACACCATGCCCACCGTCAAACATGGAGGTGGAAACATTATGTTTTGGGGGTGTTTTTCTGCTAAGGGGACAGGACAACTTCACCGCATCAAAGGGATGATGGACGGGGCCATGTACCGTCAAATCTTGGGTGAGAACCTCCTTCCCTCAGCCAAGGCATTGAAAATGGGTCGTGGATGTGTATTCCAGCATGACAATGACCCAAAACACACAGCCAAGGCAACAAAGGAGTGGCTCAAGAAGAAGCACATTAAGATCCTGGAGTGGCCTAGCCAGTCTCCAGAACTTAATCCCATAGAAAATCTGTGGAGGGAGCTGAAGGTTCGAGTTGCCAAACGTCAGCCTCGAAACCTTAATGACTTGGAGAAGATCTGCAAAGAGGAGTGGGACAAAATCCCTCCTGAGATGTGTGCTAACCTGTTGGCCAACTGCAAGAAACGTCTGACCTCTGTGATTGCCAACAAGGGTTTTGCCACCAAGTACTAAGTCATGTTTTGCAGGGGTCAAATACTTATTTCCCTCATTAAAATGCATTTTCATTTCTAACATTTTTCACATGTTTTTCTGGATTCTTTTGTTGTTATTCTGTCTCTCACTGTTCAAATAAAACTACCATTAAAATTATAGACTGATCATTTCTTTGTCAGTGGGCAAACGTACAAAATCAGCAGTGGATCAAATACTTTTTCCCCTCACTGTACGTTACAGCCTTATTCTAAAAGGTATTAAATTACTGTTTTCCTCATCAATCTGCACAATATTCAGACCCTTTGCTATGACACCTGAAATTGAGCTCAGTTGCATCCTGTTTCCATTGATCATCCTTGAGACGTTTCTACAACTTGATTGGAGTCTTCTTGTGGTAAATTGGACATAATTTGGAAAGCCACACACCTGTCTACAGTATATAAGGTCCCACAGTTGACAGTGCATGTCAGAGCAAAAACCAAGCCATGAGGTCGAAGGAATTGTCCATAGAGCTCCAAAACAGGATTGTGGCGAGGCACAGATTTGAAGAAGGGTACCAATAAATGTCTGCAACATTGAAGGTCCCCAAGAACACAGTGGCCTCCATCTAAAATGGAAGACGTTTGGAACCACCAAGACTCTTCCTAGAGGAGAGAAGGGCCTTGGTCAGGACCAAGAGCCCGACGGTCACTCTGACAGAGCTCCAGAGTTCCTCGGGGGAGATGGGAGAACCTTCCAGAAGGACAACCATCTCTGCAGCACTTCATCAATCAGGCCTTTATGGTAGAGTGGCCAGACGGAAGCCACTCCTCAGTAAAAGGCACATGACAGCCTGCTTGGAGTTTAAACCAAGATTCAACTCTTTGGCCTGAATGCCAAGTATCACATCTGGAGGAAACCAGGCACCATCCCTGTGGTGAAGCATGGTGGTGGCAGCATCATGCTGTGGGGGTGTTTTTCATCAGCAGGACTGGGAAACTAGTCAGGCTCAAGGGAAAGATGAACGGAGCTAAGTACAGAGAGATCCTTGATGAAAACCTGCTCCAGGGTGCTCAGGACCTCAGACCGGGGCGAAGGTTCCAACACAACAATGACCCTAAGCACACAGCCAAGACAACGCAGGAGTGGCTTCGGGACAAGTCTCTGAATGTCCTTGAGTGGGCCAGCCAGAGCCCGGATTTGAACCCAATCTAGAATCTCTGGAGAGACCTGAAAATAGCCGTGCAGCAACACTCCCCATCCAACCTGACAGAGATTAAGAGGATCTGCAGAGAAGAATGGGAGAAACTTCCCAAATACAGGTGTGCCACGCTTGTAGCATCATACCCAAGAAGACTTGAGTCTTTAATCGCTGCCAAAGGTGCCTTAACAAAGTACTGAGTAAAGGGTCTGAATACCTATGTAAACGTGATATTTCAGTTTTTATATGTAATACATTTGCAATTCTTTTTCGAAAAACCTGTTTTTATTTTGCCATTATGGGGTATTGTGTGTATATTGATGAGGAGGGAAAACGGTCGGTGCCTTTTATGAAAACAATCGATTTATTAAACTCCTATTTAATCCATTTCAGAATACAATTCCAAATGCACTGAAAGGCACAGTGGACTTCTAGAGGCAGTGATATACTTTTGATTTATGATAGGCACGATATTGTGAGAAGCTTGAGACCCCCTGTTACCGATGTCAGTCAATACTTGAGGTCTTCCTCTTCATTTGAAGCTGCCATCATATCTTAAGTCCCCGAATGTCAAGGAAAATTGGGTGCATGTATGTTCACTCTATTTACAGCTTCCTGTTGATTTTGTTTATTCGTTTTTTTGTCATTCCCATGGTGGGGTGAAATTGATCCACCTTTTATCCAGACAGGTAGAGCGAGGGATAGAGAGGGAGAGAGTGATGGGGAAGAGAGTGACAAAGGGAGAAGGAGAGAGAAAGATGGAGAGAGAGATTGAGTTAGAGAGAGAAAACGAAAGAGCAAGAGGCCTGTCATTTACACACCTGTCAGCCAGCTCTCATCCGTCAGTCAGACGTGATGACAACTCCCTTCCTGTCTCTGACTCAATCATGTATTGGACCAGATACTGTCACCCTGCGCTGCACATCAATGGGTACCCTTCATGAGGAAACGCACATCAGACCAAAGATGGAGCCATCCTATTGTGAAACGTCGTACATCTATTTTAGACTGAAACACCCAGGGCTTTGGCTTGACGACTGACTGAAATATAAATACATGGATAACCTGGGCTGCAAAATGATCTCTTTCCAACACAAGTTGAAATCCGTTCACTACATATACAGTACAAGCATAATATATAATTATCAAACATGCACGATTAACCCGAGAGACAAACCACCAAGCTGTTAGATGCGAGTGTGTATAATGTAACATATTGTATGTCTTGGGTTGAGCATGTAATCTCAATGTCCACTGACCCAAACCAGCAAACTTCTGCATAAGCGTTCCATCTTATTTCCTTCCAACCACACCAAGCAAATACTACTGATCCATGCAAATCCTGTGTTTGGATAGAACTGCCTTTTTGTCTTCTGGCTGGAGGTCGGTGCCTTTTATGAAAACAATCGATTTATTAATTTACCTCTGCTGTATCCTCTAAAAGAGGGAAACATCAGAATGGGGGTCTGAGGACAGGATATGATAGCAATGTTTCTGACCTTTCATTTGACCCAATTTAGGATGATTAATTTGCTGCTGTGTTTTAGCCCGGGGTTAGATGCGAACAGAAGAGAAACTTTAATAATTGCTTTTCCGGGACAGTGCGGAGAAAGGGCATAGAAAACTTGATGTTGTGTGCTCCCATCAAGTTCAAACAAACATAACTTCTTTAAGTCAAAGTACACCGCCGTGTTAGAATACTCCTGCAATTAAAAGAGATCTGTTTTGGTGATGGGGACTTTTTAAAGGGCCGGGGGGGTGGGATGAGGGGGTGTGGGTGGACAACAATAGTCTCAATTAAAGGGCATGTATCCCCATCCCCATCTCAGCATTTTTTGCGTTCTCCCTCTTTTCTCCTCGCTCTGAAATTCCCCCTCATTTGCATTTTAATTCCTGTGCTTGGGCTCGTCGCTGGAGCTAATCCTCTGCTAACCTAAATGAGGCCTGTGTTCTGAGCAGCCAGAATATTCCAAGGCCTCTCTCAAAGCCGTGTTCCTGTCAGAGACATTCTCACCAGCGCTGTTTTACTTTGATGTTTACTCATCAGTCGCGCCGTTACTGAGACTCTCTCATCATATGCCTCTGTGACAACCCAGACCCATTAATTCAAAAGTCCTCACACCTTGTTGGTATAGGGAAAATTATTACACTTTTTTTGGGGGAAAAGGTTTACAAATATTCACCGGCAGCCACGCGGACGGTTGTCTCACCTAACGGTAAAGAGTTTTGATGCAAAGAGGATTAGGCCTATCTCATCACTATCCGACAAGAGAGCTTTATTGGATGTGTAATCGCATATTTGTTTGGAACCCTCTCGACACAAGTGCTGACAAGCTATAGCCAAGCGGAGAACAATTCCATTCTTGGCGAGCACAACCTGATTCTGCTGTGATAGTGATGAACTGAGAAAGGTGGGGAAGGGAAAGGAGAGTGTGTGTGTATAGGCGTGAAAGGGTGGGCAGATGGAGGGTCGGTCAGAATCTGAAAACAATATGTTTAATTAAAGCCTCACAATCTGGAAAGTGTCCTCTCCAGGTACCAAACTATGCATTTTTGGGATACCAACTTTTAAATTAAGAATAAAAAATGAACACATCTGAACAAACATCCATGATGGGGGCAACACAACAGCTGAGCTGCTAGTTGAACTGATTCTCTGGTTCTCTGTGATTCCCGTGGCTAGGTACCAGAGGGAGGGGATAAGAGGTCTCTTGTTGCTGGCTGAAATAAAGTCTGAGTCAGTTTATGAAGCATCAACACACACACACACACACACACATACACTGGGCCCCTAGCTCAGTTTGGGCGAGCGTTCCTCACTCATCATTAATAACACTGCTTAGTGAAGAGGCTGTGGCGATGCCTCATTTGCCCACCCTCATGTAACCCCATTTAACTCACCACCCACCAGCACTTGCAACACATACACATACATCCTTCTGCTCTCCACAAACATATACACACACACATAAACTCCATAGGCACGAACACACACTGTGTATTGAACAGGCAGTAGGTGGAACACGTCAGTGATTGTGGAGCGGCCCATTTAACATTCCACTCACCCTCACTCTCAAGACCAACCGCTTCAGGGACATCACAATGTGAGAGTGTGTTAACATTCTACAGGCAACTCTACAGAGAGAGAGCGATACAGAGGGAGAGAGGGGGGGGGTGTAGGAGAGGCACAGAAGACCTGGTAGACAAGGTGAGAGAGTAGAGAAAGAGAGGGAGAGAAAGAAAGAGAGCAAGAGAAAGGTGGATATGGAGAGTGAAAGAGAGAGAAAGGGAGGCGTGGGGGAAGGAAGGAAGAGAGAGAGAGAGAGAGCAAGCTGACACATCATGCTTTTCCTAAACAAGGCTGCACTTTAGAAAACAAACAACTCTCCTCTTACAGAGGTAATCTTCCTTGTGCTGTTACTGTATGCAAAGCTCCACACCTTTGTAGGTCTGAGGTAGCTTTTCCTGTAGCTCTCTTGCTCGCTTTCCCTCTCATTGCCTCTCTCTCCTTTCTCTTTTACTCATTCTCTGCCTGTATCTGTTTTCTCCCTCTCTCTTTACCCCCGCCCTCTCTCTCTGTTTCTATCTCCCTCTCTCTCTTCATCCCCTCTCTATTCCCCCTCTCTCTGATTCACCTCACCAGCCTCCCATTGAAACGCAGATTGAGCTCAGTGCGGTTGGTCGATAATGGGGCAAACGCGTAGGTGCCGCGCTTTAAATAACCGTTAATTACTCGGCACTAGAGATGAAAGCCCTCGTTTGTGATGTCTCCTTGTTGGGAATAATGAAACCCGCCTCACCACAAAAGGATGGAGGGTGGAGGGGAGGTGTGGATAACTCAAAGACAGCAACTAGCAAGGGCGGAATCAATGCATAGAAACAGAGAAATAGTCCAAAATTAAAGAGAAACGTTGGAAAAGAAGTGTGAATTTTGCGGACATGCTATCTTGTTTATCTGTGAAAATGACACAGGGTTTATTTATAGAAAGGCTCTGGTCTAAAATTATTCTGCTAGCTGTCCATAAATAATGGATGTGCATTCATTATGGCTATCGCCTAGTTCTCTCTTCCTCGTTGAATAGCCAAGACAGACACATAACCATCTCCATTCGCTAATATCTGTTTGACTGATGTGTGATCTCACCAGTGGGGAGAGGGCTGGAATAAGGTGGCAGGGGGATGCTGTCGGACTGTCTGGTCGAACCTATTTTTCACCTACCAACCAACAGACCACCAGGCAGTCTGAACTATTCCTTCACTCCTGTGTTGTTTGTTTTGTATTTTAGTCATTTAGCAGATGCTCTTATCCAGGGCATCTTACTGTAGCGAGTGCCTACATTTTCATACAGGCATGAATCACAGGGGAGAGGGCACCGCACGCATGCCAATTCTGTCGTGTGTAGAGAAGAAGGGGGAGGCAGAAAAAGGGGTAAAAAGGAGTTGTGTTTTGTGAGAGGAGAAGTGATTTGGGAAGTCCTGTTGTGCAGGGAGGATGATGGAGGGAGGGATGGAGGGGTGTGACACTAGATGGCACTCTTGGGGTGGCACATTTTCTCCCGCTCTCAATCTATCCTCCTCTATCTCCATTTCTCTCCCTTCCCCTCTCTGTTTCTCTTTCTCTCTCAGGCACATTTTGTACATGAGTCCCTGTGCCTTTCTACAGCAGGGGAATCGAAAATTGCGTTTCCTGAATCAATGGCAAGGTGCTTGAAAAATGCTATGTTTTCCGGAGCACACAGTGCCTGTTTGTTTAATTCCTACATCCTCCCTCGCCTGTACTCTCGTTTGTTCTGTTTTGTCTCCTCTGCTCCCTTCCTCACCTTGATAGAGACGACCTCAAAGGTGTTGATATAGGCACACCAAAAGAAATGGCTGTGGTAGTTAGTGAGTTCCGCAGATAAACAGGTACGAGAGAGAGAGAGAGAGAGAGAGAGAGAGAGAGAGAGAGAGAGAGAGAGAGAGAGAGAGAGAGAGAGAGAGAGAGAGAGAGAGAGAGAGAGAGAGAGAGAGAGAGAGAGAGAGAGAGAGAGAGAGAGAGAGAGAGAGAGAGAGAGAGAGAGAGAGAGAGAGAGAGACTTACTACAAAAGGTTGTTTGTTGTTGCCCAAAGGTGGTGCCAGTTTGGGTGGTTGTTTCTTCATCAACAAAATACAAGACATAATTAGGAGCTCCTCCGTTGCCAAGGAAGAGTAATCACTCTTCCATCTTTTTAGACAACGTTTCTCAAAGTTTCGTCCTAGATCTGCTTTTGTGGATTTGCAAAATCTTTGTGATGATAACTAGATTCCATGCACACAACTGCAAGCTGGCAACAAGGCAATTCCATGTAAACATAATTTTTTTACTTAAGCTTTATTTACCTTTCGGTTACTGGCCAAACACTCTAACCACTAGGCTACCTGCCACCCCAAATTAATAATTACGCTTTGAATCAAATTTTTCACTTTAAAATGTATGCCAAATGAAAACCCTATGCACAAGAATTACTTTGAACAATTTACACAGAATATTTCACAAAAACACATTTACCGGAACAACTGTGCAGATGCAGAGTTTGGTAACAGAATCAAATTTCCCAAAATAATTTATGCGACCACAATTTCCAAAAACTCTATTAAACTCTATTAGATTCAAAAATGTCTGCAGAAAAAATGGGGTATCAGCTATGACATGACACCTTTGAAAACATTTATTTGGGTTATTTAACTGCAGAAGGTGAAGTGGATTTAAATCAGGAATTACTGTAACGGAATTACATCATGGGTTTCTGATCTGTACTTTACAAAAATACATAGTTATGAATATGAATATATATATATATATATATATATATATATATATATATATATATATATATATATATATATATATATATATATCATTCTCTTCATGGTGATGTATCCTGGCCGTCCTACAATCTAAGCTAGATGCCCTCAATCTCACACAAATCATCAAGGAACCTACCAGGTACAACCCTAAATCCGTAACCATGGGCACCCTCTTAGATATCATCCTGACCAACCTGCCCTCTAAATACACCTCTGCTGTCTTCAACCAGGATCTCAGCGATTACTGCCTCATTGCCTGTGTGTGTACTGGGTCTGCGGTCAAACGACCACCCCTCAACACTGTCAAACGCTCCTTAACTTCTTAGGGAGCGGCTGCATAGGTGACGGTTTTGGAGAGTCTGGCGTGCCCAAAGTAAAATGCATGCCACTCAGGCCCAGAAAATAGGATATGCACATAATTAGTACTATTTGATAAGAAACACTCTGAAGTTTCTAAGAGTGTTAAAATAATGTATGTGAGTATAACAGAATTGATATAGCAGGCAAAACCCGAGGTAAATCCATCCGGAATTGCAGTTTTTTTTGTAAATGAGCATCTTCTCCATTGTGCCTATTGCATACAACTTTATGTAGGACTGAGACTGCAGTACCTATGGCTTCCACTAGATGTCAACAGTCAACAGTCAAAGACTGGGAATTCTAGGAGTGACCAGAACGGATAGGGACAGGAAATTGTCAGGCGACCACTTTTGTAAAAAAGGTTTGACGCGCGCGAGATTGTGAACGCGCACCACATTATTTTTCTTTCCTATCGTTCACGTTATCGTCCGGTTGAAATATTACAGCAAATATACACAAAAGGATACCTAAGGATACATTAAAAATGATGTTTGATCACTGACCTGCAGTTCTTCCCCTGTACTCTCTCTCTCTCTCTGTCTCTCTCTCTCTCTCTCTCTCTCTCTCTCTCTCTCTCTCTCTCTCTCTCTCTCTCTCTATCCCTCTCTCTCTATCCCTCTCTGTTTTAATTGTGTGGTTGGAGACAGGTGTGCTGGAGTCAGAGCAATTCCCTGCCAGCTGCAACTCGTCCAGTAATCAAGACCTCTACAAATGCCTTTCCTGACAACTCCACTCTGCCAGATCGTAATCTCTGCTCAGTCAGTTATATTCTAGCCTTCAGTCTTTTCTCAAGCTCCTGTTGCTCTGCTGTGCTTGTTTTCCTGCCTTACACCATTTTTGTCCTTTCCTTGCAGTACTGCTCTGTCTCTGGCTCCTGTCTCCTGTTCCACATATCACCACCAACCACCTTGCTCTGGATTGCACTCCCCACCATACCTTTTACTCGACTCAGGACCTGTTTCCCAGTTCTACTCAACCTACTCCAACCTCACTCTACACTCCTGGTTTTTGCAACTCATCTGAGCTACCTCGGTTCTGCACTCCATCTTTCTCTGTCAAATAAACATTTTTGGTGCATTCATCCCGGCTTCCTCTATGAGTCTGCTCTTGGGTCCCCCCCCCCTTCGCTTCAGGTAACAACACCTGTTAATTGAAATGCATTCCAGGTGACTACCTCATAAAGCTAGTTGAGAGAATGCCAAGATTGCGCAAAGCTGGCATCAAGGCAAAGGGTGGCTACTTTGAAGAATCTCAAATATAAAATATATTTTTATTTGTTTAACACTTCTTTGGTTACTACATAATTCCATATGTGTTATTTCATAGTTTTGATGTCTTCACTATTATTCTACAATGTAAAAACCCTGGAATGAGTAGGTGCATCCAAACTTTTGACTAGTACTGTAGGTCTGAATTGCCCTATGGCACTGAACAATAGAGTCAGGCTGAGGTGGGGGATGAAAGCCTACCTCATCAGTAAAAGGCTCTTCCAGGGCCAGAGACAGGGTTAACTAGAAAGGGTCTTAAACACTAGCCTGTGTCTATTCCTACATTTTTGGTTTAAAAATGTATAGCTGCATTAATACATTTTTTTAAATAGACTCTTTGCTTTCACTTGACACTTTTAACTTGACATGCTCCTATGATGTCACAGAGTGCTGTACAGAAACCCAGCCTAAAACCCCAAACAGCAAGCAATGCAGGTGTAAAAGCACGGTTGTTAGGAAAAACTCCCTAGAAAGGCCAGAACCTAGGAAGAAACCTAGAGAGGAACCAGGCTATGAGGGGTGGCCAGTCCTCTTCTGGCTGTGCCGGGTGGAGATTATAACAGAACATGGCCAAGATTTTAAAATGTTCATAGATGACCAGCAGGGTCAAATAATAATAATCACAGTGGTTGTCGAGGGTGCAACAGGTCAGCACCTCAGGAGTAAATGTCAGTTGGCTTTTCATAGCCGATCATTCAGACTATCTCTACCGCTCCTGCTGTCTCTAGACAGTTGAAAACAGCAGGTCTGGGACAGGTAACATGTCTGGTGAACAGGTCAGTGTTCCATAGCCGCAGGCAGAACAGTTGAAACTGGAGCAGCAGCACGGCCAGGTGGACTGGGGACAGCAAGGAGTCATCAGGCCAGGTAGTCCTGAGGAATGGTCCTAAGGCTCAGGTCCTCCGAGAGAAAGAGAGAAAGAGAGAAAGAAAGAAAGAAAGAAAGAGAGAAAAAGGGAGAGAGAATTAGAGAGAGCATACTTAAATTCACACAGGACACCGGATAAGAGAGGAGAAATACTCCAGATATAACAAACTGACCCTAGCCCAAGACACATAAACTACTGCAGCATAAATACTGGAGGCTGAGACTGGATGGGTCGGGAGACACTGTGGCCCCGTCCGACGATACCCCCGGACGGGGCCAAACAGGCAGGATATAACCCCACCCACTCTGCCGAAGCACAGCCCCCACACCACTAGAGGGATATCTCCAACCACCAACTTACCATCCTGAGACAAGGCCGAGTATAGCCCACAAAGATATCAGCCACGGCACAACCCAAAGGGGGGCGCCAACTTGGACAAGAAGATCACGTCAGTGACTCAACCCACTCAAGCGACGCACCCTTCCCCCAGGTACAGCATTGAAGAGCACGAGTAAGCCAGTGACTCAGCCCCTGTAATAGGGTTAGAGGCAGAGAATCCCAGTGGAGAGGGGAAGCGGCCAGGCAGAGACAGCAAGGGCGGTTCGTTGCTCCAGTGCCTTTCCGTTCACCTTCACACTCCTGGGCCAGACTACACTCAATCATAGGACCTACTGAAGAGATGAGTCTTCAATAAAGACTTAAAGGTTGAGACAGAGTCTGCGTCTCTCACATGGATAGGCAGACCATTCCATAAAAATGTAGCTCTATAGGAGAAAGCCCTGCCTCCAGCTGTTTGCTTAGATATTCTAGGGACAGTAAGGCCTGCGTCTTGTAACCGTAGCGTACGTGTAGGTATGTACGGCAGGACCAAATCGGAAAGATAGATAGGAGCAAGCCCTTTTTAGATGGAAATGCCCAACACCAAAACCAATCTCTTTATATGCAGCTGTGAAATTAAAAATAACATAATTTTGAAGAAAATCCATCTCCCATTGTGAAGAGTCTCTCACAACACCATTGACCATGAGAAACATATATGTTGCACACTATTACATCATTCTCATCATTCTCTTCTAATGATTTCTCTTCCAGGACCTCGTTTCTCTTGGTTTGTGATTGCATGAAGTGCTTTCCTCGTTCAACAGAATCACCTGCAATCAGTTCACAGGCAAATCATCATGTGCCCATCACCATCACTCTAAACCAGTCACAGGTGCTGAAGAAGGGGACTGGCATCCGAGCTTGATCCTACGATAAATGAGATGATAACCATTGGAAATGGTTCCTTAAGTAGACATTTGTGATTCATCTTAGGAGTGTCATATACACTGCTCAAAAAAATAAAGGGAACACTAAAATAACACATCATAGATCTGAATGAATGAAATAATCTTATTAAATACTTTTTTCTTTACATAGTTGAATGTGCTGACAACAAAATCACACAAAAATTATCAATGGAAATCAAATTTATCAACCCATGGAGGTCTGGATTTGGAGTCACACTCAAAATTAAAGTGGAAAACCACACTACAGCCTGATCCAACTTTGATGTAATGTCCTTAAAACAAGTCAAAATGAGGCTTAGTAGTGTGTGTGGCCTCCACGTGCCTGAATGACCTCCCTACAACTCCTGGGCATGCTCCTGATGAGGTGGCGGATGGTCTCCTGAGGGATCTCCTCCCAGACCTGGACTAAAGCATCCGCCAACTCCTGGACAGTCTGTGGTGCAACGTGGCGTTGGTGGATGGAGCGAGACATGATGTCCCAGATGTGCTCAATTGGATTCAGGTCTGGGGAACGGGCGGGCCAGTCCTTAGCATCAATGCCTTCCTCTTGCAGGAACTGCTGACACACTCCAGCCACATGAGGTCTAGCATTGTCTTGCATTAGGAGGAACCCAGGGCCAACCGCACCAGCATATGGTCTCACAAGGGGTCTGAGGATCTCATCTCGGTACCTAATGGCAGTCAGGCTACCTCTGGCGAGCACATGGAGGGCTGTGCGGCCCCCAAAGAAATGCCACCCCACACCATGACTGACCCACCGCCAAACCGGTCATGCTGGAGGATGTTGCAGGCAGCAGAACGTTCTCCACGGCGTCTCCAGACTCTGTCACGTCTGTCACGTGCTCAGTGTGAACCTGCTTTCATCTGTGAAGAGCACAGGGCGCCAGTGGCGAATTTGCCAATCTTGGTGTTCTCTGGCAAATGCCAAACATCCTGCACGGTGTTGGGCTGTAAGCACAACCCCCACCTGTGGACGTTGGGCCCTCATACCACCCTCATGGAGTCTGTTTCTGACCGTTTGAGCAGACACATGCACATTTGTGGCCTGCTGGAGGTCATTTTGCAGGGCTCTGGCAGTGCTCCTCCTTGCACAAAGGTGGAGGTAGTGGTCCTGCTGCTGGGTTGTTGCCCTCCTACGGCCTCCTCCACGTCTCCTGATGTACTGGCCTGTCTCCTGGTAGCGCCTCCATGCTCTGGACACTACGCTGACAGACACAGCAAACCTTCTTGCCACAGCTCGCATTGATGTGCCATCCTGGATGAGCTGCACTACCTGAGCCACTTGTGTGGGTTGTAGACTCCGTCTCATGCTACCACTAGAGTGAAAGCACCGCCAGCATTCAAAAGTGACCAAAACATCAGCCAGGAAGCATAGGAACTGAGAAGTGGTCTGTGGTCACCACATTCAGAACCACTCCTTTATTGGGGGTGTCTTGCTAATTGCCTATAATTTACACCTGTTGTCTATTCCATTTGCACAACAGCATGTGAAATTTATTGTCAATCAGTGTTGCTTCCTAAGTGGACAGTTTGATTTCACAGAAGTGTGATTGACTTGGAGTTACATTGTGTTGTTTAAAACTTCACCGGCTCCAGCAGCAAAACTGACTGTTTTGGAGAGCCTGGCGTGCCCAAAGTAAAATGCCTCCCATTTAGGCCCAGAAAATGGGATATGCATATATTTAGTACCATTGGATAGGAAACACTCTGAAGTTTTCCAAAACTGTTAACCATTTGTCTGTGGGTCAATCAGAACGCATTTGGCAGGCAAAACCCTGAGGAATCTCTGTCCTGAAAAAAGTCATTTTGACACATTGCTCATTTTGAGCCCCTCCTATCCAAAATGACCATATATAGGCATGTGAACTCAGTGCACGTCGCTTCCTTATGATGTCATCAACCACGAGACGGTGTTTTACTCCATCTTGGGGGAATTTCGGCCATTGATAAACAGCATGGAACGAGAGACCACGTTATGAAAACTCTTCAGAGTGCGCGTGCATGAGAAGGCGCGCTGTGCCTTATTTATCGTTTTTAGCGTTCAGTTTATTATCCGGCTGATTTATAATAGTACATATACGTAAAAGGGTTCCTAAGGATACATTTAAAACTATGTTTGATTGTTTTTGGACAAGTTTATAGGTATAATTTTAACGAGTCGGCGCCGAGTTTCAAAGGAGTAATGGAGGCTGTCGTTTCTGATTATAACGCATGAACCAAATGGAGGATTTATGGATAAAAGACGTTACTTTTTCTAACAAAAGAACCATGGATTGTCTTCGTTGGACACTTAGGAAGACCTCAGCAGAAGTTCTTCAACAGGTAATTACTTTGTTTTCGCTGTGAAATGTGTTATGTGTGTGCCATGATTGCTAATCGATACATGGCTATTGGAAAATATGTGAGGTGCTACCCTCAAACAAATGAATGTGCTGCTTTCGCCGTAAAGCCTTTTTGAAATCTGACAACGCTGTGATATTGCCTAGAAACAGAGCTTTTGATGAGTATGGAACACTTGTATATAGCTGGATGTTTAATAATTCAATTTTCGGATTTTATATCTGGCGCTACAGGTTTTTGCTAGTAGTGTCGGGATGATCCCCGCTAGCGACCCACTAGTATTTGAGTCGTTTTAAGTGTTCCCTTTATTTTTTTTGAGCAGTGTATATTATAGCTTGGACGAAAAGGAGACTGTCTCAGTTCTGTCTTTCACTTCAGTTGTATTGATCTGTGGTAAAGAACTCCAATGTACAATTTGCTTACCCTCTGGTCATTGAATAGCTAAATCACCCTTCTGTTGCTTCAACACATTGCAACCGTACTCAACCAGACTGATTGACCATTCCAATACCAAGGGAGGCCGGGGTTCAATACAAGACGAGTTGTAGCACAACACACTAGACAGCCGACAATTGGCCTGTTAAAGGCATTTTTCGACCTTCTCGGAGATCAGATTCATTGTAAACGCTGTGCATGTCGGCTAAAGTGTAAATAATCTTTAAAGTCTGTTATAGTGCGCTGCGCCATAACACGCCTTGCATTGAATCCCTGCCTTAATCTAGACACAGTCTGTCATATAACCTTACAGGTGAGGTTCAATGCAACCTTACATCTTCACTTATACGAAAGAAATATCACACTTTTTCACACTGATGCCTCACACCTAATCTACCTGCTTTGAGTCCACCAAAAGACACGTTCCAGACTGGAGTATATTCGTCGCCAAAAAGGTATCCCAAATTCTGCCTCCCAATTACAGCATTCATAGTTTTAGAGATGGAACAGAAAAACTTGAGGAAAATATCACGGTCCTTTGAGGTTGTTTGTCTCCTGTAATTCTGAGGTAACCGTGGTCCAAGTTGGAAATACCATCACAGAGGACTCAGACGTTAATTAGAGAATGCAAATTGCGTGTTTCTGGTCCAAGGCTGACACAGACTCCTTTGTACTCTGTCCTTTTCCCTCTCCTTTGTAGTGCATGAAGCAGAACAGGACAGTACTGTGTATGCAGTAAACACACACACCACACACACACACACACACACACACACAAACACACACCACTTTAGGAATAAGGTCAATGCCAACCAGGGTTGTTTAATTTCCCTTGCAAACCCTTGGCAGTTGGGGAGTAGGTGCAAACTTCCAAAAAGTTAATAAAAATAGAAAAGAACACAGACAGACAGAAAGACACCACACACACACACACACACACACACACACACACACACACACACACACACACACACACACACACACACACACACACACACACACACACACACACACAGAGACGCGACTCCCACCCACAAACTCAAGTTGATGGTTGAGGGCAAATTATGCTTACTTATGCATAAATAATTCAGAATACAAATACAGTGTACCAGACAGCAGCGGGGGGATCTTCCCGGCTCCTACTTGCCTCGTCGCACCACATCCTGTGACTGTGCATTTACACCATGTCAACATCACAGTGGATGCACACTCCAACGCACCCATTACCGGCGTGCCATGCTACTGGAATGAAACAGGGATAGGGGACAGAAAGTAGTTCCCCTTTTTCTTTGGCACGGGGTGGCGGGGCAGGTGTCAGGCAGTGGCGGCGCGCTACTGTTCAAGGTGTCCCATGGGAGCTTCCAGAATCAGACCTCTTTGTGCCCTGATGCACGCATTAACACCCAGCAACACTTCCCTGTGGCACACGGCAAAGAGAAATGTTAGTTTTGCACTACGCATTAGTGTCACCGGTGTAATAACTTTCAGCAGGTGTACCACACTCTATATCCTGCCCCATTTAGGATGGCTTTCAAGCATACACTTTGCCCAGGCAGACGCTGCTTGCGATGTCAACCGGAGAGAAAAAAGTGAAGAACGAGAGAAATACAAGATAAATACTTGGCAAGTCTATTACAATTTTTTCCTTTTTTGCACGGATTTGGAAATGTACTCAGAGCTTCAGGCTTCATACATTTCCTTTGGAACATGGTGAAATATTGCTGAGTTCCACAGAGTGCATCAGGCCGTCATTTTTTGCTGTGCATACAATTTTGGAAAAGATGTCGGAGCAAACTTTGCAGACTCTTTGGAGAAATACTTTCATCATGATTGTATAATGAGTAAAAATACATTTCCTGACCTAGTCTCTCTGTTCAAAGTAGGACATCAATCAAACAAACACACACACATTTGGTGCACGCATGCGTGCGCATGCACTCACACAAACAGTAGTAATTCAGTAACAAAATAAAACAAATTACCCCATCAATTTTGACAAGTTAATATTTTCTGGTTCTCAGCCTCATGCCCTCTAGCCTACAGTGCCATATATTCATTTCTCTCTTCTAGAAATGTTTCCCTTTCAAAACTGCTCTGCAAAGCCCAGACAACAACTAAAGCACCATAAGCACCATTGTTTCAACCCGTTGAACAAGGCTAACCGCCACATCTCTCAGCACGTGAATTGACCTGAAACATACTACGAATGACAGCAGGCATATTTAATAGTCTGTGAAGACAACATCCTGGGACTTTATGACCCATGGCCCCTCAACACCTCTCGATGCCTCTCAGCGGCCCCGCAGTGGTGCATTGTGGGGCTCCTGGGGGAAGCGGGAAGGGGTTAATGACTCTCGTCTCTCTGGTTTGGCGAAGTCGGCGCAGGCCCAGCCCGCTGCTTATTAATCTTCATTCTCACTGTGTCTTTAATCCTTCCCTGGTTAATTATAAATCTGCTCGACTGTCGTGGGTGACTCGCAAACCCAAGAGCCTCGCTTAATATTTCATGCAGCGTCCTCTCGGCGATGAAGGCAACCAACAATTAGCCCTCCTACAGGGACCCATTCCAGGCTAGATAGCCTCTCTCTCCATGTGTGTTAAGACTGGAGCCCTTTACCAAAAGAGAGAGGGTTGTTGTAGTTGTATTCCTCCATCTCTCATAGTATCTAAGCAGAGGACCTATAGGAATTAAACATTGCTTAGGTTTGACGTTTTATGCTTCAGTCCCACGGCACAGATTTATGGCTGCCGCATTAACCAAATTGTCCTATGCTCTTGACCACTGCTGCAAGAAAAAAAAGAGAGACTGATCTGAAGCCATGGTTGTTGTTTAGATTAGAAAGTAATTTTCACCTCAAAAAGGTCAATTAAATATTTCTGGCAAGATAGCCATAATGGATTATTTTGGTTGGGATCCGCCTCCACGGTCATCTTGAACTGCCCCCCTTATTCCAGGTTTTAGTGTAAATACCTAAATTTTTATCAACAAGCTCTCACAGTCTCATGTCAGAATTAGATTCATCCAGGTTTCTCAAACGTTCCAAGGTTAAGTTTAGGCATTAACTTTTAGTGGTTAAGGGTTAAGGTTTGGGATAGGCTTAAAACAAAAATCTCAAAAACAACTTTCTATCTCTGGATTTGAACACGCAATCTTTGGTGTCAGAGGTAGATGCTTACACCATTCCACCATCCAATTCCGCTATCCCCATCCACAACACCCTACCAAAATCCAAACCTATTTGAAGGTAACAGCTCTCACTGTTGCCCCTAGTGGCCGTTTCCACGTCATCTCCTGACAACCTCAGACATGGATGGACGTTGAATACTGACTTGTATCACGGGTGACCTGGCTGAGTTGTATGCACATCTAATTCATCCCCACCCCATTCACAGCAGCATCTGGTGGTTTAATCAAACACAGAGGGAGTGTGAGAGAGGTGGATGGATGGATTGAGAGGAGGGAAATGTCCTAAACTTCCAAAGGTGTCTTCAAGCGCAAATCAGTAACCACTGTTAAAGGAGAGAAATAAAGAGAACAACCATATCATGCATCCTCCATATGTGCTTAGTAAGCAGAGGTCATCCTCATATGCTCTACGCAAACATCCAATATGGGCACTGTCACGCCTGCTCCCGCTCTCCCTCTCTGGCGCTCGAGGGCGCCAGGCTGCCCTTCATTACGCACACCTTTCACAATCATTACGTGCAGCTGCACAATTTTGGATTCACCTGGACTCCATTCATTTGTTGATTACCCCCTCCATTATCTGTCTGCTCCTCACTTTGTTCCCTGTGTCAGCATTGATGTCGTTATTTTTTCCCCTGTCCAGACGATGTTGTTTATTAAATACTCCCTGTACTTGCTTCTCGTCTCCAGTGTCGATCCTCACAGTCACAGAATAACGATGAGACTCTGATTTTTCACTTTATGAATGCCAAACAAATAACATTGATTGCAATGTTAAAGAAAAACACACAACTCTTTACACAAGGTGAGAACCTTGATTTTATACTCCTCGAGTCCTCTCTCCTCGCCTCCTTCTCAAAACCCATTGGATGAGAAACCCAAAGGTCCTTACTTTTTCTTTAATGTACTGTACTGTGCTCTACTGTACTATACTATATTGTACTGTTTTTTACAAACTTGTGAAACAGACGTCTATGATTGGTTCAGATTTTGGCTGACCAAATTTCAACTACTTGAAGTCCGTGTTCGGTTGGTGCACAGTGGGTGAGGATGCTGATTACAGTAAATGGAAAGAGAGGGGGCTCATGGGTAGGTGTCAGTAAGAGCTTAGAGAGGTAACATTAACTAGAGAGAGCAAGATGAGAGACAGGGAGAAAGAGAGGGATGGGTTGTCCAGACTGTTTTCACACTCTTGCTTTGACCACAGTTATGAGCTGAACATAACAGTATGCCAGTAGAAGGGAGGACAGTAGCAGGTGACCCAACTGTGGATTGTGACTACTATGAATTCCCATTTTAGCCAATTCAATTGCAGTCATTCTGTTACAGATTTTTTGGTGATTTTGTTACTGATTTGGTAACAGAATGATGCGTTTTAATACAGTTCTAAATCATGCAGTGTGTCACGATCGCAGAATTTAGAGAAACAACAAATGTCGGTACATAGAAGTGTCTTATATCGGCTGAAAGCTTACATTTTTGTTAATAGAACTGCACTGTCCAATTTATAGTAGCTATTACTGCAAAAATATTCCATGCTATTGTTTGAGGAGAGCTCCTAACAACAAAACACTTTTTTCACCGCAACAGGATTGATAAATTCCCCTCTGAAGGTAGAATGTGTACTTACATTCTGAAATCTTGCTCTAATTTATCATCCAAAGGGTCCCAGAGATAACATGAAGTTTAGTTTTGTTAGATAAAATCCTTTTTCATATCCTAAAAATGTCCATATAACATGCACGCTCGATTTTGTATTTCTACTTTTTCAATTTGCAAAGAAAGGAATCTGTGAAAATCCAACCCTAAACGTTGTGTCAACCAGTCAAATCACGTTTGTATGTATTCCTCAGAGATCCTAGAACGTAACCAGACTTCACTATATCATTAGGGGTGTAGTATATCCTATAGGACACCAAATTTGGTAAGAGAGCGACGCCATCATGGCACGCCGAAAATACATTTATACAGTATGCGTCACACTGCGTGAGGCAAATAGTGGTAACACCAGATACTGACTGGTTTTCTGATCCATGCCCCTACCTTTGTGACCAACAGATGCATATAAATTCCATAGACAAATTTATTTCATTTGACTAATTTCCTTCTATGAACTGTAACTCAGTAAAATATTTTAAATTGTTTCATGTTGTGTTTTATTTTTGTTCAGTGTAGAACAGTTCCAGCGTGGGTAGAAATCAAAGGAGCCGCCCTCTCCTCAGCAGCCTCCACTGGTTGAAATTAAACAATCCAAATATACACAGAGTTTACAAAACATTAGGAACACCTGCTCTTTCCATGACATAGACTGACCAGGTATACAATCTAGGTGAAAGCTATGATCCCTTATTGATTTCACTTGTTACATCCACTTCAATCAGTATAGATGAAGGGTAGGAGATAGGTTAAAGAAGGATTTTTAAGCCTTGAGACAATCGAGACATGGATTGTGTATGTATGCTATTCACAGGGTGAATGGGCAAGACAAAAGGTTTAAGTGCCTTTGAACGGGTTTGATAGTAGGTGCCAGGTGCACCAGTTTGAGTGTGTCAAGAACTGTAATGCTGCTGAAATGGTCCACAACCCAAAGGACATCCAGCCAACTTGTCATAACTGTGGGAAGCATTGGAGTAAACATTTGGAATGCTTTCAACACATTCAAATCAAATCAAATCAAATTTTATTTGTCACATACACATGGTTAGCAGATGTTAATGCGAGTGTAGCGAAATGCTTGTGCTTCTAGTTCCAACCATGCAGTAGTATTTAACAAGTAATCTAACAAATTCACAACAACTACCTTATACACACAAGAGTAAAGGAATGAATACGAGTATGTACATATAAATATATGGATGAGCGATGGCTGACTGGCATAGGCAAGATGCAGTAGATGGTATGGAGTACAGTATATACACATATATATGAGATGAGTAATGTAGGATATGTAAACATTATATAAATGGCACTGTTTAAAGTGGCTAGTGATACCTTATTTCATCCAATTATAAGTATTAAAGTGGCTAGAGATTTGGGTCGATGGCCGAACGGCATAGGCAAGATACAGTAGATGGTTTAGAGTACAGTGTTTGATATGAGTATGTCGGATACGTAAACGTAAACATTATATACAAGAGAACGTGAAGCGAGGCTGCCATCTCTGTCGGCGCCGGAAGTACATTACATACATTACATTATATTTGTGAAAAAATACTTTTCACATCTGTATTCCACACATTGAAACTGTTCTGATGACAAAAGGGGGTGCAACTCAATATTAGGAAGGTGTTCCCAATGTTTTGTACACTCAGTGTAAATAAAGTATATCACTAAATATTTGTTTTCCATATTCTAAGAAAAAAAAAAAAAAAAAATGGTTATTGTGTGACTGAACAACAATGTGCCTTTAGCAAAAGACACATAAGTCATGACTTTACAAAAAGGCCCTAAGGTGTAAACCCAACACCTACAGTTTATACTCTCAGAACCAGCAGCAGAACAAGCAGCCATTTCTCAACGTAGTAGTGGCACATTATATTTGTGAAAAAATACTTTTCACATCTGTATTCCACACAGCGTGTCTGCCACAAAGTGTGTCTGCAAAAAAGCCGTTGTGGTGATGTTAACATTCTGTCCACCTATGACATCTCCCGGAGTGATTTCTTTAAAAATCATTTTCAATCATTTTCATTTCCTGATGACAGTTGAAATTTACCACAGTGATGAATATTTTAGAGGGAGAATGGTCAAACCCAGACACTGAGATGTTATTTAAATACGTTAAACCCCAAGTCCATTCGTTAATAGACATTTCCACTTCCAGAGTTTCAGGAGAAAGTTTCTTAGAATAACAAAAACTTTTGACTGCGTGCCACTCAAAATGCCCGGAATATGAAACACTTTTTAATCAATGTAGATATATTTAACCTATAAAAGTGTCTGGTTTTAATCTGGTCATTTAGATCCTGCTGTTTAGAGAAGCAAATGTTAAGCTATTGTCAGATGCTGTTATTCATAGTTATTATACTATATCAAAGTGTTATTCATTTATCATGTAATTATTGGCAACACCTTTGATGACGCTTATCACAAATGCCTGTAAAAGTGACAGTTAATTTCACTGTCCTGTTTTGCTGATTTATCTTCCATTGTGTGTTCCTCTGTCTGATGTATAAATAAGTAAGCAAACACAGCATTTGAGCTGTTGGAAACATCACAATCTGGAGGTGAAGGGTTCACGTCGACCTTGAATGTTCATTTTAATTACTGCTGTTCTATATTCTATTTCTAAGTGCTCTTCAGATAGTAGGCCGAAAGTGAGCAGTGGGTTGTCATGGAAACTTTTCATTATGTGTTTAAACAAGTGTTATATTACTTCTACGACAACGGTATAAAGACTGCACTTCCAAGTCAAGCGTCACTCTCGGTTATCATCAACATTTTTACCTCTTACACCAACCGGGCAAGTAGGGATACAGTATCTCTAGAAAGTGCATGCACATTCTGTTTACTGTTCTCTTCAATTATTTATATATATTTTTTATATTGTTGTGATAGGCCACCCTGGGGGAACTGCAGGACATCTCATAAAAACTTCATCAGGACTCTGACCTAGCATGAATCCCCGATCGTCCCACTGACCCCCATAACATCTTCAACCAGATCGACCCATCCCTCAGGACCGCAGTCTAGTTGCTAATGCCCAAACAAAAGCGTAAGGAAGTCTGTGAGGTTGCTCAGCGAGACACTTATAAGGACTAATTAATACTAAACTGAGGAAATCATTTAAGACGGATCCAATTATAATGTGTCCGTATCGTACCGGGCCAGCCTCGCAATGATCTCAATTATGGGGGACATGTTGTGGCAATGTCACTGCTGAGGGAGGGAGATAAAAACAATTATGAAATGTCTTTGCCTGTTTTTTTACTTTATGTAGACAGGAAGCAAACAAGATGTCAATACTTAAATAAATGGGATAAATAGTACTGTCGTTTGTAGTCAATACATGGCCTAAACAAAATGAGAAAATGTAGTATGAGGACTTGGAAGTAAACTGTAAAAAAAAACTTCACTCAGTGAGTTTTGTTCCCACCTGCTTTGGTGGTTTAAAGGAAGACGCATACAGTATCTACAAGGTAGACTTGCTATCCAAACCTGCAGACCTGTTCTAGGCTCTCGTACGCTTTTGATTTCCAGCCTGAGAGGAAAGCACAGTCATGCTACAATAAGAGAACATCCACAGGCTTCCCTAACAGGAACAGAGAGTGATACAGCACTCACTTTAACCCTCCTGTTGTGTTCGTTTCATGTTAATTAATTCTGTGTTCCCGGTCCAAAATGACCGCTCCATTTTAGCTGATAATAAATCCATAATAATGCATATATTATCACCTGATGTTGTGTTAGATATTTGTATCAACTTAAGTTCTTGTGAACATTACAAGTTTTGAACTTCTATTCGCTATTTATGGCCTATCATTTTTGAGTAAAAAAAAGCACAATATATGGATTATTTTGACTATAACAAATACTTAGATGAAACATATAGTGCTATTTATCACAGACTACTTTGTGTCAAAGTTTAACAAGGACTCTCTCCTCCTCACCATACAGTTATCATTTGGTTATTGTGCTGTCACAGAATGAATTGTGAGCAAGGCCTCAAAAAAGCTTTATATACCAGAGCTGCGAAGAAAGTTCTATATATTATTGAAACAATGTTGCGATTGTTTGTGAGAATGCCAACAGGTGTGGTTCCCGTGGGGGAAAGATTCTATTGGGGAAAGGTTCCTGTGGGGGTTGCCATGGAAGCCAAGAAGGGGAGTGAGGTGTGTGTGTGCTCAAACACACATGCATGTGGGGGTCTGGGAGAGGAAGTGTGTCCATCTGATGAATGGGCATGTGCCTGAACAAAATTTTCTACACTAATTGTGGTCTCACCCATTCATTTCTAATGACCGGTCAATTTTTATCGGGAACACCACAGGTGTACAAAAATCTTATAAAACACCCAAAATGCTATGAAAATCGTCAAAATTTAGTTTGTGTGTTCAAATACCCTGTGTGGACAAAGTCTTGGAACCTTATGACAATCAGATTAAATTAACAACATTTTTCAGAGACAAAACTTGTAAATCGGTCCAATTCGACCGGAACACAGCAGGAGGGTTATTACTTTATTCAATGATGCAACATGTCAGAATCCATGGTTCACAAGTTCATGCAAAAAAAATTATAATGCAGAGTTTAAATTAAAACATTTAGAAGATTAACCCTCGAACAGTCAGATTCGTTTTGACATTTGGGACGGAGAATCATTTTTTTTGTCTCCCCTCTGGAGCGAACTCCAAATCATACATAGCACTTAGGGGCATACCCAACTTAGACATGGACCATCATTAATGATTAAAGCCTCATCCCCTATTCTGACCAGCGTACTTTGCACTGTGTAATGGGAGCCCTGAGTGGAAAGGGAGAGGAGAGCGTGGCATTTGCATCAGGCAATCTCACACACGTCTCTCTGTTTAAAGGGAGGGATATTATGGTCTGTTTAACCGGGGATATTACCTGTTTACCCAGCTGCTAGGGGCAACAGGCATTTTGTTTGAGGTCAGACTAATATTCCCGGAGGCTGGGAGGATAAGGGAGTGGGGGAACATTTTGGTTCTTATGATTCCATGGCATAATCCACTGGGAGAGATGGGGTCAAGACCCTGGAGGCTGAGGTGGAAATTGCACTGAGGACCAGACTGCAGGACCTGAGGAATGAGGATGCACTGGTATTGGAACTAAAGGAGTACAGCTGCAGCTCTGAGTTAGGGCGGTATCTATGGGCTGCATGCACGCTGCACTCTGATATTGCTAGACTTGTTGAATTGTTGTCTTTCTGGCAAGTCCAATGCATTGCCGCTTCACTGTCTATAGGAGACACATTTAAGGAGACACATTCTCCATTTGTATCTGTACAAATGTAAAAAAATATATATATATTCTAAACTGTTTTGCATATTATATATATTAGTGTGCAAGTCTACCTCTTCATTTTAATGCTGAAGAGTTGCGTTGGGAAGGTTGAGTTTGGTTTCAAGTACAAACAGTTGAAGTACAGTTTAAAGAGTCCAAGCTACATAGCAAAGGAGACAGACAGAAAAAAGGTTGAAGCTCTCACTGTCACATTTGCCCTCAACTGACTGTCACTCTTTAATGCAAGTAATCGTTGACAACTAAGCTCTTTGTAACTGCACATCAGCCCACTCTTTAGGAAGAAGTAGACTGAGGTAAACAATTCACAACAATTATTTAGAGCTTGCAAGAAAGGCCTTTCACTGTACTTGTGCAGATGACATGAAAGCTTAAAACTTAGAAGATGAGAATACAGGAGTCACTGCAGCAGAGCCGGGATTCCACTCCGTTGTCATTCCACTAATATGACAGAAACTAAATCTGATCTTATGTAGCAAAGACATTTCCTCATCTGAATGGCTTTGCGGTGTGGGCCTTTATCAAGATACATTGCACATTTGTTCCTCGGATATTGCCTCTTGTCTGCAGAGAGTCCGTTCTAAATTTAGTGCAAGGTGTCCCGGCCCATCCAATATTAATGCTTGCAGACAAACACCAAATTAGGAGGGGAAGGCGAAGGAGAAGGTAGTCGCATCCTACAGTACAAGGGTATTAACCTCAGGCTGATTCATATACCCTTTGACTAAGGCCAGTGCCTCTACTACTAATGCTTCAGCCAGACAGATTTGTCATAATGTGGATCCTTGGGAGTCAGGGCCACGTACATCAAACGATGGTCAGTGAAAGTCAGAGAAATAATAAAGTACCTGAAACCTGCTTTTTTTCTAATGGATGTCATCTTTTCTGTCTCTCTCCATCTCTCCCTCTTTAGGAACAATCTATCAGAGACCGCCAGAGCTATTCTGCTAGTTGCCACAGCAACCGGCCTCATCACAGCCACCCAACCCCACACACACACTCCCTCAACCTCTCCCATCCCTCCTCCAACAACCCCAGTCGCTGGTTCTTTACAAGTGGCTACTTGTCTCTTGCTGTGGAACTGTGGTGAGGTGAGCCTGTGTTAAAAGGGAGGGTCGACCCCATGATAAAAAGACACCTAATCCTGCCCTGGGAAAAATATGATGCCATTAACACAAAAGGCTGGTCATGTAAGAATGAGGGATGGGGAGAGGACAGGCACAGTCCGCAGTGAAAGGATAGAGACCTTATGTAGAGAAGGAGTAAGGGATGAAGGGCAGATAATAGATAGCATACAGAGAGGGGAAAGGATCATATATTATAGGTCTAGTGTATGAGTGATGGAGATTAGACTTAGACTAACCGGGTCAAGTCAGACTCACTAGGTCATACCCACAGCCCCTGGTACGGCACTGGAAGACTGGGGGATTTGGTTGGGTCAGATGTTATAGTATGCTGTGTTAATGGTTCTGTTGTATGGATATCTTTAAAAAGGATTTACATGTTCCCCCTATTTACATGTGCCACTATCAAACTATATTCCCAATTACTATAGATCTAGTGTATGAGCGATGGAGATAGAGACTCAGAGAAATAGGGAAACCGTAAATAGCACAAGTTAGGATATAAACATCCACATTATTAGTTGTTTTAGTTTTTCAGGGGCCAAGAGTTTGCTGAAAACTCAGTTGAGCTCATGGTGCATTGCTTGATTTTTTTGCTATTTACATTTAATCAGCTGACGCCATCGCACATGGTGGTCCAATGTAGCCGTTTTTATCTCAATATAAAATTATTTGTGGGTAACAATTAAGTATCTTACAGTGATTTGTTTTCAATTAAAACGTTCAAAAAGAAAAAAATAGCTTCTTAGGACTGACGCCATCGCAATATTTCACTTGGAGACAAGGACAGGGTAGCCTTTCTGACTGCTGTAAAATGTATATACAATCATTATTTAACTTAATTGTGCTTGGGAGTAGAGGAGAGATGCTGCCTCTACCAAGTAGAGCCTAGCAGTGATAATCCATCTAGCCCTCTAATGTACCACCCTTCTCTCACATACTTAATAACACGGACGTCTGGCGGCTAAGGGAGAAATGGATGTGAATTTGGATGTGAATTTGTCTCCCTCAATGTGACACGTGTAATAACGAGTCATTTTCTGGAGCATGTAAACAAGGATATGAGGTATGGTCTCTGTGTAAGGGCTAGCCAGGACCTGTAGGAACCGTTGACCCTGCCGATATGGCGAGGTTTCTCAATGAATACATTATTCTGAGTGAGATGTACAGAACACAGACATGTGGAACCTTGGGCAACAAAGTGAGGCATTTCAAATTAACTAAAATGGCCGCCTGAATGAACATTGTTTTCGATTCAGATGATGAGAATGCATTGTAATCCTATGGAGCACAACCCTAATGATCCCTAATCCATTATTCAGATCACTAACCAGGTTTTTTGGATAGACGAGCACAAGGGAAAGCTGTCAAGTATCCGCTTGTCAAATCGTAAAAGGAAAACCACCATAAAGGCAGAGCTTTCCACCACCACTCGACTCCCTTCGCAACCTGGGATTGAACCATTAAGCAGATGTCACCGGGAGTTCTGATATCATCATAAAAAAGTAACTGCCGTATTTCCCCATACCGCCTGGGACATAGCAGGACGTGGGAGTGGAGGACTGGGGGTGGAGTGGAATCAGACTGTGTCATTACACCCACTGATGTGTTTTGGCCCACATCGTGATAGGAATGTGATATAAGAGCAGGACCTTGCACACAGGAATTGGGTCTCATATGATGGATGTCTGGATAAAAGCCCTCTCCACACCGAAGATATATCAGGTCGCGGCAGAAAAGATGGTTGCCGGGTTAGTAGCATGCTCAAGTGGAATGGGGAGACCTTTATTATACAATACAAATGATAAGACTGCCAAGAGTTTGAATGAATCGACAGTTGGAGAATGTAGAACCGGGAGAAAACAAACACAAAACAGCAGATAAGGGTGGTCATGGAATGGAGCTTGAATCCCTGATATTTCAAGCAGTGGTTGTTTGACGCATATGTGTCAGGAGACTTTATTTCAACACAGGTGAAGTGAACAGTAACGTAAAACAAGAAACAAGGATATAGCCCCATTAAATCCGATAGGCCTCTTACAAAGTGCACAAATCACACCGTAGAGCTCTGGAGTACTCCTGAGAGGCTCAGTAGTGGACATAGAAAGTATGCTCTCAAAGAGGGGCCTAATTCACTTCTACGTCACTCCCTTCCA
Source organism: Brachymystax lenok tsinlingensis (assembly GCA_030435695.1). Classification (NCBI taxonomy): domain Eukaryota; kingdom Metazoa; phylum Chordata; class Actinopteri; order Salmoniformes; family Salmonidae; genus Brachymystax; species Brachymystax lenok. Next base: position 72,244,556 of record CM059814.1, read on the forward strand.
GTTTCTGCTTCTCTTTTCATGTATTTTCTCAGCTAGAACCTCACTGCATGTGGGAGGAATTAGTGCATTAAAAAGGGTAGCGGAAGCGGGTTTTCGCTGCACGCTCTAAATGGTTCTGAGAAAAGGGAGAAGGCGAGGGAAAATACACAAGTTGCCCACACGCATGCATGAATCAGTGGATAGCGGCCAAAGCCAGGACATTATCTTTCCATAGCAGTGGGCTTTTGATGTAGCCCTGATGGTGGACCACGCTGGAGCCTGGGCCCTCTCAGTGGGAACAGTGGATCTGGAGGCTGTCCCTTTGTGGATCAGGTTCCCGGACACTGAAAAGGTGGGAGGGTGGAAGGAATGGATGAAGTCGGTTGTTGGTTGTTTTTCAGAACTAGGTGTGACATGTTAAATTCTCTTTATACAGTGCCTTCAGAAAGTATTGACTTATTTCACATTTTCTGTGCTACAGCTTGAATTCAAAATGGATTAAATCGATTTTTTTACTCACCCATTTACACACAATACTCCATAATGACAAAGTGAAAACATGTTTTTAGACATTTTTGCTAATTTATTAAATGAAATACAGAAATATCTAATTTACATAAGTATTCACACCCCCTTTGCTATGATACTCCAAATTTAGCTCAGGTGCGCCCCATTTCCTTTCATCATCCTTGAGATGTTATTACCACTTCATTGGAGTCCACCTGTGGCCAATTCAATTATTTGGACATGATTTAGAAAGAAACACACCTGTCTATATAAGGTCCCACAGTTAACAGTTCAGGAAACTATACCATGAAGTCCAAGAAACTGTCAGATTGAGAATTGTGATCAGGCATATATCAGGGGATGTTGAATGTTGAAGGTTTCCAAGAGCAGAGTGGTCTATATAATTGGGAAATTGAAAAAATATGGAACTACCCAGACTCTGCATAGAGCTGGCTGTCCGAACAAAGTGAGCAACCGGGCAAAGACCTTTGTGAGGGAGGTGACCAAGAACCCAATGACCACTCTGATGTAACTGCATGTTGTTGTGTTACAGCCTGAATTCAAAATGGATTAAATACATTTTTGTTCTGAACCATCTACACATATTGCCTCATGATGACAAAGTGAAAACATGGTTTTAGACATTTAATTATTTGTTGAAAATAGAAATACAAAAATAATATATTCACACCTCTGAGTCAATACTTTGTCGAAGTACCTTTGGTGGCGACCACAGCTTTGAGTCATCTTGGGTATGTCTATCAGCTTTTACATCTAGATCTGAGAATTTTCTCCCATTCTTTTTTGCAGATTTTCTCAAGCTCTGTTAAGTTCGGTGGGGACCGGCGGTGAACAGCAACATTTGTTTACATCCCTGGTAGTGAGCATTTCTCCTTTGCCAAGATAATCCATCCACCTGACAGGTGTGGCATATCAAGAAGCTGATTAAAAAGCAGGATTATTACACAGGTGCCCCTTGTGCTGGGGACCAAAAAAATCCACTTTAAATGTGCAGTTTTGTCACACAACACAACATCACAGATGTCTGAAGTTTTGAGTGAGCATGCAACTGGCATGCTGACTGCAGGAATGTCCACCAGAGCTGTTGTGTCAAGGTGTGCGCTACTGAGGTTGAAATCAGGTGCAGGAGAACGGAAGGTATCGTAAAAGCGCACACTTTAATGGCAGAAGAAAAACAAATGAAAAACGCACAATGCGTCAAACTCTCCTCTAGCCACAACTAAAGTGTCCAGCGCCACGAATAACACAGTCCAATAAATGACACAAAAATATACAAATATAATTACGGGTGAACGAACGTTACACGGTGAACCTAGTCTGGTTCTACACGCTACAATGAAACGTAGAACAATTCCACACAACGACATGATGAAAACCAGAGGAATAAATACATGCCGTAATTACTGGAATGCAAACCAGGTGTGAAGTGAACAAGACAAAAGGAAAGGAACAATGCATAACGGAGCGGCGATGGCTAGAAAGCCGGTGACGTCGACCGCCGAACGCCGCTCGAACGAGGAGAGGAGGGGACTTTGGTGGAAGTCGTGACATGTTGCCAGATAATTGAATGTTCATATATGTTCTATAAGCCACCTCCAACGTCATTTTAAAGAATGTTGCAGCACGTCCAACCAGCCTCACTACCGCAGACCACTTGTAACCACGCTAGCCCAGGACCTCCACATTGGGCTTCTTCACCGGCAGGATCTTCTGAGACCAGCCAACTGGACAGCTGATGAAACTGTAGGTTTGCACAACTGAATAATTTCTGCACAAACTGTCAGAAACCATCTCAGAGAATCTGTCCCCCCCCAGGGTCTTTACCTGACTGCAGTTTGGCGTCATAACCGACTTCAGTGGGCAACTGCTCACCTTCGATGACCACTGGCACGCTGGAGAAGTGTGCTCTTCATGAATCCCAGTTTCAACTGTACTGGAAAGATGGCAGACAGGCCATAATCAACAGTCTGACCAACTCTGCGAAGGAGATGTGTCGGGCTGCATGAGGCAAATGGTTGTCACACCAGATATGGACTGGTTTTCTGATCCACACCTCTACCTTTTTTGGAAGGTACTGTATCTGTGACCCACAGATGCATATCTGTATTCCCAGTCATGTGAAATCCATAGACTAGGGCCTAATGAATGTACGTATTTCAATTGGTTGGTTTCCTTATATGAACTGTAACTCAATAATATCTTTGAAATTGTTGCATGTTGCATTTATATTTTTGTTCAGTGTATATTTTTTGATTGCAGACTGTGACAGATAATTCTAACTCAGCACTGCTGGTTTATGGATCAAAGCCTCGTGTTCACTTCATTACGACAGTTCCAAAAGTCACAAAAAGTGCACAATACAGTACACTTAAAAAATGGATATGATAACTATGTTCGAACAACTCTTGACTCCTGATCCTACACCACATGTAAGCACATATTCTCTATTTTACACTCTTCTACACGTTTGATGAGATTATTCTACTCCCTAAACGGATACAGATATGACCTGGAGTGATGAGAGTCAATTTGCAACCTTAGCAAATATGGGGAGCATCTTCTTAGAGCACTCCTGTGCCCCTTCCCTGTCCATCCCGCTCAGGTTGGTCCATTTATGCAGTCACTTAGCTGGTATTACATCCCCTGTGCCCTCTTTGTGACTATGTTAAAGTTCCTCTTTATGCCTCATTGTAAAGTGCTGACTCAGGTGACCCCTCTCCCAGTGTCCTCTTGTTAACTATGATTTTACAGCATTGGTATATTGCACGATTTGCAAGATTTACACGATTTACAAGCAAATAGCAATGTGGGAGCTCCATCCTCTGCATGATTCTCCATGGATCCATAAGAATCCTGATTTAAAAGGCATTGATAACACAGTCGGGCTAATTAACACATTCATAAACACAAGTACAGTGGGGCAAAAAAGTATTTAGTCAGCCACCAATTGTGCAAGTTCTCTCACTTAAAAAGATGAGAGAGGCCTGTAATTTTCATCATAGGTACACTTCAACTATGACAGACAAAAGGAGGAAAAGAAATCCAGAAAATCACATTGTAGGAAATTCATTAAAAATCCTACAATGTGATTTTCTGGATTTTTTTCCCTCATTTTGTCTGTCATAGTTGAAGTGTACCTATGATGAAAATTACAGGCCTCTCTCATCTTTTTAAGTTGGAGAACTTGCACAATTGGTGGCTGACTAAATACTTTTTTGCCCCACTGTATGCTGATTTTAAAAACAGGATGCATAAGAGCTGTATTTTTACATTATGGAAACCAAAGCAAACTAAAACAACTACCATTTAATGTAAATACGAAGTACCTCTAGGAGTAAATGGGAGTAAAAAGTACATATTTTCTTTTAGGAATGTAGTGAAGTAAAAGTTGTCAAAAATATAAACAGTAAAGTACAGATACCCCAGGAAACTACTTAAGTAGTAATTTAAAGTATTTTACTTTAGTACTTTACACCACTGGTGGTGCTGTAGTGCGAGCAGTAAAGCAGCTGCTTATGAATCCATAATAGAATTCCCAGGCAGACCTAGACACACTCCTGTCAAGACGGGAGATGAAAACGCCATGAACAGGTGACTGATACATGACCAGATTTTGTTAATGACCACATATTAGCAACAAATGATGGACGACGACATGTGCAATGTGAATTCATCTCCTACCACGGTCATTCCGAAAACATGACCACAAATCAAGCCAGATCAAAGGAGCCGGGGTAATAAGAAAAAATAGATTATGATGAGCTACTACTTATTCGTCAGGGATTCACACATTCTGAAAAATGGAGAGAAGAGAATAAGCCGGTGGCTTGAAGTACACCATTGGGATCTTGTCACATCAGAAAATACCCTTCTTTGATCAGGTGCCCCTTAGGACATTCTAACAGATGTGCAGTAGCTAGATGTGAGAGCCTGGGCCCTTAACAGTTCTAAACGTTGGATTTTACACAGTATATAGTATTTACAAGAATAAGTATGTCATACTACTGTTCCAATGTTTCTGTTGAAGTCATACACTCAAAACGTTAAACATTTTAACGATTCGTAGAGACTGAGGTTGTGTGCCGAAGTCAGAAGAAATTATTTAAATATGCAATAACTGCTATATCAAAGCCCTTAAGCAAGTGTCGAAAATGAACTATAGCTGCACAAACCTCAATTTGTACACATTTTTAGACGAACAACCTCATTCATTTACATTTGTAACAGCAATGGAATAATGACCTACACAGAGAAGCATTCTGCTGACGTTGAGAGCCAACACAAATGAATTAGTATGGTACTTGCTGTGTGCATTGTGCCCTGCGGATGACCGTTTAATCAGCACTGCATTTTAGGCTCTTAATAGAATAAAATTACATTTGACAATTTACCCCAATACAGACTTCCATTTAATAATAGATTTAATAGAATTCAAGACCCCCCTTTGTTCCAGGTCTGCATCCCAAATGGCACCCTATTCCCTTTGTAGTGCACCACTTTTGACCAGGGCCCATGCGCTCTGATCAAAAGTAGTGGACTATATAGGGAATAGGGTGCCATTTTGGATTAAATTGGGAAGTCTACAAGCTGTAGATATGGTGAAGGAATGGGATATGAGATGTGTAATGCATAAGCAAAGTGTCCAGGCCTTCAAGGTGATTCCTCACATACTGCACACGGTTGAATGACACAAACTATATGATTCCCACAGAGACCCACCAAAATAAGAGCGGATAGATGGGTAAAGTAATTCACTGCATTATTCTTTATTCAAGGTTGACACATGATTTCTAAGAAACTAATAGATGGAAACAGAGGCTCATGCAGAATGAGAACATGATTAGCAATTGCAGGTTATTACTGGGTACTCATCTGCTTTTTGTAATGGAATAAAGTTGCTGGAAATGTCAAGGCAAGCAGTGTGGTGTTAAAAACAATGTACACAATCAGGAATAAAATGAAACCATCTTCAGAGGTAATCATTTTTTCAATTACTTTTACTTATTCTCTCTAGACATTCCATCTACCTACCTCTCTTTACCTATTATGATTTGTCAAATATACTTGCACGTACTCACACAGACCAACTTAAAATGCAGGTGTCAGGAGTTTTTAGGCACATAATCATTGAATACCTTCCCAGTCGAAATTCTAATGAACATGCTGTATTCTTATTTTGGTATGACACCGGAGCAATCAATAAATAATTATAGTTGATTCATGCAATGCATATTTATTCATACATTGACTGATTCTCATCATCAAGCATCACAGCCATTAGTATAGGCAGAAAGTGTCAAAGACTACATGAAATTAAATATGGAAATGCAGTCATTTCACGTATGGCACTAAATATTGATCGTACTTCAAACTTGGGAAAGAAAAAGGGCTCCTGGAGTATTCCACAACAGGCAGGGAAGAAGATGAGAAAAGTCTTAGCAGTCTTTAAAGAAACATCTACCCAAAACCACTAATTCCTTTAATTTACCGGCCGTGAGTTGCAGTCCCATATGGCAGCGCACAATTGGCCCAGCGTCATCCGGGTTAGGGTAGGCCATTATTCTACATAAGAATTTGTTCTTAACTGACTAGCCTTGTTAAATAAAGGTTAATTAAGAAATAATAATAATAAATTAACCTAATATCTATATACTGTAGTATAGATATGGAATCATGCCATGTACTTTTGAGGAAAATAGGCACGTTTCTCGACATACCGAAGGTATTGAGACCCCTTGACTTTTTCCACATTTTGTTATGCTACCTTATTTTAAAACAAAAAAACAACTGAAATATAACATTTACATAAAATTCAGACTCTTTACTCAGTCCTTTGTTGAAGCACCTTTGGCAGCGATTACAGCCTTGAGTCTTCTTAGGTATGACGCTGCAAGCTTGGCACACCTGTATTTGGTGAGTTTCTCACGTTATTCTATGCAGATCCTCTCAAGCTCTGTTAGGTTGGATGGGGAGTGTCACTCCACAGCTATTTTTAAGTATCTCCAGAGATATTCGATCGGGTTCAAGTCCGGGTTCTGGCTTGGTGTCATGCGGTGGGTGTACCTGTGTAAAAAAGTCAGGCGCAGGAGAGCAGAGATGAGTGGACTAAGCACTTTACTTAGGCAACGTCAAAATACAGAACGCAACCGCGTCATAAAACAAATGCCCAAAAACCAAGTAAGGCAGCACAAAGTACAAAATAAACCACACAATACCGGCTGCCACAAAGCACGGGTGAAAAACCAACAACCCGGCGTACCAGCATGCCAATAAACAATTCCCCACACAGACATGGGGGGAAACAAAGGGTTAAATACACAACAGAAATTAGGGGTAAATGAAAACCAGGTGTGTGGGAAAACAAGACAAAACAAATGGAAAATGAAAGGTGGATCGGCGATGGCTAGAAGACCGGTGGCGTCGACCGCCGAATGCCACCCCAAAACAAGGAGAGGAACCGACTTTGGGCAGAAGTCGTGACAGTACCCCCCGACACCGGCCTGGGGGATGACCCGGAGGGCGAGGTGCAGGGCTATCCGGACGGAGACGGTGGAACTCCCGCAGCATTGAAGGGTCCAACACGTCCTCCACCGGAACCCAGCATCTCTCCTCCGGTCCGTACCCCTCCCACTCCACGAGTTACTGAAGGCTCTTCGCCCGACGCCTCGAGTCCAGTATGGAGCAAACGGAATACGCCGGGGCCCCCTCGATGTTCAGAGGGGGCGGAGGAACCTCCCGCACCTCAGACTCCTGGAGCGGGCCAGCCACCACCGGCCTGAGGAGAGACACATGGAACGAGGGGTTAATACGGTAATCGGGGGGAAGCTGCAACCTGTAACTAACCTTGTTCAGTCTCCTCAGGACTTTAAATGGCCCCACAAACTGCGGCCCCAGCTTCCGACAGGGCAGGCGGAGGGGCAGGTTTCGGGTCGAGAGCCAGACCCGGTCCACCGGTACAAACACCGGGGGCCTCACTGCGGTGGCAGTCTGCGGTGGCTTTCTGGCGCTGCACGGCCTGCTGAACATGTGAACACGCCTGAACCAGTCGTCCACCGCAGGAGCCTCGATCTGACTCTGATGCCAAGGCGCCAGAACCGGCTGGTACCCCAGTACGCACTGGAAGGGAGAGAGGTTAGTGGAGGAGTGGCGGAGTGGCGGAGTGGCGGAGCGAGTTCTAGGCCATCTCTGCCCAGGGCACGAACGCCGCCCACTCCCCCCCGGCCAGTCCTGGCAATAAGACCACAGAAACCTACCCACATCCTGGTTCACTCTCTCCACCTGCCCGTTACTCTCAGGGTGAAAACCCAAGGTAAGGCTGATTGAGACCCCCAGACGTTCCATGAACGCCTTCCAGACCCTAAAAGTGAACTGGGGACCCTGATAAGACACTATATCCTCAGGCACCACGTAGTTCTTTTAATTTTTTTTATTTTTTATTTTTTTTATTTCACCTTTATTTAACCAGGTAGGCAAGTTGAGAACAATTTCTCATTTACAACTGCGACCTGGCCATAATAAAGCAAAGCAGTTAGAAACATACAACAACACAGAGTTACACATTGGAGTATACAAATATACAGTCAATAATACAGTAGGAAAAAAAAAACTAATCTATATACAAATGAGGTAAGATAAGGAACGTAAGGCAATAAATAGGCCACGGTGGCGAAGAATTACAATATAGCAATTTAACACTGGAATGGTAGATGTGCAGTAGATGAATGTGCAAAGTAAGAATACTGGGGTGCAAAGGGGAAAGATAAATAAATGAATACGGTAGGGGATGAGGTAGTTGGTTGGGCTATTAAGCATACAGTTCGCAGTGGTGGGTGCTATAAGGGGCTTTGGTGACAAAGCGGATGACACTATGATAGACCGCATCCAGTTTGCTGAGTAGAGTATCGGTAGGATAGTCAGTTTTACTAGTGCAAGTTTGGCAGCAGGAGTGAAGGAGGCTTTGTTGTGAAATTGAAAGCCGATTCTAGATTTGATTTTGGATTGGAGATGTTTAACGTGAGTCTGGAAGGAGAGTTTACAGTCTAGGCAGAAACCTAGGTATTTGTAGTTGTCCACATATTCTAGGTCAGAGCCGTCCAGGGTAGTGATGCTAGTCGGGCGGGTGCAGGCAGCGAACGGTTGAAAAGCATGCATTTGGTTTTACTAGCGTTTAAGAACAGTTGGAGGCCACGGAAGGAGTGTTGCATGGCATTGAAGCTCGTTTGGAGGTTAGTAAACACAGTGTCCAAAGAAGGGCCAGAAGTATACAGAATGGTGTCGTCTGCATAGAGCTGGATCAGAAAATCACCAGCAGCAAGTGCGACATCATTGATGTATACAGAGAAGAGAGTCAGCCCAAGAATTGAACCCTGTGGCACCCCATAGAGACTGCCAGAGGCCTGGACAACAGTGCCGGAAGACGTGTGTAAACAAGGCCTCAGCAGTTTGTAGGGTCGTAGGGAGACCGGGCAGAGGGAGGAGACGGCAGGACTTAGAAAAATGGTCCACAACGACCAGGATTGTGATGTTACCCTGTGAGAGAGGAAGATCGGTAAGGAAATCCCCCGACAGGTGCGACCATGGCCGTTGTAGAACGGGTAAGGGGTGTAGCTTACCTCTGGGCAGGTGCCTAGGAGCCGTACACTGAGCACACTCCGAGCAGGAGGAAACATAAACCCTCACGTCCTTAGCCAAAGTGGGCCACCAGTATTTCCCACTCAGACAGCACACTGTCCGACCGATGCCTGGATGATCAGAGGAGGGTGACGTGTGGGCCCAATAGATCAGCCGGTCATGGACAGCAGACGGAACGTACAGACGCCCAGCTGGACACTGGAGGGGAGTGGGCTCTGCACGTAGAGCCTGCTCAATGTCCGCCTCCAGCTCCCACACTACCGGTGCCACCAGGCAGGAGGCCGGGAGTATGGGGGTGGGATCCATGGGCCGCTCCTCTGTGTCATACAGCCGGGACAGTGCGTCTGCCTTTACGTTCTGGGAAACTGGTCTGTAAGAAAGGGTGAAAACAAAACGGGTGAAAAACATGGCCCACCTTGCCTGGCGAGGGTTCAGTCTCCTCGCTGCCCGGATGTACTCCAGATTGCGGTGGTCAGTCCAGATGATGTCTCCATGCCTTCAGAGCCTTGACGACAGCCAACAGCTCCCGGTCCCCCCACGTCCTAGTTTCGCTCCGCCGGGCTGAGCTTCCTCGAGAAGAAGGCACAGGGGCGGAGCTTCGGTGGCGTACCCAGAGCTCTGAGAGAGCACGGCTCCTATCCCAGCCTCGGACGCATCCACCTCCACTCTGAACGCCAAAGAGGGATCCGGATGGGCCAGCACGGGAGTCGAGGTAAACAGAGCCCTCAGGTGACCAAAAGCCCTGTCCGCCTCAGCCGACCACTGCAAACGTACCGGTCCCCCCTTTAGCAGTGAGGTAATGGGAGCCGCCACCTGACCAAAACCCCGGATAATTCTCTGGTAGTAATTGGCAAACCCTAGAAACCGCTGCACCTCCTGTACCGTGGTGGTCGCAATATTACGCACGGCTGAAATGCGGTCACTCTCCATCTCCACCCCTGAGGTGGAAATGCGATACCCAAGGAAAGAGACGGACTGCTGAAAGAACAAGCATTTCTCAGCCTTGACGTACAGGTCATGCTCCAACAGTCGACCAAGCACCCTGCACACCAGGGACACATGCTCGGCGCGTGTAGCGGAGTATATCAGAATGTCATCAATATACACCACCACACCCTGCCCGTGCAGGTCCCTGAAAATCTTGTCTTCAAAGGCTTGGAAGACTGATGGAGCATTCATTAACCCGTACGGCATGACGAGGTACTCATAATGGCCTGAGGTAGTGCTGAACGCCGTCTTCCACTCGTCTCCCTCCCGGATACGCACCAGGTTGTAAGCGCTCCTGAGATCTAATTTCGTGAAGAAGTGCGCCCTGTGCATTGACTCAATCGCTGTGGCGATGAGAGGTAGCGGGTAACTGTACCTCACAGTGATCTTGTTTAGGCCTTGATAGTCAATACACAGGAGCAGACCTCTCTCCTTCTTCTTCACAAAAAAGAAGCTTGAGGAGGCTTGTGAAGTGGAGGACCGAATGTACCCCTGACGCAGGGATTCGGTGACATATGTTTCCATAGCCTCTGTCTCCGCCTGCGACAGGGGAAACACGTGACTCCTGGGAAGTGTCTACCAGGAGATTTATCGCACAATCCCCCCGTCGATGGGGTGGTAATATGCCGAACACCCCTAAACACCTCCCCGAGCACTCCCGCGACCACCCTGTGAGAGCCCTCCGATGCCATTAAACAGTGGGGTCATGACAGGCTAACCAGGGTAGGTCTAGCACCACCGGAAACGCAGGAGAGTCAATGAGAAAGAGAATGATTTTCTCCTTGTGACCCCCCTGCGTCACCATGCCCAGTGGAGCGATGGCCTCCCTAATTAACCCTGACCCTAATGGTCGACTTTCTAGGGTGTGAACAGGGAAGGGCATAGCCACTGGAACAATGGGGATCCCTAAACTATGGGCGAATGATCTGTCTATAAAATTCCCAGCCGCGCCTGAATCGACGAGCGCCTTATGCTGGGAATGCGGGGAAAACTCAGGAAAAGTAACATACAACCACATGTGTGCAACAGAGGGCTCTGGGTGAGCATGGGGCCGGCTCACCTGGGGTGACGCGAGAGTGCCCTTCCTGCTGCCTCGACTCCCAGAGGAACCAACCCGGCACCGACCGTAAGTGTGACCTCTGCGGCCATAGATGGTGCACGAGACGAAACCTCCTCCGGTATCCCTGAGCGCAGCACCTCCCAGCTCCATGGGCATCGGAGCGGTGGTGCTGGGGGATGGAAACGACAGAGCCCGCTCTGGACGTCCGCGGGTAGCCATCAGGTTATCCAACCAAATGGACAGGTCCACCAGCTGGTCGAAGGTGAGGGTGGTGTCCCTGCAGGCCAACTCCCGACGGATGTCCTCGCGCAAACTGCAGCGATTGTGGTCGATCAGGGCCCTGTCGTTCTATCCCGCACTGGCGGCCAGGGTCTGAAAGTCTCCGAACTCCTGGGCACTCCTCGTCCCCTGCCTCAGATGGAAGAGAAGTTCACCCGCCGCTCTACCCTAGGGCGGGTGGTCGAAGACTGCCCGGAAGTGGCGGGTGAAATCCTCTAAGTGGTCCATCTCCTTCTCCCCACATGGCGTTAGCCCACTCCAGGGCTTTCCCTGAGAGGCATGAGACGAGGGCGATGGGGAGAGGCACGAGAAGTAAGGCAGCACAAAGTACAAAATAAACCGCACAATATCACCTGCCACAAAGCACGGGTTAAAAACCAACAACCCGGCGTACCAGCATGCCAATAAACAAATTCCCACACAGACATGGGGGGAAACAAAGGGTTAAATACACAACAGGAATTAGTCCTTTGACAGCTCTTTGGTCTTGGCCATAGTGGAGTTTGGAGTGTGACTGTTTGAGGTTGTGGACAGGTGTCTTTTATACTGATAACAAATTCAAACAGGTGCCCTTAATACAGGTAATGAGTGGAGGACAGAGGAGCCTCTTAAAGAAGAAGTTACAGGTCTGTGAGAGCCAGAAATCTTGCTTGTTTGTATGTGACCAAATACTTATTTTCCACCATAATTTGCAAATAAATTCATAAAAAATCCTACAATGTGATTTTCTGGATTTTTTTTCCTCATTTTGTCTGTCGTAGTTGAAGTGTACCTATGATGAAAATTACAGGCCTCTCTCATCTTTTTAAGTGAGAGAACTTGCACAATTGGTGGCTGACTAAATACTTTTTTTCCCCACTGTATGAGCTCAATTTCGAGTCTCATAGCAAAGGGTCTGAATACTTACGTAAATAAGGTATTTATGTTAAATCCATTTAAGAATTAGGCTGTAAAGTAACAACATGTGGAAAAAGTCAAGGTGTCTGAATACTATCTGAATGCACTGTATACACAGACTTTGACAAAGGATGCGTGAGGATTAGCTTAGCAATGGCGTGACGCAGCACGACAACGTGAACACGATTGGCCGACAGTCTGCTGGGTGGGGCGTATTATATTTTCTTCATTCATTGGATTCCTATTTAATTTCTATAATATCTCTGGTAATGCACCCTCGATTAAAGAGGCAGAAAAAGAATTGATAGACTCCCTGTTAAAATACACATTTTCAAGGTAGGAATTTCACAAAAATATGATCAAAGGCTCATTCGAGAGAAGACATCCTCCCGAGTTATGACATCGGCCAGTATTGAAATCTGTCATGTATGATAGATGGATTCACAATCTAAAAGTCATACTCCTATTAACTTCCAGTGTAGTGAGAGTGACTTTATCACAGTGCTACCTCATTACCGGCAGGATTTCTGCCTGCTTGAACGGCAAAAACTCAGATACACATGAAACACTCAGTGCGTCTCTCTAAGAGATGCACAAAAACAATATAACACAAAAAATGGGTGAACTTTTCCTTTAAGACAAGGCATCGTTACAAGCATACCAACCTGCATCCTGCATCCGGCGCCGACAGAGATGGCAGCCTCGCTTCACGTTCTCAGGAAACTATGCAGTATTTTGTTTTTTTTATGTATTACTTCTTACATTGTTACCCCGGGAAATATTAAGTTTTATTACATACAACCGGGAGGAACTATTGGATATAAGAGCAACGTCAACTTACCAACATTACGACCAGGAATACGACTTTCCCAAAGAGGATTCTCTGTTTGTTACCCCAGCCAGGACAATAGACTGGATCGTACCCGGCGACTCAAAACAACGGCGGCGCTGGAGAAGAGGGAAACGCGCCTTTTGGTCAAGCTACGTCGACGGGTGCATCGTGCACCTCTCCCGAGTATTTTAATCGCCAATGTACAGTCTCTTGACAACAAAGTAGATGAAATCCGATCGAGGGTTGCCTTTCAGAAAGACATCCGAGACTGCAACGTTCTTTGCTTCACGGAAACACTTTTACGTATATTTACTATTATAAATCAACCGGAATATAAACTGATCGATAAAGACGGTAAAAAAGACACTGCGCGCCTTGTCGGGAACGCGCACTGGGTACTGTTGACATAAAAAGGTCACTTCCTGGTTTGCTCTTATTCTCTGGTCTAATTCATCCAAAAGTCAATTTTACACTGTCTCGAGACTGTTAACATCTAAAGGAAGCAATGGGTACTGCATTCATATGCCCTTATATGGTCATTTTCATGAGGGGGGGTTCCCAATGAGGCACGCTGTCAAAACCACTTTTTCCAGGACAGAAATTCCTCGGGGTTTCGCCTGCCATATGCGTTCTGTTTCACTCACAGACAAATGGTTAACACTTTTGGAAAATTCAGAGTGTTTCCTATCCAATGGTACAAATATGTGCATATCCTATTTTCTGGGCCTGAATGGGAGGCATTTTACTTTTTTTACTTTTTTTACATTTTACTTTCATTTTACTTTACTTTCTGAATGGGAGGCATTTTACATTTTACTCCAAAACCGACCCCTCAGCTGCCACTCCCTAACAAGTTAAAGTTCTGCAAAAAAATGGGTATCTGGGCTAGTTCAATTAAAGTGTTCAGTAATTGTATTAAGTTAACAAGGCTCAAAAAAGTAATTTGGGTTGAGCTTGGTGAGAACTGTTGACAACCCAGTTCATAACAGTGACACTCAATGAAACATAACATGAAAGTCGACAGGTATGCATTTGTGGGTATATGTGTAAATGTTTGAGTTTTTAAATGTCACAAATGTGGCCAGGAGGGAGGCATTCAATTTCCCTCTATAATATTGCCGCATGCCCCCCTCTTTCTTCACGGTGACTTGTTGGCTTTTGATTATCCTGCCAAGAAAATTGCAATAAATGCACGGGGCCTAGACAGGTAGGGATTTGCTCCTGTGATTTTCTGTAATTTAGTTTTCTTTGCATATGAAATGTGTTACTCCAAGTCAAATATCAGTTGCTTCTCAGTTTTGCTCCCCAAGGTGTGGATGTGTCATGCCAGTCTTATAATCATACATATGAAAAAAAGGGTTTATTAAGCTCTTCTGATTCTCCAATCTATCAATTTAGTCACAGGAAGCATAGCTCACTTTGAAGTAAGTGCCAGAAATTAAATTGATCTCAGTGCCACCAATATCACAATTCTGGAACAAAATCATGATATACTACTATGCAGTCTCACATCTGGATTGAATACAAGTGTACCCAAAACTAAATTACCCTTTCAGCTCCACAGGTTCAAATCAAATCAAATTGTATTTGTCACATACACATGGTTAGCAGATGTTAATGCGAGTGTAGCGAAATGCTTGTGCTTCTAGTTCCCACCATGCAGTAGTATCTAACAAGTAATCTAACAAATTCACAACAAATACCTTATACACACAAGAGTAACGGAATGAATACGAGTATGTACATATAAATATATGGATGAGTGAGGCAGGATGCAGTAGATGGTATGGAGTACAGTATATACACATATATATATGAGATGAGTAATGTAGGATATGTACACATTATATAAATGGCATTGTTTAAAGTGGCTAGTGATACATTATTTCATCCAATTATAATTATTAAAGTGGCTAGAGATTTGGGTCGATGGCCGAACGGCATAGGCAAGATTCAGTAGATGGTTTAGAGTACAGTGTATACATTTGATATAAGTATGTCGTATAAGTAAACATTATATACAAAAATGTTTAAAGTGGCTAGTGATACATTGTTACATCCAATTCCTATGTTTAAAGTGGCTAGAGATTTAAGTCAGTATGTTGGCAGCAGCCACTCAATGTTAGTGATGGCTGTTTAACAGTCTGATGGCCTTGAGGTAGAAGCTGTTTTTCAGTCTCTCAGTCCCAGCTTTGATGCACCTGTACTGACCTCGCCTTCTGGATGATTGCGGGGTGAACAGGCAGTGGCTCGGGTGGTTGTTGTCCTTGATGATCTTTTTGGCCTTCCTGTGACATCGGGTGGTGTAGGTGTCCTGAAGGGCAGGTAGTTTACCCCCGGTGATGCGTTGTGCAGTCCTCACTACCCTGGAGAGCCTTACTGTTGTGGGCGGAGCAGTTGCCGTACCAGGCGGTGATACAGCCCGACAGGATGCTCTCGATTGTGCATCTGTAGAAGTTTGTGAGTGATTTTGGTGACAAGCCGAATTTCTTCAGCCTCCTGAGGTTTAAGAGGCGCTGTTGCGCCTTCTTCACCACGCTGTCTGTGTGGGTGGACCAATTCAGTTTGTCCGTGATGTGTACGCCGAGGAACGTAAAACTTTCCACCTTCTCCACTACTGTCCCCTCGATGTGGATAGGGGGGTGCTCCCTCTGCTGTTTCCTGAAGTCCACGATCATCTCCTTTGTTTTGTTGATGTTGAGTGAGAGGTTATTTTCCTGACACCACACTCCGAGGGCCCTCACCTCCTCCCTGTAGGCCGTCTCGTCGTTGTTGGTAATCAAGCCTACCACTGTAGTGTCGTCAGCAAACTTGATGATTGAGTTGGATGCGTGCTTGGCCACGCAGTCATGGGTAAACAGGGAGTACAGGAGAGGGCTGAGAACGCACCCTTGTGGGGCCCCAGTGTTGAGGATCAGCGGGGTGGAGATGTTGTTTCCTACCCTCACCACCTGGGGCCGTCCCGTCAGGAAGTCCAGGACCCAGTTGCACAGGGCTGGGTCGAGACCAGGGTCTCGAGCTTAATGACGAGCTTGGAGGGAACTATGGTGTTAAATGCTGAGCTGTAGTCGATGAACAGCATTCTTACATAAGTATTCCTCTTGTCCAGGTGGGTTAGGGCAGTATGCGGTGTGATTGCGATTGTGTCGTCTGTGGACCTATTGGGACGGTAAGCAAATTGGAGTGGGTCCAGGGTGTCTGGCAGGATGGAGGTGATATGATCCTTGACTAATCTCTCAAAGCACTTCATGATGACGGAAGTGAGTGCTACGGGGCGATAGTCATTTAGCTCAGTTACCTTAGCTTTCTTGGGAACAGGAACAATGGTGGCCCTCTTGAAGCATGTGGGAACAGCAGCCTGGGATAGGGACTGATTGAATATGTCCGTAAACACACCAGCCAGCTGGTCTGCGCATGCTCTGAGGACACGGCCAGGGATGCCATCTGGGCCGGCAGCCTAGCGAGGGTTAACACATTTAAATGTTTTTCTCACATTGGCTGCGGTGAAGGAGAGCCCGCAGGTTTTGCTAGCAGGCCGTGTCGGTGGCACTGTATTGTCCTCAAAGCGAGCAAAGAAGTTGTTTAGTTTGTCTGGGAGCAGGACATCATGGTCCGCAACGGGGTTGGTTTTCTTTTTGTAGTCCGTGATTGACTGTAGACCCTGCCACATTCCTCTTGTGTCTGAGCCGTTGAATTGTGACTCTACTTTGTCTCTATATTGACGCTTAGCTTGTTTGATTGCCTTGCGGAGGGAATAGCTACACTGTTTGTATTCAGTCATGTTTCCGGTAGCCTTACCCTGGTTAACTTCTTAGGGAGCGGCAGCAGAGGTGATGGTTTTGGAGAGCCTGGCGTGCCCAAAGTAAAATGCCTCCCATTCAGGCCCAGAAAATAGGATATGCACATAAACACTCTGAATTTTCCAAAAGTGTTAACCATTTGTCTGTGAGTAAAACAGAACGCATATGGCAGGCGAAACCCCCGAGGACTTTCTGTCCTGGAAAAAGTGATTTTGACACATTGCTCATTTGGAACCCCTCCCTCATGAAAATGACCTCATAAGGGCATATGAATGCAGTACCCATCGCTTCCTTTAGATGTCAACAGTCTCGAGACAGTGTAAATTTTCAATTTGGATGCTTTAGACCAGAGAATAAGAGCAAACCAGGAAGTGTACTTTTTATGTCAACAGTACCCAGCGTGCGCTCCCGACAAGGCGCGCAGTGTCTTTTTTACCGTCTTTATCGATCAGTTTATATTCCGGTTGATTTATAATAGTAAATATACGTAAAAGTGTTCCTAAGGATACATTTAAAACTATGTTTGATTGTTCTTGGACAAGTTTATAGGTATAAGATGAACGAGTTTGCGTCACGTTTCAATGGACTAGTGGAGGCTGTCGTTTCTGATTATAACGCGCGAACCAAATGGAGGATTTATGGATAAAATACATTACTTTTTCTAACAAAATAACCATGGATTGTCTTCGTTGGACACTTAGGATGACCTCAGCAGAAGTTCTTCAACAGGTAATTGATTTGTTTTCGCTGTGAAATGTGTTATGTGTGTGCCATGATGGCTAATCGATTCATGGCAATGGGAAAAATATGTGAGGTGCTACCCTCAAACAATCAAATGTGCTGCTTTCGCCGTAAAGCCTTTTTGAAATCTGACAATGCTGTGATATTGCCAAGAAACAGAGCTTTTGATGAGTATGGAACACTTGTATATTGGTGGATGTTTAATAATTCAACTTTTGGATTTTGAATTTGGCGCCTTACATTTCACCGGGTAGTGTCGGGAGCAGCCTGCTAGCGCCCCAGCAATCCCTGAGAGGTTAAGATGATTCAACGAGAGTGAAAGCTTGAACATTAGGCAACATGCTGCTTAAAGAGATATTTTGCTATTTTGACGATGAGGCTCTTTATCTACTTCACCAGAGTCAGATGAACTTGTGGATACCATTTTTACAGTACAGTGAGGGAAAAAAGTATTTGATCCCCTGCTGATTTTGTACATTTGCCCACTGACAAAGAAATGATCAGTCTATAATTTTAACGGTAGGTTTATTTGAACAGTGAGAGACAGAATAACAACAAAAAAATCCAGAAAAACGCATGTGAAAAATGTTATAAATTGATTTGTATTTGAACCCCTCTCAATCAGAAAGATTTCTGACTCCCAGGTGTCTTTTATACAGGTAACGAGCTAGGATTAGGAGCACACTCTTAATAATTCAACTTTTGGATTTTGAATTTGGCGCCTTGCATTTCACCTGGTAGTGTCGGGAGTGGGTGCTAGCGCCCCAGCGCACCTTGCTGCTCCTTAAGAAGTTAAGGTCCTGGAGTGGCCTAGGCAGTCTCCAGACCTTAATCCCATAGAAAATCTGTGGAGGGAGCTGAAGGTTCGAGTTGACAAATGTCAGCCTCGAAACCTTAATGACTTGGAGAAGATCTGCAAAGAGGAGTGGGACAAAATCCCTCCTGAGATGTGTGCAAACCTGATGGCCAACTACTAGAAACGTCTGACCTCTGTGATTGCCAACAAGGGTTTTGCCACCAAGTACTAAGTCATGTTTTGTAGAGGGGTCAAATACTTATTTCCCTCATTAAAATGCAAATCAATTTATAACATTTTTCACATGCGTTTTTCTGGATTTTTTTGTTGTTATTCTGTCTCTCACTGTTCAAATAAACCTACCATTAAAATTATAGACTGATCATTTCTTTGTCAGTGGGCAAATGTACAAAATCAGCAGGGGATCAAATACTTTTTTCCCTCACTGTATGTCTGTGTCCAGTATGATGGAAGTTAGAGAGAGTTTCGCGAACCAATGCTAACTAGTCTTAGCACAATGACTGGAAGTATATGGGTATAGAAGAGGCTCCATCTTATTCCTCTCTCTTCTCCAGTTCTTCTTTAACCATTTTCCGTCATGTCCTGCCTATGGCTGTAACCAATGCATTCAAGCACTTTGCCCATATAGGAAACCACCAGCTTAAGGGCATTATGGAGGAGAATCATTGAATAACACCTCCATCAACTCCTTGCCCATTTTCCTCCTTCCGATAAGTAATGTGCAATAACTCTGCGACCACTCTCACCTGACAGGCCCTCTGCATAGAAATTATGGCAGATTTGTGGGCTGTCTAACACACTGCTCTCCCACCTTCACTGTGATGACGAATCACGCGGCGAGCCAGAGGTTCATGTGACCTTTTCCCGATCCTCATGAGCAGCAATAGTGACAGCCCACCACTGCAGTGACAAGACCCATGTCATATCTTATTGAATGGCTTCACGTTGACATTTGGGAGGGTAACCTCGTCCCTCCCCTGATGGAATGATTGGTATTCGTGGCTGACGCTCCACATTTTGACCATGTGAATACGATTGATGTAATCGTATTCACATGTTCTTATAGCTGGAGATCACAGATAATGAAGGCTTCTGTATGGTTCTTACAGACCAATGTTCTCTTGGCCTTCCAGGAATGGAGACCTTTAAGTTAAAATAGTTATTTAAGTGAAAAGCGTATGCTGCAGAACAGATTGCAATATTTCTCAGAAATATATTAATCTGAAAACGAGTTGGTCTTTCTGTGATATGCATCACATAGTATGAAACTAGAATAATCTTATGGATTCATTGATTTACATTTTATTTATTTTTTCATGTACCTTTATGTGACCCATCTCTAAAGGGATTTAAGGATGATGTCCTAAAATTGATTACATCACATGAACAATAGTCATCCACAAGCCAGTAAGACACCCTTAAAACTACTTAGGGAGCAGTGGGACTACCCGGTGAAATGTGAGGCGCCAAATTCAAAATCCAAAAGTTGAATTATTAAACATTCATCAACATACAAGTGTTGCATAGTCATCAAAAGCTCTGATTCTTGGCAATATCACAGTGTTGTCAGATTTCAAAAAGGCTTTACGGCGAAACCTGAACATTTGAATGTTTGAGGATAGCCCCTGTCATATTTTATGCATTAGCATAAATCCATAACCAACGCGGGTCTCAAAAAATGCATAAAATCGCTAATATAAAGTCCCTTACCTTTCGAAGAACTTCTGCTGAGGGCTTCCCAAGTGTCCAACGAAGACATCCAATGGTTCTTTTGTTAGAAAAAGTAATTTATTATATGCGTAAATCTCTGTTTGGTTGGCGCGTTATGATCATAAAATCCACTGTTGAATCGCCCATTGAACCGTGAAGAGAACACGTTCAAATTATACCTATACACTTTCTTCAAACAAATCAAACATCATTTTTTATGTATCCTTAGGTATCCTTTTGGGTATATTTGCTGTAATATTTCAACCGGACGATAACGTGAACGATAGGAAAGAAAAATACAGTGAGGGAAAAAAGTATTTGATCCCCTGCGGATTTTGTACGTTTGCCCACTGACAAAGATATTATCAGTCTATCATTTTAATGGTAGGTGTATTTGAACAGTGAGAGACAGAATAACAACAAAAAAATCCAGAAAAACGGATGTGAAAAATGTTATAAATTGATTTTCATTTTATTGAGGGAAATAAGTATTTGACCCCCACTCAATCAGAAAGATTTCTGGCTCCCAGGTGTCTTTTATACAGGTAACGAGCTGAGATTAGGAGCACACTCTTAAAGGGAGTGCTCCTAATCTCAGCTTGTTACCTGTATAAAAGTCACCTGTCCACAGAAGCAATCAATCAATCAGATTCCAAACTCTCCACCATGGCCAAGACCAAAGAGCTCTCCAAGGATGTCAGGGACAAGATTGTAGACCTACACAAGGCTGGAATGGGCTACAAGACCATCGCCAAGCAGCATGGTGAGAAGGTGACAACAGTTGGTGCGATTATTCGCAAATGGAAGAAACACAAAAGAACTGTCAATCTCCCTCTGCCTGGGGCTCCATGCAAGATCTCACCTCGTGGAGTTGCAATAATTATGAGAACGGTGAGGAATCAGCCCAGAACTACACGGGACCATAGTCACCAAGAAAACAATTGGTAACACACTACGCCGTGAAGGACTGAAATCCTGCAGCGCCCGCAAGGTCCCCCTGCTCAAGAAAGCACATATACATGCCCGTCTGAAGTTTGCCAATGAACATCTGAATGATTCAGAGGACAACTGGGTGAAAGTGTTGTGGTCAGATGAGACCAAAATGGAGCTCTTTGGCATCAACTCAACTCGCCGTGTTTGGAGGAGGAGGAATGCTGCCTATGACCCCAAGAACACCATCCCCACCGTCAAACATGGAGGTGGAAACTTCATGCTTTTGGGGTGTTTTTCTGCTAAGGGGACAGGACAACTTCACCGCATCAAAGGGACGATGGACGGGGCCATGTACCGTCAAATCTTGGGTGAGAACCTCCTTGCCTCAGTAAGGGCATTGAACATGGGTCGTGGATGGGTATTCCAGCATGACAATGACCCAAAACACATGGCCAAGGCAACAAAGGAGTGGCTCAAGAAGAAGCACATTAAGGTCCTGGAGTGGCCTAGCCAGTCTCCAGACCTTAATCCCATAGAAAATCTGTGGAGGGAGCTGAAGGTTCGAGTTGCCAAACGTCAGCCTCAAAAACTTAATGACTTGGAGAAGATCTGCAAAGAGGAGTGGGACAAAATCCCTCCTGAGATGTTTGGAATCTGATTGGTTGCCAACTACAAGAAACGTCTGACCTCTGTGATTGGCAACAAAGGTTTTGTCACCAAGTACTAAGTCATGTTTTGCAGAGGGGTCAAATACTTATTTCCCTCATTAAAATGCATATCAATATATAACATTTTTCACATGTGTTTTTCTGGATTTTTTTTGTTGTTATTCTGTCTCTCACTGTTCAAATAAACCTACCATTAAAATTATAGACTGATCAAACGTACAAAATCAGCAGGGGATCAAATACTTTTTTCCCTCACTGTAAAGTGGTGCGCTTCCACAATCTCGCGCGCGTAAAACCTTGTTTACAAAAGTGGTCCCCTGACCATTTCCTGTTCCTATCCGCTCTGGGTACTCCTCGAATTCCCAGTCTTTGTATAGAGACTGCTGACATCTAGTGGAAGCCATAGGTACTGCAGTCTCAGTCGTACATAACATTGTATGCAATAGGCACAATGGAGAAGATGGAGAAAAAAACTGCAATTTTCAAAAAAAAAATCCTCGGGTTTTCGCCTGCTATATCAGTTCTGTTATACTCACATACATTATTTTAACACTCTTAGAAACTTCAGAGTGTTTCCTATCCTATGCATATCATATTTTCTGGGCCTGAGTGGCAGGCATTTTACTTTGGGCACGCCAGACTCTCCAAAACCGTCACCTATGCAGCCGCTCCCTAAGAAGTTAAACTTTTTCCCTACCACAAAACCTATTGAGGTATTCACTGGACCCCAAGTACCAACCAATGTTGATAGTGGGGGTAAATAAACTATCGAAATTATTTAAAAAATCTGCACACTTACCAGTCAGGTATAACTTGAGTTTACAGCCATTCTGCACTGTTTTGCTATGGCATTAGTCATCAATCTAGCAAGAGAGCAATATTTTATTAATGTAGTAGTGTTTCACCCCCTAGAAAGCTATGACCTTTGGCTTTCACCTGGAAGGGTTTATTTATGTCTGAGAAACAATCACTTTCAACCCATATTATCTAGTACACATTACAAGTATAATAAAACCTCTACAAATATGATTTTTTTTTAAATTGTGAATAAATATGACTTTTCATACTTCATATAATCTCTTTTAGGAACATCTACCCCAAAATATTCACCTTCTCTATTACTTTGCCAAACATATCATGATAGTCAAAATCAAATGTTTGACTTCCACACAAAATTACTTCTTTACTTATTTTTGGTTTAAGGAACTGTGTAGGTCACATTCTTTATCGTAGAGCTATGTAAGTGATTTATTTAGACCTGCCTGCTCGAGACAAATTCAGCGATTGCTTTGCCATGTCTGTGCCTTGAAGCAGTCGAGATGGATAAAAGATTTTCTAAGGACCGCCCCTTTCACGTAATGTTATAGTGAAGTGATATTATGGATGTAATGATCCAGCCGACCACCAGAGGGAGGCAAATACAAGTTTATTTGATAGGACGTTTACATGCTCCTATGAAGGTCTCTATCAATGTTCCCTCTAAGCTGCGACTAGCTCCACCAGGACTGCTGCGCAGAAATATTAGCCCACAGAGAGAAGCACGAGATTGAACTTCACTCTAGAGCAGTGGTCACCTCTGGCATTCCTAGTCGATCGCCAACATTTTTTGTAAAAAAAACAACGATAAAGTCTTGTGTTCCTTTTTTTTAATTAGTCTCGGGCTGTTGGTGGTAGGTGCACCTGATTCAGCTGTCATTTCATGTGTCTGAAGGTACAAACTCTGAATTCCCGGCAGGCCCAGAAAGCAGAAGAAGTGCACTATAGGCCTACCGCTGGCCAATCGGACGGCTCAGATCACCGTGTCTGCAGTAACGTAGCAGGCAGAAAAGAAAACTACAGCAAAGTGGATACTGTGAGATTTCAAAACATTTAAAACCAGACTGTCAACGAATACAGCAAAAATATGCTGTTTTTGAGTGAGTTCATGTTTAAGTTCTTATTCCTCATTGTCAACACTTTGTATTCAATACTTTTATAAGCCATAAAATGTGTGTTCTTCCTGTTTCCACTCAGCGCTACTGCAAGCACTGCAGCAGTAATGAATGAGTAGGAAAGTGTATCTATAGGCTTGCGTTGTTGTTATTATTAGCGGCTTGGGTCTTTTTTAATATCGAGGAATATTTCGCTTTCTCTGTTCATAGGAGTAGCAACATGAATTTGTGCATGAGGCAGAAATAATGCGGTGCGACTCGAGTTTCGCCATCATCTGGAAGACGGTGTCCTTTTTTAGTCAGTGTCAGTGGAGCAAAGGGAGTGCGGAGGGATGTTGAAAGGCGGACCCTCAATCTGCTGCTCTCTCCCTCCACTGAGACTGACCATCAGATGCAGGCACCATCAGCTCAATAAAATTGATGCTAATTATTTAAACGTATGCTCACTAGGGCTGTGCTTCACAAGTAATAAAACAATGGATATTTTATCGGTGTGATCATATAGCGTATCTCAAAAAATATAATATATTGGGCCTATAGCTTACTGCACAAACCTCATTGCTACAGTACTGTTTTTAATTGGTTAACGTTGCATAGGCTTGTTAAAAAAAAATCATGTTAAAGTCATGTTAAAAGAAAATCTGATCGGTAGACCTCACCTTGCATTTTGACTCAAAGTGTCTTGACTCAGAAAATGTTGGTGACCACTGTTCTAGAGTTTTCTATGTTAACACTATCAACGTTTCCCTATACTGTGGCAATTGTGATCGAATCAACACAATATTATCCACTCTCAATGCAACATACAGAAACAAAACAAACTATGCAACAGATTTTGTTGTAGGCAGAAAACGCATCGGTGTAGGATTCTATTGCATTGACATGCACTACTCAGCCCGTGCTCTACACAGACTGGTGTGGCATAAATAATCAGAGATGCAGTAGGCCTATTTGCAAATATACCATTGCCATATATGGATCTGGTCTAGTAACTTTGAACTGGACTGTGTTTGCAGCATGAGCGGTCGTGAGTAGATGCAGTTGTTTTGAGATCAAAGCGAGAGCTGCATGCAGCCACGTGTGCACATTTGTTCATATCCTTTTCTAGTTAGTGAGTTATTAGCCCAGTTACAGATAATTTGTAGTCAGTAATAGGGGAATGATTGCTTCCTACAAGAGCACACAATGTATACATTTCTAGACATCTTTGAAAAGCGAGTCAGGTAAAGAGCTTATTTTTTTGGTCTTAAAGGGGCAGAGTTGTATTTTGAGACAGGCTTAAATAAGCTAAGTAGCCAATAAGCAGAGGGTAGCAGAATTTGTCTGATTCTCTGTAATAATGGTATGGGAATAAAAATGCATTATATTTTGTAAAGTGGTTTCTTGCATCAAACAACAAAACAACATTTTCAGTCACCTCCTTGTCTGAAGGACAAGTGGATAAACAGGTTAATGTCAAGCCATGCATGTCTCATTGAATATGGGCCTACATTGAACACCACACAGTGGCTGCTACTGTAGGCTGAATGATAGAACAGATATTTCCAGGTAGGCCTACATTTTGATCAAATAGCTAAAGTAGCCAACGTAACTTCAAGAGGGTACAACCTCAGTGTTCAATGTAAACGCACACTGGAATTGCACAGAATTTTCACAATGTTCAAGTTTGCACTCAGCAGACATGAAATTTGCTCTGTTTTAGGGAACATTGGTCTGGATGGTTGTTTTCTGACTTAAAGAACAGTGGGAAGTCAATAAAATAAATCAAGTCAACATATACATTTTTAAGTCATTCTAGTGCCCAATTTCAGGAACAGTCAGCTTAAGAGATTTTAAATTATTCCCACAGGCTTGACTAAGGTATAGCATTTTGTTATTGCCCGACAGACACCAGAACACAGACAAGAAAATCTCTTAATACAATAACACCATGAAAACAGACAGAGACGGCCTTCAGAGTAAAAAAGGAATTACAGAAGATAGGTTTTGTTATACATTGTTTACACCTGAAGCGCCTTGAAGTTCAGAGTTACAAAACGTAATTCTGAATTGGAAGGGGATCATTGAAAGAAAATAAAGTTTTACAGACTACTTCACTTCTGGCCTGCAGCCTCTAGCAAGCAGCTATACACAATAACACAATAGCTTTTCACTCATTATATTTGATGTTGTTTATTTCTCTTTCCTTTATATGTCAAGAGTACACACATTTATTTATTGACATTTGAAAGTCAATATATTGTATTGGGTATGCGACAACGAGACATCAGAGGCCTTACAGTATATCAACAAAATCAAAAGCAAGTCAGCTTTGACCATTACAAAAATGCAATTTCGTGACGTTTCAACGTGTTTACCCAGAGCCATATTTAAATACATGGCTCTGGGCTTATCTTAACACAATTGCTAAGTACCTTTTGACAGAATTCACCTTGCATCTTAACTCAGACCTTTACACCACTTCAGATTAGTATTTACCTTAGCTAAAGTTTCTACTCCTCAAGGGTATAAATAAGTGTGCCAAATGAACTATGCCTGACTGTCAATCATTGCGGATAGCTAATCAGCAAACACTGTAGTACACTGGGGTCGACCAAGTGTAGCCGAACCAGAGAACTGTCTGTGACCCTCAGGCCATTTCGCTATAACCCAGTCAGCCCCCATTTTTATGGGCTTGTTATGTCCGTGCTACCCTTGTTTTTTGCATGCCAAATAAATCATTCATGTATAAGAAAAAGACTCAAGAACATCACTGAATAACACTAGTCAGAATAACCTCAACTCTAGGGGCTTGTGAGTTGCATGTGAATAAGGTATGATACATAATGAGTGCTCTCTCAAATGTTAAACCCTTGCTGCCCACCTGTGTCCGTGTCTGAACCCTTGCTGCCCACCTGGGTCTGTGTCTAGCCAAAATGCTGAGTCCCTAGGTGAAAAGCGCTCCATACAAGGGAGAAACTGAATCAAGTTGACAGGGTAATGCTTGAGGTGCCCATTAAAAAATCAAGATTCATGTTTCCCAATAATGTTTTAATTTAAACAGGAAATGACCGCCTGCTTGAGCCCTCGGCGACGGCAGCCATGAAGACGACCCATTGGCAGCCTGAGATAACACGACATCTGTCACTAACACCAGGCTAAGAGAGCAGCGCTACGTGTGACATTGAAGAACTCCCTCAGCCCGCTCTCCGCTCCTCTCCGCTCCTCTCCGCTACAGCCCTCTTCAATAACATTTTAACAAATCACAAGCCATCACCATAGAAATTCATTGCATGTAGACCACTAGAGAGCAATACATTTTTTATGTTGTTAAAAAATTGAAAAATCAATGGGAAAGCATTTAGATTTTCTTCAATTATACCGACTGTAAGAGCCAGCAACCTGATTACTAGAGAGGGAGAGAGGAAAAGGGAAAAGAAAATACTAGGATTCCTTCAGCAATTTGTTTCTTGGCAGTATTTTCCAAATAGCTCAATACAATCTCCTAAAAGTTTTCATTTATCAATTGGTTTTAAGTTACAGAACAAGAAAACCAAGCCAGGGCGAAATCCTTCATTCATTAATGAAAGACATCCATTACTGTCACGGAGCAATAGAGTTAATATAAATAAATGAATTATCAAACCCACTTAACCAGGGTTTATTATGAGAGAGCAAGGCATAATTGTGTTTCTGATCAGATCAGATGAATGCAGATGCAGGAGTCCCCACCACTTCTCATTTAAATGCTAGTGCTAGGAACAGGGGGATATATCACTGGGCTTATTACCATGGCTTGGTATAATGACATTACATATGAAAGGAGATATACTACACCGTGGTACATTATTTAATGGCTGACACTGTGCAGCAAGTCTCATCTTTACCATCTCCCATCAAGATGTTAACAAGAAGCCAGAATTATTGGAGAAAATACTGAATTAGTCTTCCTAAATCAGACATGTTTGGGGCTAGAGGTGTCACTACAGATGCTGGTTCAATTCCAGGCTGTAACATAACTGACCATGATTGGGAGTCCCATAGAGCGGTGCACAATTGGCCCAGTGTCGTCCGGTTTAGGGTTTGGCCCGGGGTAGGCCCGTCATTGTAAATAAGAATTTGTTCTTAACCGACTTGCCTAGTTAAAAAGATTGGCGATAGTAGTTTTCGGACCCATTTAATGAAAGCTACTGTTTAACCCTATTACCCAAATGTTTAATGTAGGATTTTTTCTCTTCATCATGATTACTATGTAATAATGGCCAATTTAAATAAATCTCTTTTATGACATTAATATTTGGTCTTCCATTCAAATGAGCTGAGAACATTTCGGGAATTGACAGAACAGAACACTGGCACGTACATCCCATTTAGGGAATATACCATTATGAATCAAGAGAAAACAATAAGCTGTGTGAGGAGGCCCATTTGTGTCAGAATGTCTTTTCAATCATCATTGACGACCCAGAAGTGAAATTCCCAAAGCGGAATTTGACAGTTTCGTCTGACAGTTTCCAGATATTTTATTTGCCATTCAGAACAAGTCCAGGACATGAGGAGGAATGGGATGAGGAGGTGATGGCAGACGGAGGCATTTTTTGATAAAGGAAAGCATCATCATCGTCTGGAGGCATACATTACGGAGCGCATGTCTGCAACATTCTACATTCCACAAATAGAAGCCTCTTAGGAGTGTTTTACACCACTATGGCTCCCTAGCTCCATCTGGTAGAAACCATGCTTTTAAATGTGGATTAAATATTCATCCCATTGTTCCACCAGAGCGTGTAACAACGTGGAATTTGGAAGCGGGGCCGTGCGACACCTAACGCAATGTGAGGCTGTGGTGTTTCTTTTTAGTTATTGATGTCGTCGGAAATGCTCACACACTGTGACAGGCCAGCCTGAGGTACCCTCATCTGTGTCAAACATCCTTTGGTAAACACTCTACTGATGGAGGGTGATCGCCCAGTGACTGGGAAAGAGATGAATAGGGAGAAATACATACAAATCGGTGATGTGTTTGTGAATGCATATAGGGAACCGATGCATCTTTACGGTCAAAATTAGCCTTGTGACCTTGTCAGTTGAGCTTGCACGAATTGAGCATCAGTTAAGGACCACAGACTACCCTCCTCAGTCCTGCACCTGTTTCCGTTCTACAACCTACGTACATACACGCATCAGTTCCGTGTGATGTTAGTGTACAACGGAAATATTGACTTTGTATGACTCACTGTGTATGACAGAGGTCCTGTAGGCTGTAGCCTATTTTTACCAGCAAGGTTTCAGGAGGGTGAATCTGGCCAGGGTATAATCCATCAAATCTGTGCTGAGTGATTAAGAGCGTTAGGCCAGTAACCGATAGGCCGCTGGTTCGAATCCCTGAGCCAACTAGTTTAAAAATCTGTCGATGTGCCCTTAATCAAGGCATTTAACCCTCAGGTAAATCGCTCTGGATAAGAACGTCTGCTAAATGACTAAAATGTAAAACATTTATTTGATTTAGAATACCACGCTCAAGGTGATCATTTTGTGTTCTTTCAGGAGGAGAGACAAGGGCCATTCTTCAGTGTGTCATGTTATACCTGAAGCTGTTGTCCAATCAAAAGTGTACAATCCCAGGTGTGCCTGTTTTTGTGCAGGTGTGCCTGTTTTTGTGCGAATTTGAAAGGAATAAACAAAGCAAACAAGGGGATGATAATAGAACAGCCAGATTACCAGCTGTCCTCTGTCATTGTTATTGTCAAGAAAATAAGAAGAGAGGCTTGGCAACAAACACTGCAATCAGCGGCATCACAATACTTGCGACAGGAGCCATTTTATGACTGCATTAGTGCCAAGGCTGTTAACTATGGGCAATGTACTGTAGGCCTATTTTTCCCACTCAGAAGTGTTGCGAGATGAATGCCAACCATATTTAAAATTAGATTATTATACACTCTTATTAAGATGACAATCTGACCTTGTAATGCAAATGTTTGCAGGCATTTTAGAGCTAAAGAACCATCTAGAAGCATCTTGTCTCGATGAGCCTGCAACCAGAACTCTGCATGTTTTTATAGTATGTTGTGTGCAAGGGGACATTCTATTCATAGTAGGCCCTCATACAGTACTCTGCCCCAGAAAGCTTCTCTCCACCACATTTCCCTAGACACTGGAGCTTCTCTGACCGCAGTAAACAGACACTGTGAGAGAGCAGAGGGTTAACGATGCAGTAAACAAGCAGTGCTGGTACATCTGAGCAGGTCACAGGGGACGGAGAGCTATCTGCCCAGCTAGAGGCTAGCATAGCCACACACCCGCCTAACACTGCTTTCTGAGTCTCCCAGAGGGACCAGTGAAAAAACAAGTCTAAGTAGGGGAGAGGTGCAGAGAAACAGAGATGCTGTGTATCGATAAGAGGCGCTATTTATAATTCACAAGGTCAAATGGTTACGGCAAATGAAATGGATTCAAGCTAACACATCTACAGTACAGTTATTGACTACTGTTGCACATTGAGTGACTCTTGTCATGAATCTTGCAGCTCTGAAGGGTGGTCACTAGCTGGCACAGCCACATAGTCAGAAAATCAGATTTTAAACCTAACCTTAACCCTTACCACACTGCTAACCATAATGCCTAACTCTAACCTCAAAATAAGACCAAAAAGCGAATTTTTGGCCCGTCTAGCGAAAATTGCTCATGGCAAGATTCATTACAACAAATGTCAACCGGCAGTGGAACACTCGTAAGCTACCTGCCATTGTGCATTCAAAACAACATGTCTGCTATTGAGCAATGGCTGCATCAAAAAAGGGGGAGATGCTTGCTCAGTCCAAATACCTACAATACCATCTTTCCGGCATCTGCTCCTGTTGATCAAAGTTAAGTTGGTTGGTGAGAGCATAGTACAGAAGTCTAATGCTGTAGTTTGTTTCCATAAACCTTCTTTCATCCATACAGGAAAGAAGGAAGGAAGTGAAGGAGTGAAATATGTACTGTATTAGTATTTATATGGCACAAACACTGTTTTCATTTGAATTAGCTCCAGGGAAAAACAATATAAACCCCTAAGCAATAGTGACCTTCTGCAAAGAACTGGCTGAGATCTATTGTGGTCTGCGAATAGACTCTCAGTCGAATTACCTCTCAAAAGCGTTTTTTGGTTAGAATTTTAATTACAGAGCAAGTTCAGAAGTATGGAACGAAGCGCCATTGAGTGTGCTGCTAAGGAGCTTGAGAAATTAATTAACCATGTGTGAAATGATATGCAGACGTGTTTTATCAAATGCGACACAGCCATTATCAGAGTAACTACTGTATGAAAGAGGCAGAGAGTGAAGAATGGCTGCTTTCTGAAGTAGCTGCTATGTTTCAGATAAGCCTGAGCCCAAAACATAGAAAATGCACTATTAATTGAGTTCATTGATTTTCACCCTTCCTCAAACAAGTTGATTAGAGTATCTTCAAGGCATTCCATTGAAATTGCCCATTTTGGAAGTTCATCATGCACACACGCACACACGCAACCACAGGCACACACGTGCACATACGGGCGCACAGCTGGCATTGCATCCTATAATATATTATTGGGATGTGAGGATTCAAACATTCCAAGAACATTTCAAATTATTTATAATGGGCTTCTCAATAAGCAAACTCAGTTCGGTCCCCAAGCTTCATCCAAGCACGCGCCACTCGCCATTATAACATAGCATAAATAAATCACCTTCTCTTTCTTCTCTAACCAGACATAAGAGAACAACTGCCTTTGCTCTTTAATTGCACTCAGAGTGTTGCTATTTTGGCTGCATGCGATCCACTGTGGTTCCCTGGCCTTGGTTCATATACAGCAGCTTTTAAGACACCAGCAGCAGATGATGTTACAGGTCATTAATTAACACATTTGCCCATTATTAGTTTTATAATGACTTTGGTTAGAGCTTATCAGCGGTCTGATTACTTCCCGTTGGCTACAGGGATGTTGACTGGTATATGGAGACCCAGTTCATATCACAGTTATCTGCAGGGATGTTGACTGGTATATGGACAGCAGATCCCTAGCTTGCACAGCCACAAAGTTATAAAACCACAGCTGATGCTCGTATGTAGAGTCATGCTTAGTAGCAGACCTGGGTTCAAAAAGTATTTGAAAGCTATCTACAATTACATGAGCTGTGCATAAAATAGATTGGCTGGTGCAACGGAAGCCAATGGACTGGTCCCAAAGTGCAAACCCCGCCCATATTGAACTCGAAGCAGGGTCAATAAAATATCAAAGAATGTTGATCATATCACATTGATGAGCTCACAGGGTTACTGCTTCACAGTAAAATATACCCCTGGCATGGGCATCAAAGGCCCGCTCAAGTGCTCCGCTCAACAGTCGACTATCGATTGCACTTCTCTACACAAAGCCCCAAACCACGATTAATTACGAATTGCAGTGTGAAGCTTTAATAATAAGGAGGAGGCATCTCCTCTATTCTCTTGTAGCAGGTAGAAAGACAAAGCCTGTGAAGCCTACAGGTCTTCTAGGTACCTGAGGGGAGTTTTTCTAGGTACCTGAGGTGAGTTGTCTTAATTGAACAGTAGAGGAGCTCAGCAGTGCGCCTAGCTATCCCAGCACAGCACCTCCCCCCAGGCCCACTAACTATTCCTCACCCAGCAGGAGTGTCTGGACCCAGCATCACCCAGAGAGCCTGCACCGGAGGGGGGTGGATGGTGGATTGATTGAAAAGGCTCAGGGAGGTGAGGGGCTGTTGATTTATGGAGAGGAATGCCAGCAGTAGGCTAGTGGTCATGCTGTGGTTCACCTCAGTCCAGTCACGAGTTAGGAGTTTATTCTGGTGGACTTAGGCTACATGTAGAAATATGTTGGTGTTAGGGTTCTGCGTTATTGTAAAGCAGGACATGGTAGGCTGCCTGAGAGGTGAGTAGCATTGAAATAGTAATGCAGAGAAGCATTTGAATCGGAATTTATTGTTAGAAAAGATGCTAATAAAACGGGATACTACGGGATACTACTGTATCATCGTATTTTCCACACGTATGTTCCCCCATCGGCAGTCCATGCATATTTCGTATTTATTAGGATCCCCATTAGTTACTACCAAGGCAGTAGCTACTCTTCCTGGGGTCCAAACAGGAATAAAGCAATACATCATGGTGAAACAACACATCATACAAATGCACATTGCTGCAATATTACACATTTACAATATAACATTTATAATACAATATTAGTGTGTGTGTGTGTGTGTGTGTGTGTGTAAGGTGTGTGTATGTGTGTATGTGTATGTGTGTCACGTCACAGTCCATGTTGTTCTGTGAGGTGTTGTTTTATATATTTGTTTAACCCTTGCGTTGTCTTAAGGGTAAAAAATTACCAGCCACTATGTTTAACAGCAGAGAAAACCCCCAAAATGATATTTTTTCAAATTGAAATTTGATTACTTTTCCCAGAGTGACCCCAACATTAAAAAAAGTGAAACATCGCCTTTGTTCATATATCCATGAAAGCTGTACATCACCAGGGTACAAAGATTGTCTTAGGGTCATTTTGACCCGGCAGTTATAAAATAATTTACACACCACAAAAAACCACAAAGACACCCACACACACAATGAAAAATTTTGATTATGTGTGCTACTGATTGAACAGAAGCCAGCAGCTCCTGAGGAGGAAGATCACCATGGTTGGCACAGTTAGAAAGAACAAGCCTGAGCTTCCCCCTGCACTCCTCTCAACAAGGAGGAGAGAGGCTTTCTCATCAAACTTTACCTTCACCCCCACCACCACTCTAGTTTGTTACCTCCCAAAGAGGAGCAAGAATGTGGTTCTCCTGAGCACACTGCACAAAATGACTCAGATCAGTGATCGTGTAGACAAGAACCCAGCCATCCTCCTGGACTACAACCACAACAAAGGTGTGGACAACCTGGACAAGGTGACTGGAACTTACAGCTGAAGGAGGATGACTGGCCCCTGGTCATCTTCCACAACCTCATTGATGTGTCCTCATACAATGCCTTTGTGATATGGAACAAGATCCACCCTACCTGGACGCCTGATAAACGGAACAAGAGGAGGGTGTTCCTGGGGCAGCTGGAAAAGGCACTTGTAACCCCACACATTGAAAAAAGGGAGCACCTCCTCAGCACAGCAGCCTCTGCAGCGTTTGTGAAAGCTGTTCAGGGGGCTGAAACTTGTCCTGATCCACCTGAGGCTGCAGCTGGGTTAGGCAAGAGGAGGAGATGCCAATTCTGCCCCCAAAGAAGGACTGTAAAACAAATACTATGTGCTGCACATGTGAGAAATACATCTGCAAAGTCCATGCACACACACTTGCATACTGTCCTATATGTGCTAATTAGAGTTGATTGATTTATGTTCTTCAAGTTTTTGTTTTGTGTATATTATCTTATTTTATTCTTATTTCCTTTTGTTGTTTATACACCTTGTGGGTGGGGGCAATGGTTAAAAAAATAAGAGAAGACTAGAATTTGTAGAATTTGTTGAATTCCTCATTGCACAGAATATAAGAATATATCACTATGTTGCCAAAAAAGTTCAAGACTGTTATTGTTTACCTTCAATAAAATGCATTAAAAACGACTTTCTGCACATTTCTGCTACTTTCTATGCAGTACATTTAGCAATACTAGTAATAAACCTCTACTTCAGTAAAGAAAACAATTATGACAGGTGTGTTGTAATAAAAATGAGTGGTGTCCACTGATTAAATGCAGTCTTTCTGCATTGTGAAGAGGGAAAACACAGATATTCACAAAGTTTGTGATGAATGACAGGTTGTTTCTTCATGCAAAATAGATTTGGGGCTAAAAATTCAAATAAGCTGCTTTATTTTAGGGGTTTAGTGAGGGCGGGTCATTTTTTACCATTAGGACAAGGGGAGTATACAGCATGTTAATTTGCTGTGGTAGCTGACGTGTATAACATTGAGTCATCAGTGTACACATGAAGGAAGAATATTTCTTACTATCATTGCACGTCACACATGACATGAATAGCTCAAATTTGCAACGCACATGACCAGTGTTATCATCAATCAATCAAATGTATTGATAAAGCCCTTTTTACATCAGCCAATGTCACAAAGTTCTGTACAGAAAGCCAGCCTAAAACTCCAAACATAAAGCAATGTAGATGTAGATGTATCATAACTTACTGACTGAAGCATCCTTGCATTACAAAATGAATCATGGTACTTAGCCTTATCAAAAGTTCTGATCGTCCGCAAATGACCTCTCTTCCCACCATGGAATTTATCTCAATACAAAGAAATGTAATTGAGATGCACTTCACTCAAACTTGATCCTTCCATCAAAGTGCATTTTCTATTTAATTTTGTTTTCTACAACTCTGACCTTTGAAGGAAACGGTGATATGCAAATCAACCATCTTCATATATTGTTGGTGGGTGAATTAGCATTTGCTTTGCGGTATTATCTCACTTTGGGTTTACATAAATGTGCATTGTAGATAGAGCACTCATGAATTATGTACTAGGCCTCTATTTCGCCTGTGGTCCAGAACTCAAGATCAGCATATTTGAGATCTTCACCATTTCATAGCCTATTTAGCATTAATATGCATCCATCCTTCCTGGGCTAGCGATATAAACACTTTTTGAGCACACACCCCTTGATTCCCTGCTCTCTTCTCCACACGTCTAAAGTGCTGGAAAAAACAGCCGAATTACATCTGTGTGTATTTGTCAAAACAAAAATAATGTAGAATACTGAATCATACAGTTCGTATTCATAAGGTAACTGTCAATAGCCTAAGTAATGTTGAATGCTACTTGTTATTTGGGGATTGTTGAGATGGTATGCTGGCGTGATTTGATTTGACCTTGTATAAGCCAATGGATCTTCTTTCTGTTCAATTGTTTATCACTATGGACTAGAACATTCTAACAATGCCGTAAGACTTGCATAACATAAGTTATCAAGCATCATATGATTGTCTATGATATGTAATGTTGCTGGCAGCAGTAAAAGAATCATGACAGTTGTTGTGACGAGATGACTTAACAGCTTGGCTTTGTAATATAGGTATAAAAAGCTATCATAAAAATGCCAGCAGATGTCAAAAGTTATGTAAGATTCATATAAAAAGTTATTAAGACACGTGACACTATTATGGATATTACCATGGACATTATTTAAAGCCTATATCAAATATTACACTCGGTTTTCGCAGAGATCTTAATGTATTAAACATCAAGGGCAGTCCCCGTTTCATGTCATTATGTAATCATTTGCTGAGAAAAGCAGCAGAACAGAGTAAAAACTGCTCTCTCATAAAATGGACACTCTAAATACCCTGGTCAGCATTGACATTTCGAAAGGAATGTTACAACCGTGATTAAAAAACAAAGATAATCACATTTCCTCTTAAAATGTATTTTACACAGCTATATGAACATGTTTGTCATGTGTGTTGATTTAGTTCATTGAGTTCTAGTACCTATGGCAAAATGGGGAAACTAACAACTACAGTAGACAAGGGTTGATGGATGGCTGTGCTTCACATTTATTTTGTGAGTTATAAATGTGCTCCACACTTTTATGCATTTATAGACTATAGACATGAATATTAGCAATTTCTTAACATGTATATATTGAAATTTGAGGCAGCAAACATCAAATCTGAAATGGAGGAATAGATTAATAGTAATGAGATGACCCTTGGAGAATTCCTTGTTGTTTTACTGTTAGAAAAAGTCAGCCAATGAATAAAACTAAGTCATGAATCAATGCCCCTGGTACACATCCAACCCCTCATATGATATTGAAGGGTAGTGGTTAATCCTCAAAAAGGACTTTAGTTTTTGGGGTTCCCCCAACCCAAGGTAGAAGAAATAAAAACCATGTTTCTTCACATCTCTAATGTCTCACACCCCCTAAACTTAAAAAGTGCAGAATAATGCAGGGGTGGAGGTGGATGGGCCACATAAGCTTATGTAACCCAATATTGCAAGCTCAGATATTGCTAAAATGTGGAATACAAGTAGTCAGTTATCTGCCCTACATACACAAGCAAACAACATTAGGTTATCTTAATGCATCTTGGAAATAAAGACACAGAGATAAAATAGGCAGAAATATCAACTATAAATATTTCTGATTAATGTAAGCTTTTCTTTTTTGGTAGCTGATTAATAGACAACTTTCCAAGTCAAATCTGCTGTTATTCAGTGCTGTATGGTCCTGTCTGACAAAAATGCATACAGTTACATATACAGTTAATGTTGTGTCTATTACAATTCAATAGACTCTAAGGACAACAAGTGGGCTCAGACAGTGACAACTGTCATTTTATATGTTCAGCCTCATGCAATGAACCTCCCTAGATTTGACTCCAAATCCAAAATGGCCACAATCACCTGTAAATGAGAGACATCTTTCAGTTTTGTGTACTGTACTTATGACCTGTACTCAATCCCATTTTTGTGTAATTCAACTATGTTGGGAATCCAATATGCCTGCCAGAATTACACTCAAACACCATTGTCTGGATATAGAAAAGGCAGCAGACTGCTTGGCATGGCAACTCAGAGGAAATTCAGAGGCTCCAACGAAAGGAAAGGGAACCCTAGACTATGACACCCTCTTTGTAACTCTACAACTTGCCCCTAGTGTGCTATAACTTGTGCCTACAGGATTGGGCTCGTTACCTCCTTATCACTTAGAAGTAAGCTTTGATTCATTGCTTGTCCAATACTGCTGCCTGAGTCCAACATGACCTTCCCCTGGCTCACTGCATTCTCACTGCATGCGCATTGGGAGTTTTCGGTGCATTCTTATTCTGTTCGGTTTGAGCTGGCACATTGCTTTAAAAAAAAAAGAAAATGTCCACCATCCTGGCTCTCTGCCCTGGAGTTGCCGTATATGTTGACTTGGGGACTTTATGGTGTATGGGGTGGATGCAACCACACATGATGACAAGCGCATGAGGCAGGTAAGTGTTCACTACAATAAACCAACACAACCAGACACTCATTGACAAGAAATGCAATACACTTAGTGGGCCTTCACATTATAGGAATTGCACCTATGCAATGTCAATGCCATCCTGAAATCTCCCAGTCTGTCCTGGAGTAACTGTACATGCTGACTCGGTGAAATGGTGGTGTATGGGGAGGATGCAAGCACATTATGATGACAAGCTCATTAGGCAGGTGTTCATCAGATGGAACCAACATGCCTCTCCAATGTCAATGCCATCCTGAATCTAACACAACTGTCCTAATCCACCATTAGTCCCCCCTTTGGAAGTTAATTATAGAGACAGATAGATACACCATGGAACTGGACTGCCACTTCAGAAGACCATTAAACAACTAAAATGCTATCTGGAAAGTGGTGGAGTGCATTGCCCTAATATATGTACCTATTTTGCTACCACCCATGGCTGGCCAGCCCATGTGACACCTGAACTGGACTCGCATTTAAAGAATGAGGTCTGGTAATGAGGTCATGCTGGGGTGACTCATACATTGGTCGGGAAACTGTTCAGTAATCCCAACATCCATATAAGGACATATGCCATCAATGGCAAACAAGAGGCACCATAGGATGGTCAAACTTACATCAAATCAAATGTTATTGGTCACATAAACAAACAGTCAACACAGCCTTATTCTAAAATGTATTAAATAAAAAAAAAATCTTCATAAATCTACACACAATACCCCATTATGTCAAAGCAAAAACAGGTCCTTTTAAATTATTACAAATAAAAGACTGAAATATCACATTTACATGAGTATTCAGACCCTTTACTCAGTACTTTGTTGACCTTTGGCAGTGATTACATCCTCAAGTCTTCTTGGGTATGACGCTACAAGCTTGGCACACCTGTATTTGGGGAGTTTCTCCCATTCTTCTCTACAGATCCTCTCAAGCTCTATCAGGTTGGATGGGGAGCGTCGCTGCATAGCTATTTTCAGGTCTCTCCAGAGATGTTCGATCGGGTTCAAGCCCGGGCTCTGGCTGGGCCGCTCAAGGACATTCAGAGACTTGTCCCGAAGCCAATCCTGAGTTGTCTTGGCTGTGTGCTTAGGATTGTTGTCCTGATGGAAGATTAACCCCAATCTAAGGTCCTGAGCGCTCTGGAGAAGCTTTTCATCAAGGATCTCTCTGTACATTGCTCCATTCATCTTTCCCTTGATCCTGACTAGTCTCCCAGTTCCTGCTGCTGAAAAACACCCAAACAGCATGATGCTGCCAACACCATGCTTCACTGTAGGGATGGTGCCAGGTTTCCTCAAGACGCAAAGAGTTCAATCTTGGATTCATCAGACTAGAGAATCTTGTTTCTCATGGTCTGAGTCCTTTAGGTGCTTTTTGGCAAACTCCAAGCAGGCTGTCATGAGCCTTTTACTGAGGAGTGGCTTCCTTCTGGCCACTCTACTATTAAGGCCTGATTGGTGGAGTGCTGCAGAGATGGTCGCCCTTCTGGAAGGTTCTCCCATCTCCACAGAGGAACTCTGGAGCTCTGCCAGAGTGACCATCGGGTTCTTGGTCATCTCACTGACCAATGCCATTCTCCCCCGATTGATCAGTTTGGCAGGGAGGACAGCGCTAGGAAGAGTCTTGGTGGTTCCAAGCGTCTGCCATTTAAGAATGATGGATGCCACTGTTTTCTCGGGGACCTTCAATGCTGCAGAAATGTTTTGGTATCCTTCCCCAGATCTATGCCTTGACCCAAACCTGTCTCGGAGCTCCACAGACAATTTCTTCAACCTCATGGCTTGGTTTTTGCTATGACATGCACTGTCAACTGTAGGACCTTTTATAGACAGGTTTGTGCCTTTCCAAATCATGTCCAATCAATTGAATTTACCACATGTAGACTCAAATCAAGTTGTAGAGAATAAATGATCAATGGAAACAGGATTCACCTGAGCTAAATTTCGAGTCTCATAGCAAAGGGGCTGAATTCGCGGCCCACTCTCCATCGCTAACGTGAGTAAAACGTTCTTTGGGAGTGGCTGCATAGGTGACGGTTTTGGAGAGTCTGGCATGCCCAAAGTAAAAAAGCACATATTGAGTACTATTGGATAGGAAACACTCTGAAGTTTCTAAGAGTGTTAAAATAATGTATGTGAGTATAACAGAACTGATATAGCATGCGAAAACCTAAGGAAAATACATCCGGATTTGCAGTTTTTTTTTGTAAATGACCATCTTCTCAAGGCTGTCTATTAATTTTTATTTTAACCAGGACTGATACTGCAGTAACTATGGCTTCCACTAGATGTCAACAGCCTCTATACAAAGACTGGGAATTCTAGGAGTAAGCAAAACAGGTAGGAAGAGGAAGTTGTCAGGGGACCACTTTTGTAAACAAGGTTTGACGCTCGCGATATTGTGAACGCGCACCGCTTTGTTTTTCTTTCCTATCGTTCACGTTATCGTCCGGTTGAAATATTACAGCAAATATACACAAAAGGATACCTAAGGATACATAAAAAATGATGTTTGATTTGTTTGTAGAAAGTGTATAGGTATAATTTGAACGTGTTCTCTTCACGGTTCAATGGGCGACTCAACGGTGGATTTTATGATCATAACGCGCGCCAACCAAGTGGAGATTTATGGATATAATAAATGGCTTTTTCTAACAAAAGCACCATTGGATGTCTTCGTTGGACACTTGGGAAGCCCTCAGCAGAAGTTCTTCGAAAGGTAAGGGATTTTATATTAGCGATTTTATGCGTTTTATGAGACCCGCGTTGGTTATGGATTTATGCTAATGCATAAAATATGAGAGGGGCTATCCTCGAACAATCAAATGTTGTGCTTTCGCCGTAAAGCCTTTTTGAAATCTGAAAACGCTATTTTAACACCCTTAGAAACTTCAGAGTGTTTCCTATCCAATAGTACTAATTATGTGCATATCATAGTTTCTGGGCCTGAGTGGCAGGCCTTTTACTTTGGGCATGCCAGACTCTCCAAAACAGACACCTCAGCTGCCGCTCCCTAAGAAGTTAAGGATTATATCACCGCCATCCTACCTGACACCCTAGACCCACTCCAATTTGCCTACCGTCCCAATAGGTCCACAGATGACGCAATCACACTGCACATTGCACTAACCCATCTGGACAAGAGGAATACCTATGTAAGAATGCTGTTCATCGACTACAGCTCAGCATTTAACA
This sequence comes from Brachymystax lenok tsinlingensis, assembly GCA_030435695.1. Lineage (NCBI taxonomy): Eukaryota > Metazoa > Chordata > Actinopteri > Salmoniformes > Salmonidae > Brachymystax > Brachymystax lenok. Next base: position 72,285,511 of record CM059814.1, read on the forward strand.
CCATAGTACCCTCCATAATCGTCATTAAGCTCGAGACCCTAGGTCTCGACCCCGCCCTGTGCAACTGGGTCCTGGACTTCCTGACGGGCCGCCCCCAGGTGGTGAGGGTAAAACATCTCCACCCTGCTGATCCTCAACACTGGGGCCCCACAAGGGTGCATTCTCAGCCCTCTCCTGCACTCCCTGTTCACCCATGACTGCGTGGCCAAGCACGCCTCCAACTCAATCATCAAGTTTGCAGACGACACTACAGTGGTAGGCTTGATTACCAACAACGACAAGACGGCCTACAGGGAGGAGGTGAGGGCCCTCGGAGTGTGGTGTCAGGAAAATAACCTCTCACTCAACATCAACAAAACAAAGGAGATGATCGTGGACTTCAGGAAACAGCAGAGGGAGCACCCCACTATCCACATCGACAGGACAGTAGCGGAGAAGGTGGACAGTTTTAAGTTCCTCGGCGTACACATCACGGACAAACTGAAATGGTCCACCCACACAGACAACCTCAGGAGGCTGAATCAAATTGGCTTGTCACCAAGAACACTCAAACTTTTACAGATGCACAAACAAGAGCATCCTGTCGGGCTGTATCACCGCCTGGTACGGCAACTGCTCCATCCACAACCGTAAGTCTCTCCAGAGGGTAGTGAGATCTGCACAACGCATCACCGGGGGTAAACTACCTGCCCTCCAGGACACCTACACCACCCGATGTCACAGGAAGGCCAAAAATATAATCAAGGACAACAACCACCCAAGCCACTGCCTGTTCACCCCACTATCATCCAGAAGGCGAGGTCAGTACAGGTGCATCACAGCTGGGACCGAGAGACTGAAAAACAGCTTTTATCTCAAGGCCATCAGACTGTTAAACAGCCGTCACTAACATTGAGTGGCTGCTGCCAACATACTGACTCAAATCTCTAGCCACTTTAATAATACAAAATTGGATGTAATAAATGTATCACTAGCCACTTTAAACAATGATACTTTATATAATGTTTACATATCCTACATTACTCATCTCATATGTACAGTGGGGCAAAAAAGTATTTAGTCAGCCACCAATTGTGCAAGTTCTCCAACTTAAAAAGATGAGAGAGGCCTGTAATTTTCATCATAGGTACACTTCAACTATGACAGACGAAATGAGAAAAAGAAATCACATTGTAGGATTTTTAATTTATTTATTTGCAAATTATGGTGGAAAATAAGTATTTGGTCAATAACAAAAGTTTATCTCAATACTTTGTTATATACCCTTTGTTGGCAATGACAGAGGTCAAACGTTTTCTGTAAGTCTTCACAAGGTTTTCACACACTGTTGCTGGTATATTGGCCCATTCCTCCATGCAGATCTCCTCTAGAGCAGTGATGTTTTGGGGCTGTCGCTGGGCAACACGGACTTTCAACTCCCTCCAAAGATTGTCTATGGGGTTGAGATCTGGAGACTGGCTAGGCCACTCCAGGACCTTGAAATGCTTCTTACTGAAGCCACTCCTTCGTTGCGGCGGTGTGTTTGGGATCATTGTCATGCTGAAAGACCCAGCCACGTTTCATCTTCAATGCCCTTGCTGATGGAAGGAGGTTTTCACTCAAAATCTCACGATACATGGCCCCATTTATTCTTTCCTTTACACGGATCAGTCATCCTGGTCCCTTTGCAGAAAAACAGCCCCAAAGCATGATTTTTCCACCCCCATGCTTCACAGTAGGTATGGTGTTCTTTGGATGCAACTCAGCATTCTTTGTCCTCCAAACACGACAAGTTGAGTTTTTACCAAAAAGTTCTATTTTGGTTTCAATCCTCATCTGGATCATCCAAATGCTCTCTAGCAAACTTCAGACGGGCAAACTTCAGACAGTCCCTGGCGGCGTAGTGTGTTACTGATGGTAGGCTTTGTTACTTTGGTCCCAGCTCTCTGCAGGTCATTCACTAGGTCCCCCCGTGAGGTTCTGGGATTTTTGCTCACCGTTCTTGTGATCATTTTGACCCCACGGGGTGAGATCTTGCGTGGAGCCCCAGATTGACGAAGATTATCAGTGGTCTTGTATGTCTTCCATTTCCTAATAATTGCTCCCACAGTTGATTTCTTCAAACCAAGCTGCTTACCTATTGTAGATTCAGTCTTCCCAACCTGGTGCAGGTCTACAATTTTGTTTCTGGTGTCCTTTGACAGCTCTTTGGTCTTGGCCATAGTGGAGTTTGGAGTGTGACTGTTTGAGGTTGTGGACAGGTGTCTTTTATACTGATAACAAGTTCAAACAGGTGCCATTAATACAGGTAACGAGTGGAGGACAGAGGAGCCTCTTAAAGAAGAAGTTACAGGTCTGTGAGAGCCAGAAATCTTGCTTGTTTGTATGTGACCAAATACTTATTTTCCACCATAATTTGCAAATAAATTCATAAAAATCCTACAATGTGATTTTCTGGATTTTTCCCTCATTTGTCTGTCATAGTTGAATTGTACCTATGATGAAAATTACAGGCCTCTCTCATCTTTTTAAGTGAGAGAACTTGCACAATTGGTGGCTGACTAAATACTTTTTTGCCCCACTGTATATACTGTACTCTATACCATCTACTCCATCTTGCCTATGCCGTTCGAGTGTAGCGAAATGCACAAGCATTTTGCTACACTCGCATTAACATCTGCTAACCATGTGTACGTGACAAATAAAATTTTATTTGATTTGTAAAGAGATGCTATACGTATCTGATCTTATACAACGGTGGGTCTAATCCTAAATGCTCATTGGTTAAAACCGCATTCCAGTGTCTATTCCACAAGATACCGCTAAATCTATGTTGTTAAAATGCCTATCTGTTCCATCTGACTGCGCAATCCACTGTCTCATCAGCCCAGCCAGACGTTTTATAATCTTGATCTCCACTATAAAAAGCATCTAGACATTATCTCACATTTCTTTAAGACAAACATTTCATTTTCAACAGCGGAGATTTGTATAAACCTTGCTGTCTGTCTCTTCGACATTTGCAACATCAAATTCGATTTCCAGCTGTCGAATAGTAATGAATGTGTTGGGGGTCGGGATGAGACAGACAGGCAGGCAGCTTTTCTCTGCCAGTCAAAATCATGAATCAGCGTCATTTTTATGGATATAAACAAAGAAATATCAGTAGAAAAAAGGTAAAAATAAAAGAACTGCAGCTAGTTTGCAGTCTTTCCAGCTTTAGTTTGAAGTGATTGTGTTAGCTGTGTTGTTGGATAGCTCCTCTGAACAACAGTGTCCTGACAAGAGAGCACATTTTCTATACCAGGTGAAATTGCGCATCATTAGCTCATTGTTATGGATGTATCCAAAAAATATCACTACAAAACAGCTTAAATGAATGCAAATGCATACTTAAGTGATAATGCCAGAGAAGCCGATGTTTGGAGGAGATATTGGCACGGATTGCTGGCCCTCGACTTCGTCCTGGGTCAAACTGTGCCAATATCTCCTCCAAACACCAGCTTCTCTGGCATTATCACTTAAGTATGTGATGGCTGGTGATTGACTGTGAGATAGTGGTCTTTGTGCACCATGCTTTATCAGTTCCACCTCCTCTGCAACCGCTTTACTTTCCATCAAAGCCCAGGGATCATCTTCAAATGTACAGTATGTGTGAGGAGCTGTGCTACGTCCCTCATAGCCAAGGCTTCACAGTCATAGTCTATGACCTACACTCTAAGTAACCTCTATGTAACCTGAGGTCACCTTCATAGGTTCTGTCACTCTCTTCATATCTTTTGGGCCTGCCCAGACTGTAATCTCGGCCAACTACCAGTGAATATCGGCCAAAATAATCATCCTACCCAACTTCCAAAGGAATATTTAAGATGTGACCTGCAGGACTTTTTGCCAAATTCAACATAAAAAACTCCAACCACAAAACTTTTTAAGTTTAGGGGGTGTGTCGCAATATCTATCAATTTAACCACTTGTTGAGTAAAATCGTTTTACACAACCATCCATTTAATAAATGTGAGACATTAGAGATGTGTTTTGGTTATGGTACTGTCAAATGTCACTGTTGATGTTGACATGTTATGTGTCAAGCTGATATATCATGACATTGACTGTTGGTCCAACCTCTTTCTCACATATATGTATGTTTGTATGTGTATGTGTATGTGGTATGTCTATACATGCACCCCCTAGCTATATTGGAGTCAAACCAATCTTGATGTTTGCAATTAGTGTCTAATTTGACATAATTCATCAAAGTGGGAATGATAGGAGATGATGTCTCCTACAGAGCCTAGAAAGACCCCATATGACTTATATGTACAGTGCCCTCAGAAAGTATTCATACCCTTTGACTTAGTCTACATTTTGTTGTGTTGCAGCCTCAATTCAACATGGATTCATTAGATTTTTTCTCTCACCCATGTATACACAATAACCCATAATGACAATGTGAAATCATGCTTTTAGAATTTATTGAAAATGAAAGAAATATCTAATTTACATAAGTATTCGCACCCCTTTGCTATGACACTCCATATTGAGCTCAGGTGAATCCAATTTCCTTTGATCATCCTTGAGACGTGACTACAACTTGATTGGATTCCACCTGTTGCCAATTCAAATGTTTGGCTGGGCCACTCAAGGACTTTCACATGCTTGTTGTGAAGCCATTCCAGCATTGCAGGTTCTCATCAAGGATTTGCCTGTATTTGGTTCTATTTATTGTTCTCTCTATCCTTACCAGTCTCCCTGTCCCTGTCGCTGAAAAGCATCCCCATAGCATGAAGTGGCCACCACCATACTTCCCGGTAGGGTTAGAAGAGTGATGAACTGTACTTGGTCTTCTTCAGGCACTTACATTTTTGTCTCATCAGACCACATAATCTTTTGCCTTACAGTGGTTCTTCCTTTAAAAGTTGCATCATACTGCAGCACACCTTGAGGGCTGCTGCAGAATTCTATGGCACGTTACTTATTTGTAAACCATTTTTACCATTAATGCTAGTTAGTGCTAGTTTGACCACCAGAGGGCACCTTTGAGAAGTATTTGATAGTCTTCAATATTGGCATTACTAGAGAAAGTAAAACCTTTTTTGTATAAACATGGGATTGATTTTTGTATAAACATGGGATTGATTTGTATAAACATGGGATTGATTTTAAGACAGTTTGCTTAATTAATTAGATTAATATTATGGTGTTTCTATTCCAAGAAAATCAAAAAACAAAACCCTCAGGGTTTCCGTTAGGATGGGATGGAAAATATGGCGCTGTACAACGTGATGGTCGGGAGTAGGTTACATTACTAAGAGCATAAGAGGATTGGAGGATTCTAAATTAATATCTAAGGGGCATTTTTCGTTAGGGTAAATCTGATCTGTGAGAATATCTAAGGGGCTTTTATATAATTCTAATCACTTTGTTAAAAAAATAACAATATTTTGGAGATTATTTCGTGAGCGAGAAAAAGGCCATTCTTGAACTCTTGTGTTGTCTCATTGTTTTAAGTTTTTAAGGGGTAAGTACTCATTAACTCTGTCTTTAATGCTTTTTCGAGTTGCATCAGTCATGGACAGAAACTTCTGTAACACAGTATTAATGATGAACACCCAGAGGTTCACTGGTAAGCCACGTTTGCCTCAGGATCCATCCCAGTTGGTATTCTGTGTCCACTCGTGGTATCTCTCTGCATTTACATATCCTTGGAATAGCAGAACATTATAACCGTCCGGACGGCCCTTGCTGTGCCTGGTAAGCAGTTGGTCAAGTTCTGTTGTCAGAAGAGGAATGGAATTGTCAAGGTGAACCGACGACCCGACGAACCCGCCAGGTACGTTGATTTACAAATGTGCGCTTTCATGTCATGTTGCATTAAATCCATTTCGGATTAAAGTATAACTTCTGACTGATGCCTTTAGTGAGAGGTCTAATGTTCTAATATTTAGTCATTTCTGCCCTCCGAATTCATATCTAAGGGGCATTTATCGGGTCATTATCAGTTACATTGTTTTAGTTTGAACGTGCAGACAGGCACTAAGAACAGCGGGAACGTTTCCCTAGTCAGCGCCATTATTAATGCAATGCCCCTTAAAATGTTGCTCTGTGCTACCTAGTGGGGCGGAGTGGGGCGGAGTGGGGGTTCACCCCCCCTCCCCCTTCCTCCTCCTTCCTTCCCTATGGGCTAGGTCCGTTTTCTGTGCGGCCCATCCCGTGCCTCCTGCCCTCGTGCGCCTACCTCTATCTCAGTGGATAAAGTTGGAGAACTGCAAGACAATCCCATTGTGTGCAACTTGGGAGCCATGAACAATATGACCAATATATATTGTCCTGCTAGAAACGTTGTTTGCAGAATTCAGTGCCTGCTACGCTTGAGAAAAACAGGGTTAATAATATATCTGTAAGAATATCTAAGAGGCTTTTATATAATTCTAAATTAATTATTAATAATTATGGGTTTGTTTTCAAAAGAACAATATTTTGGAGATTATGTCGTTTTCAAATAACGTAAAGTGAGCGATAAAAAGGCCATTCCTGAACATGGGGCGAGACATTATTACTAAGTTGTAAATAAAGCCAGGTTGTTATTTATTATTATTATTTATTTCTGTTTTTAGAGGGAGAGATATCAAAAGCCTACCATCACCTCAGGGGTCTCCCGGTCACGGCCGGCAATTGAACCAGCATCTTTAGCAACGCAGTTTGTGCCTTAGACCTATGAGCCACTCAGGCTCTGTACAATGTGACCGGTTGGGAGTAGGCTACACTACTACAGTAAGAGTAAAATAAAACATTTCCACACCCTAATTGTAGTCTAAGTTTCTCTTAGAATTTTAACCTTAGTGTAACAACAGTTTTAGTAAGTAATACTGACAAGTAGTAACCAAAAAAGTAAGTGTCAGTTAGAGACACAGTAGAAGCCTTGGGACCCAAAAGCATAATCAGTGCTCTAACTCCCCCTTGCGCTGTTCTGGAGCAATGAAGTAGTGACGCAGGATACCATACTAAACCACAAATGACCTCTAAGTCCCGTAGCATAATCGCAAAACTTTTAGATGAGCAACCACTGTATGCTGAGTTTCACATGGCTTTTTGCAAACTCCTGGCGTGCTGTCATGTGCCTTTTTCTCAGGAGTGGCTACCGGCTGGCCACTCTCCCATAAATCCCAGATGTGTAAAGCGCTGCAGAGACTGTTGTCCTTCTGGCAGGTTCTCCCATCTCAGCCAAGGAACTCTGTAGTTCTGTCAAAGTGGTCATTGGGTTGTCGGTCACCTCCCTGACCAAGGTCCTTCTCGCTCGGTTGCTCACTTTGGAGTCTGGGTAGTTCCACATTTTTTCAATTTCCCAATGATGAAGACCACTGTCCTCTTTGAAACTTTGAACACCCTAGACATCGTTATTTTTATACTCTTCCCCAGACATATGCCTCATCACAATTTAATGTATCTAGGAGCTCTATGGACAGTTCCTTGGACTTGATGGTATAGTTTCTGCTCTGACATGAACTGTCAACTGTGGGACCTTATATAGACAGGTGTGTTTCTTTCTAAATCATGCCCAAAAAATGTAATCCAATCACGTTGTAGTGACATCTCAAGGATGAACAAAGGAAATTGGATATAGCTGAGCTCAATTTGGAGTGTCATAGCAAAGGGGCGGGAATACTTACTGTATGTAAATGAGATATTTCTGCGTTTCCTTTTCAGTAAAATCTAATAACCTATTTTCACTTATTCATTATGGGGTATTGTGTGTAGATGTGTGAGAAAAACCAACAATTTAATCCATTTTAAATTCAGGCAGTAACACAACAAAATGTGGACTATGTCAAGGTGTATGAATATTTTCTGAAGGCACTGCAAAGGAGTCTAGTCAAAAACTGGAGTAGAAAGCCTTTAACAATGACATAATTTCATACAGTATAATAAGTATTGAAGGTTTTAAAAGGCATTTTCAAAAGTAAAGTCTAGAAAAGTAGTGCATATATTCATATGCAAATCATCTACCATGTGCTAAAAAAAGTAAATATGTGACCCGTTTCAAGAAACTAGGCGTATGTCGCATGTCACAGGAAAGCCATTTGCAAGTTATTATTTTTTTTTTAATCAAAATTCATTTTTTTTTTTTATGCTTTCATGTGCCTTAGAAACAAACTTGTATGCCATCTGTAAATCACTGCTCTTCAGGTCGGAGTTCTAGAAAGAGGCCTGAGAACTCGAGTTGGAATTCTGAGTTGGATGGCCTTTCAAATACATTTTTCCCAGTTGTTTTGAATGCTCGGAAGTCAGAGATTTCCGAGTTCCCAGTTGTTTTGAACGCGGCAGAGTTGAATTATGGTTAATTGTTTAGCTAGCTACATGCAAGTAACCATTTCACTGTATTGTTTACGTTTTCTGTATCTTGTGCACGTGACAAATAAACAGAATTTATTTGATATAGTGTGTGTTAACCAGAGGACGTAATGTGAAGAGCTACATGACCTGTACCAAAGTCAGATTAGGATATACGCCAAGGACTAGATAAAGTGTATTTGTACTATTACTTTTTGCTACTAATTTCACCACTTTTAGTCTTGAAATCTTTGGTTGTTTACTACACTGTTAATCCTTAAAGAGACGGGTAGGGCTAAGGCTTTGGAACATTGCTGAATGGGTGTAGACAATGAAGTGCTCTCCAGTAGGTTTACCAAAACATTCAATGGCCGTTTTCTCAAAAGGGAGGTTGCAAGTTTATCAACTTTCAAGCGGAATTACTTCCTCATTGTTCCTCAACTGTAGTATATGATATGCCATGATATGCCACTTTTATCCAATGTAAAAAACACAATTTCAAATTTTGCATAAGACCAAATCAAGCCAGTCGGTCACATATGTCTATTGTGTCACTGACAACTAGTAATTACACAGCTTCTTCCGAATAATGAAACAGAGAGGGATTCCTCTGTTGGGCAACAGGTCAGTGATCATCTAAACTGCCACGTTTAGTTTGACAGGCATTAGGCTTACCCCGTCAATATTTAATTAACTGTACTAATATGGCTCGCGCTAACAATAGTTAAAAGCTAAACATTTCAATTTGACGGCAGTTAATAATTAATATTACCGAATGTATACTGAACAAAAATAGAAACGCACATGAGTTACAGTTCATATAAGGAAATCAGTCAATTGAAATAAATTCTTTAGGCGCTAATCTATGGATTTCGAATGAGTGGGCAGGGGCGCAACCATGGGTGGGCCTGGGCGGGCATAGGCACACCCACTTGGGAGCCAGGCCCAGACAATATGAGCTTTTCCCCACAAAAGGGGTAAAAAAAACTCCTCAGCAGTCACATCTGTCAGGTGGATGGATTATCTTGACAAAGGATAAAATGCTCACTAACAGGGATGTAACCAAATTTGTGCACAAAATTTGCGAGAAATAAGCTCTTTGTGCATATGGAAAATTTCTAGGATCTTTTATTTCATCTCATGAAACATGAGACCAACACTTTACATGTTGCTTTTATATTTTTGTTCAGTGTGATGTTCATGTGCTGATTAGAGTAAATAATGAAAGATAAGATCATTAATATGCGTTGGTTTGGTTTATAGGCCTACCTTGGATGTTGGTTTATATGAATTGAGACTTGTCCCTGTAACTATGTTCTTCTTAACTACACGGAGTCCTGCTTGCCATCGTCCTGATATTCCCCTGATCTTCATCCAATACATAATTCATCGCATGCATAACCAATCTGTGCGTACATTTCAAAGCATCATATTTGAGTTTTGAGTTGCTGCTTCAGTGAGTGTCCTATGCCGTCTGTGTGGTTTGAGATACTGTATACAGTGGTTATCAGGTACAGTTGTGTATTGTAAGTCTGGTAGAGATTGGTTTTGCTATTTCAATGTACTTCTTCCTCTTTCATTAGTAAGGGGCTTAAAAGGCCCAGGACTAGACAAAAACTCACAGCTCACAATACGTCCAAACTAAATATCAAGTCAATTTGAATATTTGGTTCTTTGGTGATGTATCCCAAACTGTATAATACAGCAATGTCAGTTGATTTTCAACTTTCAACTAACATGGGTTGTTGTTAGATTGATGAAGATTTAAACTGACATTGCTGCATCACACTATAATAAGAAATACAAAAACATTAAATCTATACATGTATTTGGTCTATTTGCCTGACAATAAGTCAGTAGAGAAACATTGCAATTGATCTGCAAGAGCAGTCACATTAGTGGTATGTGAGATATCTACTTCTTAACTGAACATGGCAAACACAATGATAAGGTATAGCCAAAATTGATTAAATGTAATTAGCCATGTTCAATTGATTAATTCTAATTTCATATGCACAGATAACAATTTTGTTTATCTTTCCCCACCAGTAACACCGACTTAATTGATCTCGCCTAAGATAATGGAGTAAAAAGGATTGTCATACTGAGTTGTGCTGCATCAGTAAATTATTACAACCTAAGGGGCCCAACACTACATTCTTTTCTGTACAATGAGGTTTTCAGAGAAGATGTATATGATGCTATTTTTTTACAGGATAGCTCTTGTTCCTAGGGAAGACAGATGGGCTACTCTGTGTCGTACACAACAAGCTATCCCTTGGGCCCTCTGTGCTATTTCATGATCTCTCACAGGACAGCCAATGGCAAAGCGAATAAGAAGAGCGTCTCTCCAACTGACCAGAGACAAAAATGCAACGTAAATGCCATCTCACAAAGCTGTTTTTATAGTCATTCACTGAAAATAAAAATAGCTTGTCAATTGAAGTAGGAAGGGCTTATTTTTTGTTTGAAATATCTTTGCATATATCTATGTCAGTACAATCATGAATATTTTTCATGGAAGGATTATGTGTGGATAAGGAATAGTTCACATTATACTATATCCAAACAACAGCATAGCTATGTTCAAACAATATGTTAGCTCACTACACAAATTACAAATCAATGCAGAAGCATATCCACACACTTACAATTGAAGTAAGAAATGTAATTCACAAGAGGTCTTGGAATTTGACATTGATACCTTTAATAAATACTAACCTCATTTTTCAAACGGCACCAACAATCAATTCCCTCTTGAAAGGTTTTGACCTCCTTTCACACCTTTAGATTTTTTTCAACTCATATTGATTAGTCCAACCAGCTTTGTTCTGACTCCATTTCCTTTGCCTTCTGTAAGATTATTGGCTTCTGCAACGTTCTGACTTCTTGAAACAATATTTCACTTGATTATGTTTTCCCTGTATAACACAAAGATGTACCTGTAACAATGGCCTACAATACCCTTGTCACTCCACAACAAAGCTCTGGTGGAAACAAAGGCCCTTTGTTCCTGGACTGGGCCATGGTGCCATTGTGCTAGAGCCAAAAATGGTTTGAGTAACAAGGAAATAGTTATCATGTTTGGCATAAGTCCTGGGACACACTCCATTAGGCAGACAATACAGCAGGCGATCAACTAAAAGGCAACGTCCTTGAATAACTATATTCTGTAATGTCTATTTTTATCTTCAAGGTCATTATATGGACCTATTCTGAACAACGTTGGCTTGATCTCTTTTCCACTAATCGGTATTTTGAATAATCACATCAGATCTTTTTCAACGCTAGTCTGATTGGCCAAAAGACCAATTACTGAAAAAAATATCAGAATTGGGCTGCCTGTTTGAACACAGTCCTTTTCCCTGAAGGTGATTCTGACATACACATAACAACCAACTTTTTATTTGTTGTATATTTCATTATGGTATGTTACAATCACCCACCATGCCGTGTGTGTTTTTGAGACTCTTCATTCCCAATTGTGAACATCTGTCTTTCTCTCTGTTTCTGTGGCCTTTTTAGCTTTGATTCTTTGAGCTAACTTGCGACAGAGGCCTATACTCTTCTTGATTACACTAGAGCCCAGTGCTAGAAGGTAGCTAATAGAATAATTGACCCAGCGGGAAGAGGAAAGAGAGACTGAGAATGCTGGGTGAGATCAATCTGTCAATTAGACACCATCACACTAATCAAGAGGATCAGGATTAGGTGCTCTCTATCGCTCTCACACTTCACGAGGACTGTATTTTAGGGAGAAGAACTGAAGACTGGTTTCTACCCCAGCTGATAGGGTTATATTTTTAACTAACTCATAAAAGATTGAAGGGAGGTGAATGTCATAGCTCACATAATAACATGTGTTTTTAATATCTTGTCAAGGCTTCAGTGTCTGTGGACAACTCAGTCCCCTGAGCATCATGTTGATTCTAGAGCGTCTTAGAATTGAGCAATCTGCACGTATTATATTGACTTTCTGCAGCACACAACAATAAGGAATCATATGTGGTTTGCTTGCCTCATACCCATCACATAGACGTTAAATTCCAGGTTTTATAGGCCAGCAGCATCCCACCCTGCATCCCACTGTTGGCTTGCTTCAGGACCAAGCAGGGTTGGTCCTGGTCAGTCCCTGGATGGGAGACCAGATGCTGCTGGAAGTGGTGTTGGAGGGCCAGTAGGAGGCACTCTTTCCTCAGGTCTAAAAAAAATATCCCAATCCCCCAGAGCAGTGATTGGGGACATTGCCCTGTGTAGGGTGCTGTCTTTCGGATGGGATGTTAAACGGGTGTCCTGACTCTCTGAGGTCGTTAAATATCCCATGGCCCTTATTGTAAGAGTAGGGGTGTTAAACCTGGTGTCCTTGCTAAATTCCCAAGCTGTCCATCATGGTCACCTAATCATCCCCAGCTTACAATTGGCTTGTTCATCCCCCTCCTCTCCCCTGTAACTATTCCCCAGGTTGTTGCTGTAAATGAGAATGTGTTCTCAGTCAACTTACCTGGTAAAATAAAGGTAAAAATATCAATCCAAGAATAATCTTGGAGGAAATCTATTTGATTGAATTCAGTGTGGTACTACATTGCTTGATTGGAAACTTAATTAAGCCATAAATGTCTACTTGGAGGCTTTTAATCATGATTTGACTGAAATTATTGTAGTTTGTTTGGGGAGGCATTTAATAAGGTAACTCATTTGGGGTTAATGAAAATATACGATTGAATTCTGAAGCGAGACACTCAGGTGGAGTGTTTCATGGGGGTTATAATTTACAGGGATGAAAATCTGTCAACAACTTCAGCTGGAAGAGCTAAAGTTATTACAGCGGTAGCCTAATACACAGGTCTGTTAATAACTTACTGCATATGCTACCAGCATTTGATTAATATTGATTGAAACATGTATGATGTATGTTTTCTTATGCCAAAGTCAAGTTTGCCAAGCCTTTTAGCTTTAGTTTGGACACTTGATCACAGTTATTTGGTTTCCGTCTGGGTTTCCATGATTAAAATCCCCTCATATCTACAAATCATTGAACTAAAGAAAAAAGAATGTCACATCGGGTTAGAAGAAGAAAGATTTGCACAACTTATTTTACAAGACACATGAACATATGTGCGTGTTGTTAAGATCTGCTAATCCTGCTACGTGTGCATTTGGTGGATATTTTAATGAATTTACAGGCAACAGACTGCTGAACACAGAAGAACAGGTTGCTATCTAATATGCTTTGCAAATGAGCTTACCTGAATTTGGAAAATATTCTGCTCAAAGTAAACATATTGCGTACATGATTCGCTCCCCAGTGAAACACACATCAGAGTGACAGCAGAGGGTATTGGAATGCCGCATCTTTATGGAGTTTAGTATCCATTTTACCTTCACATTAGAATAACTTAATGTTGAGTAACATGTTTTGACCAACTTACAACCATATTTCCCAGACAAGTCATTGATCATGGGATCTGGGCTGAATGTAAGCAGCAAGGCAAAGTAGGCCCAACATTTGTTTTCATCCTTGTAACCGTGTCCTCTGGGAAACATGCACCACCTGTTCTTGCAACTCGAAATTAACAAGATGAGATGTGGTGAGCTATGCACCCGAAGATCTTCACTGCGAGTTCAAGTGGCGACGAAGAACATCAACTTCAAATCAAACTATGAGCTGTCATGACGCACTGCTACACCATGGTGATTGATGAAGGGTCGTAGGAATTTTGAAGGGACGCTGTATTGAACATTCAAAGGAAGTGAGTTACACTTACAAGGTTTTCAAAATGGCACTCATCCCTTTCCCCTTTCATATGTGTAGCCTGAACTCATTTTGTACATGACACTGTGATCAATGACAGCTACACAATCCTGCTTGTGAATTTGCAGTGTCTTTGACACATGCTCTGACATTTTACGCGTCATTTAGCACAATATGCTACGATATGCTCTATATTTCGTTCCTCTAGCATTTTGTTCCTCTTGTTCCTCTAGCATTGAATTGAACACCGTTGTGGGCAAGGAAGAATAGTGTTATCAGTGCGGTTTTGACTGTGCTGAAACTCAGGAACATATGAGGAACATATGATGGCTGGAGCCTGTACTGATGGCTGCCCATCATGATCTGTTTATTTTTCTCTCTCGCATCGATGCATAGCCGAGTCACAGTTCAGCTCTCGGTCCCGATCCAGCAGGGAGGACACCGTAGCCCAGAGCAGAATGAATGGCAATGAGCAGAATGAGCAATAGCAATAGGCCCTGACCATATAGTATTCAAACACTTCACTCCCTTCCCTCTTTACTCATGTCTTCCTTGATTACAGATATGGAGGAACTATAGGAAGCTTTGATTGACTGGTTTGGCTGGATCGATAGTGTGAGGGTATGGGAGAATGGATGAGAGGAAGGAAGGAAGGAATTTTATCAACTCCAGTGTCACGTCCAGGCCTGAGAAGACAGGCTGGAGTGTTTTTGTTTTGTTTTTGGTGTAGGGTTTTTTCTGTTCTAGGTTATATATTTCTATGTTGGGGTAATGGTTCCCAATTAGAGGCAGCTGAGTGTCGTTGTCTCTAATTGGGAACCATATATATGTTGGTAGTTTTCACTTGGGGTTTGTGGGTAATTGTTTGGTCATAGCTTGTTTTGGTGTCAGTTGTGTTCATCGCCACGATCTTTGTTTTCATTTTGTTATTTTTTGCCCAGTTATGTTCGTATTAAATATGTATACTGGATGCCTCGCTGCGCCTTGGTCTGTCCCGCAAGGAGATCGTGACATCCAGGTTGAAACCTTATTAGACAACCCCCTTATTAGACAATCCTCTTTGATCCTAATGGATGCAAGTATAACAACCTTATCTAAAATGCCCCCTTCACACAAAAAGGCAAGAACACCACAGCTTGGTTATATCATAGTCCGTTATCATTGCAACCATAAAGGGTGAGAAATGAAAGTCTCACACAGCTCTTTAAAGCCCACATAACATAGGAGTCAAATATTTTTCCCTCTCTCTTTTCTTTTCTCAGTGTTACAGTGTAAAAGGAACAAGCTCTGGCATGGGTTGTGCCTTCATAACAAGCTTCTCCTCCGCAAAGGAGTGAGCTGCCTTCTATAATGAGCCCTAGTTAAAAACAGTGCATTGCCGTCTGTCGGTTTTCATCTTATATCAATGTCTTGGTAAATCTTCTTTCTTGCTAGTGCCTTGCTATACTCGCAAAGCGTTCGCAAAAAAATCTGTGCCCCGGGTCCCATTTCAGATGGTTCCTTTCAGGTTTGTTTCCGGGTAAAAAAGACTTGTAATGTCTACAATGTCCCATTTCGATTCATGGAAAGGTTTGCCTTGTTTCCGTTGGCAACTGCCCCTATCAAACACAGCATGGGGAAGCAGCATGCACTGCTTTCAATCATGTAGTTCACTTTTAAATGAGCTTTGGCTTCGCTGTAACCAACGCTCTCTGTTCCTCTCATTAACTTGGTCTCTTTGTGTGCTCCCACGAGATGAGTGGTTAAACTACATCACCTGCAAACAAATAAGTATCTGTCCTGAAACAAATGGCAATTCCTGTGACTTTGAGGATCAAATAAAATGGAGGAAATGGATGATGAGTCGTTACTGTGTCACTTTTGTGAATCCAAATTAAACGGATGCTTTTTTAAACAGATCTTCCAGTTTTTTATGCCAAGCAGTCCCCCTCTGATCGTTTGTCTGATTGAGGGATGGGTTGAAGGCAAGCGATATCTGCTTTTGAGGTTGGATCCGCAGGCATTAGTAAAGGGACCCATAGAACAGGCTATTTAATTGGCAAATTTCTAAGATCTTTCAGAGGCATGAATGAATAGTTTGGGTTTTTATGGGAGAGGGAGGGGGGTAGGGTATGGAATTACGCTAAGTGACAAAAGTCACATAAAACACTGTATTTAAAAGGTACTAGAATGACCAAACAGTGACAGCTGAATGTCCTGCGCATATACAGTGGGAGCTCGTGTTGCATCTAGTTGAATCTAGTTGATTCTAATGAAAAAGAGAAATACACTATTTGACCATCCCCTCCATTTCTGCTCACTCCCATCACTTTCAATAGAGTCTGCGTATTTCCTCCGCATGGCATTTCATCATGGTGCACCCCATTATTTGCCGACGTGCCAAATCATTATTTATCGGACAGATAATTTCTCCAACGGTCTGCTCCGACTTTTTCTTTGAGGGTCGGGATGTTTGTATAATTAAACGTAATTTTGTCTCATGCATATCCTCTTTTATCACTCGCTGGTTCTCCTGACACATACAAAACAGGACTCCCGCCGGACCAATTATTTCAGCCTGCTCATTGTATGGATAGCTCCTCCATTAGCGCGGCCTTATGGGGAGTTGAGGCGAGTTGAAGCTCAACATGATGCTCGTTAGAACTGACGGGTCTGCCCCTATCATGTGTGTATTCACTTGGTTGATAGTGAGAGTGCTATCTCTCATGGGGCCCATTTAACTGAGAAATTTGAAAATATTATAAACAATGTACCTTAGAGTGAGAGTAGTCAATGGATTTTGAAGGTAGCAGTACAGTTGGTAATGACAACCGGAGTAAAAAAGTCATGAAATCATTCAGACATCTTATTCTTATGGTACATCAGTTTTTCTGATAAAGTTCACATTTCTTTAATTACTGTCAATCTCGATTGTCATCTTGTAACACCACAATTATAGGAACATGTCTTCTGGCATAACTACTTTTTCTTTCAGCTGCAAAATCTTATGTTTGTAAACAATAACAAACAACAATATTTACTGTGTTCTTTCACAATGCTATTTTGGACTCGACTCCAGCACACCAGTTTTGATTGCACAAGGTCCTTAATCACAGTTTCTTAAAAGGTGCCATTTTGATGGTACACCACAGGCTCAGCTTGTTGGACTCCATGACTAAGCTTAGAAACCACAGCATCCATAAAACAACTTCAATTTAGCACCTACAAGTGTTCTGAGGGCAAAGCAGTGGAAGTTGACATTTTGGCAGCGAACATTCACAGAACATTCACTGGGACACAAGTAAGATATAAGGCTCAGTCCGACGAATAAGAACACACTGAATAATGTTCCTCGTGCTGCCATGGAAACCAAGGGTTGGTCGTAGCAACCGTGAGACAGTACTAGACTGTATGGTACTAGACTGTACGGTACTAGACTGTACTGTACTATATTGTAGTGCTGTAACAAAAGTTAGAGGTATGACCTTGGGTCAAATATGATGCTGAAGCTCTTGATGTCTAAACCAGGCTGTAAGATAAGTGGCAGACAATTTGCTTAACAGAGGTTCGGTATAATGAAACAGTGGAATTTCTCCTCTTTCCACTTGAGTTGGCCTGGTGTGTTTAATAGAAAGGTAAAGGGCCAAACAAGATGGAGTTTCTAGAATGCGATTCCTTCTTTCTCTGTCTCCATTTCTATGTAACAAACAGGCAATTCCACAATAACAGAGTGATGCTGAGCTTCAGTGCAGATGCAATGATAACAGAATGACGGCACAAACAGCATAAACCGTCATTCCGTTACCAAACTTGCATCTGCAGTGCTCTTCAAGGAAATGTGTTTTGTAAAATCTTCAGTGGAAATTATTAAAAGTAGTACTTGTTCATAGTTGTATGGTTTGTTTAACTTTGAAATCATTGGTTTTGGTTTGACACATTTTAAAGCGAAAAATCTGAGTCTTAGCATAATTTTGTTTCCATGGAATTGCCCAAAGTCTCCACTCCCCACCCATAGACCTAATGTCATCTAATATTTTCTATAAATTGAGGGCACCATAGCCTACAGGTATCTACAGTGTATTTCCCTTCATCTGGTACTCTAAAGTTGAATATGTTTCAGCTTTTGACATTCGTTTTCTTCATCAAGTGATGACAGGCTTTGGGGTGTAGGTGTATTGCTGAGAGAAGCTGAGAGAGGCACAAAACAACCTACAACAAAAAACACCAAAAATGCTCTCTCCAGCTGTCCGCAACCTTCACTCCAGGTGAAAGAATAAATTAGATCTGAGGACTGGTGCAGCTGAGACAAACAGAGAGAAAAACAGACGGCCCATCTAATTGAGTGAAGCCCGGTAAGCCTTGCTGTGTGCGCCCAGTGCTATCGGGAAGTACTGACGCTTCAGAAATGACCACAGCTGGTCGTAATGCCCCTGTCAGACATCAATCAGTGGGCGAGCATCATTACGGACATGCCGAACGGGGTGATGGGATGCTTTCTGAGTTAGATACTTCTGCTCGGCTGCTGGTCTGGAGACCATTTCACAGTTTCCTCAGGGTCTACACTCCCCTTGCGTTATGTACTCACGGGTTACTGCAGAGAGGCCAGGATTTAATTGGTTATTTGGTTAACCTTCAATCTGTACTTTTTTAATTTAAAACCGTGAAACGACAGCCAAGTCAAATGTAATTTATTTGAACCCTCAATTTGGGAAAGTAGTCTAAACTCATACAGAGAGATGAACTGCTGTCTTCACAAAAACGTGTGGCAAAGAATGGCAACTACGTCTCCAAATTCAACCACCAACATTCTTCAAGTAAAACATTGTTATCTCAATCAACATCAGCAGCTACATCTGAGGCATCACCTTATGCATTCAAATTTATTCAGAACCAATTATTTCCTCTCCCTGTTGACAGTAATTAATCAAAATCGTCTGTTTCCCATTCCTTACAACCTGAAGGGAGAATGAAGCAAAACACAGAAACAAACGATTTGTGCATTGACCAAACAAGTTGGCTTCTGCATCTTACTTATCAGTCAACTGATTAACATCCTAACCCCTGCCATATCAATCCACCATCCACCTGCCCCCTGCAAAAATGCCCATTCTATCAATTAGCGAGCTGCCACTGTGAATGAAAACAACCACATAGTGGGGCCAGACACAATTAGACAGAGGGAGGGTGAAGTTGCTGGTGAGGGACATTTACATTATTGAAAGAGACTTTGAGAAGCTCAGCCTGCCCAGAAAACCAAGCTCTTATTCGACCTGGCCCTAGAGTCACTGCCAAATAATGATCTAATGCGAGGAGCCAAGTTACAAAATGCAATACCTACAAAGTGGCGTAATGTGTCACTCGGCATCAGAAACCTTGGCCAAACAAGGAGGATTTGTCTCGTCAGCCCTCCTCTTGTTTCATCATCCTTAATCCTGCACAATGGTCTGGGCATGCAGATGGGACACCTATTAGCTGAAGCTGCCTCAGAGCGAATCCCGACACTAACATAGAGAAAAAGTTGCCCTAGAAAGGACTATAGAGCCCCAAGCCCAAAGAAAATTGAAGGAAAGTTTAGATGTAAGACAGATAAGGGAATTAAGATACAAAACACAAGCATAGAGATGGAATAGAGGATACTTTTTTAACATCTGTCCCGTTGTTCAAGTTTCAAGTTTTATTAGTCATATAGTATGTACAGGATATACATGGTATACACCGTCCAACAAAATGCATACTTGAAGGTTACTTCTTACTTGCAGGTTCCTTTTTAATTGCATGTTCATTATAGTGTCTGTGAGTGGATGGGCAGCGCCATCGAAGCCAACTTCTTCTATGAGTTGGTAAGAAAAACTGAAAGGGTGCATACTGCCACTTGGAGTGTGTTGTTTGATCAGGTATAAAAACCAAGGTTGGCAATTTACTGCCACCTGCAGTTACGGAATGTTCTCTCACAACTATAATTCATTGGTTGATCTCTCCTTAAACCTTTATGAAATTACGGGATTCTCCCTTAACCCATAGGAAGTCACACCCAGTTGACCACTTTAAAATGGTGGAAGCCCTCATTGGCAATGTCACTGCCAAAATGGGATTTATCCATCTAGACTCCTCTATCAGTCTCTATGAACAAAACACTGCAGTACTTCCTCCAGAGACAGGAGGTAAACAGGAAGTGGAAGTGATTGAAACATAGACAATATAATGCAGCGTTTCCCAAACTCTGTCATTGGGACCCCGAGTGGTGCACATTTTAGTTTTTGCCCTAGCACTACACAGCTGATTCAAATACTCAAAGCTTGATGATGACTTCATTATTTGAATCAGCTGTGTAGTGTTAGGGGAAAAAACTAAACGTGCACCCCTTGGGGCCCCAGGACCGAATTTGGGAAACCCTGATATAAGGCCTCCCAGCAACACTCACCTAATGTCCACAAATCAATCATGAAGTAGAAGATCTGCATTACAATAGCAACAATTCAAGCTTCATGAATTGGTGTCTTAGTGAATTGGTATGATTGTTTACAGGAGAATCATAAGACAGGGAATTAATAAAAAAAAGTTTTTGCCACAGGAAAAAGACAACGAATGAACAATATAAAAGCTGGAGTCGTTCTTTGTGGTTGGCACTCTCTCACTTAAGTCTCCAGTAGTCCCAGAGGCATTCAATTGAAGCACAATAAAAGTCAACTCCGTAATAAATTGTCTCAGTTTACCAGAAGCTTAGAGTAAAAATGCTGTCTGAAGGGCCACTGGCAAATATTGAAAGGGAACATAAATATTGTTTCATTATATAACTGCAGCCACTTAGAGCCCTGCTCACTTTGGTTTTCCCCTTGATTTACAATGAGTCCGTTCGTTGTTCAGAACAGGTTGTTCAGCCAACCTACCTTGCTCCTTTCTCCTCTGCTACTAAATAACATACAAGTATATGCTCTTTCATGGGAAATGTCTCCAGAAATCCCAGGTTATTGTAGTGTCGCTGCACATCTGAGCACAAACAACATCTCGCGCAGCATCTTGGGCTGGTGAAATATCACCTCGAGGCTCGCCATTTCCCAAGCTCATTTAGTTTATTACAGAAAGTGTCTATCGCAAGGGAGGCCACAACAAATGGGGGAAAAAAACACAACGCGCTACTATCAATCTCGAAGGGTGGCTCCCGTGCCTAATATAAAGGGGAGTAAGACAGATTCATAAAATGGTGGAGAGGGTAGGGAGCACTGATGATGTCAGCGAGTCTTGAGGAAATGACATGGTGGAGTTACACGGCACCGGAGGCGGCAGTGGGGGTATACTCTCTCCTCGTCTGCAGTCGGAGAGCTCCATAAACATGCCAGGCACAGTGCCGCTTCTCTCCTAAATTGTTTTCCCTCCGTTTGAAACGACCGTGATGATTGCATTCTCACACTCCATTGTAAAAACAGATAGTCCCTGGAAGAAGCCATCCTTTTGTGGCAGTGTTGCGGAATCTGAATTGTCTGTCAGGCAAACTATACAAGTCAGAACAATGGATGTTTTTCCTGTATAAATACTAAGATGAAAATAATTTAAGTGGTATCTTATGTAGCTATTCTGGCACTGTGGCCTTGTGTCAATCATTCTTTAAATAGGAAAATTGGAATATTGCCTATATAAATCATTGTTTAGTGGTGCGAATAGTCTGGCTAGCCATTTGACTAGATGTTCAGGAGTCTTATGGCTTGGGGGTAGAAGCTGTTTAGAAGCCTCTTGGACCTAGACTTTGCGCTCCGGTACCGCTTGCCGTGTGGTAGCAGAGAGAACAGTCTATGACTAGGGTGGCTGGAGTCTTTGACAATTTTTAGGGCCTTCCTCTGACACCGCCTGGTATAGAGGTCGTGGATGGCAGGAAGCTTGACTACCTTCTGTAGTGCCTTGCGGTCGGAGGCCGAGCAGTTGCCATACCAGGCAGTGATGCAACCAGTCAGGATGCTCTCGATGGTGCAGCTATAGAACCTTTTGAGGATCTGAGGACCCATGCCAAATCATTTCAGTCTCCTGAGGGGGAATAGGTTTTGTCGTGCCCGCTTCATGACTGTCATGGTGTGCTTGGACCATGTTAGTTTGTTGGTGATGTGGACACCAAGGAACTTGAAGATCTCAACCTGCTTCACTGCAGACCCGTGGATGAGAATGGGGGAGTGCTCAGTCCTCTTTTTCCTGTAGTCCATAATCATCTCTTTTGTCTTGATCACATTGAGGGAGAGGTTGTTGTCCTGGCACCACAAGGCCAGGTCTCTGACCTCCTCCATATAGGCTGCCTCGTTGTTGTCGGTGATCAGGCCTACCACTGTTGTGTCAAGAACAGGGAGTACAGGAGGGGTCTGAGCACGCACCCCTGAGGGGCCCCATTGTTGAGGATCAGCGTGGTGGATGTGTTGTTACCTACCCTTACCACCTGGAGGTGGCTCGTCAGGAAGTCCAGGATACAGTTGCAGAGGGAGGTGTTTAGTCCCAGGGTCCTTAGCTTATTGATGAGCTTTGAGGGCACTATGGTGTTGAACGCTGAACTGTAGTCAATGAATAGCATTCTCACATATGTGTTCCTTTTGTCCAGGTGGGAAAGGGCAGTGTGGAGTGCAATAGAGGTTGTACATTTAACATGCTGATAGAAATTTGGTAAAACTGATTTAAGTTTCCATGCATTAAAGTCCCTGGCTACTAGGAGCGCCGCCTCTGGGTGAGCGTTTCGTGTTTGCTTATGGCGGAATACATCTCATTCAATGCTATCTTAGAGCCAGCCTCTGACTGTGGTGGTATGTAACAGTTACAAAGATTATAGATGAAAACTCTCTTGGTAGGTAATGTGGTCTGCAGCTTATCATGAGAATCTCTACCTCAGGCGAGCAATAGCTTGAGACTTCCTTAGATATCGTGCACCAGCTGTTGTTTACAAAAATACATAGACGCCGCCCCTTGTCTTTCCAGATGCCGCTGTTCTATCCTCCCGGTACATCGTATAACCAGCCAGCTGTCTGTTCATATTGTCGTCGTTCAGCCACGACTCCGTGAAGCATAAGATGTTACAGTTTAATCTTCCCAATAACTCGTCCTTTTTATTGTTCAAAGATTGCATGTTTGTTAGCAGAATTGAGGGGAGTGGGTGTTTATTCAATCGCCTCCGGACTCCTCAGAAGGCAGCCCGCCCTCTGGCCTCTCTTTCTCCGCCTCCTCTTCACGCAGATCACTGGGGTCGAGGCCTGTTTCCGAGGAAGCCGTATATCCTCCACCTCGGACTCGTCAGAAAGAAGAAAAAGGATTCTGCTAGTCCGTGGTGAGTAATCACAGTCCTGATGTCTAGAAGTTATTTTCGGTCATAAGAGATGGTAGCTGCAACATCATGCACAAAAACAGTAAAAAATATAAGTTACAATCAACGTAGATAAATGAACAAAAACACACAATCGGTTGGGGGCACGTAAAACGTCTGCCTTCTGCTCCGGGCGCCATCTCACATCAGCCTGGAGGTGTGTTTTTGGGTCATTGTCCTGTTGAAAAACAAATTACTAAGCGCAAACCAGATGGGATGGTGTATCGCTGCAGAATGTTGTGGTAGCTATGCTGGTTTGGTGTGCCTTAAATTCTAAATAATTTACAGACAGTATAACCAGCAAAGCACCTCCACACCGTCACACGTCCTCCTCCATGCTTCATGGTGGAAACCACAAATGCAGAGATCATCCGTTCACCTACTCTGTGTCTGACAAAGACACGGTGGTTGGAACCAACAATCTCAAATTTGGACAGATTTCTACTGGTCTAATCTCTACTGCTCGTGTTTCTTGGCCCAAGCAAGTCTCTTATTATTATTGATGTTCTTTAGTAGTGTTTTCTTTGCAGAAATTCGACCACGAAGGCCTGATTCACGCAGTCTCCTCTGAACAGTTGATTTTGAGATGTGTCTGTTACTTGAACTATGAAGCGTTTATTTGGGCTGCAATTTCTGAGGCTGGTAAGTCTAATGAATGTAACCTCTGCAGCAGAGGGAACTCTGGGTCTTCCTTTCCTGTGCCAGTCGTCATGAGAGCCAGTTTCATCATAGCGCTTGATGGTTTTTGCAACTGCACTTGAAGAAACTTTCAAAGTTCTTGAATTGGATTGACTGACCTTCATGTATTCAAGTAATTATGGATACATATTTTTTCTTTGCTTATTTATTTAAGCTGTTCTTGCCATAATATGGATTTTGTATTTTACCAAGTAGGGCTATCTTCTGTATACCACCCTACCTTGTCACAACACAACTGAGTGGCTCAAACACGTTAAGAAGGAAAGAAATTCCACAAATTAACTTTTAACAAGGCACACCTGTTAAATACATTCCAGGTGACTACCTAATGAAGCTGGTTGAGAGAATGCCCTATGATTTATCTCACTGTTCATGTTAATCTTGATGTTGAACCAATTGAGAATATCCATGATAATGTTATGTCACACCATAATCCTTTTTCTAGGCAACCACACAGATTACCGTGGTTTGATACTTGTGGCACACAACATAGAAGTGAATTTTCCCGTACCTCATCTGACGGCAAAAAAATTATAATTTTTGTTCAATCTGAAATGTAATCCTTGGAAGGTTACTCAGCATTGCTTCTGTTACATAAAATGAAATGAGTCCACATTGTGCTCCTGTGTTCAATTTGGTAATGGAAGTGCCGGGAATTCTTCTCTAGTTGAGTCAGAATGGAATGAGAACATATGCATCATTTAATGCTTTGCCACAGGCCCCAAAAGAAGCTTTATCAGTAGGCTTGGCCGTTCATCTTCTTAAGTGAAACCGCCACTAACACAGAGTAGTTTAGGCTTTCTGTTAAAATAATCCCGCCGAATATCTCTGTGCATATTTCAGTCAGAGGTAGATGAGAACCAATGCAGTATGATGATAACCAATAGGCTGCCTCGCATCACCACTCCAAGTAATCATCAGAGTTAGCATAGATTGTACGTCATTGCAAATAAAGCCGCTCCTTGTTTCTATGGAGAGAAAATTATATATTAATTTGCATATTCAGCTCGGAAACCTATGAAGGCAATTCATAAGACACATTTCCACTGGACAACTGAATTATATTATAAATATTGACTCTATTGTATTCAATTATGTTCTATTCTCCCCTATTCCATTCTATTCTATTCTTTAACGAATCATACCAGTGTCGAGAATCGCTTGCCCACATCATCAAACAAGAGTCAGTGCCAAGCTCAGACTAAAACTTATCTGTTCCTTTTAAGAGGGGTCCATTGCAGATATTTGAGACCGGGTAAACAAAGACATCAGACAGGGATTAAATCAGCAGCTCTCTGACCTTTGGTGACCGTTGCTCACTACCCAGCCATCTGGAGAGAGCATCTTGCTTGTCAGACTCCATCTCGCCACACCAGGACCATGTCAGTAGAGGGAAGTCAACATCGCTATCTCTTGTATAATTTCATGTAAAATAAATAGCATTTTGCATTCGAAGCAATTTCCCACCTTGACACACCCTTGACACTTGCATGGTCTTTTTTCCTCCAATCCCTTTCATCTTGGCCTTTGAAGAGTGGAAGAAGGGGTTGTTGTGGAGGTTTCAAACATGCAGATCTCCCTAGAAGTGCTCTCTGATTGGTGGTCACAGCAACAACAACAAAAAGGGCACTTTGCATTCTGGAGATATGTTACCTCATTCTTGCATTTTTACATTGCCTCACCTTACAGATTGACCTCAAGGTTAAAGGAGTCTTGAATAAGTTTCAACCATGTACATCATACTTCATCAAGCCCTCTCAGATTGGTGGTTCATGGAGAAAAGAGCCCAGGAGCGAGGGAGATTTGGTACCAGCTTGAACATTATCTTTGTTTCTTTCCGAAATGAAAAAGTGAAGGATGACTGTCAAGACAGGATTAATTGTAGTCTCCTGGAAAGAGGAAAACAAATATTGAGATATTATGAATTGGAGCCAGGATTCCACTGCTGCTAACTGTATCCTTCCTTCTGTCTGCATCTGTCTTGGAGCTTATCCCTCAATTGTGGCCTTCCGTAGTGTCAAAACTCCCCAGCCTCTCAATCATTTCCATGGGTGAACCCATCACTCAAACAGCCATGTTTGTATTGGATGTCTAGACACACAGTTTGCCAAGGGACTAGAGTTCTGCAGAGCAGAGGTGGGAAGCACCACCACTTAACATCTCTCAAACCACAGAGATCTGTCCAATCACAGCAGCCACAGCTTGTCATTGATTCTGATTGAATGAAAATTGTGTCTAATCAGATGTGGAAGTACAGAGTCATGTGGTGGTGTCAGGCTGCATGGTGGTATCTTTCTTTAACTATCCCTCTCCCCCTGTGGTAGTTTTAAATATAAAAGTACCTGTCGAGAGAGAGAGAGAGAGAGATCTATGCAGACTAGCGTTTCCCTTGGATGCTGCTCGCATTCCATCTCGCACAAAATATGCATGCAAAACTAATGGACGAGTCAACCAGCTCACTGCATATGGCTGACGTTTCCTTAATGAACATCACTTGTATCCCTGCCTAGTGACACACAGGCCGATAATGGTTGATGGGGATCAAGCAGGAAATGTATTTACCTGACATTCTACATTATATGCAATCAGTAATCTTCAAGGATCAATGCATAATTCATTATAGGGAACATGCCAACAATAACTGAACCACGCGTAGGCTGTAAGCGATGGAGACGTTCAATTAGATATTTTCCCTCAATGGAGCTTTCCCTCAATGACATGCACTTATATCATTTTCATCCTGGTAGGACAATAGTTTCATTGGAATCGGATCAGTATATCTGTAACTCATACCAATACCACATTGAGGTCATTGAAAATGTCAGCTAGAGGAAAATGTGTTCAAAAGAGGGTTCAAATGTGTGTGTGTTAGTGTGTGCGTGTTGGTGTGCAGAGCGTAGTTGATGTTAGCACTAACGCAGCCAAAATATGGAGGGCCGGGGCCAGCCTTAAAGCCACCCCTCCATGCTCAAATAAGCCTTTGTTTGACCCGGCTCAGAGTGGAGGCATTGCTGTTCATCTCCCAAATCCTGGCCAAGCTGTCTGACAGCAAGCCCTTCTTTCTGGGGGGAAGGTTTGGGGAGTGCACACAGCGGAACCTTTTTTCTGGGACACATTCCAAACGAAGCTACACATATTGGTATGATATGAATAACATTGCATAAACAATCCAAGCGTAAATATAGCCCCACCATATAGCCTCACTCTGAAAATGTTTCCCTAGAAGCTGCCTTTGTTATACTTTGTGGAGAATGTCTGTTGTTTTGCATTGGTTGTGTGCATGCTTAGGGATATTGAATTCACAACTATGATTGGAAAGATAACTTGCTGCCCCATGAGTCTTGAAGTTGTATTTTGTGCAGTAGACTTGTCTGTCACTGTAACAAATCATACAACCCAAGAATAAATTGACAGTTTCATGAAGAAATGCCTGTTGACATGTCAAAAAAAAAATCCAGACATTCAAAATCCTAAAAGATGCTCACATGTTTGATTCATGTGGAATTAAATGTAGTTGCGCAATAGGCTAAACCAGAGCCGATGCCAGAACAAATCAGTTGGACAGACATTTGATTCCATAGGGGGCACATTCTTTTTACGGGACCTCCAAAGGACTCCTTCCATGAGCTCAACTCAGAGTTGGTGCTGCTGCCATCCAGGAAGAGTTACAGAATCCCAAGTGCAAACTGGGAAGGTAAAGAAAAGATTTTGTGCCACGCACCTGTACACTGACCCTTATGAACAAATAAGGAGGACATTAGGTGCATGGGGATGGACACACCCATTCAGGAACGTGAAGTGTGGAATCATGGAGTTAGGGTGGTGCAATAACATTATGTGCAATGCTCAAGGGACCTGGACACTAAGGGGATGTACAATACTGGTTGACTGTCTTTTTTGGCTGTTTATGAATGTGTTATTCAATGCGATTCTCCAGGCCAAAATCAAAAATTACACCTAAAGGGTCCATACAATTCAGAATCAAATAGCTAAATTATCCATAGTATGACCATCTTAAAACATTTCCATATGTCAGCTTAGAACCCCCCCCACGACTTATACTTTTAAGAATGAATGTGGCATGAACACAACCAGTCATGATGTTTTCATCTGATTGTCAAACAAATCACTTCAAAAAGTAGGTTACCTTCCCAAAATAATTCATCGAAACAACAGTGCACTGTGCACCTGACAACTTTCCTTCAATTCGCAAGTGGCGGAAACTACATTAACTCACCAGAAAAAAACATTTGAGTGAGTTAAACAGCAGCCCTCCATCTTAGTATGTGTAGCCCATGTATCTGATGCTGCCATAAAGATTATGACATATTAGTTTTTGACCAGACAGCATCAGATACATGGGCTACACATACTGAGACAGAGGTGCACTGTTTCGCTCGCTCGGATGCTTTATGCTTTATCTGAGATTGATGTGTCTTTCTGTCGGCGTGCATCTCGGTCTAATAAATTATCAATATTTAAATATTTTATTTGGATGGGCAAGGAGGTACGGTAGGGTGGGCCAGGCCCCTTAAGGCCTGCCCATAACGCCGGCCTTGGGCTAAACAAATGTAATCACTCAAGCAAACAAATTCAACCTTGTACCATGTTGAGTGCAAACAAAGTAAGGGGTGAACTCAATTGCATGTTCAAACTACATGGGTAATTACTTTAAAACATAAAATGGTGTCTCGTTCCCTGTGGAATTCTCGGAGGTGAGAAAGGGGCTTCTAGGGAAATCTATTTGGAGATTGGTCTTTTAACAGTATACCTGAGAGAGCCTAATGAGTCTAGCTCACAATACGACCCAGTCTGTGGCTAAAGAAGGGGGCTATCAACTAGCTCCCATTGGTCCTCGGCATAGCCAATACTGACTGGCTTAGATGTATGGAAATGGTGGTACCTGTGCAGTCAGGAGACAGACATTACAGGCCTCCTGTGATGGCTATGGGATCAGACATTGCTAGGCTTTTTGAGGTTCTATGTGATTGGGGAAAAGACCCAGAGAATTTTGCATAATGTACATATTGGTCTTTCACCTCTTGGTAGATGAGGTAATATTTTAAGATATTCACACCAACATCTGCAGACTTGTCACTGAGGTCAGATATGGAGAAAATGATTCTATTTGATGTAGAGTTCTATCTAAAGTACTATGAATAAAAAATCCTAGATTGTTGCAAACGGAAGTGAAAAATACTAATATGTTATAAACACAGCCCCACATATACTGTATCTTGATTACATATGAGACATATCGGTACATTAAATGTCTCGCTGAAGTGACTGCATCTGTCATAACAAACCTCATGACAGTATAAGCATAATGTATTATTGATGGATTTGAAGACGCATATAATATTTTTGTGTGAATGTTTCTCAACATCCTGAATAACTTCTGTATTTTGTGGTCTAACATGTCCTCCCACATACATTACGGTGGCATACGTTAGGAGTGTTTCTTCTGATCAGTGGTGGAAAAAGTACCTACAGTAATTGTCTATTGTCATTGTCAAAAATAAAGAAAAAAATGACTAAAGTAAAAGTGAAAGTCACCCAGTAAAATACTACTTGAGTAAAAGTCTAAATAGATTTGGTTTTAAATATACTTAAGTATCAAAAGTAAAAGTATACATAATAAACAATTCCTTATATTAAGCAAACCAGATGGCACCATTTTCACATTTTTCATTTATTTAGCTACGGGCACACTCCAACCCTCAGACATCATTTATAAACAAAGAATGTGTGTTTAATGAGTCGGCCAGATCAGAGGCAGTAGGATTGACCAGGGATGTTCTCTTGGTAAGTATGTGAATTAGACCATTTTATTGTCCTGCTAAGCATTCAAAATGTAACAAGTACTATTGAATGTCAGGGAAAAATGTATGGAGTAAAAAGTACATAATTTTCATTAGGAATGTAGTGAAGTAAAAATAAATTTTGTCAAAAATATAAATAGCAAAGTAAAGTACAGATACCCCAAAAAACTACTTAATTAGTACTTTAAAGTGTTATTACCTAAGTACTTTACACCACTGCTTCTGATGAATATAAGAAGTATCAACCATAACTTGGAGAAATAACCAATCCAACATACTTGGATTTATTCACAAACAAGAAGGTTGGCTGTTGGTGGTTGGGTTTCATGTTCCTTCCAAATCATTACTTTTATTTCAGCATTGCGATAACACTACTTCCTGCAGAGCCTAATATTATGTCACTACGGGATTAGTACATTTTCCCTTCAGATATAATTAGTTATTTCTGCATATTTGTGTATGGCAAACTGGAACGCTAAACAAATATTTTTGGTCTGACCCTGTGGTGACCTGGAGTCTTCACAGCCAACACTGGCAGAGATATCAGAATTGAGAAAGAACTGCTGTCTCAGTTGCATGTTGATGGTCTTTGATTTTGTTGCTGGGTGCATTATCTTCTTCTACTATTTTGGCACAAACACACACACACACATCCTCTTTCATTGTAGCGTCTCTGATCGTCACGTTTTGTGTCATAATAAACAGTGTACCACAATTCATGAGGGTTCTTGATTGTTTCTTCAGTTGGCTGCTGTGCAGGTGTAGGACCAAGTCATTGTTTTACAAG
Source organism: Brachymystax lenok tsinlingensis (assembly GCA_030435695.1). Taxonomy (NCBI): domain Eukaryota; kingdom Metazoa; phylum Chordata; class Actinopteri; order Salmoniformes; family Salmonidae; genus Brachymystax; species Brachymystax lenok. Next base: position 72,316,185 of record CM059814.1, read on the forward strand.
TCACAAGTAAGTCTCAAGTCTTAGCACTCAAGTCCCAAGTCAAGACAGGCAAGTCCGAGTCAAGTCTCAAGTCCTAAACTTTGAGTTTCGAGTTCTAAAGTCATAATCTGCTCTTCACCAATACCATTTCATATTTTTAACAAGAGTAATAGTTAGTATATTACATTTATGCAAATAATGAATGCTTTTACAAATGTATATATTTATTGCTTTCCAAATAAACTTTATATTTCCATGGAAATACGTGGGTAGCCATGAGAAACCAGCCCCCCCCTCATAGCGATCGACTATCAAGGATTGCTACGGGGCGCAATTGGGCGATGTAGGCTTGTACACAATCGCCCAACCTTAACACACACACACACACCCTCTCTGTGTGTGGTTACAGTAGGCTAACGTATGTCAATGATTTTAGGAACAGCAGTAACATCAAGCAGGATTTAGGCTACCAAATGCCTAACCAGTTATGGCTCAATTTTGCATGCAATGATCACGTACCTGCACTGACTGACTGTGTGGAGGCTCATTGATTTAACGTTACGTTAGCCTACATGCTACACTAGCAAATGTATATATAGCTGTCGGCTATATTAGCCACGATTTACCGTTCTTTGTGCAGCTTCAAAAGTCAAACAAAATTGGAAGTTGTTGCACCTCCATCTGTAATTTCCTTTGCAAGTTGCAATTCATTTTTTGTTGACTACAGCGTGGTCTTTATATCCGAAAATAGTAATTTGGGGTATACTTTCCAAGGGCTCCATCTAAATTCACCCGCCGACGTTCCTCTGCACTGCCACGCACAACTTTTTCTCAACTGGCACAATTTGATTGGCTGCTGTCCAATTCAAACTGTAATCCGTTAAATGAAGAGTTGATGCGTTACGCACTTTTTTTTAATAGCATCCTTTTTTATATTTGGGCTTGGGGAGGGAATCAAGTCAGGTCGAGTCATAAGGCTCAAGTCCAAGTTAAGTCACGAATCATTGGTGTTAAAGTTAAGTTGTGAGTCATCATATTTTTGACTCGAGTCTGACTCGAGTCCAAGTCATGTGACTCGAGTCCAAACCTCTGCTGCTGTGCTATTGTGATGTTAATACACACCAGGAAGCAGAATCCTCTGAGGACCAGCTTGGAAAATTCCAGAAAATGATGTCATGGTTTAGAAGCTTCTGATAGGCTAATTGACATCCTTTGAGTCAATTGGAGTTGTACCTGTGGATGTATTTCAAGGCCTACCTTCAAACTCAGTGCCTCTTTGCTTGATATCATGGGAAAATCAAACGAAATCAGCCAAGACCTCAGAAAAAAATATGTAGACCTCCACAAGTCTGGTTCATCCTTGGGAGCAATTTCCAAATGCCTGAAAGTACCACATTTATCTGTACAAATAATAGTATGCAAGTATAAACACCATGGGACCATGCAGCCGTCATACCGCTCAGGAAGGAGACGCGTTCTGTCTCCTAGAGATGAACATACTTTGGTGCGAAAAGTGCAAATCAATCCCCGAACAACAGCAAAGGACCTTGTGAAGATTCTGGAGGAAACAGGTACAAAAGTATCTATATCCACAGTAAAACGAGTCCCATATCGACATAACCTGAAATGCCGATCAGCAAGGAAGAAGCCACTGCTCCCAAAACCGCCATAAAAAAGCCAGACTATGGTTTGCAACTGCACATGGGGACAAAGATCTTACTTTTTGAGGAAATGTCCTCTGGTCTGATGAAACAAATATAGAACTGTTTGGCCATAATGACCATCGTTATGTTTGGAGGAAAAAGGGGGAGGCTTGCAAGCCGAAGAACACCATCCCAACCGTGAAGCACGGGGTGGCAGCATCATGTTGTGGCGGTGCTTTGCTGCAGGAGGGACTGGTGGCCTTCACAAAATAGATGGCATCATGAGGCTGGAAAATTTGGCGGATATATTGAAGCAAAATCTCAAGACATCAGTCAAGAAGTTAAAGCTTGGTCGCAAATGGGTCTTCCAACTGGACAATGAGCCCAAGCATACTTCCAAAGTTGTGGTAAAATGGCTTAACCTCTCCAGGCACCAGGGCAGTATTCGGAAGTTTGGAGAGTCTGGCGTGCCCAAAGTAAAATGCCTGCCACTCAGGCCCAGAAACTAGGATATGCACATAATTAGTACTATTGGATAGGAAACACTCTGAAGTTTAAAATAATGTCTGTGAGTATAACCGAACTTATATGGTAGGCAAAAAAACGAGGAATGTCTGTCCAGATAACTTTTTTTTTGTGACATGCACTCACTTTCAATGGCTGCCTATGGGATTCTCTGTAAAATAGGACCCAGATTGCAGTACCTATGGCTTCCACTAGATGTCAACAGTCTTTAGACAAGGTTTCATGTGTTTATCATGGAAGACAACCGAACAGAAGAAGAATTTGTAAGAGGAGTGAGGAAGTCACTTCAGTTTTTGGTGCACGAGACCGTGAGCGTGCTCCTCTGTATTTTCCTTTTCTATCATTTAGGATACTATCCGTGTGAAATATAATCGTTAATATACATCAAAGTATACCTAAGGATACATTACAAATGATGTTTGATTTGTTTGGGCAAAGTTGATAGGTATAATTTGAAAGCTTTCTCTTCACTGTACAATGGGCGAGTAGACTGTTGATTTTCTGTACATAACGCGACAACCAAACGGAGATTTATGGATTTAAACAATGACTTTTTCTAACAAAAGACACATGGATTGTCTTGCTTGGACACTTCGGGTTTGCCCTCAGCAGAAGATCATCAAAGGTAAGCGATTTATTTTAGCTTTTATATGTGTTTTGTGAGACCCGCGCTGGTTATGATATTATGCTAATGCATAAAAAATGTGAGGTGCTATCCTCAAACAATCAAATGTTGTGCTTTCGCCGTAAAGCCTTTTTGAAATCTGACAACGCTGTGATATTGCCAAGAGTCTAAGCTTTTGAAGACTATGCAACACTTGTATATTGATGAATGTTTTATAATTCAACTTTTGAATTTTGAAATTCTGCCTGCTATATCAGTTCTGTTATACTCACATACATTATTTTAACACTTTTAGAAACTTCAGAGTGTTTCCTATCCAACAGTACTAATTATGTGCATATCCTATTTTCTGGGCCTGAGTGGCAGGCATTTACTTTGGGCATGCCAGACTCTCCAAATCCGTCACATATGCTGCCGCTCCCTAAGAAGTTAAGGACAACAAAGTAAATGTATTGGAGTGGCCATCACAAAGCCCTGACCTCAATCCTATAGAAAATTTGTGGGCAGAACTGAAAAAGCGTGTGCGAGCAAGGTGGCCTACAAACCTGACTTAGTTACACCAGCTCTGTTGGGAGGAATGGGCCAAAAGTCACCCAACTTATTGTGGGAAGCTTGTGGAAGGCTACCTAAAACGTTTGACCCAAGTTAAACAATTTAAAGGCAATGCTACCAAATACTAAATGAGTGTATGTAAACTTCTGACCCACTGGGAATGTGATGAAAGAAATAAAAGCTGAAATAAATCATTCTCTCTGCTATTATTCTGACATTTCACATTCTTAAAATAAAGTGGTCATCCTAACTGACCTGAGACAGGGAATTTTTACTAGGTTTAAATTTCAGGAAGTGTGAAAAACTGAGTTTAAATGTATTTGGCTAAAGTGCATGTAAACTTCCGACTTCAACTGTATCTCTCTGCTTTCTCTGTCTCTCTTTCTCTTATTCCTCATTATCACTGCTGGTTAATCTGTTGCCAAAGTGGATATCTAAGATGGCTGGTGACGTGAATCCGCTCTGCTGAAACTTGTTTTTGTATTAGACCATTGTGAATTGAGCAGGTATGTTTGAATGATTCAATTAGAAGATGGGAGGGACAGGGGACATACTGTACAAGATGTGTCCAATCTCAAACCCCCCTGCTGTGTTAATGTTTTACTCTAGTCTTCCTCAACCAATCGGTAACTGACAGATAATTAGTAGGATATAACAACGCTGTGTGTGTGTTGTTTCCCAAAGCACGCAGGCACACACACAAACACACACAGCATTTGAGCTTGCTTCAGCAGAGCCAGCTATGTGGAAATACTGGTGGTTTCAGGATGTAATCCTGCCTCTTTGGTGGTGCTTACTCTTTGCCTTGTGATTTGAATGGCAGAGGCTATGGAATTCACAAGAGGGAAGGAGAGACTTCAAAGGTTTGAGATTATTTTCTCAGATCCTTCCCTCAGTGGGGTATCGCCGCAAAACATGACTAGGCAATTGTCTGTCCAGACAGACTTCAGAAAGCATGCCTGAGTCCTTCTCCCTTTTTCCTGAAAGAGGCCTAAAAAAAAGCGGATATATATTGGTGGGTAGACGTTGAGGGAAAATGTGCTGTCTCCAGTTCTGCAAATCAAATCAATTAATGTGGCAATCGCAGCTGTGGCTCATAAACACTTCTGTATGCATATCAATATGTTTTTTGGTTGATCAAAATCTTTTGAATCTTGAATCCAAGGCTTGAATCAAACAACATTTTCTCTCTTAACATGTTCAGCTATTTATAGTCTTTTGCAGCGTTTCCAAAACTCGGTCCTCAGGACCCCACGTTTAGTTTTTTCCCCAACACTACTCAAATGATAAAAATGTGATGATTAGATGTTTATTTGAATCAGGTGTCTAGTGGGGGGGGTTGAGCGTACCTCCCTCTGTAGAGCCTTGCGGTCCGCGGCGGTGGAGTTGCTGTACCAGGCTGTGATGCATCCCGACAGTATGTACTCAATGGAGCTCCTGTAGAACACTGTGAGGGCCCTCGAGGACAGGCCACATTTTTTCAACATCCTGAGGTTGAAGACTCACTGTCGTGCTTTCTTCACCACAGTGTCTGTGTGGTTTGACTATTTCAGCTCCTCAAAAACTTTTTTGACCGTCTCCATGGCGGCATTGTTGATGAGCATGGGGCGTGGCCAGCTTGGTTCCCCCTGAAGTCCACAATCAGCTCCTTTGTTTTGTTGATGTTGAGGGAAATGTTGTTTACCTGGCACCATGCAGTCAGAGTGCCTTCCTCCTCTTTGTAGGCTGTCTTGTCATTGTTGGTAATCAGGCCTACTACTGGCGTGTCATCAGCGAACTTGATGATAGAGTTGGAACTGTGTGAGGTCACGCAGTCGTGTGTATACAGGGAGTGTAGGAGGGCACTGAGGAAGCATCCTTGTTGGGCCCCTGTGTTGAGGATCAGTGTACAGGAGGTATTGTTGCCTACCTTCACCAAGCGGGGAGATCTGTTTTTCATGGAAAACAGAAGTTAGGTTTTAAAAACTGTATCCCTTAAAACAGGAAACATCCGCTTTCTGCCGACCCGCCAGAGAGTACCCTCAGGGTGGTTTGGTTCTGAAATATTTTGGTTGTTTTTGAAAACCCTCAGACAGGAAATGAAAATCAGCAACTTTCAGAGGGCGGTCCCCTGCTACTTTCCGAACGGTGTAAACCCGAGGTCACTCGTTTTAGCCGCCTGGGATATTTGAACCTTGGCACCACTTCTCACTGAGACTTGCTGATTGTTCCACAGTGCAGGGTCATAGAGGAAATCACAGAATAACTGGAATTACATTACAGCTTATTTGGAGGCCAAGGGGTTCCTTGGGATCCATCCATCTTGTGTTTTCTCTTTGAAACGGGCCGGGGTGAAGCACATAAGGGGATTCTGCAAGGACTGCATAGTAGTCGAAGGTAGAGACCTAAGCATAAACAATGATAAATAACCCAGTATCATGGCCGGGTCATTGCGAAAGCTACAGTCGATGATGTTACTGCGATGTGATGTGAGAATGAGTGGTGACTTCAATCACGTAGGACTAGATAATAGGCATCTCTGAGACATCATTCACAGACAGTAATCCTTTCCAATCTTCCAGAAGAACTACTGTGGTTTAATTTGCATGGGTTGCGTCCACACATATAATGATAAATGTAATGATGAATGCAATGGAGATGTCATCTTAAGAACACGTAATAGGAGACTAACTCTGACTCGTGTATTAGCGCTTATTAATAATATAGCCAGTGCTACATTGCACTCTAACGTTTGTGATACGAGGGTAATGTACTTGTATTACTTATGTGTGTCATCTATTGGTGGTGTTCATTACATGACATGACCATTACTGAAGTGGAAGGCATGTCATACTGGTCCTTTATTTCTCTCTATGGTTTTACACCAGCACATCTCATGGCGGTTAACACATTTACAACCATTATCTTCTTCAACTCAATACACCTTTCAATTACGGGATGATGGCGAGAGAGATGGGCTCAAATAAATGGAGCATGGTGGTTGAAATACTGTATGCTAATTCCCCACTGAAGGCAAGGCGTGTGTGTGGGGCTTTTTCTAGTTGAGGTCCTTCAGGCAAATAGTGAGTGAGCCGTTGACACAACTTATATGTACACAAACACACACTCAGTCCCACACTCACTCACTTACTCACTCACGTTAGAAACACAGTCATACATACAATACACGTAAAGTCAATTTTTGGCAACTTGTTTCATTCTTCCATCCATTGACGTGCCATTGAGGGAAGTACCAAGCAACACTACAGAGACTAGCCATGGAGTGAGGCCACGCTACATTTTATGGAACATATCCTCTGAGGAATATGTTCCCTAGGACCTCATTTTGCTCTTATTCAACAGCTTACAACTAATACGTGAATTATAATAATTGGAAGTACACTCAATCTCATGAGGACAGCTAAAAGCACTTGGATGCCTCTCCTGCCCGAAACCAACCCAACACCCATCCCCTTACAGTGAAACAGCAGCTATGTAAGGCTTGATGTCTGTCATGTCAAGTCACTCCACCTGCAATCTCGTCTCTCTCTCTCTTTACATCTTGCTCTCTCTGTGGCTCTCTGTTTCTCTCCTACTCTCTCTCTCTCTCGCTACACTTACTGACTTATCTCTCGCTCTCTCTCTCTCCCTCCATCTCTATCTGCCCCCCTCTCCTCCCCTGACACTGCTTTCCCATTTCATGTAATCTTAACGGGCTGTGCTGCCACTCCCTCCTCAGTAGTCTCTCAGGGTAGTATGGTACTGTGCTCTGCTCTGCTGAGCGTTACAGAGAGGCCGAGCCAATTGCCAGTTAGATGAGTATCTGGGGCATAATGAGTGGATGGTGGCACTGCATTAATGTTGACGGTAATATGTTCAAACGTTTCAGGAGGGTGGCGTCAGTGTTGTGGCATCCCGCTGCTCTTAATTCAACGTGGAGATCAGTCCGTGCAAGAGGAGGAGGAGCGTTTTGGAGGGGCCTGTCGTTAAAGTTGAAGCCACTGATGGTCATGTCACATCGGTGCAGAGGGGCCTGTCTTTATCTAACTGAAACCGTCACACCAACACAAGCTAGTACGCACACGCGCAGGCACGTCAAGACATACTCACACAGAAACTCGCACTCACTGTACAAGTTCCTGACCTTGACCACGGCGGGCGATGACTCATCACATTTATTCCTCCTACTTCCCATTTCTCTGTTCATCTCCCTTTCTCTTTCTGACCCAAAACATGACTTCTCACCAGGAGCTGGAGGAGTCAACAGAGTCAGTGACAAGTGTGTTAATCATATAGGGCTTCTGTGGAGACATAATGGCAATAGAATAGTATGAGGAGAGGACTCATGGAAGCTCTGATTTATTTCTGCCTGTCATTCCACTGCATGGCGTAATTTCAGAACGCTATATTTACGCTCACAAATATGTGTTTGGCTGAGACGCCCACTTGAGAAGCAGAAAACAAAAAGGGGGTGTAGCGGGTGAGATGGGGGATGGGGGTGCTGCTGTTGTTCCTACAGGCAGTTACCGATAAATAAATAAAATCTTTATGAATTGTCAACCTCGGATAATTGTGGGTTTCCATGGATACTGTTCCCACATATGGTCAGTTTCAGAAGAGAAGGGAAGAGTGGTTACATTAGCATATCATGCAAAACTCACACTCACTCAGTGTCTGATGGTGATATGTGCTACTGCTGCTTCAGAATGGTTACAGTAGAACAGAATATCAGTTCCTGGATCCAAACCGAATGACGTTTCCATTGCTCCGAGGTTACCGTGGTTACCCGAGAAAGAGATGAAAAAGAATGCCAGAAGAATGCCACTGTTGCTAGGCATGAAGTGAATACATATATGTTTATCTGTTTATTTAGCTGTGCTTTTCTACCACTGTGCTTTTCTAAAACCTAATGATGAAACTACATTTACAGTAGGGATTTTACGTAATTATATACAGTATATATTAAATAAAGTCTAGGTGTCCATCTCAACCCTTTAACCTCCCCAACACTCTGTAGAGCAACTCCAGCTTTATCGTACGAAGGGGAAGTATTGTTTATTGATTATACATGGATTTTTTTTCTCCTCCAAGCAATCCATTTGAAATAACCATGCTGATTTTGGTCTTAGTCTGTGTTCACTTTCACACCTTGGCAATTAGATGAATGTTTAACAATCATTGAAGCTCTAAATAATAATAATAATAATAATAATAAAAACATTTTAGGTGATATTGTGACCAATCTGTAAAGCCTTAGATGCTTTGCACTTTAGCCTTGAACACTCCTTCCAACCCTCTTTCTCTGCACCATTTTCCCACAGGTGGTTCTTATGCCTTTCTTTGCTTTTTAATGGGTGAACCCAGGCTGGGATTACCACATCCAGATTATATCAGAATCATGATTGCACGGATAGGATTCTCTCATGCGTGGCAACGGGCTGGTTGATGGATTTCGAGCCATACCACGCCAAGCGTCAAGGGCACTGCATTTTTCTATGACATAAAGATCTGAGAAAAGAGGAAGGGAGGGAATATACTGCACTATTCTCCTATATCTAAGGAAAATAAATAAGAGCATATCATCTGAGATGAGTCTCACTGTAGTAAAAGCTGTGAAGGGAGATCGGTAGATTAGAAGGAGAATCCCTAAATGATGAAGTAGGCCTATTCCAGAATTCAGGGAAGAGAGAAACAATCAGAAGGAATTTTATAGTGGAAACTCACTTTGATCATTACCAAACAAGGTTTGCGATGATAATCCATACCCTGTTGATGTAGCCTATTCAAGTCAATAAAGAGGCCATAGTGCTTTAGTTCACAAAGTGGGGGGATGCCTACGACGTTAGCATTAGCATCCTTTAGCAATAGCCTACTGTGTGGATGTCTATTTGCAGAGCTGAGGGATGTTCCCTCAATGTATTCGTGTCAATCGTTATTGAAACAATTAGCGTGGCGGAGTTTATTGCTTTGTTAAGCAATGCATGCCCTCCATTAGGTTGATGATGGAGTATAGCTAACATGGTTGTTAAGGACACTACCAGACAAACAAGGAAAGAAAATAGGTCCATATTCCACTTCATCAGGTAGCCATCACACACACTGACGTCGTTTGTATATACACTAAACAAAAATATAATAGCAACATGTAGTAAGTGTTGGTCCCATGTTTCATGAGCCGAAATAAAAGATCCCACAAATGTTCCATATGTAGCTCTTGGTCATAAAAATTCTCTCAAATGTTGTGTACACATTTTTTTGCATCCCTGTTACTGAGCATTCTCCTTTACCTAGATAATCCATCCACCTAACAGGTGTAGGATATCAAGACTGATTAATTAGGGAGCAGTGGGGCGCTAGCGACCCACATACGACAACATCCGGAAAAACGCAGAGCGCCAAATTCAAAATACAAAAATAGAAATATTAAACATCCATGATTGCACACTATTCAAAAGCTTAGAATCTTGGTAATCTCACAGCGTTGTCAGATTTAAAAAAGACTTCATGGCGAAAGCATAGAATTTGATTGTCTGAGGACAGCGCCCCGCACACATAATCAATTAGCATAATAACATAACCAGCACGGGTGTCACAAAACTCTAAAATAGCTATAAAATAAATCCCTTACCTTAGAAGATCTCCCTCTGATGGCAATCCAAAGGGTCCCAGCAACACAATAATTGGTCCTTTTGTTCGATAAAGTCCCTCTTTATATCCATAAAGCTCCGTTTGGTTGGCGTGTTTTGTTCAGTAGTCCATACAAGACATAGAAAACGCATAAGTTACTTATAAACTCTGTCCAAACAACTCAAACAACATTTCTAATCGATCCTAAGGTACCCTAATATGTATATAAATGATAATACTTCACACGGATAATATCCTGGTTGATAGAAAAGGAAAAAACCGAAGCGCGCTCTCTCTGTCACGCGCACTCAACAGTACAGGCCACTCCTGAGTCCACTGACAAAAACAACTCTTACTCCTTGGTTTTTCACAAAAAAAGCCTGAAACCTTGACATCCAGTGGAAGCCATAGGAACTGCAATCTGGGAGCTGGATCCCCCTGCTTTGAATAGCATGCCAATGGAAAAGTGTGACATCACAAAATCATTTTCCACGGGTTCTCGCCTGCCAAATCCGTTCTAGAATACTCACAGACAATATTTTAACAGTTTCAAAAACTTCAGAGTGTTTTCTATCCAATACTGCATATCCTAGTTTCTGTGTCTGAGTAACAGGCATTTTACTTTGAGCACGCCAGACTCTCCAAACCTCCGAACACTGCCGCCGCTAAACAGCATTTCACAGGTGCACCTGCTAGGGACAATTAAATGCCAGTCTAAAATGTGCAGTTTTGTCACACAACACAATGCCACATATGACTCAAGTTTTATCATAGAGCGTAGAATTGGCATGCTGACTGCAGGATTATCTACCACAGCTGTTGCCAGAGAAATTAAATGTACATTTCTCTACCATGTACCAATGTCGTTTTAAAGAATTTGGCAGTACATCCTACCGACTTCACAACCACAGGCCACGTGTAACAATGCCAGCCCAGTACCTCCACATCCAGCTTCTTCACGTGAGGGATCATCTGAGACCAGCCACCTGGACAGCTGTTGAAACTGTGGGTTTGCACAACCGAAGAACTTCTGCACAAACTGTCAGAAACTGTCTCAGGAAATCTGATCTGCGTGCTCGTTGTCCTTACCAGGGTCTTGACCTGACTGCAGTTTGCCATCATAACCGACTTTAGTGGGCAAATGCTCACATTCAATGACCACTGGCATACTGGAGAAGTGTGCTCTTAATCCCGGGCAGATGGAAGACCGTGTGTATGGCGTCATGTGGGTGAGCAGTTTGCTGATGTCAACGTTGTGAACAGAGTGGTGGTGGGGTTAAGGTATGGGCAGGCATAAGCTACGGACGATGAACACAATTGCATTTTATCGATGGCCATTTGCATGCACAGACATACCGTGACGATATCCTGAGGCCCATTGTCTTGTCATTCATCTGCCACCATCACCTCATGTTTCAGCATGATAATGCACGGCCCCATGTCGCAATGATCTGCACACAATTCCTGGAAGTGTCCCAGTTCTTCCATGGCCTGCATATTCACCAGACATGTCACCCATTGAGCATGTTTGGGATGCTCTGGATGAATGTGTACAACAGCGTGTTCCAGTTCCTGCCAATATCCAGCAACTTCGCACAGCCATTAAAGATGTCACGACTTCCGCCGAAGTCGGTCCCTCTCCTTGTTCGGGCGGCATTCAGCGGTCGACGTCACCGGTCTTCTAGCCATCGTCGATCCACTTTTCATTTTTCCATTTGTTTTGTCTTTGTTTTCTACACACCTGGTTTTCATTCCCCAATTACATGTTCATGTATTTAACCCTCTGGTTCCCCCATGTTTGTGTGTGTGATTGTTTCTTGTTCCTTGTCGGTATAATTCCGGCTGGTATTTTCGCCTGTGTGTTTTGGACACGTTGTATTTTGTTTACCTTGTGCCGTATTGAGTAAATACGTTGTTCACTCATCTCTGCTCTCCTGCGCCTGACTTTATGCACCAGCTACACACACCAACCTGACAGAAGAGGAGTGGGACAACATTTGATGTGAACATCAATGCGAAGGAGATGCATGAGTCAAATGGTGGTCACACCAGATACTGACTGGTTTTCTGATCAACGCCCTACTTTTTTTTAAGGCATTTGTGACCAAGAGATGAATATCTGTATTCCCAGTCATATGAAATCCAGAGATTATGGCCTAATGAATTTATTTCAATTGACTAATTTCCATGAACTGTAACTCAGTAAAATCTTTGAAATTGTTGTATGTTGCATTTTATATTTTTTTTCAGTGTACATTATACGCTGCTAAAACTGCACAGTACTTCCTCACTTAGAATGTGCTTAGTAAGCAGCAATAACCTCTCAGTGTTGTATTCAGATACGTAAAAGTTGTTTTTCCTGCATTCATCCTTCTCAAAGTCAAAGCAGAAGTTGTGAGACATCAGAAGTTTAGCTCACAGTTCCTAAGTGGGGACTAACATATTTTGACATGCTGGATTTTCCGAAATCCCAGTGAATCCTGGTAAACAACACCATTGTCACGGGAAAGAAAGGATTTTGAAAAGACAGCCTTCCGTCATGTATTTCATTGCTATTGAGCAATGACAATGAAAACCTCACATCATAAAAACATTATAAAACCAGAATGTCATTGTCAGAGACTGTGACACTATGCTGACAATGCCAACATATCTACTTTATATCTACTGGTTCAATGCTTGTATTTTCACAAATAGTCTCAGATTAGGATTGATGATCTAGGATCAAATCCACCCATATGAAAAAGTGTGAAAATGTATGCACTAACTACTGTAAGTCCTCTGGATAAGAGTGTCTGCTAAATAACTAAAATGTAAATGCTATCATTTTGATTTAAAAGTGAAAGATATTCCTTGATCTGCGCTTCTACAATGAGATGCTTTGTGAATATGGGCCCTGATCTATCACTAATAAATAAGGACAAAAGGTATGTTTCATCATACATTCAAACCTACCCATAGGTACCTGGACCATAGAAATGTAATCTGTGGACCTTGTAAACTCTGTATTTTATCCAGTGCATCGTCAATGTGGCTTGCACATCCTGCACTTACGCCCCTCAGATATCTGTTAATCCACTCAGTTACACGACTCTGTAAAACCAATTAGCTATACAAAGACCAGCCATCGCTAAAGGACATGCCACCCAGTCATCTCACTATCGCCCGAGGGTCGCTCATCATCACCATGTTGGACTCCAGCTATCTGATTGCAAAAAGCCTAGCCACTGCCCGAGGACCTTTACCACCTACAAACAACAACTTCACGGGTGAAAGCTTTTCACAATACAGACACGATGGTCAAAAGGATTGATTATTTTTCCGTCCTTTGTATTAGTTTGGGTGTTCGGAACTGTAAAGAAATGAATGCACGTAGGTCTCAAGGTATGTACTGTATGCTGGTGTAAATACTGAATCCACGACCCGTCGCTGTCTTCTGGTGGACATACTGTTGTTTATTCGGGTCATTCTTTTATTCATTCAATGACTCATCTAAAACTGAGAAGATGTCTGGTTGAAGCAAAGGTGTTGGATGAATCTGAATGCTCAGTATTCACAGAAACAGCAGGAGTCAAGGACACTGATGATATCGAAACAAAAAAAGGTAGCAGACAATTTTTGGGGGGTCTTTTGGCCTGTTCTTTCAAGTTTTTTAGAGGCATCAGCAAGAAAACTAACAAAGACAGCAAACTGAAAAACTTGGTCGAAAAACAACAAGCTTATGCCTCTGCTTCTTAGCTTCCTTTGCATTGGATTTCCAACTGCATGCCAGTTAACATGTTATTGGATAAGCACTTATCGAGGTAAAAAATATGTATGGATTGAATTCACTTAGTGCTTTGTTAGATGGATGTGGAATCAGACAATTTAGTAGTTTGGCAGTTTCATATCCCTTCCCTTGTATAATACATAAGACTGTTGGGCAGGCAGGTAGCCTAGTGGTTAAAAGTATTGGGTCAGTACCTGAAAGGTTGCTGGTTTGAATCCCTGAGCCGAATAGATGAAACGTAAGTCAATGTGCCCTTGAGCAAGGCACTTAACTGTAATTGCTCCTGTAAGTCACTCTGGATTAAAGTGTCTGCTAAAATGTATGTTGTCAAATCCATTGTGTCTTGGTGACTGATTTTCAAAACAATTTATGTTATTATCTGACGATAGTCCTAGTAAATGTTCTTCAGCATGTCAACAAATAGAGGCTGTTGACCTCTACGTATATACATGTACAGTCGTGGCCAAAGGTTTTGAGAATGACACAAATATTAATTTTCACAAAGTCTGCTGCCTCAATTGGTATGATGGCAATTTGCATATACTCCAGAATGTCATGAAGATTGATCAGATGAACTGCAAAGTCCCTCTTTGCCATGCAAATGAACTGAAACCCCAAAAACACATTTCCTCTGCATTTCAGCCCTGCCACAAAAGGACCAGCTGACATCATGTCAGTGATTCTCTCATTAACACAGGTGTGAGTGTTGACGAGGACAAGGCTGGAGATCACTCTGTCATGCTGATTGAGTTCGAATAACAGACTGGAATCTTCAAAAGGAGGATGGTGCTTGGAATCATTGTTCTTCCTCTGTCAACCATGGTTTCCTGCAAGGAAACACGTGCCGTCATCATTGCTTTGCACAAAAAGGGCTTCACAGGCAAGGATATTGGTGCCAGTAAGATTGCACCTAAATAAACCATTTATCGGATCATCAAGAACTTCAAGGAGAGCAGTTCAATTGTTGTGAAGAAGGCTTCAGGGCGCCCAAGAAAGTCCAGCAAGCGCCAGGGCCGTCTCCTAAAGTTGATTCAGCTGCGGGATCTGGGCACCACCAGTACAGAGCTTGCTCAGGAATGGCAGCAGGCAGGTGTGAGTGCATCTGCACGCACAGTGAGGCAAAGACTTTTGGAGGATGGCAGCAAAGAAGCCACTTCTCTCAGGAAAAACATCAGGGACAGACTGCAAAGGGTACAGGGATTGGACTGCTGAGGACTGGGGTAAAGTCATTTTCTCTGATGAATCCCCTTTCTGATTGTTTGGGGCAACAGGAAAAAACGTTGTCCGGAGAAAATAAGGTGAGCGCTACCATCAGTCCTGTTTCATGCCAACAGTAAAGCATCCTGAGACCATTCATGTGTGGGGTTGCTTCTCAGCCAAGGGAGTGGGCTCACTCACAATTTTGCCTAAGAACACAGCCATGAATAAAGAATGGTACCAACACATCCTCCGAGAGCAACTTCTCCCAACCATCCAGGAACAGTTTGGTGACGAACAATGCCTTTCCAGCATGATGGAGCACCTTGCCATGAGGCAAAAGTGATAACTAAGTGGCTCGGGGAACAAAACATTGTAGTTTGGGTCCATGGCCAGGAAACTCCCCAGACCTTAATCCCATTGAGAACTCAAGAGGCGGGTGGACAAACAAAACCCCACAAATTCTGACAAACTCCAAGCATTGATTATGCAAGAATTGGCTGCCATCAGTCAGGATGTGGCCCAGAAGTTAATTGACAGCATGCCAGGGCGGATTGCAGAGGTCTTGAAAAAGAAGGGTCAACACTGCAAATATTGACTCTTTTGTATCAACTTCATGTAATTGTCAATGAAAACCTTTAACACTTATGAAATGCTTGTAATTATACTTCAGTATTCCATAGTAACATCTGACAAAAATATCTAAAGACACAAGCAGCAAACTTTGTGGAAATTAATATTTGTGTCATTCTCAAAACTTTTGGCAACGACTGTATATCTGACTTAAAGGTATGGTGCAGTTAGATATACTTGTTTCATTTTTGTAGTTGTATGTTGACTTTGTTAGATCAGTTGCATGGTAGTACATTTTTCTGCGATGTTGATGGCAAATGCCATTGTTATTCTCATACTGTAGTAAAGCAACAGTTTAAAATTTCAAGCTATTCTGAATGCTTCTCTGGAATATCCTTTTAAATGTTTTTCAGGGATTTATAAAACATTTTAAAAAAGTATGATTGGCCTTAGAATACCATATAAAACCTTAACTGATAAAAGACATGAGCAATAGCCTTCACAGGAAAATCAAGCTCTTTCCAAATGATGCAGAGTTAAATAAGAAATATAAAAAAACACATAAGAAATAAAACACACAATAATGTCCAAAGAGTACCTAATCGATGGATTTCAGGTACAGGATAGGAGGAAGGGGTATATTCCATTAATGTCCACACTACAGTAATGACATGTCTTGCTATTAACATCTCATCTTTGACCAACCTCAGCAGCTGGTTGTAATGATTTTAGATTTCCATGTCAGTTTTAACAAATACGCATGCATTTTGCCATGAAGCATGATGATCACAAGCCATTCCTAACAGATATCCCTGGTTGAGATACCAGCTTAAAAATTTCAAAAATGTTTGAATTAAAGATCCACGTTGGAGGATTCCTCTTTGTACACCTCTAACTAGGTACTTATCCTTTCTAGAATCATCCCTGTGGCAAACAAGACGTTGGTAAAATCAATCGTCATGTTTTAGTCTGTATTTTTACTGCTCTGGTGAGATTGGATCTGGAGAGAAGCTTGACAGATCTATTTTCTTGAATGACAGAGATCAATAGAAATTAACACACTACATATTAGTTTTGAGTCCTTTTACACTGTCAGGTTTTTAAGTTGTTAAAATTAACCTTTTTTTATAATATTTACTCATAAATAGTGTAATGTATTGTACTAATAAAACATAATAGCATGGTAGTAACATATACAGTGCATTTAGAACATATTCACATCCCTTGACTTTTTCCACATTTTGTTGTGTTACAGCCTGAATTTAAAATGGATTCAATGGAGAATTTTTTTTACTGATCTACACACAATATCCCATAATGTTAAAGTGGAAGTGTGTTTTTAGAAACGTTAACAAATTATTAAAAAAGGCAAAGCTGAAATGTTTTGAGTCAATAAGTATTCAAACGTTTTGTATGGCAAGCCTAAATAGGTTCAGGAGTAAAAATATGCTGAACAATTCACATACTAAGTTGCACGTTCTCACTCTGTGTGCAATAATATTGTTTAATATGATTTAATTGACTACCCATCTCTGTACCCCACATACACAATTATCTGTAAGGTCCCTCAGTCAAGCAATGAATTTCAAGCACAGATTCAACCACAAAGACCAGGGAGGTTTTCCAATGGTTTGCAAAGAAGGGCACCTATTGAATATCCCTTTGAGTATGGAGTTATTAATTACACTTTGGATGGTGTATCAATACACCCAGTCACTCCAAAGATACATGTACCCATCCTAATCGTGATTTTGAAACAATTACAGAGTTTAATGGGGCGGCAGGTAGCCCAGTGGTTAGAGCATTGGTCCAGTAACTGAAAGGTTGCGGGATCGAATCGCCGAGCTGACAAGGTAAAAATCTGTCGTTCTGCCCCACTGTTCCCCGGTAGGCTGTCATTGTAAGTAAGAATTTCTTCTTAACTGACTTGCCTAGTTAAATAAAGGTTACACACATTTAACGGCTGTGATAAGATATAACTAAAGATGGATCAACAACATTGTAATTTCACTGCAATACTAACATAAATGACAGAGTGAAAAGAAAGAAGCTTGTACAGAATAAAAGTATTCCAAAACATGCATCCTGTTTTAAATAAGGCACTGAAGTAATACTGCAAAAAATGTGGCATAGACATTTACATTAATGTGGCATAGACATTAACTGAGTGCCACTCTTCATATTTTCAAGCATGGTGTTGGCTGCATCATGTAATGGGTATGCTTGTCATTGTCAAGTATTAGGGAGTTTTTTTGGATAAAATAAAAAGAAGAGAGCATCCATTCTAATCCCACTTTTTAACACAACAAAGTGTGGAAACAGTCAAGGGGTGTGAATACTTTCTGAAGGCACTGTATGCTTTGGTAATTGAACAATATAGTATATCTGACAGTTGTAGGCTATCAAAAGTCCTGTGGGACCTATTTCTTTGTAACACATTACCACAAATATGTCACACAAGCATGGCTGTCAACACACCCGCTATAGACTGCACTTTTGAAAATCTTATTAAACCAATTTTGTTGGGCATCCCTAAGGCAATAACCAGTAGTTTTTTTGTTGATTGACCCTAATAAAAGTTTCTCTTTTTTTACTACAATGGCCTTGTTATATAGACCTTTCCTTCGACCTACAAATCAATTTATACTGGCAATGAATGGCAGTTTTTAGCTATACAAATCTTTTCATGAATGATAAAGTCTCATTTATTGCCGTTGGTACTTAATCTTGTGACTGATTGGAAACATCTGGTTGATGAATGGCTTGCATAAAATTAACCGTGAAGGAACACAGAATGAATCACGCAAGAAGGGTTATTGCTACCACGGGAGGAACACTCAACACAAACTATCTGCATAAGCCAGAGGTGGGAATTAACAAACTTTGGAAATGTGAAATGACCTGTATTAGGCTACAGTCATAGAGAATTAGGCTACGGTCAGAGTACTAGGCTACAGCCAGGGAGTATTAGGCTATAGTCAGAGAGTAGTAGGCTACGGTTGGAGAGTATAAGGCTAAAGTCGGTGAGTATTAGGGTACAGTCGTCGAATATTAGGCTACAGTCGGAGAGTAGTAGGCTACGGTCGGAGAGTAGTAGGCTACGGTCGGAGAGTATCAGGCTAAAGTCAGTGAGTATTAGGCTACAGTTGGAGAGTAGTAGGCTACAGTGAGACAGTATTAGGCTACAGTCAGAGAGTATTAGGGTACAGTCTGTGAATATTAGGCTACATTCGGAGAGTAGTAAGCTACAGTCAGAGAGTTTTAGGCTACAGTTGGAGAGTAGAAGAGTACAGTCGGAGAGTATTTGGCTACAGTCGAAGAGTCCTAGGCTACAGTCGTAGAGTATTAGGATACAGTCTGAGAGCAGTAGGCTACAGTCAGAAAGTATTAGGCTACAATAGGAGAGTATTAGGCTACAGGTAAGAATAGTATATCTAAGTCAGAGCGTAGTAGGCTACAGTCGTTGAGTAGTAGGCTACAGTAGGAGACAAGTAGACTGCAGTCGGCGAGTATTAGGCTACAATCAGACGGGATACAGAGTAGTAAGCTACAGCCGGAGAGTCCTAGGCTACAGTCGTAGAGTATTAGGCTACAGTCTGAGAGCAGTAGGCTACAGTCGGAGAGTATTTGGCTATAGTCAGGGAGTATTCGGCTATAGTCAGAGAGTACTAGGCTACAGTCGGAGAGTATTTGGCTATAGTCAGGGAGTATTCGGCTATAGTCAGAGAGTACTAGGCTACAGTCGGAGAGTATACGGCTACAGTGGGCGAGAATTCGGCTATAGTTGGAGAGGTGTAGGCTACTGTCGGGAAAGAATGAGGCTACAGTCAGCGAGTATTAGGTTACAGTCAGAGAGTATTAGGCTACAGTCAGATAATATTAGTCTACAGTCGGAGAGTAGTAGGCTACAGTCGGAGAGTAGTAGGCTACAGTCGGAGAGTAGTAGGCTACAGTCAGAGTAGTAGGCTACAGTGGAAGAGTATTTAGGCTACAGTCAGAGAAGTAGGCTACAGTCAGAGTAGTAGGCTACAGTAGTAGAGTATAAGGCCACAGTCAGAGTAGTAGGCTACAGAAGGAGAGTAGTAAGCTACAGCCGGAGAGTCCTAGGCTACAGTCGTAGAGTATTAGGCTACAGTCTGAGAGCAGTAGGCTACAGTCGGAGAGTATTTGGCTATAGTCAGGGAGTATTCGGCTATAGTCAGAGAGTACTAGGCTACAGTCGGAGGGTATTTGGCTATAGTCAGGGAGTATTCGGCTATAGTCAGAGAGTACTAGGCTACAGTCGGAGAGTATACGGCTACAGTGGGCGAGAATTCGGCTATAGTTGGAGAGTTGTAGGCTACTGTCGGGAAAGAATGAGGCTACAGTCAGCGAGTATTAGGTTACAGTCAGAGAGTATTAGGCTACAGTCAGATAATATTAGTCTACAGTCGGAGAGTAGTAGGCTACAGTCGGAGAGTAGTAGGATACAGTCGGAGAGTAGTAGGCTACAGTCGGAGAGTAGTAGGCTACAGTCAGAGTAGTAGGCTACAGTAGGAGAGTAGTAGGTTACAGTCAGAGTAGTAGGCTACAGTAGGAGAGTAGTACGCTACAGTCAGAGTAGAGGGCTACAGCAGGAGAGCAAAAGGCTACAGTGGGGGAGCAGTAGGCTACAGTCAGAGTAGTAGGCTACAGTAGGAGAGTAGTAGGCTACAGTTGTAGATTATTAGGCTACAGTCAGAGAAGTAGGCTACAGTAGTAGAGTATAAGGCCACAGTCAGAGTAGTAGGCTACAGTAGGAGAGTAGTAAGCTACAGCCGGAGAGTCCTAGGCTACAGTCGGAGAGTCCTAGGCTACAGTCGTAGAGTATTAGGATACAGTCTGAGAGCAGTAGGCTACAGTCAGAAAGTATTAGGCTACAATAGGAGAGTATTAGGCTACAGGTAAGAATAGTATATCTAAGTCAGAGCGTAGTAGGCTACAGTCGTTGAGTAGTAGGCTACAGTAGGAGACAAGTAGACTGCAGTCAGCGAGTATTAGGCTACAATCAGACGGGGAGGCTACAGTAGGAAGAGTATTTAGGCTACAGTCAGAGAAGTAGGCTACAGTCAGAGTAGTAGGCTACAGTAGTAGAGTATAAGGCCACAGTCAGAGTAGTAGGCTACAGTAGGAGAGTAGTAAGCTACAGCCGGAGAGTCCTAGGCTACAGTCGTAGAGTATTAGGCTACAGTCGTAGAGTATTAGGCTACAGTCTGAGAGCAGTAGGCTACAGTCGGAGAGTATTTGGCTATAGTCAGGGAGTATTCGGCTATAGTCAGAGAGTACTAGGCTACAGTCGGAGAGTATACGGCTACAGTGGGCGAGAATTCGGCTATAGTTGGAGAGTTGTAGGCTACTGTCGGGAAAGAATGAGGCTACAGTCAGCGAGTATTAGGTTACAGTCAGAGAGTATTAGGCTACAGTCAGATAATATTAGTCTACAGTCGGAGAGTAGTAGGCTACAGTCGGAGAGTAGTAGGCTACAGTCGGAGAGTAGTAGGCTACAGTCAGAGTAGTAGGCTACAGTAGGAAGAGTATTTAGGCTACAGTCAGAGAAGTAGGCTACAGTCAGAGTAGTAGGCTACAGTAGTAGAGTATAAGGCCACAGTCAGAGTAGTAGGCTACAGTAGGAGAGTAGTAAGCTACAGCCGGAGAGTCCTAGGCTACAGTCGTAGAGTATTAGGCTACAGTCTGAGAGCAGTAGGCTACAGTCGGAGAGTATTTGGCTATAGTCAGGGAGTATTCGGCTATAGTCAGAGAGTACTAGGCTACAGTCGGAGAGTATTTGGCTATAGTCAGGGAGTATTCGGCTATAGTCAGAGAGTACTAGGCTACAGTCGGAGAGTATACGGCTACAGTGGGCGAGAATTCGGCTATAGTTGGAGAGTTGTAGGCTACTGTCGGGAAAGAATGAGGCTACAGTCAGCGAGTATTAGGTTACAGTCAGAGAGTATTAGGCTACAGTCAGATAATATTAGTCTACAGTCGGAGAGTAGTAGGCTACAGTCGGAGAGTAGTAGGCTACAGTCGGAGAGTAGTAGGCTACAGTCAGAGTAGTAGGCTACAGTAGGAAGAGTATTTAGGCTACAGTCAGAGAAGTAGGCTACAGTCAGAGTAGTAGGCTACAGTAGTAGAGTATAAGGCCACAGTCAGAGTAGTAGGCTACAGTAGGAGAGTAGTAAGCTACAGCCGGAGAGTCCTAGGCTACAGTCGTAGAGTATTAGGCTACAGTCTGAGAGCAGTAGGCTACAGTCGGAGAGTATTTGGCTATAGTGGGCGAGAATTCGGCTATAGTTGGAGAGTTGTAGGCTACTGTCGGGAAAGAATGAGGCTACAGTCAGCGAGTATTAGGTTACAGTCAGAGAGTATTAGGCTACAGTCAGATAATATTAGTCTACAGTCGGAGAGTAGTAGGCTACAGTCGGAGAGTAGTAGGCTACAGTCGGAGAGTAGTAGGCTACAGTCAGAGTAGTAGGCTACAGTAGGAAGAGTATTTAGGCTACAGTCAGAGAAGTAGGCTACAGTCAGAGTAGTAGGCTACAGTAGTAGAGTATAAGGCCACAGTCAGAGTAGTAGGCTACAGTAGGAGAGTAGTAAGCTACAGCCGGAGAGTCCTAGGCTACAGTCGTAGAGTATTAGGCTACAGTCTGAGAGCAGTAGGCTACAGTCGGAGAGTATTTGGCTATAGTCAGGGAGTATTCGGCTATAGTCAGAGAGTACTAGGCTACAGTCGGAGAGTATTTGGCTATAGTCAGGGAGTATTCGGCTATAGTCAGAGAGTACTAGGCTACAGTCGGAGAGTATCACGGCTACAGTGGGCGAGAATCGGCTATAGTTGGAGAGTTGTAGGCTACTGTCGGGAAAGAATGAGGCTACAGTCAGCGAGTATTAGGTTACAGTCAGAGAGTATTAGGCTACAGTCAGATAATATTAGTCTACAGTCGGAGAGTAGTAGGCTACAGTCGGAGAGTAGTAGGCTACAGTCGGAGAGTAGTAGGCTACAGTCAGAGTAGTAGGCTACAGTGGAAGAGTATTTAGGCTACAGTCAGAGAAGTAGGCTACAGTCAGAGTAGTAGGCTACAGTAGTAGAGTATAAGGCCACAGTCAGAGTAGTAGGCTACAGTAGGAGAGTAGTAAGCTACAGCCGGAGAGTCCTAGGCTACAGTCGTAGAGTATTAGGCTACAGTCTGAGAGCAGTAGGCTACAGTCGGAGAGTATTTGGCTATAGTCAGGGAGTATTCGGCTATAGTCAGAGAGTACTAGGCTACAGTCGGAGAGTACTAGGCTACAGTCGGAGAGTATTTGGCTATAGTCAGGGAGTATTCGGCTATAGTCAGAGAGTACTAGGCTACAGTCGGAGAGTATACGGCTACAGTGGGCGAGAATTCGGCTATAGTTGGAGAGTTGTAGGCTACTGTCGGGAAAGAATGAGGCTACAGTCAGCGAGTATTAGGTTACAGTCAGAGAGTATTAGGCTACAGTCAGATAATATTAGTCTACAGTCGGAGAGTAGTAGGCTACAGTCGGAGAGTAGTAGGCTACAGTCGGAGAGTAGTAGGCTACAGTCGGAGAGTAGTAGGCTACAGTCAGAGTAGTAGGCTACAGTAGGAGAGTAGTAGGTTACAGTCAGAGTAGTAGGCTACAGTAGGAGAGTAGTACGCTACAGTCAGAGTAGAGGGCTACAGCAGGAGAGCAAAAGGCTACAGTGGGGGAGCAGTAGGCTACAGTCAGAGTAGTAGGCTACAGTAGGAGAGTAGTAGGCTACAGTTGTAGATTATTAGGCTACAGTCAGAGAAGTAGCCTACAGTTGTAGATTATTAGGATACAGTCAGGTATTAGGGTACAGTCAGCGACTATTAGGCTACAGTTGGAGAGTAGTAGGTCACAGTCGGAGAGTATTTGGCTACAGTCGGAGAGTGTTAGGCTACACCCGGAGAGTAGTATGCTACAGTCTGAGAATATTAGGCTACAGTCGGAGAGTATTAGGCTTCAGTCGGAGAGTATTAGGCTTCAGTCAGAGAGTATTAGCCTGCAGTGGTAGAGTATTAGGCTACCGTTTGAGAATATTAAGCTATAGTCAGAGAGTAGTAGGCTACGGTCGGAGAGCAATAGGTGACTGTCAGAGAGTAATAGGCTACAGCAGAAGAGTTGTAGGCTACAGTAGGAGAGTGGTAGGCTACAGTAGGAGAGTAGTAGGCTACAGTAGGAGAGTAGTATCCTACAGTCAGTGTAGTAGGCTACAGTAGGAGAGCAGTAGGCTACAGTCAGAGTAGTAGGCTACAGTAGATGAGTATTAGGCTACAGTCAGAGTAGTAGGCTACAGCTGGAAGAGTATCAGGCTACAGTCAGAGTAGTAGGCTACAGTCATAGTAGTAGGCTACAGTTGGAAGAGTATTAGGATACAGTCAGAGTAGTAGGCTACAGTCATATTAGTATACAGTAGGAGAGTAGTAGCCTACAGTCATAGTAGTTGGCTACAGTAGGTGAGTAGTAGTCTACAGTCAGAGTAGAAGGCTAAAGTAGGAGAGTAGTAGCCTACAGTCAGAAGAGTATTATGCTACAGTCAGAGTAGTAGGCTACAGTTGTATAGTATTAGGATACAGTCAGAGAGTATTAGGGTACAGTCGGCTAATATTAGGCTATAGTTGGAGAGTAGTAGGTTACAGTCGGAGAGTGTTAGGCTACAGCCGGAGAGTATTATGCTACAGTCGGAGAGTTTAATGCTACAGTTGGAGAGTAGGGGGCTACAGTTGGAGAATATTAGGCTACAGTCGGAGAGTATTAGGCTTCAGTCAAAGAGTATTAGCTTGCAGTCGGAGAGTAGTAGGCTAAAGTAGTAGAATATTAGGCTACAGTCAGAGAGTAGTAGGCTACGGTCGGAGAGCAATACAGTCAGAGAGTTACAGGCTACAAAAGAAGAGTAGTAGGCTACATTAGGAGAGTAGTAGGCTACAGTAGAAGAGTAGTAGGCTACATTAGGAGAGTAGTAGGCTACAGTAGAAGAGTATTAGGCTACAGTCAGAAGAATATAAGGCTACAGTCAGAGTAGTTGGCTACAGTAGGAGAGTAGTATTCTACAGTCATAGTAGTAGGCTACAGTTGGAAGAGTATTAGGATACAGTCAGAGTAGTAGGGTACAGTCAGAGTAGTAGGGTACAGTCAGAGTAGTAGGCTACAGTCAAAGTAGCAAGCTACAGTAGTAGAGTAGTAGTCTACAGTCAGACTAGTAGGCTACAGTAGGAGAGTTTAAGGCTGCAGTCATACTAGATGGCTACAGTAGAAGAGTAGTAGGCTACAGTCGGAGTAGTAGATTACAGTAGGAGAGTAGTAGACTACAGGCATAGTAGTAGTCTACATTAAGAAAGTAGTAGGCTACAGCAGGAGAGTAGTAGGCTACAGTCAGAGTAGTAGTATAGTATTAGGCTGCATTCAGAGTAGTAGTCTAGCAGTAGGCTACAGTAGGAGAGTAGTTGTCTACTGTCATAGTAGTAGGATACAGTATGAGAATATTAGGCTACATTCAGAGTAGTAGGCTACAGTCAGAGCAGTTGGCTACAGTAGGAGAGTAGTAGTCTACAGTCAGAGTAGTAGGCTACAGTAGGAGACAATTAGGCTACATTTAGAGTAGTAGCCTACAGTCGTAGGAGTAGTAGTATTCTACCGTAATAGTAGTAGGCTACAGTTGGAAGAGTTTTAGGCTACATTCAGAATAGTAGGCTACAGTCATATTAGTATACAGTAGGAGAGTAGAAGCCTACAGTCATAGTAATTGGCTACAGTAGGAGAGTAGTAGTTTACAGTCGGAGTAGTACGCTACAGTAGGATAGTATTAGGCTACATTCAAAGTAGCAGGCTACAGTCGGTGAGTATAATGCTACAGTAGGAGAGTAGTAGGCTACAGTCAGAGTAGTAGGTTACTGTAGAAGAGTATTAGGCTACAGTCAGAGTATTAGGCTACAGTCAGAGTAGTAGGCTACGGTAGGAGAGTAGTATTCTACAGTCATAGTAGTAGGCTACAGTTGGAAGAGTATTAGGATACAGTCAGAGTAGTAGGGTACAGTCAGACTAGTAGAGTACAATCAGAGTAGTAGGCTACAGTCAAAGTAGCAAGCTACAGTAGGAGAGTAGTAGTCTACAGTCAGACTAGTAGGCTACAGTAGGAGAGTTTTAGGTTGCAGTCATACTAGTTGGCTACAGTAGAAGAGTAGTAGGCTACAGTCGGAGTAGTAGATTACAGTAGGAGAGTAGTAGACTACAGGCATAGTAGTAGTCTACAGTAAGAAAGTAGTAGGGTACAGCAGGAGAGTTGTAGGCTACAGTCAGAGTAGTAGTCTACAGTAGGATAGTATTAGGCTGCATTCAGAGTAGTAGTCTACATTCATAGCAGTAGGCTAGAGTAGGAGAGTAGTTGTCTACTGTCATAGTAGTAGGATACAGTAGGAGAGTATTAGGCTACATTCAGAGTAGTAGGCTACAGTCAGAGTAGTTGGCTACAGTAGGAGAGTAGTAGCCTACCGTCATAGTAGTTGGCTACAGTAGGAGAGTAGTAGTCTACAGTCAGAGTAGTAGGCTACTGTAGGAGAGTGTTAGTCTACAGTCAGAGTAGTAGGCTACAGTAGGAGAGTAGTAGGCTACAGTCAGAGTAGTAGGTTACTGTAGAAGAGTATTGGGCTACAGTCAGAGTAGTAGGCTACAGTCGGAGGAGTATTAGGCTACAGTCAGAGTAGTAGGCTACAGTAGGAGGGTAGTATTCTACAGTCATAGTAGTAGGCTACAGTCGGAAGAGTATTAGGCTACAGTAGGAGAGTAGTATTCTACAGTCATAGTAGTAGGCTACAGTTGGAAGAGTATTAGGATACAGTCAGAGTAGTAGGCTGCAGTAGGAGAGTATTAGGCTACAGTCATAGTAGTTGGCTAGAGTATGAGAGTAGTCGTCTACAGTCATAGTAGAAGGCTACAGTTGGAAGAGTATTATGCTTCATTCAGAGTAGTAGGCTACTGTAGGAGAGTGTTAGGCTACATTCAGAGTAGTAGTCTACAGTAGGAGAGTATTAGGCTACATTCAAAGTACTAGGCTACAGTCGGTGAGTATAATGCTACAGTAGGAGAGTAGTAGCCTACAGTAGGAGAGTAGTAGGCTACAGTCAGAGTAGTAGGCTACAGTAGGAGGGTAGTATTCTACAGTCATAGTAGTAGGCTACAGTCGGAAGAGTATTAGGCTACAGTAGGAGAGTAGTATTCTACAGTCATAGTAGTAGGCTACAGTTGGAAGAGTATTAGGATACAGTCAGAGTAGTAGGCTACAGTCAGAATAGTAGGCTACAGTAGGAGAGTATTAGGCTGCATTCAGAGTAGTATGCTACAGTCAAAGTAGCAAGCTACAGTAGGATAGTAGTAGTCTACAGTCAGACTAGTAGGCTACAGTAGGAGAGTTTTAGGCTACATTCATTGTAGTTGGTTACAGTAGCAGAGAAGTAGGCTACAGTAGGAGAGTAGTAGACTACAGGCATAGTAGTAGTCTACAGTAAGATAGTAGTATGCTACATTAGGAGAGTAGTAGGCCACAGTCAGAGTAGTAGGCTACACTAGGAGAGTATTAGGCTGCATTCAGAGTAGTAGGCTACAGTCAGAGTAGTAGGCTAGAGTAGGAGAGTAGTAATCTACAGTCAGAGTAGTATGCTACAGTAGAAGAGTAGTAGACTACAGTCAGAGTAGTAGGCTACAGTTGGAAGAGTTTTAGGCTACATTCAGAGTAGTAGGCTACAGTCATAGTAGTATACAGTAGGAGAGTAGTAGCCTACAGTCAGAGTAGTAGGCTGCAGTAGGAGAGTATTAGGCTACAGTCATAGTAGTAGGCTAGAGTAGGAGAGTAGTCGTCTACAGTCATAGTAGTAGGATACAGTAGGAGAGTATTAGGGTACATTCAGAGTAGTAGGCTACAGTCAGAGTAGTTGGCTAGAGTATGAGAGTAGTCGTCTACAGTCATAGTAGAAGGCTACAGTTGGAAGAGTATTATGCTTCATTCAGAGTAGTAGGCTACAGTCATAGTAGTATACAGTAGGAGAGTAGTAGCCTACAGTCATAGTAGTTGGCTACAGTAGGAGGGTAGTAGGCAACAGTCAGAGTAGTAGGCTACAGTAGAAGAGTAGTAGGCTACAGTCAGAGTAGTTGGCTAGAGTATGAGAGTTGTCATCTACAGTCATAGTAGAAGGCTACAGTTGGAAGAGTATTATGCTTCATTCAGAGTAGTAGGCTATAGTCAGAGTAGTAGGCTACAGTTGGAAGAGTTTTAGGCTACAGTCAGAGTAATAGGCTACAGTAGGAGAGTAGTAGGCAACAGTCATAGTAGTAGGCTACAGTAGAAGAGTATTAGGCTACAGTCAGAGTAATAGGCTACAGTAGGAGAGTAGTAGGCTACAGTCATAGTAGTAGGCTACAGTGGAAGAGTAGTAGGCTACAGTCGTAGTAGTAGGCTACAGTGGGAGAGTATTAGGCTACAGTCGTAGTAGTAGGCTACAGTAGGAGAGTAGTAGGCAACAGTCATAGTAGTAGGCTACAGTAGAAGATTGTTAGGCTACAGTCTGAGTGGCAAATGAAGCAAGTGGTAGTAAATGAAAAACAATAATGTTGCATCTTGGTGGACAGATCTATACCATTATCTATAAGATATTGATGACGGAAATGATTTAAAATGAAATAACCAGCAGTCTCAGTATTGTATAATTTACTATACCCCCACTATACTATTAAATAGAGTGATGTTAAGGGAAAGCTAGCACTCTCTTCACACCACCTCAAAAATATGCAGTACTGTCACCTTTTTAAAGAGAAAGTACCAACACACACGGCCATATTATGACAGTTACCCAGACAAACATATTAAAGTGGTGGTTGGGGGGGGTTAGAGCCCAAGGTGAGGACACACACACTAACAGTACGAGGCTCTAGCTGCAGTCAGAATAATGTGATTCTTTAGCTAGCGGCCTTTATCTCTTGTTTACCCCCTGAGCACCCAGAACTGAGCCAGAGCCCAAGTTGCCACAGACCTTTGCCATAGTTTCATATCTTCTGGCATTTGCAATTAGCTCTCCACTGCACACTCACACATCACAAAACCAGATGTCTGCCGTTGTCATTGAGCCTCATATAGATTTCCCTGCCCTGATTAAAAGTTCTGCCTGGGCAAACAATGGAATGCGGCTGTAATGAGGGTATGACTACGTCGTCAACTGTTAACTCTTAATTATGGATGTGTTTTTTTCCCTCTCTTTCCTATTGTTGCAACAATGAACATATGCAAAGTTGCACGTTCGGTCATGCATGGATCAAGAATATGAGATGAACTCCATTGAGGATTTGAATCTGCACGAGAGCGACACTCTCAGATGAAATGGCTCCAAAAGTGTTCTTCGGCTGTCCCCATAGGAGACCCTTTTTGTTTCCAGGTAGAACCCTTTTTGTTTCCAAGAAGAAACATGTTATGTTCCATGAAGAATCCTATGTGGGAAGGGTTCTACAAGGGTTTTTCAAACGATTGTCCTATAGGGACAGCAGAAGAACCCTTTTAGGTTCTGAATAGCATTTTATGTAGATTATGTACATTCATTTATTTTAGGGTACCTATTAGACAAGTGGTTTTGTTCGGGGTTTCTCTTCATGCTTATATTGGTTGTATAATGCACTGCTTGGTTTATTATTTTTATTTATGTAATTTAGCATCCTTTTCATAGCAGACATACACTACCTGTCCAAACTGACCTTCACTTCTTTGGTTACTGCATGATTCCATATGTGTTATTTCATAGTTTTGATGTCTTCACTATTATTCTACAATGTATAAAATAGTAAAAATAAAGAAAAACCCTTTGACCGGTAGTGTACCCGCATACCTGCATTTACTCTGAAACCTGCTGACAAAACCACCTTGTCTATATCAATAAATGAAAACATCTAAACTACACTAAGTGGACTAGCGAAATCGGTTCACTACAATCACAGAATCCTGAGTGTCCTGAGTGAGGGGAAAAGGGTGTCGTACAAATAAATGACTGGGAACGACATTACAAAAATGGTACTCATCTCCTTCAACTCTGCGGTGGATGCTTTCAAAGGAGGCATCAAAGCACTTGGGTCAGCCTGTGTGATGAATGTAATTGGGCATTAAAAGGGAGGGCCAGGGAGGTTAACTAGGCAATCGTGTTAGGGGAAATTTGATTTGTACACAAATATAGTATTGATTCTGGCCGGTAGGCGGAACGGTTATTCGGCAGGCAGAACCCCTGCATGCTTTGTCAGGAAACAGTATAGATCTAGAATCTTATACAGAGATTGATGATTTCCCATTTACAGTTGAAGTCGGAAGTTTACATACACTAGGTTGGAGTCATTAAAACTAATTTTCCAACCACTCCACACATTTCTTCTTAACAAGACTCTTTGCTTGACATCATGGGAAAATCTAAATAAATCAGCCAAGACCTCAGCAAAAAATTGTAGACCTCCACAAGTCTGGTTCATCCTTGGGAGCAATTACAAAACGCCTGAAGGTACCACGTTCATCTGTACAAATAATAGTCTGCAAGTATAAACACCATGGGACCACGCAGCCTTCATACCGCTCAGGAAGGAGACGCGTTCTGTCTCCTAGAGATGAATATACTTTGGTGCGAAAAGTGCAAATCAATCCCAGAACAACAGCAAAGGACCTTGTGAAGATGCTGGAGGAAACAGGTACAAAAGTATCTATATCCACAGTAAAACGAGTCCTATATCAACAAAACCTGAAAGGCCGCTCACCAAGGAAGAAGCCACTGCTCCAAAACCACCATGAAAAAGCCAAACTACGGTTTGCAACTGCACATGGGGACAAAGATCGTACTTTTTGGAGAAATGTCCTCTGGTCTGATGAAACAAAAAGAGAACTGTTTGGCCAAAATGACCATTGTTATGTTTGGAGGAAAAAGTGGAAGGCTTGCAAGCCGAAGAACACCATCCCAACCGTGAAGCATGCATCATGTTGTCAGGGTGCTTTGCTGCAGGAAGGACTGGTGCACTTCACAAAATAGATGGCATCATGAGGAAGGAACATTTGGTGGATATATTGAAGCAACATCTCAAGACATCAGTCAGGAAGTTAAAGCTTGGTCGCAAATGGGTCTTCCAAATGGACAATGGAGTTGTCACGACTTCCGCTGAAGTCGGTCCCTCTCCTAGTTCGGGCGGCTACCGTTGGTCGACGTCACCAGAGTTCTAGCTACCAAACGTTTGACCCAAGTTAAACAATTTAAAGGCAATGCTATCAAATACCAATTGAGTGTATGTAAACTTCTGACCTACTGGGAATGTGATGAAAGAAATAAAAGCTGAAATAAATCATTCTTACTGCTATTTCTTCTGACATTTCACATTCTTAAAATAACTTGGTGATCCTAACTGTGAAAAACTGAGTTTAAATGTATTTGGCTAAGGTGTATGTAAACTTCCGACTTCAACTGTATATGTACAGTAATCCAATGATATGCATAGACAACATGAGTGGGTGTCTTGATGCAGAGGACTGTGTTAATGGTCAATGCACATGCCCTCTCTTGCATATCACACCATCTTGGACAAGACCACAGTCCTTATGAAGAGTATACGCAGCTCATCCTCATCCAGGAATGATGATCATCAGCCCCAACAGCCTCTACCAGGCTACCACAGGGTCTGATTAGCTACAGGCCATATTCAGACCATGTGCTCCCCATCCACTGGACCCACTGGGACAATCAGAGTGGGCTGTGTGGGCATGTAGTCTGTTCTTGCAGATCAATGTGATATGTGTTAGTTTCTTGTCTTTCTTATGTAGCTATTGTAGACGGCTTTGCAGACATTACGCTATCCAGACAGTTGCTGCCTCTGAGCTCAATGCGTTTACCACTCTCACACTGTTTGTTTCATTTGACTGAGCTGGTTAGCTAGCCGTATAATCTTCAGTGTTTCTCTACGTGTGCTTGTATGTGCAAACATTTCCCAAAGCCTTGCTTCTAGCAAACCCACAGTGTTTTGTATGTTACAAACTGTTCGTAATTAGTCAAAAAACGAAGCCTGCTTAGATGTACGTATCTTTTGAATGTGCATGTCCTTTTGCTACGCCTTAGCTTGCATTTGGTAAGTACCTTACCACACAGCTTTGTTTCTGAACTTGGTCGTAGGGAAAAACATCCAACATTTCCAGTTGTACTCTGTCTGCTATTCAGAGTGGCTTTGCTCTATCAGACTATAATTTCCAGTCTCTTTGTACTGTGAGAGCACTGCTTTTAGTTCCATTACTCAAGGCCTTCCCCTACAGACTTTTAACCTCTTCCAGCTAGGGTCCCATTTTCCGAATTTTCGCCTGTCTGACGTGCCCAAAGTTAAATGCCTACCACTCATGGCCAGAAACTAGGATATTTACATATTTAGTACTATTGGATAGGAAACACTCTGAAGTTTATAAAACCATTAAGATATAGTCTGTGGCTATTCCAGAACAGATTTAGCAGGCAAAAACCAGAGAAATTTCTGTCCGGAATTTATTTTTCTTTGGCTCTCCTCTCATTTTGAAGCCCATGTAATATTTTTCTATGGGGAATAGGACCGAGGTTGCAGTACTTATGGCTTCCACTAGATGTCAACAGTCTCTGGAAAGGGTATGGAGGAAAAAGCTCTGACCAGATCCTTAGAGAGAGAGAATTACTACGGGTAGGGAAAATAGGTAAACAGGCGTGCACGTTCACGAGAGCGTGAGCGCCTAGCGCGACCAACTTTCTTTTAGTCTTTTAACGTTTCACTTACCGTTCTTGTAAAATATGATCGCTATTATTCATAAAAGAATACATAAGGATGCATTATTAATGATATTTGATTTGTTTGTGAAAAGATGAGAGGTATAATTTGAACGCGATCCCTTCACTGTAAAACGGGCGAGTAGACTGACAATGCTTGGTGGAGTAGCTGAACGTAACGTGCCAAAAACAACGGATATTTATGGATATAATTATTTACTTTTTCTAACAAAAGAACCATGGATTATCTTGTTTGGACACTTGGGAAGACCTCAGAAGAAGTTATTTGAAAGGTAAGCGATTTATATTAGCTGTGATATGGATATTTTGAGAACCGAGCTGGATATGAATTTATGCTAATGTGGAAAATATGTGAGGTACTAGCCTCAAACAATCAAATGTAGTGCTTTCGCCGTAAAGCCTTTTTAAAATCTGACAACGCAGTGATATTGCCAAGAAGCAGAGCTTTTGATGGCTATGCAACACTATGCAACACTTGTATATCGAAGTTAAATATTACGAATATGTATTACGAATATGTATTTTGAATTTGGCGCGTTATGTTTGCTCTGAAAACGATCCCGCTAAAGGGATCGGCGCGCTAAGAGGTTAAGGCAGCTAATGCACCCACGGAATGGGAACAAATTATATTCTTGTTGGGAAGTCAACATGTGTGATACAGCTGTGATCCTCTGAATCTCCCGAAATCGTCAAGGACAACCTATCTTAAAACCTCTTAGGGATAACCGGGGCGCTAGCGCCCCGTTCCCGACACTACCCGGTGAAATGTAAGGCGCCAAATTCAAAATCCAAAAGTTGAGTTATAAAACATTTATCAATATACAAGTGTTGCATAGTCATCAAAAGCTCTGATTCTTGGCAATATCACAGCGTTGTCAGATTTCAAAAATACTTTACGGCGAAAGCACAAGATTTGATTGTTTGAGGATAGCAGCTCACATATTTTCATGCATTAGCATAAATTCCTAACCATCGCGGGTCTGACAAAACCCATATAAGAGCTAAAATAAATCACTTACCTTTCGAAGAAATTCTGCTGAGGGCATCCCAAGTGTCCAAGGAAGACATCCAATGGTTCTTTTGTTAGAAAAAGTCATTTATTTTATCCATAAATCTCTGTTTGGTTGGCGCGTTATGTTCAGAAAATCCACTGTCGAGTCACCCGTTGTACAGTGAAGAGAAAGCGTTGAAATTATACCTATCAACTTTGGCCAAACAAATCAAACATCATTTATAATGCATCCTTAGGTATCCTTTTATGAATATTAACGATAATATTTCACTCGGATGATATCCTAAACAATATAAAAGGGAAATAAAGTGGGGCACGCTCACGGTCTCGTGCCCGGGAAATGTTATTGACATCAAATCAAATCAAATCAAATTTATTTATAAAGCCCCCCTTACATCAGCTGATGTCACAGAGTGCTGTACAGAAACCCAGCCTAAAACCCCAAACAGCAAGCAATGCAGGTGTAAAAGCACGGTGGCTAGGAAAAACTCCCTAGAAGGCCAAAACCTAGGAAGAAACCTAGAGAGGAACCAGGCTGTGAGGGGTGGCCAGTCCTCTTCTGGCTGTGCCGGGTGCAGATTATAACACAACATGGACAAGATTTTAAAATGTTCATAAAACAGGCAGAACAGTTGAAACTGGAGAAGCAGCACGGCCAGGTGGACTCGGGACATCAAGGAGTCATCAGGCCAGGTAGGCCTTGAGGAATGGTCCTAATGCTCAGGTCCTCCGAGAGAGAGAGAGAGAGAGAGAGAGAGAGAGAGAGAGAGAGAGAGAGAGAGAAGAAGAAAAAGAAGGAAAGAGAGAGATAATTAGAGAGAGCATACTTAAATTCACACAGATTGACATCTGTGCTTCCTTCAGTAATTCTTCTTCTGTATGGTTCTGTTCAGTGATAAAGCCTCCAAACACTGTCCAGAGACTGTTGACATCTAGTGGAAGCCATAGGTACTGCAATCTAGGAACTATTATACATGGATTTCAATAGGAAGTCTATCAAACAGAGGAAATGTCACAAACAAAATATTCTGGACAGAAATTCCTCGGGTTTTCGCCTGCTATATCAGTTCTGTTATACTCACAAACATTATTTTAACCATTTTAGAAACTGCAGAGTGTTTCCTATCCAATAGTACTAATTATGTGCATATCCTAGTTTCTGGGCCTGAGTGGCAGGCATTTTACTTTGGGAACACCGGACTCTCCAAAACCGTCACCTCTGCTGCCGCTCCCTAACTAGTTAAAGTAAATATAAAGACCTATGGACTCCCTCACTGGGAGGCAACCGCCATGTGCTTACAACTGATTCAGCTGGAACTTACTGCGAGGCCTAACCGTAGCTTAGAATCTGTAAAGTTAATCACATTACATTTTCCCAAATAATCTTGTTTATTCCAGGGCTCACAATCACACAAACAAAATATGAGCTGCATATTTGGATGGCTTTATTACTGTTTCCAAACCCATTCTTCAGGAGGCCTTGCTTTGCTAAACAGGCTTTGCACCCCTGGGATGCCCTGTTGAAAATATAATCGCTCTCAGTGGCCTCTCAGTGTTTGGTCTGGCTGGTTCTAAGCTGGCGATATTTACATAGCTCCTTTTGAAATGCCTTTAGAGAAGACTCAGCAGATGCAAGTAAGCCCTCTTTACCGTCCTTACGATCAATCACTCAATGTGATATAACATGTTTGTTCAACCTATTTTTCTCTATGTCCTTTGATTCTCCACCAAAAGTCATATATTTATTCATGTGTGATCATGTATTTAATAGATTAGGGTCTAAAAACGGATGTTTTATTGATCCCACCTTGGGTTTATATTAGGTGCAGAGAGTGATCTATTTGAAAGTTGTTGTGTTGTCACTTTCTTTAGTCCAACATGCAGTTTTAACTTTGAGATTTTACTTCATTTAACAGGTGCGGAGATTGATCTTAAGTGATGATATTTGTAGAGAAAAGAACAAAGGGAATCACTGCTAAATCTCTTCACTTCCAATATCAGTCTCTCAAGAATGTCATGTTTGTCCTTGAATGAGATCAAGTTTTAACTGAAATAACTATTTCAAACAAAGATGTGGTACAAAGTCAACAAATATGCCCTCTTTGGAGAATACAGCACGTGGTGCAATTATTCCTTTGGACAGCAGCCACATTAACCTTAAGATATTGGCAAAGACCATAAATAACATTTCAATAGACATGCAGAAGCATAATGCAAGCAAGTAATAAGCACATAGTTTTTTATTCACCTTTAAAAACGTGATATCTTCCATCTTTTCATTGCACTCTTCCAGGAACTGTGCAACTTTAAATCAGAAAAGTTAAAAGTTCTAAATAGCAGTCCAAAACTTTTCAAACTAAATGTAAATGTCTTTCCCTAAACTGACTTCCAAACATATCCATGGACTTATATTGCAGGCAGATTGGAACTTGCATTCTTAACGAGGGCGTCAATGATTGATACTTTCACTTTGAACAATTCACTTCATGCTATGCGCTAACTATGCTACAGTTCGAATGCTGAATCATAAAAAATAGCCCTCGCATACAGACATTTGAATTATAGATAATTTAATGTTACTCCATGGTAAGAGACCATGAGCATATGTCCTTGTCCAAAAATAGGTAAATAATACATTCTCTGTCTACAGCTGCTTGCCTTGAGAATTATTGTATAGGACCCTCTCACTGGGGGTTCACACTTTGGGACTGGATCCTAAAGATATGCAGCAGATATGGAAATTAAGTCAGTTACATCAGGTCAACATATTGTAACCTATGTTGTCATCAAACTGCCATTTCAAACTCTCTTTTCCAGTGTGAACATGTAATAAATAAGAACACTCAGTTGTTGATATAGTCAGTGCTTGACTTTTAATGAGATACACATGTAAACGATCAGACCGTTTCATCAAGTCATATATTCCATCAGGTAATAGGCTATGCATCCCAAATGGCACCCTATCCACTATAAAATGCACTACTTCTGATCAGAGATATAGGCCCTGGTCAAATGTAATGCACCAAATAGACAAAGGGTGGCATTTGGAACACAACCATGGTGTTTTCGTGGTGTTTTGTAACAGCATTATGCTTGACTGCCTTTTTGAAAATGCTTTTGAAATATTCAGGAAGAGTGTCAGTGAGAGTCTGTGCTCATCTGAACCAGATAGGGGCTGAATCTGATTCGTATTCACAACTGATAGTCCCATCGCCAAACAAGTACAGCTTACTTCTCCCAGCAGGCCTTTAATGGCTGGAGATTGAGGATAGAAACAAACATAAAGCATAAGAGAGTGTGATACGCTCCATAATTGTATTTTCATTGCTGAAAACCATATTTACTCTTATCTTGGCAGGCTTATTAGAACACACAATCGATACAGCAGCATTACCAGGGAAACCAAGCATCATGGTGAGATCAAATAAGAGTTTAATTACAAAGCAACCAGCTCTTGCCTGTGAGATTTTGAGACACTACTTCATCAATTTTCTGTTAGTGATATAAACAAAACGCGGAGGGTTAAAACCATTTGAATTCAATCCCTTTTTGACAGCACCCCTTTTGATTTGAACAAAACCTTCCATACATATTTGCCCATTGTAGAAGTGCTCAGAAAGTGACTTTTTGTACCTGAATGACAAAACATTCAAGAGATAAAGGTGCTCAAAGTTGACCTATTTTGCATACCCCATCATACCATGAGACATCCATGTCTTCATCACTGGAAAAGATAAACGGTGTAACGTCTGCTTCAAACTCACACTCTCAAACACATGGATCCCCTGAACGCAGTCTCCAGATCCCAATCACCTGAATTCTGATCACCTGTTCACACACCTGTATGTCATTTACACACACTATTTAATTCAGTTCATTGCACCCCATCATTGTGAGGTATTGTATGTTTTGATACACATTCTAGACGGAGCTCTGTTAATTCCCATATTAGTCCTCCTGTGTATCATAGTTTTTGGCCATCCTCACTAACAATGTTTTTTGCCTATTCCTTTTTTGCCTTTTGCCTATCAGATATCTTGTCATCACCCTCTTGCCTGATCTCCCGGACTACATTATTAGCCTTTTCCCTAGCTGTACTGTTACCTTTTTGGATTCCCTGTGTATGACCTTCTGCCTGTCCCTGGACCCAGCTACCTGCCTCCTCTTGTGGTCCTTTACTAAATAAACACCTGTTGTTACAAATTGTTATTTAAACTTTAACATCAATTATCTAAAAAGGCATAAACTCAGATATTTGTTCTTATACACAGATGTTGTAGCTTAGACCCTTTTTTACATCATCTAAGTTGTTTGTATTGTGCCCCCCATCGGTTGAGACACAACATGCTCTTGAATACAGGGTGGGTGTCATGTTTTGAATGATAAATGTACTAAAATGGGAATACAATTTCAATTTAACTTTCAAATGTTGCCACAAAAATTGTTGGAGGTCCACACATACGAGAACGTTGACTTGAATGGGAATATGTTGTTTTAAATCAAACTGTCAGTCCTCCATATGAAATCTTTTGAAATTATAGAAATATAGATAAAGGAATAGACATGACCACCCACCGTTGACCACCCACCATTGATATTCAACAGTGGGTGGATCGTCGGTCATCTTTGTGGTAGTAATTAGAGGCTAACATTTCAATACAATTACAATTCCAAAGGTGTAGCAGCTAAATTGCTGTGGTCTTAAGGGATAGGTCCATTCTATTAATTATATTTACACGATTGAAATGACACTCACCCTGTATTCAAGAGCATGTTGTGTCTCAACCGATAGCTGTTCGAGGTTTAAAAATGACACGGT
Source organism: Brachymystax lenok tsinlingensis (assembly GCA_030435695.1). NCBI lineage: Eukaryota > Metazoa > Chordata > Actinopteri > Salmoniformes > Salmonidae > Brachymystax > Brachymystax lenok. Next base: position 72,354,329 of record CM059814.1, read on the forward strand.
GGTGAGTGGTGGTACTCAAACATTTTTTTAATTAGTGCCAATATTTTGATAATAAAACATTTAATTTAGAGAATAAAGTCAACATCAAGACTATAAAGTCAACATTTTGACAATAAAGTCACAGTTATATTTCAAGACTAAGTGGTTTCTGTTTAAGTGGTTTCTGAAAATGGTGGTTTCCATTTTGCTCTATGACCCCCACAAGCCCCAAACGACTCGCCTGAAGTCAGTATGCACCAACTTTTGTTTGTAGCATCCAAACTAATGTGATCCCACTGTGGAAAGGGGAGATTATCACAAACTCAATGAGGTTCTCTGTTTTGCTATACAACCCCACAAGTGTCATGGAACTCGTCTGAAGGTAACAGGTACCGGATTAAAAACATTTATGGAAGCATGGAGATAGATGTTAATTGCATGTGTCCCTGGCGCCCTGTTGCTGTATGCGCCATTGTTGAAATGCCTGCGTTAGATGACTGGTGAAACTATGCTGTAGTAACAAGGAAATCCTTGCTCTTTTAGCAAATAATAACCACATTATTATAGGCATTAGGACCTGGAAAAGGTTGTGCCACAGATTGGGTATTTTCAGAAGGAGGAACCAGCTGGACTGTATGAGGTATTTCATCCAAGTCTGTGTGGTTACAGACATAGGTAGGGGCGGGTTGTGTGTGTATGCAGGTGTGTGTGTGTGTGTGGTGGGAGGGTAAAAGAATGGTCTTACCAAACATATTGTCATCACTCTAATGATTTAATACACTCGTTCAAACAGGCGTCACTGCGCACACACTCTCTCACACCCACACACACATTTCCCTCAAGACTATAGACATACACTCAAATCAAATCAAATTTTATTTGTCACATACACCTGTTTAGCAGTGCGTTATGAGCTATAACTTTAACTATAAAATATCTTGACACTGTCACCGACTGAGAAGAGACCTGGGGTTGAGGCCCTGTCTGTCACTGACTGTGAAGAGACGTGGGTTGAGTCCCTGTCTGTCACTGACTGAGAAGAGACGTGGGGTTGAGTCCCTGTCTGTCACTGACTGAGAAGAGACGTGGGGTTGAGTCCCTGTCTGTCACTGACTGAGAAGAGACGTGGGGTTGAGTCCCTGTCTGTCACTGACTGAGAAGAGACGTGGGTTGAGTCCCTGTCTGTCACTGACTGAGAAGAGACGTGGGGTTGAGTCCCTGTCTGTCACTGACTGAGAAGAGACGTGGGGTTGAGTCCCTGTCTGTCACTGACTGAGAAGAGACGTGGGGTTGAGTCCCTGTCTGTCACTGACTGAGAAGAGACGTGGGGTTGAGTCCCTGTCTGTCACCGACTGAGAAGAGACCTGGGGTTGAGGCCCTGTCTGTCACTGACTGTGAAGAGACGTGGGTTGAGTCCCTGTCTGTCACTGACTGAGAAGAGACGTGGGGTTGAGTCCCTGTCTGTCACTGACTGAGAAGAGACCTGGGGTTGAGTCCCTTTCAGTCTGCCCTCCCAATTCACTACAATGTTCTGCTGTGTATCCTAGGCAAACACCATGCAAGAAATATGTGCATAATAACAACTATTAACGACCTTATCCATGGTGCTTTACCAACAGTAGTATTTCACCCTTATTGCAACGATCCTATCCAACTAACAACTATAGGCAAGTAGGCTACGTGAGCACACCCAATGAAACAAATGATCTTGGGATCCTGGAGACCGGAAGCTATGCGTGGGTTTGTGTTCCATGTCAAGCTGCTTTCCAAATTTGCTTCAACACCGTTATTTTGCAGCCCATTATAAACCTATAGTGGCCCACTAGATTGAGTACCCTAGGCTAATCGTAAGTTACAGTGGGCAAGTGAAAGTAAATTATAGGCCTATCAAACGGCTGCGGGTGAAATGAACAATGAAGCGTGATTTTACGAAAACGTGTCTGTGAGAGGATAAGCAATTCAAGGACCACTCTAGCATGCGCAAAGCAGCTAATTTCCGTCGCTGTTTGAATATATTTATGTGTGGATTCTCCCTTTCACACACACACTACATGTTAATGTTTTAAATGTACACTACCGTTTAAAAGCTTGGGGTCACTTAGAAATGTCCTTGTTTTTGAAAGAAAGCAAATTTTCTGTCCATTACGATAACATCAAATTGATCAGAAATACAGTGTAGACATTGTTAATGCTGTAAATGACTATTGTAGCTGGAAACTGACAATTTTTTTATGGAATATCTACATAGGCGTATAGAGGCCCATTATCAGCAACCATCACTCCTGTGTTCCAATGGCACGTTGTGTTAGCTAGTCCAAGTTAATAATTTTAAAAGGCTAATTGATCATTAGAAAACCCTTTTGCAATTATGTTAACACAGCTGAAAACTGTTGTTCTGATTAAAGAAGCAAAAAAACAGAGTTTCTTTAGACTAGTTGAGTATCTGGAGCATCAGCGTTTGTTGGTTCTATTACAGGCTCAAAATGGCCAGAAACAAAGAACTTTCTTCTGAAACTTGTCAGTCTATTCTTGTCTCAGAAATGAAGGCTATGCCATGCGAGAAATTGCCAAGAAACTGACAATCTGGTACAATGCTGTGTACTACTCCCTTCACAGAACAGCACAAACTGGGTCTAACCAGAATAGAAAGAGAAGTGGGAGGCCCCGGTGCACAACTGAGCAGGAGGACATGAGAGTGTCTAGTTTGAGAAACAGACGCCTCACAAGTCCTCAACTGGCAGGATCATTAAATAGTACCCGCAAAACACCAGTCTCAACGTCAACAGTGAAAAGGCGACTCCGGCATGCTGGCCTTCTAGGGATGCTGGCCTTCGAAGGCATCTGTATCTCAAACTAGACACTCTAACGTACTTGTCCTCTTGCTCAGTTGTGTACATTTCTAAGTGACCCCAAACTTTTGAACAGTAGTGTATGTAAATTGTAAAGTATTTTATCTGTAATGTCTTTTTCGTTAAGCGTCGGACCCCAGTAAGATTAGCTGTCGCCATTGTCGTCAGTTAATGGGGATCCTAATTAATATAAAATACATCTAAATCTAAATAATAGGCCTATAATGAGGCTACTTCTTTGGTAGTGTACATAAAACATGCCACTAGGCCAAAATGTGTAATTTAACCTTTAGTTTCGACATATAGGCTGTTGGCCTAGCTGTTACTTTATAGGATACTATACAAGGGGTTGGCATACGCAGGGGATTGAGGATAACATTGTAGCGAATTTGAAGGGCACCATGACAGGGACTGATGCACGCAATTCATGTCTCTTCGCAGTCTGAAAACGCACCATGGACATTTGAATGGTATTGCTTTGGGGATACCGTGTGTGTGCGTGTGCATGAGTGCGCAGCACAGTGGCGCCTGTTTAAACGGGTGTATTAGACCCCCCCTACACGCACAGACAAACATCCTGCATACACACAACCCACGCGTTTCTACAATAGAAGTCGGAAGTTTACATACACCTTAGCCAAATACATTTAAACTCAGTTTTTCACAATTCCTGACATTAAATCCTAATAAAAATTCCCTGTCTTAGGTCAGTTAGGATCACCACTTTATTTTAAGAAGGTGAAATGTCAGAATAATAGAAGAGAGAATGATTTATTTCAGCTTTTATTTCTTTCATCACAGTGGGTCAGAAGTTTACATACACTCAATTAGTATTTGTTAGCATTGCCTTTAAATTGTTTAATGTGGGTCAAACGTTTTGGGTAGCCTTCCACAAGCTTCCCACAATAAGTTGGGTGAATTTTGGCCCATTCCTCCTGACAGAGCTGGTGTAACTGAGTCAGGTTTGTAGGCATCCTTGCTCGCACACGCTTTTTCAGTTCTGCCCACACATTTTCTATAGGTTTGAGGTCAGAGCTTTGTGATGGCCACTCCAATACCTTTGTTGTCCTTAAGCCATTTTGCCACAACTTTGAAAGTATGCTTGAGGTCATTGTCCATTTGGAAGACCCATTTGCAACCAAGCTTTAACTTCCTGACTGATGTTGACTGACTGTCTTGAGATGTTGCTTCAATATATCCACATAATTTTCCTGCCTCATGATGTCATCTATTTTGTGAAGGGCACCAGTTCCTCCTGCAGCAAAGCACCCCCACAACATGATGCTGCCACCCCCGTGCTTCACGGTTGGGATGGTGTTCTTTGGCTTGCAAGCCTCCCCCTTTTTCCTCCAAACATAACAATGGTCATGATGGCCAAACAGTTCTCTTTTTGTTTCATCAGACCAGAGGACATTTCTCCAAAAAGTACGACCTTTGTTCCCATGTGCAGTTGCAAACCGTAGTTAGGCTTTTTTATGGCGGTTTTGGAGCAGTGGCTTTTTCCTTGCTGACTGGCCTTGCAGGTTATGTCGATATAGGACTCGTTTTACTGTGGATATAGGTACCTTTGTACCTGTTTCCTCCAGCATCTTCACAAGGTCGTTTGCTGTTGTTCTAGGATTGATTTGCACTTTTCGCACCAAAGTATATTCATCTCTAGGAGACATAACGCGTCTCCTTCCTGAGCGGTATGAAGGCTGCGTGGTCCCATTGTGTTTATACTTGCGTACTAATGTTTGTGCAGATGAAAGTGGTACGTTCAGGTGTTTGGAAATTGCTCCCAAGGATGAATCAGACTTGTGGAGGTCTGCAATGTTTTTCTGAGGTCTTGGCTGATTTCTTTAGATTTTTACATGATGTCAAGCCAAGAGGCACTGAGTTTGAAGGTAGGCCTTGGAATTGATCCACAGGTACACCTCCAATTGACTCAAATGATGTCAATTAGCCTATCAGACGTTTCTAAAGCATGACATAATTTTCTGGAATTTTCCAAGCTGTTTAAAGGCACTGTCAACTTAGTGTATGTAAACTTCTAACCCACTGGAATTGTGATATAGTGAATTAGAAGTGATTTTTTGGAAAAATGACTTGTGTCATCCACAAAGTAGAGATTGTAACCGACTTGCCAAGACTATAGTTTGTTAACAAGAAATTTGTGGAGTGGTTGAAAAACAGGTTTTAATGACTCCAACCTAAGTGTATGTAAATGTGTGACTTCAACTGTATGTAGCCACAAGGACTTGGATGAAATACCTCATCCATCTGTGTGGTTCCTCCTTCTATAAAGACCCAATCTATGGCACAACCTCTTCCAGGTCCTAATACCTATAATATTATGGTTATTGTGTGCTAAAATAGCTAATACTTCCCAATTCTAAAGTATAGTTTCACCAGTCATCTAACCCAGGCATTTCAAGGGTGGCTTGTACAGCAACAGCGAACAAGGGAGACATGCAATTAATAACCAAAATCCCATACTTTAATCTTGAAATATAACTGACATTGTCGACTTTATTCTCTAAATTAAATGTTTAGTTTATTCTGAAATATTGCCACATTATTCTCGAAATATTGCAACTATTTTCCAAGTACCACCACCCATCACCATTTCTAAAGAAATTCTCTTTACTTGGCCCTAATACTCTTCCATATTTAAATGACATAAATATCAACCATTTATCTTTTTCAGTGATAAGCACATGGATGTCTCATGGCATGGTGGGGTATGCAAAATGGGTCAAATTTTAGCACCTTTATCTTCTGAATGTTTTGGCATACAGGTAAAACAAGTTATTTTCTGATCATTTCTTCCATAGGCAAACATGTATGGAAAGTTTTGTTTCAATCAAAAGGGATGCTGTCAAAAAGGGATTGAATTCAAATGTATTTACCCAGAGGCTACATCAATAAACATAAAGTTCCTTGTTGGGAAAGAATAAAAAGAAGCCTAAGCTATTACAAAGCAACCAGCTACCCCCCAAGCCTTTGACAATTAGAGACACTACTTCATGAATTTTCTGTTGGTGATATAAACAAAATTCAAAATATCTGTCAATACACCAAAGCTTACAGTTGGGAAGCATATGGAGCAGCCGATAGAGCAGACTTAGCTCACCCCTCAGCTTTGTATAGCATGGTACAGTATTTCCTGTCTGTCCAGTCGTATTATGGAATAGGTGTCATATCACTGCAGACGTGTTGCAAGCCTCTCCACCTTCACACCGCCGTCATGACAGAGGTAGAGGTAGGTCACCCCAAGGCTTATCCAGACCTGTGTAAAGCTCTCTAATCTCTTCCCTTCTCTGTCTCTTCCTCCTCTTTTGCTCTCTCCCTCTATTACCCTCTCGCTCCTTTTTCCTGTCTAATCCTTTGTTCTCTCCCTCTGGCTCTCTCTGTCTAGCTCTCTCCCTGTTAGCCCTCTATCTAGCTCTCTCCCTCTCTCCCTCTCTGTTGTCCTTAGCAACCTATGACTGTGCATGTTGATGCAACAGTACAGTGAATCCCACAGTAATAAACAGACAGGAGGCAGCAGCAATGGTGGTAGAGTAAAGTATGTTATATCACTATCTGAATGAACGTTGCTGAGGGCGTTTCAGTTTGGTACCGTGGTGCGTTTGTGAGACTTCCACAAAATCTGTCAGTATAAAGAAGATCACTTTCAGAAAAAAGTATTCTCAGTCGTAAATAGAGCATACCAGAATGAATAAAGATAAATGCTACGTCCAGTGAATTGACATTATTTACAGAGTACGTAGACTTCCCCATGTGGACAATTGACTGATTATGAGTAGCGAAGCAGATAGCATTATTCTGCACACTTACCCCCTTTTAAACCAGTCAATTAACTCTTACGCACCATACCTGTCTGCATAATTGTGTCCCCAGTGCTTAATGATCTGAATAAATTTAGGGAGATGAAGCCTGAATCTACCAGATGATAAAATAAGTTCCATCTGGTTGACATTAGATATTGATGTCTAATAAAAGACAAGATGCCTCAGCGCAGTATTAATTCAGAAGTAAAGTGACCCAGGAGCTCAATCTTGAAAGCTTGATTAAAACTTAAGAGGGAAAAGGGACCGGAATAGAATTCCAAAAAGATGTAGCCAAGTGTCTTTTCAACTCGGATTAATTCACTGATGTACTGCAAGTTATACCCCTCTCCATTTTAATCACTATGTCTCCTGTATATACTCTAACTTCCAAGTTCTACTGCAGGTGACAGTACAGTGCAAGATCATGTCCTAGTCACAATAATCATGTCCAAGTCACAATAATGTCCTCAGAGCTCTTCAGATCCCACTGGAGTGCTGAGAACCCTAGATGTATTCCTGGTTCAATGCATTTTGTCTGTGTCCTGGAAAAACCTTGTGTCTCACTTTTTGTTGATTTTGAGTTTCATAACTCTAGGACTAAGGTTAGTCATTTAAAATTCCTTAACTTCCATTAATATTGTTTTTTTTCAATTCCTGAGATGCATACATTTTTATCCAGGATTTCCTACCTAGTCTGACACCTTTCCCTAGAACACACACTTCCTTGACAGATGTCTCCATCATATAACTCACACTCATCACACATCACAGATGTATTTAACCGAGTGAGCTCAACTGATGCAAGCTGGTAGAGTCATTACAGTTGTCAGTGGATGAGGCACTGGCATGTTTACAGTGTCAAAGTGAATGATATCTGTCATTAGTTCCCCAACATCATAGTTCACAAATCCTGTCTTTACAAAAATACATTGGTCAGGGTCAGCTACCTCCATGGCAGCGATACAAAGTATTTGCGTGCTGTTCATGATGCTCAGGTCTGCTTAAAGAGGCAGACCTTTTCAATGGATAAGATGGCTCTCCCTGAGACTCTAATTGGATACCTCATACATGATACGCGTCCCAAATGACAACCTATTTCCCATGTAGAGCACTACTTTTGATCTGGGCTTTTGTCAAAAGAAGTGCACTAAATAGAGAGTAGGGTGCAGTTTGGGATGTAGTGTAAGATTATACTCTCTACACAGCAGCGATAGAGTTAACCGAGGCTAAGAAGAGGGAACCTGACCCAATTGCTGTATCCTCTGATCCAAGGATCCACGTGGACTGGACGTGGTCATCCCATGCAAACAGGGTAATTTGAATACGTTAGGATTGTACGTTAGGATTCAGAGAATATTGAGGTATATTGAATCAGTGAGGGTGAATGATGCCTCGTCATTGTTAAACACTGATCCAAGCACAGTGTTCGGTGAAAATGCAATAAGGCTGACCTTGGGAGGTATCAGACAAACCACGTGCATTCAGGTCCCCATCAATGCGGTGATGCAGGCATTATTCACAGCACTTTACAGCAGTTCCCACTCTCATAACTTATTACAGTTTGAGAATAATAGAATCGTCTTGGATTGTGTGAAAAAGGGCAAAACATTCTCACACCCACTCTCCCTCCCTCCCACTCACCCACCCAGGTCTCTCTCTCGCTCTCTCTCTATCTCTCTCTCTCCTCATTCAGAACAGTCACTGAACTTGTTTTTGTAATATGTTCAGTTTAGATGCCTTATCACTGTATCCTAATACCAGCGGGTCACTGCAATGCTTATGGATCACCATTGGACTAAAATATGTTTTAGTCCCAAGTCATTTCTGTGTGAAGTTCACAGGTAACTGAACTACGTCTTTCATGTTCAACACTCAAAGAACACACTATTGTTCCATCAACACACCTTAAAGCCTTATTCTAAAATTGAGTAAATGTTTTTTCCCCTCATCAATCTACACACAATACTCCATAATAACAAAGCAAAAACAGATTGTTAGAAATGTTTGCAAATGTAATAAATAAAAAAAAAACATATACTTATTTACATAAGTATTCAGACCCTTTGCTATGAGACTTGACATTGAGGGGAAGGGTACCCAAACAATTCTGCATCATTAAAGGTCCCCAAAAACACAATGGCCTCCATCATTCCTAAATGGAAGAAGTGTGGAACCACCAAGACTCTTCCTAGAGCTGGCTGCCCGGGCCAAACTGAGCAGTATGTGGAGAAGGAAGTTGACCAAGAACCCGATGTTCACTCTGACAGAGATCTAGAGTTCCTCTGCGGAGATGGGAGAAACTTCCAGAAGGACAACCATCTCTGCAGTAATCCACCAATCAGGCCTTTATGGTAGAGTGGCCAGCCACTCCTCAGTAAAAGGCACATGACAGCCCGCTTGTAGTTTGCCAAAAGGCACCTAAAGGACTCTCAGACCATAAGAAACAATATTCTCTGGTCTGATGAATCCAAGATTGAGCTCTTTGACCTGAATGCCAAGTGTCACGTCTGGAGGAAACCTGGCACCATCCCTATGGTGAAGCATGGTGGTGGCAGCATCATGCGCCCCACTGCTCCCTAAGTAGTTTTAACTGCGAATGAGTGTCTATGGATCAAACACAAAACCTTTCCATCAAAAAGCCATCAGATGTGCCTTTTGTAGAAGAGAGCCACAAAGTGGACGTGAAAAGCTCAGTGGAGTGTTTGTAAAATAAAGCCTTGGCTGGGCACTCTGACCCTTGGCTAGGAAGAACAGAACTCTTTCATGTCCCCCATTAAAAAAAAGATTGTGCCTTAAATATCCACAAATATCCCCCCCCCACCCCACCTTGGGTTGTGCCGTGGCGGAGATCTTGTGGGCTATACTCGGCCTTGTCTCAGGATGGTAAGTTGGTGGTTGAAGATATCCCTCTATTGGTGTGGGGGCTGTGCTTCGGCAGAGTGGGTGGGGTTTATATCCTGCCTGTTTGTCCCTGTCCGGGGGTATCGTCGGACGGGACCACAGTGTCTCCCGCCCCCTCTTGTCTCAGCCCCAAGTATTTATGCTGCAGTAGTTTATGTGTCGGGGGGCTAGGGTCCGTCTGTTATATCTGGAGTATTTCTCCTCTCTTATCCGGTGTCCTGTGTGAATTTAAGTATGCTCTCTCTAATTATCTCTCTCTCTTTCTTTTTTCTCTCTCTCTCTCTCTCTCTCTCTCTCTCTCTCTCTCTCTCTCTCTCTCTCTCTCTGAGGACCTAAGCATTAGGACCATTCCTCAAGGCCTACCTGGCCTGATGACTCCTTGATGTCCCCAGTCCACCTGGCCGTGCTGCTTCTCCAGTTTCAACTGTTCTGCCTGTTTTATGAACATTTTAAAATCTTGTCCATGTTCTGTTATAATCTGCACCTGGCACAGCCAGAAGAGGACTGGCCACCCCTTAAAGCCTGGTTCCTCTCTAGGTTTCTTCCTAGGTTTTGGCCTTTCTAGGGAGTTTTTCCTAGACACTGTACTTTTACACCTGCATTGCTTGCTGTTTGGGGTTTTAGGCTGGGTTTCTGTACAGCACTCTGTGACATCAGCTGATGTAAGAAGGGCTTTATAAATACATTTGATTTGAAATAGCAATTACATTGAAGCAATATCGGCCATGCATTATAAATGGTACGCTAGTATAGACATTGGAACTTAACCTGTCAGCTTTAACACGTTGTTTCTAAGCAACTGCTCATGCCACATTTAAAAGTTAACTTCATTACTTTCACACACTCACAATAGTTCATGTCCCCATTGAAAAGTCTGTTGCGAAAACTGCTTTTCCCTGATTGGCATGTTCTCCCTGGGCCTTCTAATTAGTCTGTTAATTGCCCTTACTCCCCAAAATGCATCTGAGAATTCAAATGATATTCCACCCAAATGAGACCCTCGTATGTTTCGTTCATTGGGTCGCAGCTGTTGCTTAAACTTAGTGCGATGGAATTCAGATTTTTATTTATTTATCTGTAAATGGCCTTTTACTGTAAAGACGTAAATAAAAAATGTGTAAAAACATAATTCTGTTTAAATGTGTTGATATATAGAAAATATTCCCCTTTGTGTAATGCGTTGGGGAATACTATAATTTAGTATGACTTGTACAGTACTGTAGCTCTTTCAGGCTCTAGTTCAGATTTCCTTCTCATACATTTTAGTCTTTGTTGTATTCATCTATTCTTGCTGTGGATAAGTATTTATGGCAAGGTCAAAGCTAATGTTAATCTGATGGAGGACAATAGTGCATAGTTCTGAGTAGGTCACTTTGGATTGCATAGGAGGGAGTCATGTGACCGACATCTCAGTCACCTGAGTTAGGAGGTCAACTGACTGTTGGGCTGAACAAAAGAAAAATACAACTGCAGAGCCCAGCCCATCACCTCCCTCCCTCAGACGTCAGAGTGACAGAGATGGATTTGGGTGGCGACCTCGTGATGGACTACCGGGGCTGTCCGGGAGGTTTTACTGTGACGCCAAGCTGTTTGATGTCCTATAGTCTTGGCTCAACTCCAGACCAGCAAACGCATCCCGGGCCTCGGATTCTCAAAAGCCATTAATGTCGCTAATCTGATTCAGAGGGGTTGGGTTAAATGCAGAAGATTCATTTTGGTTGAATGCATTCAGTTCTGCAACTGACTAGGTATCCCCTTTTCCCTTCCCTAATTATTTGTGGAAAAATACACAACTTTGGTCTTGGTGTCTGGTTCTAATCCACTTTTAATTAAACGGTCACTCTCAGAATCTGTGGTTCTCTCTTTAATGTGTTTTATCCAAACACAAAAGCTCAAATAAACCAGGCACGCACGCGCGCACACACACACACACCACTCTTTGAAAGGAGGAGCGTTCTTTCTTGATTCAGATAGCTGCCTCTAAATTCATTCACAATTCAGGGAGCCCTCTCATATTTCATCTACAGGAGGAAATGTTTCATTGTTTAATCCTAGAAAGCTTTTGAAAGATTACATATCGCTTCTTTCATAAAGACACCATTAGTGTCTTGGGAGTAATGGAAGCCACTAATTTGATGGTTTGACCTTAAGCTATTCATCAGCTTGGAGGGTAGACGAAATGGATGTTGTCAGAGTTCACATTATCATTTGGCCACAGGACGCTAGAGTTTAATGATGGCATTAAGTAAAACAGCTGCAAAGAAAATATTGTGAAACAAAAGACTGACAAAATGGGGCTTTGGTAATGTGTAGATGTACTAAAGTGTACTATAGTCTACTGATTCTTAGAATCCAACCATGCTGTGGTGGTAAAGAGCCAATGACTAAGTCTGATCAAGAATGAGAGAACTATACTGAACACAAATATAATCGCAACATGTAAAGTGTTGGTGCCATTTTTCATGAGCTGAAATAAAGATCTAAGAAATGGTCTATATGCAGAAATAATGTATTTCTCTCAAATTTTGTTCACTAATTTGTTTACATCCCTTTCAGTGAGCATTTCTCCCATCAACCTGACAGGTGTGGCATATTAAGAAGCTGGTTAAACAGCAAGATCATTACACAGGTGCATCTTGTTCTAGGGACAATAAAAGGCCGCTCTAAAATGTGCTGTTCTGTCACAAAACACAGTGTCACAGATGCCTCAAGTTTTGAGGGTGGCATGCAATTTGGAATGCTGACTCCACCAGAGCTGTTCCCAGAAAACGTAATGTTCTCTACCATAAGCCACTTCCAACATAATTTTATAGAATTTAGTAGTACGTCCAACCAGCTACACAACTGCAGACCACATGTAACCACGCCAGCCCAGGACCTCTACATCCGGCTTCTTCACCAGCGGGATCGTCTGAGAACAGCCACATGGACAGCTGATGAAACTGAGGAGTAATTATGTCTGTAATAAAGCCCTTTTGAGGGGAAAATCTAATTCTGATTGGATGGGCCTGGCTCCCCAGTGGGTGGGCCTATGCCCTGCCAGGCCCACCCTGTGCCCCTGCCCAGTCATGTGAAATCCATAGATTAGGGCCTTATTAATTTATTTCAATTGACTGATTTCCTTATATGAACTTTAACTCAGTAAAATTGTGACAATTGTTGCATGTTGCATTTATATTTTTGTTCAGTGTACTCTGTCAAACCCTGGAGTGTGGTATGTAAAACATCTTAAGCTCAATGGCTTGAAAAATCCCCGACAACAAGATGGCACAAAGATAATGTCAAGATTAATATGCCCTCTGAGGCAATTCAGCAAAAGACAATAGAAGTCAGAAGTTGTTATTGGCATTCTTGCTGGCGACCTACAGGGTAAAATGATATTAGCACAGGTGCCCACACAAAGAGGAGCTGCTGAAGTGGTAACTAATCTGATCCTAAATCTGAACAAATCAATTAGTAATTGAGGCATATTTATAAATCCCCATTCAGCTGCCTGGGTGTTTTGTAGCATGAACACTTTTGTGAATTAATTTGTGGTGTCTAATGGCAGGAAATTAATCAAACCAGAAATGTTCATAAATAGGTTATTTTTGTTTTGTAAAGGCTACATTGTAATTTGTGAAGTAAATTGAGTCTTTTTTTTGCTATTCCAGGAATATATTTCAGTGAATGTTTTTGTATGATATGTTTGCTAAAAACACTTAAATTGGTTCGCTTTTATGATTGGTGTCAAGGATCCCTCCGGAACTTATATTACGCACACCTGGCCCCTATTCCCAATGATTAGTAATTGTATAAGTGTGCCCTTTCACCATTGTCCGGTCGATTAATGTTACAATGTCCATTGGTGCGTGTGAGTACCTGTGCTGTGTGTTTTGGGCTTTCATGCACTTGTGGATTGATCAGATGATTACGGGTCTCGTCCCGTGTGTTAATCATTGTGCGCTAGTGTTATTTATTTGAGGTACTCCTCGCTCTTTTGTTTGGGTTTCAACCATGTGTTTTGTATACGTGTTTGTTTGGTCTTCGTCCCCGTGCCTTTACATGGCACGCCGTAATTTGGTGCTTAATAAAAACCCATATTACGCATTCCTGCGCTTGTCTCCCAATCATTCATGCCAACGTGACAGTTGGCTTATGATACAACGCAAACGAAGATACCATACAAACAAATAATTTTGTTATTCAAATGTCCTCGCTCTGCAGGAACAATTCAATATGTAACTCATTGATTTAATCTAATGAAACCAAATCTATAGCCCAACGGCATATACACAGCCTGACTCTTGGTGCCTCAATTAATACACACAAATCCACAAAAATACGGTGCAGTAGATTCACTATCAAAGTTTACAAAGGGTAGTAGTATAACTATCTCTCAAAAGCTTGCAGTTTTATAACATCACCCATTCATTGTCAGTGTTTTCTCAGCTGTCCAATTACATAAGCAGTGTCCTTCCTTCTGAGCCTGAGGCGGAGCCCGACCTAGCCAGTAAACTCAGAGGACTTTGAGACGTTCGTAGTCCCGTTCATCATTAGTGCTAGCGTCCACCGAGGCCACCTCGCTCACCACCACCACCCCGGCATGATGAATCCCCACCCATTCAAAGAGTAATTTAAACACAGCCCGCGTCTCGCCATTTTCTCGTCCTGACAGTCCGGACCCGCGTTCAGTGGGGGCTCCTCTTCGCTCATCTAATCTCTGGGACTTGGAACAAGAGGAATTGATAGACGCGCAGAGGGCTATATAATGTAGTGTAGTCATTGCAGGCCCTTGCAGTGCCACAGAACGTAGCTTTAAAATGATGTAGTACACGGGACCTTGTGATCTCACCGATCAAATGAGATTCCCCCAACCCCGCTAAAGAGAAGAAATGGAGTCTAACTTAACTGCAACAGTGGAGAGCTACTCCTTCACTGTCCTCTGGGTTACTATATCTCAGTCCACTGATCTACACTCAACTTGTACACACGTCAAAGTCTGATGAGAGGTAGGAGTTACCATCTATTGCATTAGCAATAGGGTCACTGTGGGTCACCTCTAGTGTTACACTTTATGGTCGAAGTGTGTCACTGAGGTATAAACCACTGAACCCGATCTCCATATTGCTCAACTACATTGGGTCTTAATAATGGGTTATTAATGGGTTTCCATTTTGTTTATTGGCCCATTGCCTTTAAGATATCTTCCAACCCAAATAAGAAAATTTTACCGTAAACCCTCACAATAAACATAATTTATAGAGCAAACCAATATGGCCACAATCTTCTCTGCTCTTGCACAACTGAGACTTTTCATCAGTTTCCTTATTCAATTCCCCTGTCGCATCTAATCTAATTCACTAATGCCTTTGAAAAAGTGTCATAATAACACTGAGGCAGAACGAGTACGTTTTTGAGCCTTTTGATGGTTCCTTCGCATCAATTATTATGATTTTCTTGAATCTCTCAGGATTATCTGTTGTAGTGACATTTAAAGTGCAATTTCCAAGATTGCGACAAATCCTAATTGAGTGCTTTCTCAAGCCTCGATTTAGACTCATTTCAGAGAAGTAAGCATAAGTCGAGCAGCACATGTTGATATCTCATTCAGAGCGCTAGAAAAGGGGTTCGTTCTGACACATCCATTTCAGAAACTACCAACAACTAAAAGGCAAAACAAGTAGCAAACAGTAACAATTAGAAAATAAAGTTTTAGTTACTAGATGAGAGTTCATGATTGAATGTTCTCTTCATGTCTTTCTTTTTAAATGAGTTATTGCATTTATTTTGTACAGGGTGACCTACTGAATAGTATCTTGACTGAAGTTGTATAGCCTCTGTTTGACGATGTGGGATGGGTGAGATTGGATCTGTAGTAGGGCTACATACAGTCTCAGCTTGCTTCTCTTTGAATGAGGCCTTTGAAAATCCCTATAGGCAGCCAGTTATGTGTGTGAAGGCAAGGCTGAGACCAGTGGAGCACCTGATCTCAGAACAGCGGGTATACCCATACAGATTGGCTTGGTGCTGGGAGACTGTGCTCACTTCAAGAGTACCTAGACATGTACTGTATGGTGCCTGAGTAGTAGTACAGTAATGAGAAAAAACTCCCATCCATTTCTTCCTCCACACTTCTCTTGGTACTGCACTATAATGATCCTCCTCCATAATCACTAGGGTTGACTCTTTGCATAATTGTGAGCAGGCCGCAGGTTAACAATTTGGTTCCATATTCTACACTTTGGTTTGCAGGTTTATGTATAAATATAAGCCACTGTTCAGAAAACACTGGATGTATTCTGTGTATTACGGCCTTATTACTCACAAGGCAAAGGTACGATTTGCAGAGGTCGAATGCCACACTTAATGTACTGTACCTGGACTTAATACAAACCTGCACCACGATAGCATCAGTTACATTTGCATTGCACAAACAACTATATCCTTAATGTCCGTAGGGGCCATTTCCAAGTTCCTTGTGTGTTTGCATAAACATTGCCCGTAAATCATGTGCTTTCCCCTTCCAATCTCACCTGCTTTGTTTTTGCATAACATAGCCCACTGGGCTCATAGATCATGATGGGATAAAAACACCAATCCATTCTGGTGGCAAAGACGGGGATGAGGATTCGGCCGCTCAGTCCGTGCCCTTCACCTCAATTCTGTATATCAGCTGAGAAACCAACGCAATTTCCCTTCGTTTATGAGACTGCTGCATACAATTTGAGACCTAGTCAACCCCTGCTCTGTTTTACTGCTTACCCTAGCCAAATGAAAATCTATCTGTGGGAACGCTCTCTCGGAAATTACTTGTACTCAGACACCCATCAATGTTACCCTATAGGTTTTTATCAACACTAATACTTTACTGTCAAGCTGCAAAAGCAAAAATTGCATTGTGCCGGAATGTTTACACATTTGTTTTTCCCTCTGAGGGAAAAAGTTACTTTGCAGTCGTTCAAAGTCGCTCCAGAAGAGGAGAACAAAGTAGATTTCTGGGCAGGCTGAGGCTATTGTTTGGAAACATATTCTGTCTTTGTTTCCCGCTTTTCTTTGCATCTGACATGAATTTGACAACCGATGTCTCTGATCTGTATGTTTTTTTTCTTTCCTCTCCGTGTCTCATGCTCTCTCAGTGATGCTAAATAAATGATCACAAGTGGAGAACACAAACCAACCACGCTGTAATGGGGATTCTCAGATGCTGCGTTCAGCTTTTATCTGCTATACACCATTACCACAGGCAATTTTGTTCATTGTATAATGGTCAGTTGAAATTAAAGGAGCCGTTGCGTAAGATATAATACTTTAAAGAGTATTTCAACGAGTGTAATCACAGTAGGGACTGTTCCTGCAATCAAAGTAAATTGTTACCTGTCAATAATTTCACAGTAATAGCGCCAATTGTACAGCTGCTTGTAAATCAGCTTATTTAGACTGAGGCGAGGAAAACGAAGCTTACGAACATGCGATATTGAGACATTGGGATGGTGCCGCAACATGTGCTTTGAAATGTACACGGAGTGTACAAAATATTAGGAACACCTTCCTATTACTGCGTTGCACCACCTTTTTCCCTCAGAACAACCTACATTCGTTGGGGCATGAACTCTACAAGGTGTCGAAAGCGTTCCACAGGGATGCTGACCCATGTTGACTCCAATGCTTCCCACAGCTGTGTCAAGTTGGCTGGATGTACTTTTGTGGTGAACTATTCTTGATACACATGGGAAACTGTTGAATGTGAAAAATCCAGCAGCGTTGCAGTTCTTGACACATTCAAACAGGTGTGCCTGGCATGTACTACCATACCCCGTTCAAACCACTTAAATCTTTTGTCTTGCCCATTCACCCTCTGA
Organism: Brachymystax lenok tsinlingensis; assembly: GCA_030435695.1. Lineage (NCBI taxonomy): Eukaryota > Metazoa > Chordata > Actinopteri > Salmoniformes > Salmonidae > Brachymystax > Brachymystax lenok. The sequence continues at coordinate 72,371,714 of CM059814.1, forward strand.
GTCCATGGCTCAGTTGTCTCAAGGCTTAAAAATCCTTCTTTAACCTGTCCCCTCCCATTCATCTACCCAGATTGAACTGGATTTAACAGGTGACATCAACAAGTGATCATAGCTTTCACCTGGTCAGTCTATGTCATGGAAAGAGCAGGTGTTGTTAGTGTTTTGTACACAGTGTATGTCCAGCATACACATATGCTTGAGTTTTTGCCCACCAAAGGCTCAGGCCTACAGTATGATGGCAACCATCCCCACCTTCTTTTTTTAATTTATTTTATTAGGCCTTTATTAGTTAAGAACAAATTCTTATTTTCAATGACGGCCTAGGAACAGTGGGTTAACTACCTTGCTCAGGGGCAGAGCAACAGATTTTTACCTTGTCAGCTCGGGGATTCGATCTTGCAACCTTTCGGTTACTAGTCCAACACTCTAACCACTAGGCTTCCTGCCACTTTCTTAATCAGGGAGGCATTGGTGTGGTCCAGGCGAGCTGGACAGATGGAGAGGTGAGGCTGCTGGATGATTTCACAACATTTACTGTTTTGAAACAGTGCAAGAAGAAAAACTATTATGCATGTCCCCAATAAAGGTAGCCTAGTCTTTAACCTGCTAAACTGTGTACTGTATATGTCTTTAATTAACTGTACTTGTCTTCTCTGAGCATACTGTTTCTAAGAGATTAAAGCCTTGTTTTCCCCCAAGATTACTTTGCTGTCATCCACGTCTAATGGCTCCACCTCCAAAACATGCTCTCTGACCAGTTATAACAGTAGAAAATAAAGTGTTTGGTATTTTACTATTAGATCTGAAAACAATAACACTGTCTCTTAGGATTAATGTTCACAACATGGGAGGTGTTGTCAGAGACAATTTCAATTTGTGAAAACTTTCATTGATGTGAAAACGGTTGTGTCTAAAAAAGACTATACTTACAAATGTCAAGGTTTCTCCAAGGAGTTCTGAGCTCAGAGCTTAGGTGGCGCGCTAATACCTAGATATTCTAAATATCCTTTATATCATGTCCTTCACCCCCTGCTCACCTCAAAAGTTAGGCCAGGGATAGTATCCCCCTAAACTATCCCTTATACCTTATACTTAAGTCGAACATAAGTCAAAATAAAGTAAAATGTCTAAGCCCTCTAGACCACTGCACATCCAATTACAGTTGATTTAGATGGTGAGGCACCTGTTTCTTACACTGCATTACAACTCATTTACAGGCATGAGGATTGCTTTCCTGTCTGTTTTTATATCCAGAGGAAACATTTTTCTGTTTACTCCCTTCATAATGTGATGAATGAGAGCCGCTTCTGCCGCAGAGGAAATGTACTAAGATATTATTCGGCCAACTTTTGTTTCTATGAAAATATGGCTCGCCAGCCCTACCATCTGTTTGAAATGTTTGTAAGCATTCAGTCTGACATATTGTTTCTGTGAAATTATCCACACATCCCGGTCGGTGTGCTGACTGGAATGGTTGCTGCTCCAAATAAACTCCTTACTGTATATGGCGGCTTGGAAAACAAGACCTAAGTAAATCCCTGGGGACCTGAGGTCAAGTTCTTCAGGGCTTCATCCCTTGAGGGGTTGTTTCACACAGCTCATCTTTGTGAGCTGTCTCTCCTCCCTCTTGTGCTACAGTTTCGACCTTCCCTCTCCAATAGGAACCCTTTTTGGGGGTGTTTTTATTTATTTTTTCCCCACTGCTGCATTTATGTTGACAGTTAATTTAACTGGATCAACGTGTCCAGTTGCCTTGTCTAAGGCAAGGCTTAGTGTGACAAATAGCAGCCGGTAAACTCCAAAGTCCATCTTCTGCCCACTCTGTCTGTGAAGATTAACCTTTCCAACTCTGGTGACAGTGTTTCCATTTCCATAGTGAGCCACGGAGTGAACACAAAGCACAGTTAAGGCCATAGTTCTCCCTAACAAACGTCCACAAGAGACACAATTCCAGAAAAATTTAACAAAAGCCAGCGCCTGGGGGAATTAAAGATAAGTACTGCCATGTCCACTGATTCTACCTCTAAATTATTAGCCACTGAGAGCTGATCTGGCTGTATGTTACTGGTAATACAGGTAAACATGAATGCCATATTACCTGCGCTGACTAAACGTAGACTTGATATGGTATGACAAGTGTATGATGGGAATCCACAGTGACACTTATAGATATAGGCTGAGAATGGGCAATCCTTAATAGCATGGTGACTGCCTCCTCGTGTCAATCAATAAGCACTATTGAAAACGATTGATGCAAGACGGGGTAAATAAAAATGTCTTGGATACTTGGCTGGTACCTTTCTCCACTCCAACCAATGAAGGTCAACATTGCAACACTCATGGAACATTTATCATACTGTTTTGTGATACAATACTGCAGAGCTTAAACACTTTTGTGAAATGTTTTCAGAACTAATATGAAAGCGTTCTTGCTTGATCCTGTGCAATATATCCTGCCCAGTTCAATTTAAAGATACATCACGTAAAAGATTGAGAGCACTTGTTCCAATTCTAAAATAACAGTTACAAAAATGTTATCCTACGGGTTGCGGTGATATGCAACTGTAAGTCATCCTACCTTTTGTACACTTCTAGGGTGTGATTAAGCTGTAAACCACACTATCTACCTAGAAAGTTTTCATCTATATTCTTCATAGCTGTCTATTTAGACCACCACAAACCAATGCTGGCACTAAGACCGCACTCAATTAGCTGAATACGGCCATAAGCAAACAGGAAAATGCTCATCCAGAGACGGTGCTCCTAGTGGCCATGGACTTTAATGCAGGGAAACTTAAATCTGTTTTACCTAATTTCTACCAGCATGTTAAACGTGCTACCAGAGGGAAAAAACTCTAGACCACCTTTACTCCATACACAGAGACACGTGCAAAGCTTCCCTCGCCCTCCATTTGGCAAATCTGACCATTATTCTATCCTCCTGATTCCTGCTTACAAGCTAAAATTACAAGCTAAAAGCACCAGTGATTCGGTCAATAAAAAAGTGGTCAGATGAAGCAGATGCTAAGCTACAGGACTGTAGCTTAGATTGGAATATGCTATGTGATTCTTCCGATGACATTGAGGAGTACACCACATCAGTCACTGGCTTCATCAGTACAGTGCCTTGCAAAAGTATTCATCTCCCTTGGCATTTTTCATATTTTCAGTCCAAATTGGTGAAGTGAAATGAAAAAAATAACATGTTTCAAAAAATAAAAATAAAATAAAAATGGAAAAGTAGTCCGTGCATATGTATTCACCCCCCTTTGCTATGAAGCCCCTAAATAAGATCTGGTGCAACCAATTACCTTCAGAATTCACATAATTAGTTAATTAAATAAAGTCCACCTGTGTGCAATCTAAGTGTCACATGATCTGTCACATGATCTCAGTAAATATACACCTGTTCTGAAAGGCCCCAGAGTCTGCAACACAACTAAGCAAGGGGCACCACCAAGCAAGCGGCACGATGAAGACCAAGGAGCTCTCCAAACAGGTCAGGGACAAAGTTGTGGAGAAGTACAGATCACGGAGCATCATTAAATCAATTATTTAAAAAAATGTAAAGAATATGGCACCACAACAAACCTGCCAAGAGAGGGTCACGCACCAAAACTCAGAGACCAGGCAAGGAGGGCATTAATCAGAGAGGCAACAAAGAGACCAAAGATAACCCTGAAGTAGCTGCAAAGCTCCACAGCGGAGATTGGAGTATCTGTCCATAGGACCACTTTAAGCCGTACACTCCACAGAGCTGGGCTTTACGAAAGAGTGGCCAGAAAAAAGACATTGCTTAAATAAAAAAATAAGCAAACAGACTCCCCAATCATATGGAAGAAGGCACTCTGGTCAGATGAGACAAAAAAATGCTTTTTGGCCATCAAGGAAAATGCTATGTCTGGCGCAAACCCAACACCTCGCATCACCCCGAGAACACCATCCCCACAGTGAAGCATGTTGGTGGCAGCATCATGCTGTGGGGATGTTTTTCATCAGCAGGGACTGGGAAACTGGTCAGAATTGAAGGAATGATGGATGACGCTTTATACAGGGAAATTCTTGAGGGAAACGTCTTCCAGTGATTTGAGACTGGGATGGAGGTTCACATTCAGCAGGACAATTACCTTAAGCATACAGCTAAAGCAACACTTGAGTGGTTTAAGGGAAAACATTTAATGTCTTGGAATGGCCTAGTCAAAGCCCAGACCTCAATCCAATTGAGAATCTGTGGAATGACTTAAAGATTGCTGTACACCAGCAGAACCCATCCAAGGAGCTGGAGCAGTTTTGCCTTGAAGAATGGGCAAAAATCCAAGTGGCTAGATGTGCCAAGCTTATAGAGGCATACCCCAAGAGACTTGCAGCTGTAATTGCTGAAAAAGGTGTCTCTGCAAAGTTTTGACTCTGGGGGCGGGGTGATACTTATGGAATACTTATGCAACCACTATCTTTATAGTTATTTATTTTCTATTAATCTTAATGAAAATTTTATTCCACTTTGCCATTTTGTGTAGATTCTTGATAAAACTACAATTAAATCAATTTGAATCCCACTTTGTAACACAATAAAATGTGAAGAAATCTGAAGGTCTTAATGCTTTAGCAAATGCACACAGGTCTTAAGACACCCTTGCATCAAAATGGTAACTTCAGATAGAATATCTATGGATTAGCGCGCCACCTAAGCTCTGAGCTCAGAACTCCTTGGAGAAACCTTGACATTTGTAAGTATAATTAGCCGGTTGCTTGTTAAGCATAATATAGTCAAGTTTAAACACACCTAACAATACAATTGCTGATAATATGATCGGAACAGAGCCTGCTGGCATTAATGGGGTTTACATTCCTGTAGTTCAAAAATGGGAAAGGAATGATACTGTTGATTGGCCTGTTATGTAGTAGCATGGTTCCTTTGTGATGGTACAGCCTTCTCACTAGCTACTATCTCCACGGTAAAGGGGTTAGAGATCAAGGCTGACTTTTGCTGATACTAATAAAATAAAATAAAATCATATTGTATTTGTCAAATGCGCCAAATACAATAGGTGTAGACCTTACAGTGAAATGCTTACTTAAAAGCCCTTAACCAACAATGCAGTTTTAAGAAAAATACAAAATAATAAAAGTAACAAATAATTAAAGAGCAGCAGTAAAATAACAATAGCGAGGATATATACAGGGGGTACCGGTACAGGGTCAATGTGCGGGAGATCCGGTTAGTCGAGGTAATTGAGGTAATATGTACATGTAGGTATAGTTATTAAAGTCGGCATACACTTCCTGGTAATCTGTCTTGCCCTGCGGCCTTGTGAATGTTGACCTGTTTAAAGGTCTTACTCACATCAGCTGAGGAGAGCATGATCAAACTGTCGTCTGGAATAGCTGATGCTCTCATGCATGTTTCAGTGTTACTTGCCTCGAAGCGAGCATAGAAGTAATTTAGCTCGTCTGGTAGGCTCGTGTCACTGGGCAGCTCTCAGCTGTGCTTCCCTTTGTAGTCTGTAATAGTTTGCAAGCCTTGCCACATCCAACGAGCGTCGGAGCTGGTGTAGTACAATTCGATCTTAGTCCTGTATTGATGCTTTGCCTGTTTTATGGTTCATCAGAGGGCATAGCTGGATTTCTTATAAGCTTCCAGGTTAGAGTTCCGCTCCTTGAAAGCGGCAGCTCTGCCCTTTAGCTCAGTGCCAATTTTGCCTGTAATCCTTGGCTTCTGGTTGGTGTATGTATGTACAGTCACTGTGGGGACTACGTCATCGATGCACTTACAATGGCTTGTGAATGTATTCACCCCCTTGGCAATTTTCCTAATTTGTTGCCTTACAACCTGGAATTCATTTGATTTACACAACATGCCTCCCACTTTGAAGATGCAAAATATTTTACATTGTGAAACAACCAAGAAATAAGAAAACTCTGTGGAGGGAGCTGAAGGTTCGAGTAGCCAAACGTCAGCCTCAAAACCTTAATGACTTGGAGAAGATCTGCAAAGAGGAGTGGGACAAAATCCCTCCTGAGATGTGTGTGCAACAATAGTGTGCAAACCTGGTGGCCAACTACAAGAAACGTCTGACCTCTGTGATTGCCAACAAGGGTTTTGCCACCAAGTACTAAGTCATGTTTTGCAGAGGGGTCAAATACTTATTTCCCTCATTAAAATGCAAATCAATTTATAAAATATTTCACATGCGTTTTTCAGATTTGTTTTGTTGTTATTCTGTCTCTCACTGTTCAAATAAACCTACCATTAAAATTATAGACGGATCATTTCTTTGTCAGTGGGTAAACGTACAAAATCAGCAGGGGATCAAATACTTTTTTCCCTCACTGTAGCTCCATCAAATCAAATGTATTTATAAAGCCCTTCTTACATCAGCTGATGTCACAGAGTGCTGTACAGAAACCCAGCTCCATCCCTTTTCTTTTTATCCTGAAAAATTCCCTAGTGTTTGCTGATGTCAAACATTCCTATGCCATGATGTAGCCACCACCATGCTTGAAAAATAATGAGGCAGTTACTCAGTTACTTTGATTTGCCAAACACAACATATATTTGTATATTTGTATTCTTCTTTTCACTCTGTTGTTTAGGTCATTATTATTGAGTCATTACAACATTGTTGATCCATTCTCAGTTTTCTCCCATCACAGCCATTGAACTTTGTATCTGTTTTAAAATCAACAATAGTGTCATGGTAACATCATTGAGAAGTATCATTCTTGTCCTGCAGCTCAGTTCAGAAGGACGACTGTATCTTTGATGCATCTGGATGGTTTAATATATAATCCACAGAATAATGATTAACTTGATGATGCTTATAGAGATATTCAATGTCTGATTTGTTATAGTTACCAATCTACCAATTATTACTTTTTATGAGGCTTTCAAAAAGCTTCCCTGGCCTTTGAAGTTGAACATGTGCTTGAAATTCAATATATTTTTTACATTTTTATTTAACTAGGCAAGCCAGTTAAGAACAAATTCTTATTTACAATGATGGCCTACCGTGGCCAAACCTGGACAACGCTGGGCCAATTGTGCACCGGAACATGTATTCTAGTGTCAACATTGACTACAAAGTGTACATAGGATCATTTTGGTGATAAAGTCAGTGTCGTCTAAAACGGAGTTTGGAACATCCATGCATCTCACCCGGTAATTGAAGGTTGGATTTTGATTTGATGATGTTCATTTGCCCACTAACATGAGGTGAACCGCTGCGGTGATTGCTCTCTACCCAATAGCATAGACAGTGAGACAGACCTGCCCAGCAGTACATAAAACAACACGTCGCACACTTAACTTAAGAAATACTGGATCAAATACCTTAAAAGTAAAATTGTGCAACTAAAACATCCTCTGCAAAAACTTCAGTATTTATTACACATTTCTTGAGTTATCTTAGATTCATTCTGGGGATTTTGAGGAAGTGAAATAGGCTTACAGGTCTACAGTGTCTCATGGGGGACAAACATCATTAACCAAACATGGAATCAGTCAGGAAACACACCTCCAAGACTGAAATCTTGTTTTTCTAATGAGCAATAGAAAAACACACTTGCCAATCGGCGTGGTCAGTGGCTCTTTAAGGGATTCAGCACAACTGTTAATCAATGTACTAAAGTGACATTAAGAGTAGCATCAGGTTGAGGAAGCATCAAACAAGTCCCAAGAAAAAGCCTGTAGAGTTCATGATAGATGCTCGGTTTAATATAGAGAGGGAATTGAAATGCCATCACGCCACTGGATCATTACTTGCTTTCATTAGCTCTTTATGAGCGAGACTGAAGCCATTCCACCAATTAGCCACCATCACAGACCTAATAATTTCTCATCTCATGCACCTTGCATATACCAAAGGTAAGGAAGACGCAAAGTCACTAGAAGACAGCGACCTACACTTTAACTTGTCTTTGAATGGCTGTCTCTTCACCCTGGTGAACACTAATTTGAAATTGGTGGTTTTACAGATACCACTTTGCTTTGGCCAATCTAGAACTTTCAGATCAGTGGGAACCAGGAAATGGAGACGTGGAAGGGAAGCTGACTATTGAGACATAAGCAAAGGAAAAATAACAAGGTCGGTTTGTCAATAGGCATAAGGTCAGTGAAAGTGCCTAGTAACCAGATGAGAAAAATCTAACATGAAAAATGTGTTTTGGTGAATCCTTCTAAACAACACAATCCATTAATTTCCTATCAAGAAGAAGAATCAGCAACCTTGCACAATATCAGTTGTTGGATCACAAGTAGAATTCCGCAGGTGGGCCACGGGTAAGGCTTCAGTCATACAATCTCTAGGTGAGTCATCATACATCACAGTCAATGTAAGGGTTGCGTAACTGGTGGCAGAGAAGTCAGGCGCAGGAGAGCAAAACTTGGCAAGTTTGTAGTCGTTTAATATATATCACCCAACGGTTAAACAACACGAGAGTACATGGGCATAAAATAACCCGAAACGCACCGGTCCAAAATAATGTGCACAAGCACTAAAACAACAATCCCACACAAAGTCATAGGGGGGAACAGATGGTTATATACAAAACAAGTAATTGAGGGAATTGAAACCAGGTGTGGAAAAACACAGACAAAACAAATGGAAAATGACGGCTAGATGACGGCTAGATCGATGACGGCTAGAAGACCGGTGACGCCGGTTCTAGCCAGTAAATTCTAGCCAGTAAATAACAACATTTCAATCCCAATCAGTCTCCGGCTTTCCACTTGATTTGCAAGAACAGGAGACAATTTGTTTGTTGGCATTGTCTTCCCCCTAGCGTTGATTATGCCCAAAATGAAGGGGGAATAATCGGTTTGCAGTCCACTCCAGTGCCACATAATTAAAATGTGAGTAGTATTCGACACTGGACATGGGCTCTCATGGCTCTGAGTAGGAATAGGACTAGCCACCGACTCAGCCTGCAATATGGTATTATAATGGGTGCACTGAAGAGAAATGGCCGCTTATCGGCTGGCTTTTCAGTTGGTGTTTGGACCACTGTCAGGGCTTAAGATACTGCCAATGCAAGGCAATTATTGACAAGGGAGTTCCCATGATGGCCTCAGGTATGGTCATTATGCATGGCTGCTTTGATATAAAGACACACTATAGAAAAATCTATGTTTTATTTACAGTATTTTGAGACACCTGAAGGAATCTAAGATAATGTTCACAAAGTGCTAATTAATAGAACAGCTCTCAAAGCAATGTCAGTACATCGAACTCGTAGATATTTGAAGTGGTGTGGATATTTCTTGTGCATACCGTAACACATTTCTTGTACTTCTTTATCCTCGTTTATTTTGTAAGCCAATTTTGTATGTTGACATTTGGAGCAAATCAAATGAAGTTCACAACTTGGTAGGTTTAAGCTTTGATTGTTTCTGAAAGAAGCAGAAAGTCCATCCAAAATGACTCTCTCTCATTATGAAGGGTAAAAACACAGGCAAAAAATAACATCCACAGTTGCATTCCCTTCGGATCTATATGCCCTCTTTCAGGGATTTGTTGACATTATTACCCTGCAAGCACTATGGTCTTGCATTCACATGGAGCCATTCAGAGCCATCCTGTATAGATAACGCTCCATCCATGGCTCTGGAGCTATTTTGATTGCATTTTGACTGCCTACATCAGTCCTTTAAGTCTTTCCACCCATCAGTGAGGATATTATACATTTTACTGCAGTTGTTAATTCAGTTCCACTTAATTCACCTCACAGACAACCAGACTGCCCACTCACACTGAAAATAGTCTTGCAATTTCTCATCAGTGACTAATGATCTGTAATGGATCCGCATTAATTCAGAACTCACTGATTTCTTATTTCGTTCTTCCTGACATGGAGAAGGACAAACAACACTTAGAACATCTTCTGGTGGTTGATGGATGAATTAAGTTACGCCCAACATTATTAATCATAATAGTTGGTATACTGTGGTACTGTAACAATCCAAGTTTGTATGTTCACATCTTTGAAGTTGTACTTCCTGTTTCTACCTACTAAGATTAAACACTTGCAATAACTCAAGAGCTCCTTATGCCAGATAGAGAGAGAGAGAGGGAGAGTGCAATAACTCAAGAGCTCCTTATGAAAGAGAGAGAAAGAAGCAGACAGGCAAAGTAAGAGACCGACTTCTTGAAAAGTCTATAAAACCTTTTAAAAGAGAACAGATTGGGAGCGGGCGCCATGTCTGGACGCATGGCCACACTGATAACAAGCTATTCTGCCTTAGCTGAATGGGAAACTGAAAGGAGAGGGTGGAAAAAGGCATGCAGCAGTGTGAGAATGCCCATCTGCCCTCCCTACCTTCTCGTATTCAACGGTAGACTGAGTTGTGTGCCAGGAAGGTTGGTGTGGAATGGAATGGCAGGGCACAGGAAAGAGTCACTATCAAAGCCAACCTGAGTAGCCCTGTCTTTGGGTACCTGTGCTACAAAGCAATACTGACTTAACCGCTGTACCAGAAACAAACAGTGCGAGATAAAAGCATTAGTTCCACTTCCCTGACAGAATTCCCACTATTGCTTCAGAGAGAGGCTAGACACTGACACTGGCTTTACCACAGTAGCAATTTTAAACCCCAGACATGCCACTAAGTAAATTAAATCCTTATTGTGACCATTAATACATTTCCTTTTTTGTGGGGGTGCTGTGGATAGATTAGGTAGTGTGGGAATGAAGTGGCACGCCAACTTGGGCTGGAATTCAATAACAAAACATTTTTTTTAAATTGCATGCAAAAGTGAATTATACTAAACATACATGCATGAAATATTTGAAATATATGTTTTTAGGGATAAGTATTTCATTGGATTCTTCATGCGGAAATGTCATAGACTTTGGCAAAAGACTAATATTTGAAATATTTTAAGGATGCAAACGTCAACAACCATTTTTAGGTAATAGGGATTTCCCTCAGTTTTTTCCACTTGAAATATTAATAATTAAGAAACATTGAGTTGTTTAATGGATGTGAATGTGCAGCTTACAGAAAGAAGCAGATTTCAGGACAAAGAGCAGCAAATACTATGTTGACCTCTGGGTAAAAAAACGCCATATCCAAATAAATGATGCATGTTGTATCATTGTGTTGTGTTGTCTTACTTCATTCACTAAATAATAACATACAAAGAACACATTCATATGAAATTTGGTCAGCAAAACCAAAACCAATAAAACCAATATATAATTAAATATAGTATTTGTACAATTAATAATCAATTTTAATTTATTTGACAACTCACATTTCATAACACATTGGTCCTAAAAAGGTTCTGTCTCACCCATAGAGAAAGCATCCCTATGTAGTTCCCATTATAACGTCTGTGAGCGCACGGGCAGAGCCATTGAGGCAATCTCCATTTTGAAGTAGTCAATTTTTCTTCACGATTGGCTGATCCCTCCTGATGACTCCAACAGGGTCACCAGGAGGGATCAGCCAATGAAGTTTGAAGTCCCACCCAGTTGACTACATTAAAATGGTGGAAGCCCTTAATAGCGCTGCCCATGCTAATACGGCCTTTTGGCAACTAGAGGCCTCTATCATTCTCTATGGTCTCACCTTGTGGTCCTCCATTTTTCACGGCAGCCATTTTGTTCCCTATGTGCTTGGTTGCATTCATGATTTATGGTTCTACTAGCATGTTTATGCCCATCCATTACTATGTGTTTCTAGGGGAAGTGCTGGCCTGTTAACAAAGCAGGCCTTTGCATATCTCCCTTGGATGCAGATGATTTATTTGAATCTGCAGTACTACTGTTATCAGGTATACTGTATATTCATGTATTCAGTAAACTGAATAAAAACATAATGATGTCAGTGTTGGTGAATCCAAATCCAATCTCTCAGCCCTACCAGCTCACTCGGAAGCACCTCCATTATCGCGTGTTGCTGACGAAACTCAGTTGGTGACTTCATGAGTGGCGTTTCGAGGGGATAAAATAAACCCGTCAACTTCGGGACACACTCATGACTTGAATGATACAATTCATGTTCCACATTTAAATAATGAAAAACGAGCATGGAATTTTAATGACAACATTTTCCCTGACATTTTACAAGATATAAACCTCAGTAACAGGTAAACATTTCAGAGGTATTTCAAATGTTACATATGTCAAGTCTCGAAATCAGACACAAACAAATACAGGTGGCACATAATTAGGCACGCCTCTCCATTCTTTTGTGTAAAATAATGCGGTGCGTTACGGAATACCACTACGCTCTGAAGCCAACAGTCTAGCTGACTCAGTCAAAGTGGCTATTGGAGGGTCTATTTAGCCCCTACTCCCTCCATAATTTTCACTCCCTCCTCTTTGGGACACTTGTGCATGTGGCGACTGCATTTGCGTGAAGGCAGACATTGAAGGGCGAGGGGACGGGGGTGATTTGGGATTCAGCCTCTGTCTGCACTTTCCTCAAACGTATTCTCAACATGCAACATGGCATGTCCTCATTTTGTGCATTAAAACGTGTCGAAGTTGAAGTTGAATTTGAAAAAAAATGAAAAATATTGAGAGGAACAATTAAATTAAAGTGAAAGCAACACCATAAATGAAAGTTCAATATTTAAGTTAAAAGCTGCTGGATGGAAACATGTTAATAAACACATTCAAATTCTGAACATGAAATTCTGAACATTTAAATGTTCACCATGTTGAAGACAGCCCAGAAAATCTAAAATCTGTGAAACCTTCATAGCTTGTGCCCTAATAAGCAAAATGTCACCTGGTGCACCTGAAAACATAACGAAATCTAAACAGCTCACAACGTCAGTACTACTTCAACCTTAGTGTAGAAACAGAGGGATCATCCTTCAGCTTCTCAAGTAGGATGAGTTTGAGAGGCCTTGTTCTTTATGGTCAGCCGGTTAAGGTCAGTCATTAACATACACAAAATAATTCCTGAATAAGGCAGTGAAGCGTTACCATTGAGTTCACGCAAATATGAAATCCAAACAAAGGGACAGCGTCACACTTGGTAGCACTCTTCTCAAATGAAATCCTGCACTCTCACAGTAGACGTAATTGCTCTGTGAACTGTTTGAGTGCCTCAAAACAGACATTTGCTTTTGCGATTATGAGTTGGCATGTCACCAAGCATGCGTATTCCTTGACGTGTTGCTAGGTGTGCTTGCAACTAACAACGAAAGGTTCAAAAGCAATATTGATGCAATATAAATGGAACCTGTCTACCCTGAATACATCTCTTCTGTTTTATGTGGGAGCCTAGAATATATGAACAGTAGACCTACCAGCCTGTATGTATGTGAGTTTATGTCTGTGCACACAAGGGAAGCACAATGTCCTTGAAGCATGCTCACCAATTAATAGATAACTTTCCCATATATTCAACCAATACCACCTGTTTCCTTCAATTGTATATCTAATTTACAGCCAGAAATGGATACAAGTTGCTGTAATAATATAAATAGCCAAATTATGAACAATAATGTGGATACACATAATTTTGCTAATTATTAAAATGTATGATTGCAATTCCACGAAAATGGAATTGCACTGAGATGCAGATTTTACACATAAAATGTGCACCAAACAAAAAAAGTTCAACAAACCATAAAACTATATACTCAAGAATGACTGTTAACAATTTCCACTGAACATTTGACAAAAACACATTCACCGGAAGAACTGTACAGATGCAAACTTTGGGAACAGAATTCCAGTAAAATTTTCCTCTGTTTTTGGTGTCCACACTTTCCAAAAACTCTTAAAAATCTGCTCCGAATTAAGATTCAACGATGTCTGCAGAAAGAATGGGGTGTAAAGACATGACATATTGACTTAGTAAGTGAAATGGATTTACACCTGGTAACGGAATTGCAGTAACGAAATGTCATCATGGGTCCCTGATCTGTACTACACAGAAATGCATAATTACAGATATGAATGTAATTTTCTTCATGGTGGTGTATCCTAAAAAGGTACACAAAAGGTATTCATATGCAACATCCTCCTTTACATATTTGGGTCCAGATCAAATCTGAACCAATCATAGACGACTATGGTTTTACAAGTTTGGATATCAAAGTAGTGCCCAGGGTTGTTGCTGTAAATGAGAATGTGTTCTAGGTCAACTTACCTGGTAACGGTTAAATGAATAAAAAATGAATAGTACAGCACAGTAGAGCTCAGTAGCGTACAGTAAAGAACAGTACAACACATGACAGTAGAGTACAGTAGAGTATAGTTCAACTGTAGTGCTCTATTCTACTCTACGTACTGTATTCTACTTTATTGTACTGTACTCTATTGTGCTGTACTGAACTATACTCTACTGTCCTTTACTGTACTTTACTGTGCTGTACTGTCCAAGCTTGTGGACCCAACTGTGGTTTGTGACTACTATGGTTTCCCATTGTAGACAATTCAGTTGCAGAAATTCTGTTGACGATTTTTCGGAGATTCTATTACTGGTAAACAAAATGTACACTACCTTTCAAAGGTTTGGTGTCACTTAGAAATGTCCTTGTTTTTTAAAGAAAAGTAAATTTTTTGTCCATTAAAATAACGTAAGATTGATCAGAAATACAATGTAGACATTGTTAATGTTGTAAACGACTATTGTAGATGGAAACGGATGATTTTTTATGGAATATCTACATAGGCGTACAGAGGCCCATTATCAGCAACCATCACTCCTGTGTTCCAATGGCACCTTGTGTTAGCTAATCCAAGTTTATAATTTTATAAGGCTAATTGATTAGAAAACACTTTTGCAATTTGTTAGCACAGCTGAAAACTGTTGTCCTGATTAAAGAAGCAATAAAACTGGCCATCTATAGACTAGTTGAGTATCTGGAGCATCAACGTTTGCTGGTTCGATTACAGGTTCAAAATGGCCAGAAACAAAGAACTTTCTTCTGAAACTCATCAGTCTATTCATGTTCTGAGAAATGAAGGCTATTCCATGCGAGAAATTGCCAAGAAACTGAAGATCTCGTACAATGATGTGTACTACTCCCTTCACAGAACAGTGCAAACTGTCTCTAACCAGAATAGAAAGAGGAGTGGGAGGCCCCGGTGCACAACTGAGCAAGAGGACAAGTACATTAGAGTGTCTAGTTTGAGAAACAGACGCCTCACAAGTCCTCAACTGAAAGCTTCATTAAGTAGTACCCACAAAACACCAGTCTCAACGTCAACAGTGAAGAGGCAACTCCAGGATGCTGGCCTTCTTGGCAGAGTTCCTCTGTCCTGTGTTCTTTTGTGTTCTTAATCTTTTGAGATATGGCTTTTTCTTTGAAACTCTGCCTAGAAGGAAAATAGAAAATACCTTAATGTAACATTAATTTACAATGATTCCTGGAACTGTGCAAGCTTTCCCCACAAGCACAATGTTCAACTCAGAGAAAGAATTGCAGTGGGTGGCTGTTTTGTTTTGGCTTAAATAACATTGGCTCTGAAAACTTTGGGTTTGGGTGAGTCACACAATCAAATTTGAAATTATAAGTTACTTTTACAGTTACAGCTACTTTTCCACCTCGAAACCACAGATTTCTTTCTCTTTGATGTCATTCAGAGCTACTTGCAGCAAATTGTTCACCACCAATCAATGGTGATTCTGAATAGCGTCTGGGGTGCTTTTTCTGTGTAGCTGAAGGGTGCTGGTGACTAATTGGCATCTGTTGGGTGTGTTTAGTCAATCTAAACCACTAAGGAAAGCTTTTAAACCATGGCTTTGGGATTATGATATGGATGAAAAAGTTCCTTCAGACAATGGAGGCTACATTTCCATCTTCACACTAAGGGTGAAAGCATTACACTGCACTTCAAAACAATTTTAATTGAAGTGACGAAACACAATTCATTTTGTTAGTCTCATTATTTTCTTCATTGGAAGACTATTGACTAAGGGATTGCAAATAGCATGTAACAAACTCGACTAAACCATAATCTTGGAAGAAAAAAAATATTGGGGAATTTGGTCGGAGCAAAAAAATCATATGGCTCAAAGTAAGCAGGAAAAAAAATAATTCAATCAATAACAAATGAGTAGACTTGTCATAACCAACCGTCCGAAGAGAAAATATCTACAATATTATTTAAAACCTCATGCTGCATTCACAACCAAGAGGGAAGGTGGTAATTACCAGTTGTGAAGTTGTATGCATTCACATGCTTTGAACTCATTCAAAAACGCAGATTGGCTAATGGTCAACAAGCTTTGACAACCATAAACTAAAAATACAGCTATCATGCTTGTAAACACATTAGAGTGTTCAAAAAACATATTCATAGATATGCTTTTTATAAATAATGTTTTGTTTTTACACTAACTGCTATTATCGAGGTAATTTCCTTAGTAGGTGACATCAGAGGTCAGCATGTGTGAGATGTCAGAGCTCATGTCGTGTTCAAGACAACTCGGAAACTCTGAAATGTTTTACTTGAAAACTCATAAAAAGATGAACTCTGAGTTTCCCACTTGCAAAGTATCAAAATCAACCAGCATGAAGGTTCCGAGTTGTTTTGAAAATAACATTGGGATGAAAGACAATCATCTCTGCAAGTAATTACGAGTTGGAGGGGCGTTAATATTTTTCACAGTCATGTGGTAAATACCACCTTCCCACTTGGCTATGAACACAGCATCATTCATACCTTAGTCATGGTCCAGTCATGGTCCAGTTTCCCAAAAGCATAAGTTCATTGTTGGAACCATAGGAGCATCTTTACATCTCCGAGCTGTTTCCCAAAACCAACATGACTAAATTTGCACTCTTTCATCGAAAATCTATGCACAGGTTTACCCCCACTGTATTCACATCCTGCCATAAATTTGTCTGTACATTATGCCTTGAATCTATTAGACCAGTTCTGTTAGCCTTTAGCCGTACCCTTATCCTACTCCTCCTCTGTTCCTCTGGTGATGTGGAGGTTAATCCAGGCCCTGCAGTGCCTAGCTCCACTCACATTCCCCAGGCGCTCTCATTTGTTGACTTCTGTAACCGTAAAAGCCTTGGTTTCATGCATGTTAACATTAGAAGCCGCCTCCCTAAGTTTGTTTTATTCACTGCCCTAGCACACTCTGCCAATCCGGATGTCCTAGCCGTGGCTGAATCCTGGTTTAGGAAGATCACCAAAAACCCTGAAATTTCAATCCCTAACTATAACATTTTCCGACAAGATAGAACTGCCAAAGGGGGCGGAGTTGCAATCTACTGCAGAGATAGCCTGCAGAGTTCTGTCTTACTATCCAGGTCTGTGCCCAAACAATTTGAGCTTCTACTTTTAAAAATCCACCTCTCCAGAAACAAGTCTCTTACCATTGCCACTTGCTATAGACCACCCTCTGTCCCCAGCTGTGCCCTGGACAGCATATGCGAACTGATTGCCCCACATCTATCTTCAGAGCTTGTGCTGTTAGGTGACCTAAACTGGGACATGCTTAACCTCTTCCAGCTAGGGTCCCATTTTCCAAATTTTCGCCTGTCTGACGTGCCCAAAGTTAAATGCCTACCACTCATGGCCAGAAACTAGGATATTTACATATTTAGTACTATTGGATAGGAAACACTCTGAAGTTTATAAAACCATTAAGATATAGTCTGTGGCTATTCCAGAACAGATTTAGCAGGCAAAAACCAGAGAGATTTCTGTCCGGAATTTATTTTTTTGTTGCTCTCCTCTCATTTTGAAGCCCATGTAATATTTTTCTATGGGGAATAGGACCGAGGTTGCAGTACTTATGGCTTCCACTAGATGTCAACAGTCTCTGGAAAGGGTATGGAGGAAAAAGCTCTGACCAGATCCTTAGAGAGAGAGAATTACTACGGGTAGGGAAAAAGGTAAACAGGCGTGCACGTTCACGAGAACGTGAACAGCTTAAGCGACCAACTTTCTTTTCGTCTTTTAACGTTTCACTTACCGTTCTTGTAAAATATGATCGCTATTATTCATAAAAGAATACATAAGGATGCATTATTAATGATATTTGATTTGTTTGTGAAAAGATGAGAGGTATAATTTGAACGCGATCCCTTCACTGTAAAGCGGGCGAGTAGACTGACAATGCTTGGTGGAGTAGCTGAACGTAACGTGCCAAAAACAACGGATATTTATGGATATAATTATTTACTTTTTCTAACAAAAGAACCATGGATTATCTTGTTTGGACACTTGGGAAGACCTCAGAAGAAGTTATTTGAAAGGTAAGCGATTTATATTAGCTGTGATATGGATATTTTGAGAACCGAGCTGGATATGAATTTATGCTAATGTGGAAAATATGTGAGGTACTAGCCTCAAACAATCAAATGTAGTGCTTTCGCCGTAAAGCCTTTTTAAAATCTGACAACGCAGTGATATTGCCAAGAAGCAGAGCTTTTGATGGCTATGCAACACTATGCAACACTTGTATATCGAAGTTAAATATTACGAATATGTATTACGAATATGTATTTTGAATTTGGCGCGTTATGTTTGCTCTGAAAACGATCCCGCTAAAGGGATCGGCGCGCTAAGAGGTTAACACTCCGGCCATCCTACAATCTAAGCTTGATGCTCTCAATCGCACACAAATTATCAATGAACCTACCAGGTACAACCCCAAATCCGTAAACACGGGTACCCTCATTGATATCATCCTAACCAACCTGCCCTCCGAATACACCTCTGCTGTCCAACCAGGATCTCAGTGATCACTGCCTCATTACCTGCGTCCGTAATGGGTCATCGGTCAAACGACCACCCCTCATCACTGTTAAAAGCTCCCTAAAACACTTCAGCAAGCAGGCCTATCTAATCGACCTGGTCCGGGTATCCTGGAAGGATATTGACCTCATTCTGTCAGTAGAGGATGCCTGGTTATTCTTTAACTTCTTAGGGAGCGGCAGCAGAGGTAACGGTTTTGGAGAGTCTGGCGTGCACAAAGTAAAATAGGATATAAACATAATTAGTACTGTTGGATAGGAAACAGTTTCTAAAAGTGTTAAAATAAAGTATGTGAGTATAACAGAAGTGATATAGCAGGCAAAAACCAGAGGAAAATCCATTCGGATTTGCATTTTTTTTTGTACATGACCTTCTTCTCCAGGCTGCCTATTAATTTCTATTTTAACTACTTAGGGAGTCGTGGGGCGCTACTGTTGCATAGTCATCAAAAGCTCTGCTTCTTGGCAATATCACAGCGTTGTCAGATTTCAAAAAGGCTTTACGGCGAAAGCACTACATTTGATTGTTTGAGGGTAGCACCTCCAATATTTTCCCATTACCATAAATTCATAAACCATCGCGGTCCACACAAAACACATTTCACAGCGAAAACAAATCCCTTACCTTTTGAAAAACTTCTGCTGATCGCTTCCCAAGTGTCAAACGAAGACAATCCATGGTTCTTTTCTTAGAAAAGGTCATTTATTATATCCATAAATCTCAGTTTGGTTGGTGCGTTATGATCAGAAAATACAGCGTCCACTCGCCCATTGAACCGTGAAGAGAACTCGTTCAACCTATACCTATACACTTGTCCAAGAACAATCAAAAATCATTGATAATGTATCCTTAGGAACACTTTTATGTATATTTACTATAAAATTTCAACCGGCTTATAAACTGGACGTTAGGAAAGGAAAAAACCATAGCGCGCGAGCCCGTGAATGCGCATCCTCTTCTGTTTACATCTGGTGACCACTTCCCAATTCTTCTTCTTTTACCATCCAGAGCAACTAAACACCATCAAACACTGTCTAGAGACTGTTGACATCCAGTGGAAGCAATAGGTACTGCAATCTTACTCCCATATAAGGTCATTTTCAATAGGGAGGGGTTCACAATGAGGCAATGTGTCAAAATCACTTTTTCCAGGACAGAAATTCCTCGGGTTTTTGCCTGCTATATCCATTCTGTTATACTCACAGACAATATTTAAACACTCTTAGAAACTTCAGAGTGTTTCCTATCCAATTTTCTGGGCCTGAGTGGGAGGCATTTTACTTTGGGCACGACAGACTCTCCAAAACTGTCACCTCGGGAGCCGCTCCCTAAGAAGTTAACAAGGACTGAGACTGCAGTACCTATGGCTTCCACTAGATGTTAACAGTCTTTATACAGAGTCTGGAGGCTATAGCACTAAGCAGAACGGATAGGAAGAGGAAGTAGTCAGGGGACCACTTTTGTCAACAACGTTTGTCGGGCGCGAGATTGTGAGCTCGCCCCACTTTATTTTCTTTTCCTATTGTTCACGTTATCGTCCGGTTGAAATAATACAGTAAATATACATAAAAGGATACCTAAGGATACATAAAAAATTATGGTTGATTTGTTTGTAGAAAGTTTATAGGTATAATTTGAACGTGTTCTCTTCACGGTTCAATGTGCGAGTGGACGCTCTATTTTATGAACATAACGCGCCAACCAAACTGAGATTTATGGATATAATAAATGACTTTTTCGAACAAAAGAACCATTGGATGTCTTCATTGGACACTTGGGAAGCCCTCAGCAGAAGTTCTTCGAAAGGTATTGGTGAAAGAACCACGGATGTCAATAACGAGACCGTGAGCGCTATCCTCTTTATTGTCCTTTTATATCGTTTAGGTTATCATCCGTGTAAAATATAATCGTTAATATTCATAAAAGTATACCTAAGGATACATTATAAATTATGTTTGATTTGTTCGGGCAAAGTTGATACGCTTTCTCTTCACTGTACAACGTGCGACTCGATGTTGGATTTTCTGAAAATAACGCGCCAACCAAACTGAGATTTATGGATATAATAAATGACTTTTTCTAACAAAAGAACCATGGATTGTCTTGTTTGGACACTTCGGATGCCCTCAGCTGTAGATCTTCAAAAGGTAAGTGATTTATTTTAGCTCTTATATGTGTTTTGTGTGACCCGCGCTGGTTATAGATTCATGCTAATGGGTAAATATGAGAGGTGCTATCCTCAAACAATCAAATGTTGTGCTTTCGCCATTAAGCCTTTTTGAAATCTGACAACGCTGTGATATTGCCAAGACTCAGAGCTTTTGATGACTATGCAACACTTGTATGTTGATGAATGTTTAATAACTCAACTTTTGGATTTTGAATTTGGTGCCTTACTTTTCACCGGGTAGTGTCGGGAACAGGGCGCTAGCGCCCCAGCGCACCTTAATGATGCTTAAGACGTTAAATAAGCATGTCTCATTCAGAACAGATATAGCCCTTGGTTCACTCCAGACCTGACTGCCCTTGACCAGCACAAAAACATCCTGTGGCGTACTGCGTTAGCATCGAATAGCCCCCGCAACATGCAACTTTTCAGGGAAGTTAGGAACCAATATACACAGGCAGTTAGGAAAGCAAAGGCTAGCATTTTCAAACAGAAATTTGCATCCTGTAGCACTAACTCCAAAAGATCTGGGACTCTTTAAAGTCCATGGAGAATAAGAGCACCTCCTCCCAGCTGCCCACTGCTCTGAGGCTTGGAAACACTGTCATCACTGATAAATCGGCGATAAATAAGAATTTCAATGAAAATTTTTCTACGGCTGGCCATGCTTTCCACCTGGCTACCCCTACCCCGGTCAACAGCCCTGCACCCTTCACTGCAACTTGTCCAAGCCTCCCCCATTTCTTCTTTACCCAAATCCAGATAGCTGATGTTCTGAAAGAGCTGCAAAATCTGGACCCCTGCAAATCAGCAGGGCTAGACAATCTGGACCCTCTCTTCCTAAAACTATCCGCCGAAATTGTTGTAACCCCTATTACTAGCTTGTTCAACCTCTCTTTCGTATCGTCTGAGATTCCCAAAGACTGGAAAGCTGCCTCGGTCATTCCCCTCTTCAAAGGGGGAGACACTCTAGACCCAATTTGCTACAGACCTATATCTATCCTACCTTGCCTCTCTAAGGTCTTCGAAAGCCAAGTTAACAAACAGATCAGCGATCATTTTGAATCCCACCGTACCTTCTCTGCTATGCAATCTGGCCATGGGTGCACCTCAGCCATGCTCAAGGTCCTAAACGATATCATAACCGCTATCGATAAGAGACATTACTGTGCAGCCGTATTCATCGACTAGGCAAAGGCTTTCGACTCACCACATTCACCACATTCTTATTGGCAGGATAAGCCTAGTATGCTAATATTTGTTGCTTACTTCATTCGTTTTTACTAAACAGTAAAACGTCTGTAGTAATGTAAGTTCAAAGTATGCAGTTTTAAGTAAGTATTAGACAAGACAGATTTGGGATACACAATAGTCTTGGCCAAATACACTCTTTAACAAATTATTTTCATAGTTTCCTCATTTAATTTATTTTAGGGGCAATGTTTAATTTTATCATCACTTTATGCTTTCATGGTATCACATTTTACAAGCATATAGGCATTCTGAATGTTGTGTTCATTTTTAATGATTAGCCTACTTCTGGAATGTTCAACATGTTTTCTCATGGACAGGTTGTGTGAAAGTACCAAGTTCCATAGCAACATAGATACCACAATGTACTTCAAGAGGGAATTAGCAGAATGCCTACAAGAAATTAGTCAGAATGAGTAAAATTTAAATCAGGCAAGGTAATTTACATAATTAGTCAACTCTGTTTGGAGAGTGAGTCATTTAAATCTGTACCCTGTTGGAATACACATTCCATTATTATTTTAAAACAGAGTAAAATCTCAAATATGTATGCACAATGCGCTTCGCATAAATCTAATAAAAAGTAATTGTATTATCATCTAATACATTTTACTGATAAACATGAATACATTATGTCCCTCAGCACTTCCTCTTAGCATATTATCTGAGCAATGGCTAAAACATTATGACGCATGAATGCAGAGATTTGTTTGGGTTTCGTTGGACACCTGATAGAATCATGATCCTTCGGGAATGTAAAAACATGTGCAGCATTCCAAGGGTGTATTCAAGATGCAAAAAAAATAATTATTGGAGGGGAAAATAAAACAGTACATTCTGCAAAAATTTCCAACATTTGCTTGTTTATTTATTTGTCTAGTTAGAGTGGTGTGTGTCTGCAATCACCATTTTTACACGGCTATTCATTAAACAAACACTCATGTTGATAATTGTACAACAATTTGAAACAGTGACAAACATAATAACAATGTTTCACATTAGAAAAAAGTAATATGAAGCATATTCACAACACGCAACATCAAAGTAAAGCATCTGTGAGGAATAATCAGCCTCAGATTGGAGTTAGTTAACCACTCTCTGGAGGCATCAGCAATAATTATTTTTAGTCGGTTTCCAATTAACTGTTGGCTGATTACATGTTTAAATATTTATATTCTTCCTTATCTATGTGCCTATGCATGCCTCTTTTTCTAGACGTCACTGTTTATTATCCCATGCTTTTGCCAGTTTATCCTGTCAAATAAGTTTAATTATCTTTAATGATTGCGAGCAAACCTATTTGATTTTGTAATGCTTGTAAAGTCTGCTTTTGTTATGTAGGGACATAGTTAAAGTGTTGAACAAGAGAATACAGTCACAACCTGAATCAGTGGAGGAGCAAAAAAAAGACCTGAAAAAAGAGAGTTTCCTGGAGAGGCTTCTACAGGAAACGGCAACTTTTCAAAGCCCTCACCCTGTTTTGATGAGAGCTGTGTAATGGAATTGTGCACTGCGCTGTCCATGTCTGCTCACCTTTGATATGAGGCTTAGATACTGTTATCGCTTAATCTCTTAGACACTTAATTGACAGATAATGCCTCTGTTTTTGGCTTACAGTGTGTTGTTTTCTGCTTTGGTTGTTTTTTTATATTCCACATATCTGGGATAAAGCCCTATACACTTTCTGGTGGAGTACATTACAAGGTGCGATTATATTTACCTTATCTAAACTTATTACTTACAGTAGGTCATAGAACAAACAACAAATGTGTATATTTCTGTCTGATTGTACTTGATTATCAAATCAAGATGACACATGCCAGAAGTGATGGCTGAGAGGAGAATTGTAGCTTTCCCGAGCTCCCTGCCATCCAGGACCTATACAGTGCATTCATAAAGTATTCAGGTCTCTTGACTTTTTCCACATTTTCTTACGTTGCAGCCTTATTCTAAAATTGATTACAGTGTTTTTTCCCCCTCATCAATCTACACGCAATACCCCATAATGACAAAGCAAAAACAGGTTTTTAGCAATTTTAACAAATTTATACAAAATAAAAAGCTGAAATAACACATTTACATGAGTATTCAGACCCTTTACTCAGTACTTTGTTGAAGCACCTTTTGCAGCGTTTACAGCCTCAAGTGTTCCTGGGTATGACACTACAAGCTTCGCACAACTGTATTTGGGAAGTTTCTCCCATTCTTCTCTGAAGATCCACTCAAGCTCTGTCAGGTTGGATGGGGAGCGTAGCTGCACAGCTATTTTCAGGTCTCTCCAGAGATGTTCGATCGGGTTCAAATCCGGCATCTGGCTGTGCCACTCAAGGATGTTCAGAGACTTGTCCCGAAGCCACTCCTGCGTTCGTCTTGGCTATGTGCCAAGGTGAACCTTCGCACGAGTCTGAGGTCCTGAGCTCTCTGGAGCAGGTTTTCATCAAGGACCTCTCTGTACTTTGCTCCGTTCATCTTTCCCTCGGTCGTGATTAGTATCCTAGTCCCTGCCAATGAAAAACATCTCCACAGCATGATGCTGCCACCACCATGCTTCACCGTAGGGATGGTGCCAGGTTTCCTCCAGACGTGACACTTGGCATTCAGGTCAAAGAGCTCAATCTTGGATTCATCAGACCAGAGAATCTTGTTTCTTATAGTCCGAGAGTCCTTTAGGTGCCTTTTGGCAAACTCCAAGCGGGCTGTCATGTGCCTTTTACTGAGGAGTGGCTTCCGTCTGGCCACTCTACCATAAAGGCCTGATTGGTGGATTACTGCAGAGATGGTATTCCTTCTGGAAGGTTCTCCCATCTCCACAGAGGAACTCTAGACCTCTGTCAGAGTGAACATCGGGTTCTTGGTCAACTTCCTTCTCCACATACTGCTCAGTTTGGCCCGGGCAGCCAGCTCTAGGAAGAGTCTTGGTGGTTCCACACTTCTTCCATTTAGGAATGATGGAGGCCATTGTGTTTTTGGGGACCTTTAGTGATGCAGAATTGTTTGGGTACCCTTCCCCTCAATGTCAAGTCTCATAGCAAAGGGTCTGAATACTTATGTAAATAAGTATTTATGTTTTTTTTTTTTTTTATTTCATTTGCAAACATTTCTAACAATCTGTTTTTGCTTTGTTATTATGGGGGATTGTGTGTAGATGAGGGGAAAAAAAACATTTAATCAGATTTAGAATAAGGCTTTAATGTAACAAAATATGGAAAAAGTCATTTTGCTTTCCAACTGCACCGTATACCAGGCGGTGTCAGAGGAAGTACCCCAGAAAATTCGAAGACTCCAACCACCCAAGCCATAGACTATTCTCTCTGCTACAGCAAGGCAAGCATTACCAGTACTCCATGTCTGGAACCAACATGACCCTGAACAGTTTCTACCTTCAAGCCATGAGACTGCTTAACAAGGCTCCTAAATAACTAATCAAATGGCTACCCAGACTACCTGCATTGACCATTTTTTTAACAAACTCTCTTGCACTGACTCCGAAGACGTGGATGTCGATTAAGGCAGCCCCCCCACACCTCTCTGATTCAGAGAGGCTGGATTAAATGTGGAAGACACATTTCAGTTTCCCATTTCCCCTTTCTATGCACAAGCACTGGACTCTACCCACACACTCAGACATACTTACACTGACACCCCAACACACACACACACACACACAACCAACGATCATCAAAGTTGTTAAAAGGTCTAAAACTATTATAACACATAAAACAGTGGATGGAAATACTCCAAACGTTTATTTTTGACAGGTCATTACAAACATTTCCAGGGTCGTAACGTTAACGGGTAAAAAACGACAGGCACACGCAAAAGTATGAAAGAGTCGCAGGAGTAAAATGAAAGCAATCAATCTAACAAGATTTAAGTGACACAGGAAATAGATTACTGAAAAAGACAGATCATCAGGTGGGCGAGGCATAAGCATTGCTACACACACTACGTACACCCACACATGTATACTGACGCCACTCACACACACACCCACACTTTCACCCTCTCCACATACACTGCTGCTACAGCTCAGTCTATTATCTATCCTGTTGTCTAGTCACTTTACCCCTACCTATATGTATATAGCTACCTCAATTACCTCGTAACCCTGCACATCGACTCAGTCCTGGTACTCCCTGTATATAGCTATGTTATTTTTTACTTGTTATTGTTATTCACGGTGTATTTATTCCTTGTGTCACCATTTCCATTTGTATTGTATGTCTTGTATCTTTATCTTTAACCCTGCATTGTTGGAAAATGACCATTAAGAAAGCATTTCACTGTTAGTCTACACCTGTTATTTACGAAGCATGTCACAAATGTTATTTGATTTAAGGTGGGGTTAGGTTTTGTAAAAATGATTCATAGAGTTCCAAAATTCCAGTAACTTTCCCAAAATTCCCTGGTTTTGCTAGAAATCCCAGGGAATATCCAGGGAATCCAGGAATCTTCTAAACGGGATTTCTAGAAAACGTGTACAGTTACAGTTTAACTTAGGTCAAACGTGTCGGGTAGCCTTCCACAAGCTTCCCACAATAGGTTAAGTGACTTTTGGCCCATTCCTCCTGACAGAGCTGGTGTAACTGAGTCAGGTTTGTAGGCCTATTTGCTTGCACACACTTTTTCAGTTCTGCCCACACATTTTCTATAGGATTGAGGTCAGGGCTTTGTGATGGCCATTCCAATACCTTGACTTTGTTGTCCTTAGGGATCACTGGGGCGCTAGCGCCCCATTACCGACACTACCCGGGGAAATGTAAGGCGCCAAATTCAAAATCCAAAAGTTGAATTATTAAACATTCATCAATATACAAGTGTTGCATAGTCATCAAAAGCTCAGAGTCTTGGCAATATCACCACGTTGTCAGATTTCAAAAAGGCTTTATGGCGAAAGCACAACATTTGATTGTTTGAGGATAGCACCTCTCATATTTACGCATTAGCATTAATCCATAACCAGCGCGGGTCTCACAAAACACATATATGAGCTAAAATAAATCGCTTACCTTTGATGTTCTTCTGCTGAGGGAAATCCGAATTGTCCAAGCAAGACAATCCATGTTTCTTTTGTTAGAAAAAGTAATTTATTACATCCATAAATCTCCGTTTCGTTGGCGCATCATGTTCAGAAAATCCACCGTCGAGTCGCCCGTTGTACAATGAAGAGAAAGCGTTCAAATTATACCTATCAACTTTGCCCAAACAAATCAAACATCATTTATAATGTATCCTTAAGTATCCTTTTAAGTATATTAACGATTATATTTCACACGGATAGCATCCTAAACGATATTAAAGGAAAATAAAGAGGACACGGTCTCGCGCACCGAAAATCATATTGACTTCCTGGGTTCTCTTACCAAATCTTCTTCTATAAGGCTCTGTTCCATGGTAAAGCCATGAAACACTGTCTAAATGCTGTTGACATCTAGTGGAATCCATAGGTACTGCAACCTGGGAGCTATTTCACTGAGAATCCCATAGGCAGCCATTCAAAGTGAGAGAATATCACACCAAAAAAATTCTGGACAGAAATTCCTCTGGTTTTTGCCTGCTATATCAGTTCTGTTATACTCACAGACATAATTTTAACAGTTTTAGAGACTTGTTTCCTATCCAATAGTATTTATTATGTGCATATCCTAGTTTCCCTGATTGGCAGGCATTTTACTTTGGGCACGCCAGACTCTCCAAAACCGACACCTTTGCTGCCGCTCCCTAATAGGTTAAGCCATTTTGCCACAACTTTGGAAGTTGCTTGGGGTCAATGTCCATTTGGAAGACCCATATGCAATCAAGCTTAAACTTCCTGAATGATGTCTTGAGATGTTGCTTCAATATATCCACATAATTTCCCATCCTCATGATGCCATCTATTTTGTGAAGTGCACCAGTCCCTCCTGCAGTAAAGCACCCCCACAACATGATTCTGCCACCCCCGTGCTTCACGGTTGGTATGGTGTTCTTCAGCTTGCAAGCCTCCCCCTTTTTCCTCCATACATAATGATGGTCATTAGGACATTTCACCAAAAAGTAAGATCTTTGTCCCCATAAGCAGTTCCAAACCGTAGTCTGGCTTTTTTTATGGCGGTTTTGGAGCAGTGGCTTGTCGATATAGGACTCGTTTTACTGTGGATATACATACTTTTGTACCTGTTTCCTCCAGCATCTTCACAACGTCCTTTGCTGTTGTTCTGGGATTCATTTGCACTTTTTGCACCAAAGTACGTTCATCTCTAAGAGACAGAACGTGTCTCCTTCCGGAGCGGTATGACGGCTGCGGTCCCATGGTGTTTACACTTGCGCACTATTGTTTGTACAGATGGACGTGGTACCTTCAGGCATTTGGAAATTGCTCCCAAGGATGAACCAGACTTGTGGATCTCTATAATTGTTTTCTGAGGTCTTGGCTGATTTCCTTTAATTTTCCCATGATGTCAAGCAACGAGGCACTGAGTTTGAAAGTAGGCCTTGAAATACATCCACAGGTACACCTCCAATTGACTCAAAATATGTCAATTAGCCTATCAGAAGCTTCTAAAAGCCATGACATGATTTTCCGTAATTTTCCAAGCTGTTTAAAGGCACAGTCAACTTAGTGTATGTAAACTTCTGACCCACTGGAATTGTGATACAGTGAATTATGAGTGAAATAATCTGTCTGTAAACAGTTGTTGTAAAAATGACATGCACAAAGAAGATGTCCTAACCGACTTGCCAAAACTATTGTTTGCTAATTATCATGACTATTTGAAAAACTATTTTTAATGTCTCCAACCTAAGATTATGTAAACTTCCGACTTCAACTGTAAATTGTTTTGTAAGTTACCAGGATTTTGTTATCCTAATTAGACAAATGCTGCATACACTGCACTAGTACAATATGGGCCAACACTGAGTTGTGGTTTGACTCCGACTAGACATTAAAACTTCTTGGGGATTGCTGGGGCGCTAGCGCCCCAATCCCGACACTACCAGGTGAAATGCAAGGCGCCAAATTCAAAATCCAAAAGTTGAATTATTAAACATCCACCAATTTACAAGTTTTCCATACTCATCAAAAGCTCTGTTTCTTAGCAATATCACAGCGTTGTCAGATTTCAAAAAGGCTTTACGGTGAAAGCAGCACATTTGATTGTTTGAGGGTAGCACCTCACATATTTTTCCCATTACCATAATTTCATAATCCATCACGGCACACACATAACACATTTCACAGTGAAAACAAATCAATTACCTGTTGAAGCACTTTTGCTGAGGTCTTCCTAAGTCTCCAACGAAGACAATCCATGGTTCTTTTGTTAGAAAAAGTAATGTATTTTATCCATAAATCTCCATTTGGTTTGCGCGTTATAATCAGAAATGACAGCTTCCACTACTCCCTTGAAACGTGACGCAAACTCGTTCATCTTATACCTATAAACTTTTCCAAGAACAATCAAACATAGTTTTAAATGTATCCTTAGGAACACTTTTACGTATATTTACTATTATAAATCAACCAGAATATAAACTGATCGATAAAGTCGGGAGCGCGCATTCCCTTGTGTTGACATAAATGAGACACTTCCTGGTTTCCTCTTCTTCTCTGGTCTAATTCATCCAAAATGAAAATGAATACTGTCTCGAGACTGTTGACATCCAGAGGAAGCGATGGGTACTGCATTCATATGCCCTTATAAGGGCATTTTCATGAGGGAGGTGTTCCAAATGAGGCACTCTGTGAAAACCACTTTTTCCAGGACAGAAATTCCTTGGGGTTTCGCCTGCCATATGCGTTCTGTTTTACTCACAGA
The DNA here is from genome assembly GCA_030435695.1 of Brachymystax lenok tsinlingensis. NCBI lineage: Eukaryota > Metazoa > Chordata > Actinopteri > Salmoniformes > Salmonidae > Brachymystax > Brachymystax lenok. Next base: position 72,401,615 of record CM059814.1, read on the forward strand.
CAAATGGTTAACACTTTTGGAAAATTCAGAGTGTTTCCTATCCAATGGTACCAAGTATGTGCATATCCTATTTTCTGGGCCTGAATGGGAGGCATTTTACTTTGGGCACGCCAGGCTCTCCAAAACGGTCACCTTATGTGCCCATCCCCAATAAGTTTAAACATGCAAAAGTATAAGAGGAAATCCTACTACACCGGAGTTCGTGGTAGAGCTTGCAGACAATAACGAATTACATTTCAGTAGATGCTCTTATGCAGAGTGACTTTTTGGAGCAGTTAGGGTTAAGTGCCTTACTCAAGGGTGCCAACAGTTTTTTCACAAAGTTGGTTCAGGATTCAAACCAGCAACCTTTCGGTTACATGGCCACTCATGACTCCAACACCATTATCAGGTTTGCTGACAACACGACTGTGGTAGGTCTGATCACCGACGGCAATGAGACAGCCTACAGAGAGGAGGTCAGAGACTTGGCAGTGGTTTAGTTTAATCATAGCTTAATATATGTGATAAACAACAGATAAAACTAATAAAGATAAAATACAGATAAAAATGAATAAATGAATAATAAATGGTGTGCAGGTGTGGTTAGAAGCCCAAGGGCTTATATGAAAACCACACCACACAAAAACAATATACAATACATAGGTACAAAAATAAAAAAGTTTTTTTAAAACAGATAACAAAATCTACTAATTATAAATGTATACATTCATTAATCAGTAATGTGAGTGTGTGAGAGTGTGAGAGTTGGGCTATATGGAGAAGATTACTGAGTAGTTTGGTCATCAGGCTGACCCGCAGTCTTCACTTGAAGTTATTGAGGGATAATGATGTGTTCGTAATGAGAAGATAAGAATTCCTGAGTATGGTACCTTTATATCTGATAGAGAATTGACTATGTGAGGTGCGGCACTGGGAAGGGTGAAGGTTATCGCAGTGTCTTGTGTTATATAGATGGATTTCAGAATTAACCTGGAGGAATCCATTGAAGAGTTTAGGTAAACTGTCTTGGAGGTATGAGTATTTGTAGATGAAAGTACATAAATGGCATACATTAATGTCATAAATAGACAAGACATTGAGTTTCTTAAACAAAGGTGCAAATGGAGCCAGGTATTTAGAAGAGGTGGGTTGTCTTGCAAATGTATTTTGTATAATGAGTAATTTGTGTAGGTAGGAGGCATATGTACTGGCCCAGACAATATTACAGTAAATGAGATATGGATAAATTAAGCTATAGTATAGAGTAAGGAAGCAAGCCTGATGAACCAAACCATTCATCTTTCTGATGATACCAATAGATTCCTGCAGACATATTGAATATGATCTCTTCAGGATAACTTTTCATAAATTACAACTTAGAGGAATCTAGTGGATGTGACTTGTTTTATTTCATTCCCACCAATTGAGATTGTTTTTTTTGTTTTGTTACAATATTTCTAATTCTTACTAGTGAATGTACTAGTGAATACTAGAGGTGACATGACAACCTATCCCTCAACATCAGTAAGACCAGGGAGCTGATCATGGACTACATGAGAAAGAGGGGAGCACGCCCCCATCGACATCGACAGGGCTGTAGTGGAGCGGGTCGAGAGCTTCAACTTCCTTGATGTCCACATCACTAAGGACTTAACATGGTCCACACATACCCGCTCGTGAAGATGGCAAGACAGCGCCTCTTCGTTTTACATTACATTTAACATTTTAGTAATGTAGCAGATTCTCTTATCAAGAGCCACTTACAGTAGTGAGTGCATACATTTTCATACTTTTTTTGTTCCCCCACAGGATGTTGAAAAGATTTGGCATGGCCTTCAGATCCTCAAAAGGTTCCACAGCTGCACCATCAAGATCACCTTGACTGGCTGCATCGCCACTTGGTATGGCAAGGCGCTACAGAGGGGGGTGCAGATGGCCCAGTACATCACTGGGGCCGCGCTCCCTGCCATCCAGGACCACTATATCAGGCGATGTCAGAGGAAGACCCGGAGAGTTGCCAAAGACTTCAGCCACCCAAGCCATGTTCACTCTCATACCGTCTGGCAACTTCTACCCCCAAGCCATGACTGCTAAACAACCATAAGACTGCTAAATAGTTAATTAAATGGTTACCCGGACTATCTGCATTAAGCCTATCTTGCCTATCTTGCCTAGCCTGACTCTATGCATGTACATATCTACCTCAAATACATTATTATTATCTACCCTGATGCCTAGTCACTTTACCCTGTCTATATGTACATATCTACCTCAAATAACTCGTACCCCTGCACATTGATCTGGTACTGGTACTCCCTGTATATAGCTCAATTCTTGTGTATTTTATTCCTCTTGTGTTACTGTTCTTTTCTAACTCTGTGTCTTTAAGAAAGGCTCGTAAGCAAACATTTCAAGGTCAATTTGAGGATGAAGGGCAACAGACAAATGAGAATGAGTGATGAGAGACATTTCACCTTTTCCCATGAAATCTGGTGATTGATTCTGATTGAAAAGGGCTCTCTGCTCAGACCATTCTGGAAAGAGCTGCGGGACACATGGAGGAATCCCAGCAACTCAGTTGGCCAGATAATCTTGGCCGATGGAGCACGAACCCAGCCAAGAAGCCATGAGCCCTATTCACACATAGCACACATCACATCATGAGACAATTGTTGTCGCCATTTAGAAACATGACAACAGGACTAAGATGAATCACCTAAACCTGATGTAGCAGAGGGAGTTTGTTGTTCACTAATACACAGAGAAGATGAGAGGTTGGTAGTATTCTTTATTATAAACTGGGTGGTTCGAGCCCTGAATGCTGACTGGCTGACAGCTGTGGTATATCCGCATTGCGTTGTGCCTAATAACAGCTCTTAACAGTGGTATATTGGCCATATACCCCTCGGGCAAATAAACAGAACACAGTTTTATTACCAAGCTGCATCAGGACAAACAATAGCATGAGTTGAAGGAAACAGTGAATAGTCAAGTGTTAAACGGGCAGTGCAGTTAAAAACATGATTTTCTTGTTAATTTTTTTTTGTTATTTCCACACTATGAGGTCGAAAAAAAAATCTGAAATTGTGCATGTAAATACATGAAAAATTGTATCGTAAGCCCACACGATCAGACTAAGCATTTCAATGGTAAAAGGAGGCTCAGGGAAATAAATTATAAAAAACAAATTTCGAATTTCATGAAATGAACACCTACAGCGATTTATTAGACATACAGTGATGATTTAAAAATAACATTAAGGCATGGGGGGGTTTAATGACAGTGTGTGTTCTTATGTGACTTGGCGATAAACCTGTGTTCTGTACATCTCTCTCATATTAAGTCATTATTGCTCTAATCGCAGACCTAGGGGTGTTCTTACACCTTTAATCTGCACCTATTTCAGGGTCCACCAATCACTGGGTGGCCATCTTTCTCCCAGTCATTTGAGCCCCATAGGGACACATACATTAATATGCTCCCAGTTTAGGATTATCTGAATTCCATTTTGCATAGTAAAAAAGTCACCTGTTTTAAATCACAGCCATAACACCCATTGTCCATTTAACATGCTGACCAGCCGCTAGCGTGCGTGCGTCCACGTACGTCATCGCGTGCATGTTGATTTTGTCCATCCACGTCAGACGCGATCAGGACACGTGGCGGGCCGTTCCCGACACTACCCGGTGAAATGTAAAGCGCCAAATTCAAAATCCAAAAGTTGAATTATTAAACATTCATCAATATACAAGTGTTGCATAGTCATCAAAAGCTCTGATTCTTGGCAATATCACTGCGTTGTCAGATTTCAAAAAGGCTTTATGGCGAAAGCACAACATTTGATTGTTTGAGGATAGCACCTCTAATATTTATGCATTAGCATAAATTCATATCCAGCTCGGGTCACACAAAACCCATATAAGAGCTAAAATAAATCACTTACCTTTCGAAGAACTTCTGCTGAGGGCATCCCAAGTGTCCAGCGAAGACATCCAATGGTTCTTTTGTTAGAAAAAGTCATTTATTATATCCATAAATCTCGGTTTGGTTGGCGCGTTATGTTCAGAAAATCCACCGTCGAGTCGTCCGTTGTACAGTGAAGAGAACGCGTTCAAATATACCTATCAACTTTGCCCAAACAAATCAAACATCATTTATAATGCATCCTTAGGTAACCTTTAATGAATTTTAGCGATAATTTTTCACTCGGATGATATCCTAAACGATAAAGTGGGGCGCGCTCACAATCTCGTGCCCGGGAAACGTTGTTGACATTTGTGGTCCCTTGACTATTTCCTCTTACTTTCAGTTCTGCTCAGTGCTAAAGCCTCCAAACACTGTATAAAGACTGTTGACATCTAGTGGAAGCCATAGGTACTGCAACCTAGGAGCTATTATACATGGATTTCAATAGCAAGTCTATGGAAAAGAGGAAAAAATTCCTCTGGTTTTTGCCTGCTATATCAGTTCTGTTATCTCACAGACATTATTTTAACACTCTTAGAAACTTCAGAGTGTTTCCTATCCAATACTACTACTTTTGTGCATATCCTAGTTTCTGGGCCTGAGTGGCAGGTATTTTACTTTGGGCACGCCAGACTCTCCAAAACCGACACCTCGGCTGCCGCTCCCTAAATAGTTAAATATCAAAACAAACTCTGAACCAACTATATTAATTTGGGCAAAGGTCGAATAGTATTAAACATTTATGCAATTTAGCTAGCTAGCTTGCTGTTATTAGCTAATTTGTCCTGGGATATAAACATTGGGTTGTTTTTTTTGGATAGGAAACACTCTGAATTTTCCAAAAGTGTTAACCATTTGTCTGTGAGTAAAACAGAACGCATATGGCAGGCGAAACCCCGAGGAATTTCTGTCCTGGAAAAAGTGGTTTTGACACATTGCTATTTGGAACCCCTCCCTTATGAAAATGCCCATATAAGGGCATATGAATGCAGAACCCATCGCTTCCTCTGGATGTCAACAGTCTCGAGACAGTGTTCATTTTCATTTTGGATGAATTAGACCAGAGATTAAGAGGAAACCAGGAAGTGTCCCATTTATGTCAACACAAGGGAACGCGCGCTCCCGACAAAGCGCGCTTTGGGTTTTTTACTGTCTTTATCGCTCAGTTTATATTCCGGTTGATTTATAATAGTAAATATACGTAAAAGTGTTCCTAAGGATACATTTAAAACTATGTTTGATTGTTCTTGGACAAGTTTATAGATATAAGATGAACGAGTTCTCGTCACGTTTCACTGGAGTAGTGGAAGCTGTCGTTTCTGATTATAACGTGCAAACCAAATGGAGATTTATGGATAAAATACATTACTTTTTCTAACAAAAGAACCATGGATTGTCTTCGTTGGGCACTTAGAAAGACCTCAGCAAAAGTTCTTCAACAGGTAATTGATTTGTTTTCGCTGTGAAATGTGTTATGTGTGTGCCGTGATGGTTAATGTATTCATGGCTATGGGAAAAATATGTGAGGTGCTACCCTCAAACAATCAAATGTGCTGCTTTCGCCGTAAAGCCTTTTTGAAATCTGACAACGCTGTGATATTGCCAAGACACAGAGCTTTTTATGAGTATGGAACACTTGTATATTGGTGGATGTTTAATAATTCAACTTTTGGATTTTGAATTTGGCGCCTTGCATTTCACCTGGTAGTGTCGGGATTGGGGCACTAGCGCCCCACTGATCCCCAAGAAGTTAACTGACTTACCTAGTTAAATAATGGTAAAAAAAAATAGAACCAAGATCTATTTTAGCGCCTGGCTACACATACGCTCGTTGACGTGTGCAAGCAGTGTGGGTGCAATGATTGAATAACATGCATGTGTACATTTATTTTGCTAAGCGAGCGGTGTGGTCAGCATGTAAGACTCTTAGAAGTTGCACAAATTATGTGCTCTAGATTGTAAATAATAAATATATCTCCTCAGATGTGGAGAGTATCTATTGTAATGTACTGTATGCTGATGGGTTGGGTTCTACTTCTATAAAATGCATATTAACGTCCTTCCCCTTAACTACTGACAAGCCAAAATACGGGCAACAATGAAATGAGTGCTGCAGCTTCAGGCGCAGCAAATTAAATTTGCGAAAGGCATCCAGCAAGTCTTTAACCATATGACCTTTATCAAAACTAATTTCCAACAGGAGAGTTTATCATACTCCTTGCGGACCCTATGCATAATACACCATTGGCTAATGGGGTTCATGAGTTAATTCTCAGTAGTTCTTCTCAGTGATTAACTGTATCCAGTGTGAAAGCCTAATCAAAATTAATCATAAAAATGGGTGATGGGCTCATGTTGTTTCAGACTGGTCACTGAAAAACAAGCCCTTGCTTAAGCAGGTGGTTATAGCTTTCCCCCCATTTTACATCTTTGGTGTTCTACTGTCACGACTCGTCCTGAGCTGTAATTGGTCATATATCCCAGCTGGTGAAAAGGTTAATTGCAATGGTAATATGAGGGGGTCAGAGAGCTCTAATACACATGATGATGTTGCCACACGTTTTGTTTTAATCTCCCCACTTGGCGATAATAGCAAGTCCTCAATGAGAGTGAATGTGTTGTGTTCATCATAGACATTTTGTATGGTTTAAGAAATGGGACATGCTGGGGTATTATGACACAGACATTTATAGAGAGGGCTCAGTTTATTTACACCCTAGACCTGGGTCAAATATGTTTTTGTTTTCTTTTTAAATACTTACGGTGTGCCCAGTGGAGGAGTTATTAGGCAGAATAGGGAATTGCCTCAGTCCTCACATCATCAAGGGGGCTCGTAAGCTTGATGCCCTCCCCCCACCCCATGCGCCTCTCGAAAAAGACAGGTGCTGCTGATAATGCTGCCATCGTCGTAGAGGCAGAGGACATGTGTGTGTAGCCCATGTACAGTATCTGATGCTGTCTGGCCAAAAGGAGTATATGGCATGTCACACTCTTTTTGGCCAGACAGTATCAGATACATGGGTTACATATAGTAAGCTATTTTGCTCACTCGGAATCCTTTCTCTGTTGAAATAGTTTCAGCCACTTGTGAATTGAAGGAAAGTTGGCGGTGCACTGTTTGGATGATTTTATTATTTTAGATGAACGTGCAAAGGTAACTTACTTTTAAAGTGATTTATTTGACAATCAGATGAAAACACCATGACTGATTGTGTTCATGGAACATTAAAATATAATACATTTTTACAGTTAAATGGTTCCTCCAAATCATTAAGTCCGTCCCTGGGTGCGCTTGATTCAACTTGACTGACATACACTTTTGGGGTAATTTATAATATTCTTACACTATTTGAAATAGTGGTAGAAGTCAATAAATAGCTGATATCAAGACCATGTGTACGTATATTTTCAGCCCAGATGCAACCTACTCAGTACAGATGCAACCTACCCAGCCCAGATGCAACCTACTCTAGAGGAAAAGCCATCATCATGCTATTGATAACGTGATTTGAATACAGTGGCAGCCCTAATGATACCTCCAGATAATAAAGTAGTAGATAAAAGCCATTGGCACATGCATCATCACGTTAGCTGTGAATTCAATTAAGACTTGTTTTCTTGACTAAGCAGTTTCCCTGTGCTAAGCTGAGAGGACATTGTTTTAATAATACCAATAGAATGATGCATGATTATGATAACCTATACATATTGTGAATCTGAATTACATAGGCAGTTTATAATCACAGCCAGAAGGAAGGTGGTTCATTGCAAAACAGGGTGATGTCAACGTGCACAACCATTTGTCAGTAGTGTACTTAATACATTGCAGTGTACCCAATCAGGCTACCTTCGACGCACGCAAAGCAACCAATAGGGACAAGGAAGACAAAGTATATCTCATGCTTCCCAAAGGCATCACTTGTTCATAATGCAATTTTCATCTCCAAAAGGGAAATCATTAAAGTATTTGATTTATTGTTGCTCCATCCATAAGCATTTAACCCCCATCCCCCCTCACACACACACACACAAACAAACACACACACACACACACACACACTCACGGACACACACACAAACACGCACACACACACACACACACACACACACACACACACACAACGCACACACACACACACACACACACACACGTGTTAGACTGTACCCGTTCAACAGATTTACTTACAGTGCTGTGCCCAGACCACTATAGGTTTCTCAAAATATACAGTATCTGTTTTGTGTGCAATGACCATATGCATACTTATACATGCACTTACTAAGAAAACCCTGTGAGATACATTTTCTTACAGTAATGGCATCAATTCTCAATATTTTAACTTGTCATCTTTGTTCTCTAAAACCTTGATGATAGCGACACACCAACACACTTTTACAAAAGCATCTCTCAAATTGTCATATTGTCCTCCAAGAGTGTCTGAATATGTTCCTTAAAGCAGGCTGTTCCCTTGGTCTTTCAAGCATCGCACAGGACATTTTCACCGAGAACAGAGGTGGCCAGCTTCCTCAATTGTTCCCATGGCAACAGTCATCCAAGCCCCCTCAATATACAGCCGACGTGGGAACAAATGTGACCGAATTTAGCAGCTTACCAACTTGCCTGAGAGTGCCAGATCACATTGTATGTCATTGTTTCACAGCTGAACTCTGACAAATGATTGGCACTCTGTGCATAAGAGTGCCATCAACGCATCAATCTGTGAAGTGTGAACAGTACGTAGCAGCTCCTTGTCACTATGGATATGGACCAATGCTATGCCAGCAATTAACTGAAATATGGCAAATTAAGGGAATTGTATATTTGACATGCAGAACAAAAACGGAAATTTAAAGCATAGGGATCCAAATGAATTAAGGTTAGGTTTAGAAACAAAGGTTTGGTTAAGGTTAGCATTAAGGAAAGTCATAATAGTTAGTATTAGTGGACTCATTTACTGGCTGTCGAATATACCATACACTGCCGATGAACAATTAACTCATAACCAACCAATGTCAATATATTTTGTTAAAAGCAGCATGTTGGACTGCAATGTTATTTCCTACAGCTGACTTTCTTAAATGCAGTGGAAATGGCACAGAACAATACAATGAAAGAAGAAGGAATGGATGTGCAACTGAGTCATGAAACACTCACAATGATTCTTACTTTAAGTGTCATCACAGTGGTCAAAGTCATCGAAAATAATGCCTTAGAATGAAGGCAAAGCAGCATATCAAAATCATTGCCTTTTCAGAAAGCTCAATGCCATTGAATATGTCTATCGTATAGCAACCCAGTGGCTTTTCAATTTGCACAAGTTAGGTAATTTATATCTGCTCAGAGGTTGAGTACCGTTGAGGTTGTTGACTATGCAATGGTGCCCGAACAAATACGGTACTGATTTATTTAATAAGCAGAGGGCTTTTCAATCATCTGTACTCATCTGTGTCCATTGATCGTGATTGTGGTACACTGTGTCTCATAAAATAGCTCCTATATCTCAGGTTTAATAAAGTTTATTCAATTAATCAAGTTTTTTCAATTATATCATAATATATTTATCAGGTTTAATACATTTTATTCAATTAAATTATATTTAATATCTCAGGTTTACAAGATACTGTATACAATACCAGATATAATACACCACTCATATGGGAGGATCTCTTTTTCCACATCTGAGGGACAACTATTGTAATGCACAGCATCATTACCATAAATGTATCTAAAAAAAATCACCTACGATGCCTTCAGAACGCATTAAAAACGTACATGCTTTTTTGAGCTAATATATCTCGTCCTTTTATCATGTCGCTATGGAATTAGGCGGATCACTGTCTGTCAGATGCAATCTGAGGCCCTGATGGAAGCATGACCAGTCAAACCAAGTTTTTCTGCATGGTTAATCCGATAGCACCTTCTGAAGCGATCCAATTAAATCTCTCCTTCAAAGAATATGTGACTGCTAAACCAGTGTTTTAATCATGCTCAGATCAGTGTCACAGCATTTCGCTAAGACTTTGGATCCACCCGAAGAATGTGTTGAGAAGCACAGCGTACTGTAGCATCTAGACCGGTGTGTGTGTGTGTGTGTGTGTGTGCGTGTGCGTGTGCGTGTGTGTGTGTGTGTGTGTGGGTGTGTGGGTGAGTGAGTATAGGGGTATTTGAGTGGAGTACACAGGTACACTAGATAAACACATGTTAAGGTGATTACACCTCAGTAGACTAATCAGCATCTATAATTACTGTAGATGGAAGGCACCAAGGTAATTAGGCAAGAACACTTGATGCAGCTCTAAATAGACCTTGAACAATGGTACTTTAATAATAGTAGTAGTAGATATGTTGATGTGTTAGTCTGTTTTCAGTGGGAATCCTTCACAGCCTTGCAAACAACCTCCCTCACCTACAGTTCTCACTATCCTCTGCAGTAGGCGCCTGTTCCTCGATGGAGGCTCATGAGAATTTCACATAAAGTAATTTCTCCTTACAGAACACAGTGATAATGTGTAGCTTATCTTAGGGGCTTGAATACAAAATAATTACCCGGGTGGGAATCCCAGGGGAGCTCTGTTCAGTTCTGCTCAGTTCTTAAGAAGCCCCGTTGTGCTGCAGATTTTCACTACACAATCCCCCACCATATCTCCGAGACACTCCAACTATATGCCTGGTCATCTCAAATTAAACTGCATTGCGAGGGGCTGTCGGCAGAGGCAGATTGAGTGAGCGGTCAATCATTTGAAAAAGCACAACAGGTATTTTTTTCTAATTAAATTGAGGACGTGTAGTCACCCATGCATATTTTCCACTTATTAAGCAATTGGGAGATGTTTTGGCAGGAAGAAATGGGTCCAATTTTGCTCTTGGGTGGATGGAGACTCATACGATTTATGATCGCTGTACATGGTAAGGGGAGACAGATTCCACTACAAAGGATCAGGACTTTAAGCGTCAAAGGTGCTGACTCCTTCTCAATGGTGTTGAGTTAGCTTTCCCTCTTTTCCTCTCAGTACTTTTGTGCACTAAAAAAAGCCTCTTAAGGCTCGAAAATGCTTTGATGTGAACTCTTGGAATTTGCTGTGGTCCACACTGCATTTCTCACAACAGCTAAGGACGTACACACACCATTTATTTTCCAGAATAGCAGCTACTGTAATGCTACATTGAATACAACATTGAACAGATATTGTATTCCAAATACTGAAGTAATAAGGATTGGACATATTTTATCAGGTGGGCATTTTGGATGTTACTTGTCTGGACAGTAATTTTCCATAAATGTTATATGTAAAACGCAAAGCATTTATATTCTTCAGGAATCATTGATATTTCCTCCATATCTTCTTGTGGCTCTAAGTGTTCATTATAGTGCTTGTACTCTCAATGTGCAATGCCCACTTGCCCTTGGGGGACAAAACTACAGACTGGCTTATGTGCGATTAAAAGGTTGAATCACTGGTTCACAATGTCTGAAGATGAGGCCCTCTCAGATTACTCGAGGGCCACTTGATTTCAGAAGTATGATTCTCAGTCAAAGGGCAATTTGTCAATGGCATTGGTTTGAGGTAGAAATTCAAGGAATTTGCAATATGCAATTCTAGGAAACGATTCAAAATAAAGAGTAGTGTACATTGATCAGTATACGTGTAAGAAGTGAGAATATCTAGTTATCTAGTTGGCAGCATTATTCCTGATATCTGTTTGAAGCTTTCATTTTGGTTTTCTGAGTGACCACAGTTGGACAAAAAAAGAATAATCTTAGATTAACATTGTTTAACACAAACGTTGATTAACATGAAGGCAATCTAACAATGAAGTGTGTTCATTACTCCTCTCTAACAATTTTAAATGCAAGTCCATTTTCCCCAATATTGACTTCCAGCTTGGAATGACCCCAATTAAACTTGTTCAAATGTAAAATGACATGAATACAAAGTGAACGTTTGTAGAATGTTCAAAAGGAACCTAAGGATACTTCCATGTATCATAGTCCTTTGTCAACAACTCTCTAAGTAAAGTTGCAATAGTCACATATCCCCAATGTACCCACTCTATCACGTTTTAAGGTATGACCCAGGTGCAGACAGCGTTGAAGAAAGGCACGTTTATTATTTTAACAGGGGCAGGCAAACGACAGGTCAAGGCAGGCAGTGGTCAATAATCCAGAGAGGGTGTAAGGCACCGGAACAGCGTGCTCAGGGTCAGATCAGGCAGAGGTCGGTAATTCAGAGTAGAGGTACAGGACGGCAGGCAGGCTCAGGGCGGTCGGGCGGGCGGGCAGGCAGGCAGGCAAGGTCAAAACCGGGAAACTAGACAACAGGGACAATAGCAAAGCCAGATGCAAGGGAAAGAACTGGTAGGTTTAAACAAACAAAATGAACTCGCACAGACAGACAGAAAACACAGGTATAAGTACCCAGGGGATAATAGGGAAGATGGGCAACACCTGGAGGGGGGTGGAGACAAACACAAGGACAGGTGAAACAGATCAGGGCGTGAATCACTCAGTGAGTGCATGATGAATAGCTACCTACTTGTTCTCGACACACGTATGCATTCACACACACATGCGCGCACACACACACACACACACACACACACACACTCACAGCAGCACACAGAATCAGGAAGAAGTGAAATGGGGAAAGAAAGAGTAAAAGAGAGGAGGAGAAAACTGATAAAAAGGGGAGAGAGAGGAAGGGAAAGGAAGATGAAAAGAGTGTTTGATCAGTGAGCTGTGAAGAGAAGGGTGGGAGGAAGGGCAGGGTTGTCCAGGGACAGCAAGTTGGGTGATAGTGTACGGTTCATTCATATGTACGTCAATTCTGGGGGAAAGTAAACAGCAGTGTCCTCACAAGTGCGTTGGAGCTGCATTCTATTTTATTAGGCTGATAGCCGGGCTGTGCTTGGGCTCTGGGGAGCTGAGTGTGAGAGTGTAAACTATTGATGTGACCGTGGCAGTGAATGAGTTCTGTACTGTTTTTGAAACAAGATGGAACCTTTGAGACAATATGTTTTGACTGTTCTTCTCCAAGTCCATGTAAAATGAATCAAAGAATCAATTCACAGCCCCATACAAAAAGCTAATCTCACTGAATCAATTTATTTGCCATTGAAGCTGTGAGAGATACAGTATGACACAGAGAACAGACAAGACAAATGTCTATGGCACGGTTTGCCCCTCTGTGAGTTTCCACCAGAAAACCAGTTTGTGCTCCTTAAAAATAACCTTTTGTTCCAGAAGACAATAATGTGAGAATAGCAAGCTTTTCTTCCCAGGGTCATCCTCTTCTCTCTGAGGCTCGTTTGAGGCTCGTACATTTGCATGACAAAAAAAAAAAATGCAGTCTCTTTGATATGTGTCTCCTCTCCGCTCGCTTGCTTCAGTACTTGTCCAGGCATTGTTCACGAGGGACAGATAATTGTTGGGAATCTCTCTCTGTGTTTTTTAAAATCTTTTCCACGGCATCGGTAATGATGGTACTTTTTTTGAGGTGTAGGGCTCGGGAACCAATTACTGCTCCTGAGTTTCACTTGGCATGTAGAAAAAAGGACTACGACACAGCGTGTTTAATATTCACACGCAATTAGTTACCGTAAAGGTTGTTTATTTTCTGTTTCTTCTAGATCATTCTGGTCTACTGCAGGCGATCATGTGATGTTTAGTGAGTTAATGACCCTGTCAGAGTTGATCGGAATAACTCACTTGATCGTCTAGTTACGGATGAACGCAACACAAGAAATAACAGACAAGATGAGGGAAAAATGATTTTTCCTTTTCAGTCAAAAGAGCTCTCCCCATTGCAAGCCAGATAATCCCCCAAACCAAGTCAAACAAGTAACCAGCTCTCCGTCTTGAGGAAGCAGAATGAATTACAAACCACAAAACCCACACGATCACAAGGCTTCCACAAAAAATGGCCTTACAAATTGTCTTTGTGTTTGAACGAGCGCCGCGCCGAGTCTCACCAGCACAAATGGCACACTTTACAGTACTACACACTACCAGTGTGCCCTAACAAATACCTTCAGACCTAACAGTCAGAGCTGGAAGCCAATGCTAATAACAGAGACAGCAGCTGCGCTTTTCACTCTGTGAGAAACCTTTTGTCTCGGGGCAACCTGTGGAGTAGACGTTACCCTGCTGTCTCATCTGAGCGGGCATCCGACCCGCTGCGCTAAGACATCTTTCCTGGTGAGCTGGTGGATTCTGAGTGCACCATGTCATCCCTGCGGTTGGAAAAGGCATTCGCTCCGAGGTTTATTATGCGCAAGATGAGGCCTGTTATAGCACTCACTCAGGAAATATTGATCCTCCCAGAATGCAACAGCAGGAGGAAGCGCTGGGCCGACTGGGTTTCTCCAAAACAACAGGGTAGAGCACACGATTCAGTAGTCTTTTACAAATAATGTTTGGACCTCTGAATATCAGAAAACAAAACAACACAAATCCTAGAATCTCCATTTCTCTGGAATCTGTACTTAACTACACATCAGCGAATTACCTGTATCAGTCTGCTTTGTAAGCTTGTCTAGATTGACTCAGTATTGACTATACAGTACCTGGCTGAGTCATCAAATGCAAGTACAAAGGTTTACCTCACTCTTTGTCAGTCTCCTCAGATACCTGCCTGATCTCCTGCCAACATGCAAGACATAATGTCAGAGTTACCACCATTTCATGGGGATAAAGCTGAGCTCACACATTGCCTATGGGACATTGCCTATGTGAAATTTGAAAGGAAGTATTTTATACCTTCAGGAACTACCAGAGCCCCCTGAGTCCTACAAGCCTTTTATGAAGAATTTAAAATACAGGTAAACACTTCCCTATAGGATTCAGAGGAATCATTTTCCTTTAATGAAATGTCACGCTCTCGAGAAACAAGCTGCCTACCGTTCTCATACAGAGACTTAATCAAAGGTATCAATACATTATCATGAGCTATTTGCATTTCCTGACACTGAGAAGATGGTTGCTCAATGGCTGGCGGCTTGGGCGAGACTCCCGATAATGTGATTTCAAATTCTGAGCGCCTACAGTTACAGTTGTGGATCCAATATCTCTCTCTGTCTCTCTCTCCCTCTGTCTATCTCTCTCTGTCTATCTCACTCTCTCTCTCTTTCACACATAACCACAAATGCACCCACGCACTCACACAAACACACACATTTGCAGTACAAATATTGCTGAGATTACTACAGTCAGCCTCTTTTTGTAAATGGGACAGGAGCTAGAAAACAGTCCTGCACTGCCTACCACAGAATACCATTCTGCAATGGCAATTAAGATGTCTATATTTGGAGATGTGAAATGTTCCTGAAATCAGAGTTGCATAATGCGAGTTAGCATTCATATGGAAGTGATGCTGAGCCTAGAGGGTGAGCTGCAATGTTTTATTACAAATCTTGGCGAACAAGGCTGATAGTTACAATGAAACTACTTCACACACATATCCACAGGCACAGGTACAAGCAAACATATATCATCCTTCACTCCATACTATGGAGAGTGATTATACAAAACTATTCAGTCACACTTTATTTGGATAGTCCATCTGTACAGATGGAAATACTATCAAAAAACTATCTATTGATAAGAAACTGCTTGCCTAGATTTGGTTAGGGTTAGGATAAGGTTTAGAATAAGGTTTAGGGTAAGGTTTTAGGTTAGGGTTAATAGATAGTTGAAGTGTTACTGATCATCTACAGATGAACTATTCAAATAAAGTGTTATCAATTATCCTTACTCTAATCACTTCTGTTCTACTGTAGCATGTTATACCATAGCATCCATAATATGCTGATATTCTGGAGTTGGCTCTTCATTATGTGTGACTTTTTCCTCAGAAAGCATTATTCCCCTGCATAATTTGAGACTGCGACTAAGGACACCCTTCCAAGGTTGTTCCCAGAGCACTCAAATTGAAAATGCGTCAATACTCAAAAATGAATGCCAACGTAACTTTTTAATTAACAAACACAACATACGAACCCGACTAAAAGCGGGTTTAAACTATTACTTGTTTTCTAAGAGATTAAGTTCATGGTCAGAATACGCATAGAGAGAAAAGTGCATAAAAAGGGAATTAAGTTCCATTTATGCATGCTTAACTCGGGACAGAATTCCCCCCTAAGAGATTAAGCACATATCATATGCATGAGTTAATTATCGAATGATTCTTCGAAATCGCCACTTGGCTCATCAACATCTAACAATCCTTGCTGCTGGCTCCCTGCGAGACGAGACTAGTAGCAGTGGTGTGAACCCAGGAGTTTAGAACGGGAGTAGAATAAAGGGAGAGAGCGAGAGAAGAGTTCGAGAGAGACTGAGCTCATCAAAGTAGCTGTTTTACATGCCAGATATATTCTCAGCAGCGTAGTGTAAAGCCCTTTGTGTCTCATTAAGCACCTTTTTGGGGGCTCTGCCTTTGTGCGCCAGAGCCAATTTGAAATTCAGGGGCCTGCAGGATCGAGTGATGTCAAAAGAAAAATAGAGAATGCATGCAGGGCTTGTGCCTCTATGGAGTGAAAAGGGTCAATTGTCTCAATCATTATCATTTCAAGAGCAAATTATGAGAGTGCTATGATGTGATTCAAGCCCGAGCCAGAGATGATAGATAAGAGGGAAAGAACTAGTGCCGTTGTGTGCCTCCATTTTAAAAAGTTTAAAAAAAAATGTTGTTGTTGTTTTCTTACTTGTTGGGCTTTGTCAGAGCCAAAGTAAAAGATAACTCACCAAAAACCATTCATTATCTACTTGTAGAAAAGACAGGCAACAGAAAGAGGCCTAGGATGAACAGTCATCTAGTCATGCAATTGTGTTCAGTTGTATTGTATTCTAGCTAATTCAACAACAACAAAAAATCCATCCCAAAGATACTTGATTCTCTTATTCTATCGAGGCAAAGAGACTAGGTTTGCAACAGTCATATGCAGAGCATACTGTTCCTCTGAATACACCTCTGCTGACCTCTAGATTCAAGTGAGTGACATCCAGCATTCTGATAGACCTATAACATAAACGACACACAAGTCATACAACATGGACAAATATTTGAACTAATGCATGTTTTATAACCAACAAGGATGGTACTGAAATATTAATGCATGAAGGATGGAAATACAACATTCTATTTAAATGAAGTTATATATCAAGGATCCCAGAGAAGATTTGAGTCTAGAGTTTTTGTGACCAGCCTCCATCTTTGGGCATATGGTGTCCATATTAGGAAAGCTTCAGTCAAGTTAGACCTGTGGCTGGGAAACTGATGCGATGGCTAGCAACACAAACGAGAGACAGTGACATTGAGGAATCCTAATATCAATAAATAAAAAAGGCAAGGAATTTTCACGACCCGATTGACTTATGTAAAATGTTTATATATTTTGCCCGGGGCATTTGTGGAATGTGTTTATTAAACTTGCACACTGCACACACCTCCAACATATTCCATTGCAGTCAGTTTCGAGATCAATGTAAATAGTGTTTCATTTCTATTGAACAGTGATGAATGATTTTGAATAAAACTAATGATGGGTGATTTTAGTAAAATCCAGGAAAAAAATAGAACTTGATTTAATACACGTCTCTTTGTTGTCAGTTGGCCTGGTCTATGTGATCACTGACAGTGACTGGTTATGGCCAATACACTTCTGATCTTCAAGGAGCCTTCTCTGAAATTATACCTCCATTTCCAGGCTCATCCTTAGAGATGTGCATAAACATCGCTTTTTCGGTCCTTTGATTTATCTGTGATGTGCTATGTTCATTAGTGGCAATCACTGAGGCTTGTCAAAACTGCGCTAAAGTGATTTTGTTAATGACTCCGGAGATGGATCAACGTGATGTATGTAGGCGTCTTGCAGGGAATACATAATAATGTGCCTGTGCTTGAGACTTGGCCTTGTGTAATGGGTACACAGAATACTCAATAACTGTATATTTTGGGATGACTCATCAACACACTCAAAACAATCACCAATCAACAAGAACATGTGATGCTGAAGAATTAGATGCTCAGTCAAGTTGCTACGGTTGTCCAACCATGAAATGTACTCATGGATTCATTATTGGTTGTATTGAATAATGTATTGAAAAATAGATGTACAAGCTGTCAAATATATATGTAAAAGCTGTCAAATAAATGTTGTTACGTTGTTGTTACCAACTATGATGAGAAACACAGGGCAAGCAACAGTTCAGAATACATCCGTATTGGGAAATCATTGAAAATATTGGTCTATCCAAAGATGGTTTAGCTGGTTTAGCAATGGATTAATACAAATGGAACCGTAATGTGAACATTTCTGTAAAGGCTTTGGGGGTTGGGGGATCCCAATCACTAGAACAAGGGCATACTCATCTAGCAGGACTGATTTCTTTTTTTTTACTCTGCACAATTTAATTTCCCTACTTGGTAGTAGACCTACTTTAAAATAATATTGACTCCTTTCAAAATGTAATGAACCTCCCTTTGATTGGCTTCACCTGATGAGTAGACTGCAATTACAACTTATTGAAAACAAATTGCTTATTTTTTTCAGGATACATTTTATTTTGGCTCGGATGTCTTTGAAGTTCTAAAAAACAGTTATAAGTTTCGTCACCAGATTGTGTTTTGGGATATTTTTAGTTGTTTAAATTACTTAAGTAAAAATACTTGAAAGTACTAGTTAAG
The DNA here is from genome assembly GCA_030435695.1 of Brachymystax lenok tsinlingensis. Taxonomy (NCBI): domain Eukaryota; kingdom Metazoa; phylum Chordata; class Actinopteri; order Salmoniformes; family Salmonidae; genus Brachymystax; species Brachymystax lenok. The sequence continues at coordinate 72,420,242 of CM059814.1, forward strand.
TCATTTTTTGGGGTATCTGTACTTTACTATCTATATTTTTGACAACTTTTACTTTTATTTCACTACATTCCTAAAGAAAATTATGTACTTTTGACTTTATACATTTTCCTTGACACCCAAAGTACTCATTGCATTTTGAATGCTTAGCAGGATAGGAAAATGGTCTAATTCACACACTTATCAAGAGAACATCCCTGGTCATCTCTACTGCCTCTGCTCTAGCACATTCACTAAACACGTGCTTTGTTTGTAAATTATGTCTGAGTGTTGGAGCGTGCCCCTTGCTGTACGTAAGTAAATAAAAAAAACAAGAAAATGGTTCCGTCTGGTTTGCCTAGTATAAGGAATTTGAAATGATTTATACTTTTACTTTTACTTTTGATACTTAAGTATATTTTAGCAATTACATTTACTTTTGATTCTTAAGTATATTTAAAACAAAATACTTTTAGACTTTTACTAAAGTAGAATTTTACTGGGTGACTTTCACTTTTTTGGGGGTACTTTTTCAACCACTGAAGATTTTGATAGATCTTGAAAAATAATTGTCAAATTACAAAATGTTTGATTATACAGAGTTATTTTGTGTCTGTTCTATCAAATGGACTACTGAAAACATTACAAATCTGGTGTCCATAAAAAACTTTTTAAGAAACTATTAAGTGAAGCACAGCTACATAATTCATCACTGAACTCTCCCACATGAGTAATATTTGGTTTTTCTCCTGGGAGAACTCAACATGAGATTATAAAATATGAAGACAGCATGCACCTCTTTAGTGTGACGCAGTGCTGATCTGCAATGCCACAGTGCATCAACATCTAATGCTTGGCTAGTGAGTCATTCATTTTCTGGGGGGAATGCTAGTTATAATTCTATGGGCCCTCAGACTAAAGGACCCCCAAGGGCCCCGCAGCTTATTCTTGTCTACCCAGCTCACTCGTTCCAGAGGCTAAATCAACATAGCCATCAAAATCTGCCATCTCCACAACATTCACAGATTGTGCTGCAAAATAGGAAAGGAAAAGGAAAATGAACGACGCTTCCTGAAAGCTGCAATAAGTCACTTTTTGGGCGACCTGACCAATGAACATAGAAACGTGTGTTAAATATCTGTCATTATCATTGAAAAAAATTCTAAGAAGTGGAAGATCTGTTCTATGTGCGCTATATCTATGCTTCCCATTCTTAAGTTTCATTTTTGGGTCTTTTACTTTCAATTTTTCACACCAGCTTCAAACAGCTGAAAATACAATAGGTGGTACAATTATTCTCTACACTATACTTGCTTGTTTTGTCACATAAACAGAAATTAGGCAAACTAATACAATTTTATCAACCAGGAAATGGTGGAGCAATTACTGTTTAGTGCATCTTGAAGAAGCTTAGTTGTGCCGCAGCCAGTTGTTGATGCAATGAATGTATTATTGGGTTGAATTGCTGATTACCACATCCATTATTTCATGGCAGGCCAAGACTTTGCTACAGGGAATACAATGTCTATGATCCTTTCCCGTGACAATGTATGTGCATAGAGATTAAAGGGGAATAATGTGATTCCCAGATGGAGGAACACGTCCCATGTTACAATGACCGCATGTTTTCTACGGGAGGGAAATTAATTGTAACACAACATCCAGTTCAATAATTATCCTACAGTATATACACTGGGGTGTTAGGGCAATTAGATCTATATATACTTAGCAACATAGCCAAACTTGGATGAAATTGCATGGGCACACATAAACACACGCAGACACACACATTGTTACAGCAAGAATATTGTTACAGTTGAAGTCGGAAGTTTACATACACCTTAGCCAAATACATTTAAACTCAGTTTTTCACAATTCCTGACATTTAATCCTAGTAAAAATTCCCTGTCTTTGGTCAGTTAGGATCACCACTTCATTTTAAGAATGTGAAATGTCAGAATAATAGTTGAGAGAATTATTTATTTCTGCTTTTATTTCTTTCATCACATTCCCAGTGGGTCAGAAGTTTATATACACTCAATTAGTAATTGGTAGCATTGCCTTTAAATTGTTTACCTTGGGTCAAACGTGTCGGGAAGCCTTCCACAAGCTTCCCACAATAAGTTGGGTGAATTTTGACCCATTCCTCCTGACAGAGCTGGTGTAACAGGTTTGTAGGCCTCCTTGCTCGCACATGTTTTTCAGTTCTGCCCACATATTTTCTATAGGATAGGAGGTCAGGGCTTTGTGATGTTCATTCCAAAACCTTGACTTTGTTGTCCTTAAGCCATTTTGCCACAACTTTGAAAGTATGCTTGGGGTCAATTTCCATTTGGAAGACCCTTTTGCGACCAAGTTTTAACTTCCTGACTGATGTCTTGAGATGTTGCTTCAATATATCCACATAATTTCCTTTCCTCATGATGCTATCTATTTTGTGAAGTGCACCAGTCCCTCCTGCAGCAAAGCACCCCCACAATATGATGCTGCCACCCCCGTGCTTCACGGCTGGGCTGGTGTTCCTCGGCTTGCATGCCTCCCCCTTTTTCCTCCAAACATAACGACTGTCATTATGGCCAAACAGTTATAATTTTGTTTCATCAGACCAGAGGACATTTCTCCAAAAAGTACGATCTTTGTCCCCATGTGCAGTTGCAAACCGTAGTCTGGCATTTTTATGGCAGTTTTGGAGCAGTGGCATCTTCCTTGCTGAGTGGCCTTTCAGGTTATGTCGATATAGGACTCGTTTTACTGTGGAGGTAGATGCTTTCGTACCTGTTTCCTCCAGCATCTTCACAGCGTCCTTAGCTGTTGTTCTGTGATTGATTTGCACTTTTCGCACCAAAGTACGTTCATCTCTAGGAGACAGAACGGAGGTGAAAACCTCAATTGGAGGTGAAATGGTACACCCACACAGACAGCGTGGTGAAGAAGGCGCAACAGCGCCTTTTCAACCTCAGGAGGCTGAAGAAAACACTCACAAACTTTTACAGATGCACAATCGAGAGCATCCTGTCGGTCTGTATCACCGCCTGGTATGGCAACTGCTTCGCCCACAACCGTAAGGCTCTCCAGAGGGTAGTGAGGACTGCACAACGCATCACCAGGGGTAAACTACCTGCCCTCCAGGACACCTATACCACCCGATGTCACAGGACGGCCAAAAAGATCATCAAGGACAACAACCACCCAAGCCACTGCCTGTTCACCCTGCTATCATCCAGAAGGCGAGGTCAGTACAGGTGCATCAAAGCTGGGACAGAGAGACTGAAAAACAGCTTCTATCTCAAGGCCATCAGACTGTTAAACAGCCACCACTAACATTGAGTGGCTGCTGCCAACATACTGACTTAAATCTCTAGCCACTTTAAATAATAGAAAATTGGATGTAACAAATGTATCACTAGCCACTTTAAACAATTTTGTATATAATGTTTACATGTCCGACATTACTCATATCAAATGTATACACTATACTCTATACCATCTACTGAATCTTGCCTATGCCGTTCAGCCATCGACTCAAATCTCCTGCCACTTTAATAATAAAAAATTGGATGAAATTAATGTGTCACTAGACACTTTAAACGATGCCATTTATATCATGTTTACATATCCTTCATTTACTCATCTCATATGTATATACTGTACTCTATACCATCTACAGCATCTTGCCTATGCCGGTCAGCCATCGCTCATCCATATATTTACATGTACATACTCGTATTCATTCCTTTACACTTGTGTGTATAAGGTAGTTGTTGTGAAATTGTTAGATTACTTGTTAGATACAACTGCATGGTCGGAACTAGAAGCACAAGCATTTTGCTACACTCGCATTAATTAACATCTGCTAACCATGTGTATGTGACAAATACAATTTTATTTGATTTGATTTGAAGTAGATGTCCTAACCGACTTGCCAAAACTATAGTTTGTTAACAAGAAATTTGTGGAGTGGTTGAAAAACAAGATTCAATGACTCCAACCTAAGTGTATGTAAACTTCCGACAACTGTACTATAATTGTCATATTGAGGTCATGACAGATTCTGAAATGATCAGAAGCCATAGGTTGTGATGTCATTTGGTACATATAATGTACTACTGCTTGTGTGAAATACTGTATGCACAACACACAATATCCAAAGCTATATACAGTAGAAGTGATAATGCTGAGTCATTGATCTTAACTCTCTCATGTAGAAAGCAAATGTGGAACATACAATACAGGAAATCTTGAGTCATCTCATTTGCAAGGGATTCACTGTTGAGGAACTGCTGTTCATTTGTTCACAATGAATGAGAAGAATGATTGTGTGTGTGTGCATGTGTTTGTGTGCACGTGTGTGTGTGTGAGGGAGAGAGAGAAAGAGAGAAGAGAGCATGTGTCTGTGGAAGGATGTCAGTTGAGGAGTTGGAGCATGGCTAAGAAAGTGGATTTGTGGCGGCCTCTAGACAGATTCCTCTCCATTGGCACAGAGGGATGAGCTCCAGATCTAATGAGGGCCGAGACCATCATGCACTCCTCTTGGGGTTGAGGGGATACCCTGGGATACCTCTCTAACTGTCAAAGCCGGTGTGTGTAGCTGGTGTATAAAGTCAGGCGCAGGGAAGCAGAAATGAGTGAACAATGTATTTAATCAAATACGGAAAAAGGAATAACAAATACAACGTGCCCTAAAACACATGGGCGAAATAACCAGCCGTAAATAAAACCAACCAATGAACAACAAGCAATCACGCACAAAAAACATGGGGAAAACAAAGGGTTAAATAATGAACATAAAATTTGGGAATTGAAACCAGGTGTGTAAAACAAAACAAATGGAACATGAAAAATGGATCGATGATGGCTAGAAAGCCGGTGACATCGACCACCGAAAACTGCCCGAATAAGGAGAGGGACCGACTTCGGCAAAAGTGGTGACAGTACCCCCTTTATATGCGGCCCCAGCCGTGTGCCGACACTGACCTCGGGGAAGACCCGGAGGATGAGGGGCAGGGCGATCCGGATGGAGACGGTGGAACTCCCGCAGCATCGAAGCGTCCAACACGTCCTCCACCGGCACCCAGCATCTCTCCTCCGGACCATACCCCTCCCACTCCACGAGGAACTGAAGGCCCCTCTTCTGACGCCTCGAGTCCATGATGGCTCGAACAGCATACACCGGGGCCCCCTCGATGTCCAGGGGGGGCGGAGGAACCACCAGAACCTCAGACCCTTGGAGTGGACCAGCCACCACCGGCCTGAGGAGAGACATATGGAACGAGGGGTTAATGCGGTAATCTGGGGGGAGCTGTAACCTGTAACAAACCTCGTTCAGTCTCCTCAGGACTTCGAATGGCCCCACAAACCGCGGGCCCAGCTTTCAGCAGGGCAGGCGGAGGGGCAGGTTTCGGGTCGAGAGCCAGACCCTGTCCACCCTGAACACCGGGGCCTCACTGCAATGTCGGTCGGTGCTCGCCTTCTGACCCCTCACGGCACGTTGCAAGTGCACATGAGCAGCGTCCCATGTCTCCTCTGAGCGCTTAAACCATTCGTCTTCCGCAGGAGCCTCGATCTGGCTCTGATGCCAAGGTGCCAGAACCGGCTGATACCCCAGTAGGCATTGGAAGGGAGAGAGGTTAGTGGAGGAGTGGCAGAGTGAGTTTTGGGCCATCTCTGCTCATGGGATGAACGCCGCCCACTCCCCCGGCCGGTCCTGGCAATATGACCGCAGAAACCTACCCACATCCTGGTTTACTCTCTCCACCTGCCCGTTACTCTCGGGTGAAAACCTGAGGAGAGGCTGACCGAGACCCCCAGATGTTCCATAAATGTCCTCCAGACTCTGGACGTGAACTGGGGACCCCCATCAGAGACTTTGTCCTCATACACCCCGTAGTGCCGGAAGACGTGTGTGAACAGGGCCTCCGCAGTCTGTAGGGCCATAGGGAGACCAGGCAAAGGGAGGAGACAACAGGACTTAGAAAACCGATCCACAATGACCAGGATCGTGTGTTACCCTGTGAGGGAGGAAGATCAGTCAGGAAGTCCACCGACAGGTGCGACCACAGCCGTTGTGGAACGGGTAGGGGTTGTATCTTTTCTCTGGGCAAGTGTCTAGGAGCCTTGCACTGAGCGCACACTGAGCAGGAGGAAACATAACGTCCTTGGCCAAGGTGGACCACCAGTACTTCGCACTAAGACAGCGCACTGTCCGACTGATGCCAGGATGACCAGAGGAGGGTGAAGTGTGGGCCCAATAGATCAAACGGTCGCGGACAGCAGACGGAACATACAGACGCTCAGCTGGACACTGAGAGGGAGTGGGCTCTGTACGTAATGCCCGCTCGATTTCCGCGTCCAGCTCCCACACTACCGGTGCCACCAGGCCAGAGGCCGGGATTATGGTAGTGTGATCCATGGACCGCTCCTCTGTGTCATACATCCGGGACAGTGCGTCTGCCTTAGAGGTCTGGGAACCTGGTCGGTAGGAAAGGGTGAAAACAAAACGGGTAAAGAACATGGCCCACCTAGCCTGGTGAGGGTTCAGTCTCCTTGCCTCCCGGATGTACTCCAGTTTGCTTTGGTCAGTCCAGATGAGAAAAGGGTGTTTCGCCCCCTCAAGCCAATGTATCCACGCTTTCAGAGCCTTGACGACAGCCAACAGCTCCCGGTCCCCCACATCATAGTTTCGCTCCGTCGGGCTGAGCTCCTTTGAAAAGAAGGCACAGGCGCAGAGCTTCGGTGTTGTACCCGAGCGCTGACAGAGCACGGCTCCTATCCCAGCCTCGGACGCGTCCACCTCCACTATGAACGCCAGAGAGGGATCCGGATGAGCCAGCACGGGAACCGAGGTAAACAGAGCTTTCAGGTGACCAAAAACCCTGTCCGCCCCTGCCAACCAATGCAGTCGCAACGGTCCCCCTTTCAGCAGTGAGGTAACTGGAGCCGCTACTTGACCAAAGCCCCAGATAAACCTTCGGTAGTAGTTGGCAAAACCTAGGAATCGCTGCACTTCCTTTACTGTGGCGGGGGTCGCCCAAATATGAAATGCGGTCACTCTCCATCTCCACCCCTGACATGGAAATGCGGTACCCTAGGAAGGAGACGGACTGTTGGAAGAACAGACATTTATCAGCCTTGACGTACAGGTCAATGCTCCAACAGTCGACCAAACACATGCTCGGCGCGTGTAGCGGAGTATATCAGAATGTTGTCAATATACACCACTACACCCTGCCCATGCAGGACCCGGAAAATCTCGTCAACAAAGGCTTGAAAGACTGATGGAGCGTTCATCAACCCGTACGGCATGACGAGGTATTCATACTGCCCTGAGGTGGTGCTAAATGCCGTCTTCCACTCGTCCCCCTCCCGGATACGCACCAGGTTGTAAGCGCTCCTGAAATCCAATTTGGTGAAGAAGCGCGCCCCATGCATTGACTCGATTGCATTGGCTATGAGAGGCAGCGGGTAGCTGTATCTCACAGTGATCTGATTGATACCTCGATAGTCAATACACGGGCGCAGACCTCCATCCTTCTTCTTCACAAAAAAGAAGCTTGAGGAGGCAGGTGAAGTGGAGGGCCGAATGTATCCCTGCCCCAGGGAGTCGGAGACATATGTTTCCATAGCCGCCGTCTCCTCCTGGGACAGAGGATACACGTGGCTCCTTGGAAGTGTTGCGTCTACCAGGAGATTTATCGCACAATCCCCCCATCAATGGGGTGGTAATTTAGTCGCCCTCTTCTTACAGAAGGCGAGAGCCACATTGACATATTCTGAGGGGATGCGCATGGTGGAGACCTGGTCTGGACTTTCCACCGTAGTAGCACCGATGGAAACCCCTACACACCTACCTGAGCACTTTCATGACCACCCCTTTGAGAGCCCTCTTTTGCCATGAAATAGTGGGGTCATGACAGGCCAACCAGAGTATGCCCAACACTACGGGAAACGCAGGAAAATCAATAAGGAAGAGACTGATTCTCTCCTTGTGACCCTCCTGCGTAAATCTGTCTAGTGGAGAGGTGGCCTCCCTAATCAGCCCTGACCCTAATGGTCGACTATCTAGGGCGTGCACAGGGAATAGCATATCAACAGGAACAATGGGGATCCCTAAACTATGGGAAAAAGTATGGTCAATAAAATTCCCAGCTGCACCTGAATCCACGAGCGCCTTATGCTGGGAATGCGGGGAAAACTCAGGAAATTCAATAAACACATACATGTGAGCAACAGGGGGCTCTGGGTGAGCCTGGTGCCTACTCACCTGGGGTGAAACGACAGTGCCCTGCTTGCTGCCTCGACTCCCTGAGGAACCCCCCCAGCAGTGTGCCCTCTGCGGCCACAGATGGTGCAGGGAATGGCCCCTCGTCCGGTCGCCCTAAGTGCACCACCTCCCAGCTCCATGGGCGTCGGAGCGGAGGTGCTGGGGGATGGAACTGACAGGCCCCGATGCGGACGTCCGCGGGTGGCCAGCAGGTTGTCCAGCCGGATGGACTGGTCCACCAGCTGGTCCAATGTGAGTGGATATACGGTCGCCAGGTAGAGTTCCAGCTGGAGTAGGAACCCCTGGCATCCGGCAGCCGTCCAATCATACTTCCTCGGGTGTGCATACCTATTCACCCCCTTTGCTATGAAGCCCCTAAATAAGATCTGGTGCAACCAATTACCTTCAGAAGTCACATAATAAATTAAATAAAGTCCACCTGTGTCCAATCTAAGTGTCACATGATCTGTCACATGATCTCAGTAAATATACACCTGTTCTGAAAGGCCCCAGAGTCTGCAACACCACTAAGCAAGGGGCACCACCAAGCAAGCGGCACCATGAAGACCAAGGTGCTCTCCAAACAGGTCAGTGACAAAGTTGTGGAGAAGTACAGATCAGGGTTGGGTTATAAAAAAATATCCAAAACTTTGAACATCCCACGGAGCACCATTAAATCCATTATTAAAAAATGGAAAGAATATGGCACTACAACAAACTTGACAAGAGAAGGCCGCCCACCAAAATTCACAGACCAGGCAAGGAGGGCATTAACCACTTTAAGCCATACACTCCAAAGAGCTGGGCTTTACGGAAGAGTAGCCAGAAAAAATACATTGCGTAAAGGAAAAAATGAGCAAACACGTTTGGTGTTCGCCAAAAGGCATGTGGGAGATTCTCCAAACATATGGAAGAAGGTACTCTGGTCAGATGAGACAAAAATTGATATTTTTGGCCATCTTGGAAAACGCTATGTCTTTTGCAAACGCAAGACCTCTCATCACCCCGAGATCACCATCCCCACAGTGAAGCATGGTGGTGGCAGCATCATGCTGTGGGGATGTTTTTCATCGGCAGGGACTGGGAAACTGGTCAGAATTGAAGGAATGATGGATGGCGCTAAATACAGGGAAATTCTTGAGGGAAACCTGTTTCAGTCCTCCAGAGATTTGAGACTTGGACAGAGGTTCACCTTCCAGCAGGACAATGACCCTAAGCATACTGCTAAAGCAACACAAGTGGTTTAAGGGGAAACATTTACATTTCTTGGAATGGCCTAGTCAAAGTCCAGACCTCAATCCAATTGAGAATCTGTGGAATGACTTATAGATTGCTTTATACCAGCGGAACCCATCCAACTTGAAGGAGCTGTAGCAGTTTTGTCTTGAAGAATGGGCAAAATTCCCAGTGGCTAGATGTGCCAAGCTTATAGAGACTTACCCCAAGAGACTTGCAGCTGTAATTGCTGCAAAAGGTGTCTCTACAAAGTATTGACTTTGGGGAAGGGGGGGTGAATAGTTATGCACGCACAAGTTTTGTTTTTTTGTCTTATTTCATGTTTGTTTCACAATAAAAAATATTTTGCATCTTCAAAGTGGTAGGCATGTTGTATAAATCAAAGGATACAACCCCCAAAAAAGGAAACAAAATAGCAAAAATGCCAAGTGGGTGAATACTTTCACAAACCACTGTAAGTCATTAAGCTCAAAACATAAAAAAGGTCAAGGTTAACCCTATAAAAAATCATTATATGACAGATCATAGAATGATTGAACTTCTACTAGCATTTTCTTTGAAGTGTTGGTTCAATGAATAGAGAAAGGTAATATAGCTCTCAGTTTTAGTGCCTTTTCCCCAAATATTGCTAAGCTGTGGCAAATAATTTCAGATGCTATCTAAAATGTCTTGTGTATTGACACAGTCATTAAAGTAATTACTATGCAGGTTCTATGTAATTACACATTATAATTGTTTTACTTCAATAATGCCCTCAACACACACTAAATCCTCCTCCAAGATCGTATTTAATTGGCTTACTTAACATGCAATCAAACGGTATGCAAATGGTCCAAACTGGCATTGTTAATTCCCTGTCCAATGCACCCATATAGGATGACTTTGCTTTATTCATCAACCTGTCATGAACAAAATAAACCCCTGGTTAGGGGATATGTCAAATATTCAGCAGCAAAGGTGACAACCTAACACGATTGCTACTAATCCCAAAGGCAAGATAAGTCTGAAATGTAATTTGTAATCAACTGCATCAAGCTTACAGGTGACAGTAACTCAATAGTAGATGACTAGAACCCTTAACCTGAATGTGTGTGCCTGATCTCATTACGTTTGCTTGATAAACATGACATTCTACATTTCTTCTTCACTTCTTTCTCTATTTAAATACATGCTTCTGACAGATCGAAACCCCCAGTGAAATCATTTACACATGAAAAGGTGCATTGAGTGCTGTCTCCTCACCAATCTCTTCTCAGATTGGCTGAGAAGAGACTGGAAAACCTGACACGGCAGCTTCCAAGTCAGAGATTTGAGGAGGTATACAGAACTGTGAAGGTAGAATTTGGCTGCTTTTGCTGCATTTGTCACTGAGGTGTGCTCCTGGAAAAAGTCTTCCTGGATTCTGAAAATCCTTTCCTGGGATTGAGTTTCGCAGGTAATCTGGCATCATTCACATTGATGCCTAGCTGAAAGAGACAAGGCCAGATCTGAGTCTCTCCAGGGTGATTTGAGGTGCACTGTCCCAACACTGCCTCCAGATGGGCTTGTCTGTAAGACAAGATAAATAGAATATCACAGATATCAGGCTGTGTGTTTACACACACCTCTGCCATATTCAAGATTGCACACAGCTAAGGAGGTGAACATCTAGGGGTTAGAGGTTAAATAGACTGTCGGGTAGCCATTTTGACTGAGCCAGCACTACAGAGGCTACGGAGTGAATTGGTATCCTGACACACTCAGCGAAGTGTGAAGGGTTTTCGCAATTAATACAAATGAGCAAGCATGCACGCTTGGAAATTGCAGCGAGATGCTACAATTTTACTTTGTAAACGAAAAAGTCGGGTCCACTCAGAGACACCATAGACAGAGGAGAAGAAATGCCTTGCTTGCCAGATGGTAACCTATTCCCTATGTGATGCACTTTAAGGTCAAAAGTAGTGCACTACATAGGGAAAAGGGTGCCATGTGGGACAGAGGCCTTGTTATGTAACATGGTGGTGTGGTGACAATATAAGTGCACAAGGCGAGACCCAGATGCAGACACAGGAGGCAGGTGGTTTGAGTCTCTGATATTTATTATATTCAAGGGGTAGGCAAGAGAAGGGTTGTGGACAGGCAAAAGATCAAAACCAGGTCAGAGTCCAGAAGGTACAGAGTGGCAGGCAGGCTTGAGGTCAGGGCAGGCAGTATGGTCAGGCAGGCGGGTTCAGAGTCCAGCCAGGCAAGGGTCACAACCGGGAGGATTAGCAAAACAGAGCGAAGGGAAAAAGCAGGCGAACGGGAAAAACACGCTGGTTGACTTGACAAACAAGACAAACTGGCCACAGACAAGCAGGGAACACAGGAATAAGTACTCAGGGACTAATGAGGCAAACAGGTGACACCTGGAGGTAGGTGGAGACAATCACAAGTGAAACAGATCAGAGAGTGACAGACAGCAAGGCTGCCAGTTCTCCCTGTCATTGGTGCTATAGCTTAGACAGGGCAAAAGAGTAAATTAAGTCTCCAGGTGGGACACTTTGCCATGGCTGCATAGAACTAAACGTATCCCTGGTTTTATAAAGGCCTACTTCTGCTGCTCAGAGATACTCATCTCTTTCCTATGGGTACGTCTAAAAGGACAGAGTAGAGTAGAAAATCTAACCGGTATTGGTTTGACTTATCTAGTCTAAGTAAATAACAACTAGGAGGTGAGGAGAATGAACAATGCTACAACATTTAAATTGGCTCAGCTGTAGACGTCCGTATCTTAAACAGCATTTTATCCAGCGTCTACGTACGTCAACAACACTGATACGCATAGTCAATATCTTAATCACATATACATTGTGATGGACATTTTGAAGTCAGCAGGCCTGATTGTCCTATGGCAGTTGACTTGTACACCTTTAAAGGTGAATACAACCTTCCGTCACATGTACATGTTGTGATGAGCATGAGGGTCTGTTCATGGAGATATGGCTGTGATTACAGTTTTTTTTCTTTCTTTATGGCTTAGACGAGGAACGTATTTTAAACTTCACGGGCAGGAGGCTGGAAGATAAGAACCCACGCTCCATTGGTCTCCACTCTACTGGTCAAATTGCAAAGGAATTGACACAAAGGATCCAATACCACCCTTAATTTGGTTGCCGGATAAGGAACTATTTAATTTTAAATCGGCTGTTAACAGATTGACCACAGCTGCTTGGGTGAACATATGGTCCCTGTGTGATGTTGCCCAGGCTTTACATGCTCCAGTGCAGAAGTATTGGAGGAGAACATTAACTATGTATTATAGAAGAATAATTTTTGCTATCTATTGTAGGAGAATGTTAACTAGGTGCCAGCATGTTTCTTAGAAGCAGAAGAAAGGCTGAAACATTCTAACAGCATGGCAGATGAAGTAATTTATTTCTAAGAGAGGGAAAACAAATATTATCTGTACTTCATACTTTTCAATATATTTATAATTTGGATGGTGGTAAAAGGGTGATGAGGTTAAAATGGGATGGTAGGTAGTCAGTGCCTCCAGTGTGAGGATAATGATTGGTCTTGATCACAGACAATTACTATAATTAATCCAATAAAATATATATATATATATATATACATATTTTTTTTACCTTTATTTAAGCAGGGGAACCCATTAACACCAGGGTCTCATTTACAATGGTGCCATGGGAACAACTATTCAAGCATGATAATTTCAATACTATACAATTACAATTTCAACATTGCAAATAAATTATGTTACATTCAAAAGGGAGCAATAGATACAAATTAAAACAGGTGCAGTCCTCATTTATCATATAATGTTAAAATGCATTTGTGTTTTTTTCTAAAAGTCTAATACTGTGTGGACTCAACTCATGAGAGGTCAAGCACCTGTTTTTGACCTTAACCGTACACAGCTCAGTGGACTTCTGTTGTCTCTTGCCTTGAAATACATCAATATTTCATATGATTGATTTTCAGCAACCTTGGCAGACTGTAGTTCATATGGCCACATCCACAAGAAATTGGAATTCAGATTTTCTATCTTTTTTCCCCAATACGTTTTTCTAACATGGCGCTGCAATATGTATGCTTCATACGTTACATCTTGATACATCGGATACAGTACCTTCAGAAGTACTCATATCCCTTTACTTATTCAACATTTTGTTGTGTTACAGCTTGAATTCAAAATGGGTTAAGTAGTTGTTGTTTTTCTGACCCATCTTCAAACAATACCCTGTAATGACAAAGTGAAAACATGTTTTTAGAATAAATAAAAGAAATGATTGACAATGAAATACAGAAATATATCATTTACTTAAGTATTCACACCCTTGAGTTAATAGATGTTTGGCCGTGATTACAGCTGTGAGTCCTTCTGGGTACGTCTCTAAGAGCTTTGCACACCTGGATTGTTCAATGTTTGCAGATTATTATTTTTTTAATTCTTAAAACTTTTGTCTAGTTGGTTGTTTATCATTGCTAGACAGCCATTTTCAAGTCTTGCCATAGATTTCCAAGACGATTTAAAACTGTATCTAGGCCACTCAGGAACATTTGATATTGTCTTGGTAAGAAACTCCAGTGTGTATTTGGCCTTGAGTTTTAGGTTATTGTCCTGTTGAAAGGTGCATTTGTCGCCCAGTGTCTGTTGGAAAGCAGACTGAACCATGTTTTCATCTAGGATTTAACCTGTGCTTAGCTCCATTCCATTTTTTTTATTCTAAAAAGCTCCCTGGTCCTTGCTAATGACAAGCATATCCATAACTTGATGCAGCCACCACCATGCTTGAAAATATGAAGAGTGGTACTCAGTGCTGTGTTGTGTTGGATTTACCCCAAACATAACCTATTCAGTACAAAAAGTAAATTTTTTTGCCAATTTTTTTGACAGTTTTACTTATTGCTAACAGGATGCATGTTCTGGAATATTTCTGGACAGACTTCCTTCTTTTCAAGCTATAATTTAGGTTAGTATTGTGGAGTAACTCCAATATTGTTGAGGTTTGCTCAGTTTTCTCCTATCACAGCCATTAAAGGGATACTTCGGGATTTTTACAATGAAGCCCATTATCTATGGGTATCTACTTGCATGCTAGACACTGCATCGCAAAGCAAACTGCTTTGCTACAGATGCTGGTTTGACACCCGTGCCGGCTGACACTGGGAGATCCATGAGGTGGCTTTTGGTTTCTCCAGAAAGAAATAATTCTAAATAACAAACTGGCTTTATTTACAAATTAGTGAGAATGTCTCACCCCATGTTCAAGAATGGCCTTTTTCGCGCTCACTCTAGGATAAATGACAACAAAATCATCTCCAAAATATCATTACTTTTTAAAACAAGCGATTATTATTATTATTAATTAATTTAGAATTATATAAAAGCCCCTTAGATTTTCTCAGATATTCTCGCAGATCATAAAGAAAAATGACCCATAAATATTCATTTAAAATCCTCCAATCCTCTAAATGTAATTATTGGTGGAGAGTCACGTCATTGAAAAAAATATTTTTAGATATACTGTAGGCCGACCGTAGGCAAAATGAGTCTCACTAGTGTTGAGTAATGTGCTGTTAAAAGTGGTGTAGGTCTTATTTATTTTAAAAGCATATTGAAGTTAGAAGCAATAGGATTTGAAGCAAAACTATTTCAGCATCATTTCATGTTGCTCTGAGACAAGCATGGGGACTGGTCTTGATAAATCTATGAGATTTTTATTTTCACTGAATCTCTGTTTTTTTATATATTTTTTATTTTACCTTTATTTTACCAGGTAAGTTGACTGAGAACACATTCTCATTTACAGCAACAACCTGGGGAATAGATACAGGGGAGAGGAGGGTGATGAATGAGCCAATTGTAAGCTGGGGATGATTAGGTGACTGTGATGGTATGAGGGACAGATTGGGTATTTAGCCAGGACACCGACTCTGGGGAAGAAGATCAAGTTTCTCATTGCCAAAATCCCAAAGTATCCCTTTAAACTCTCTAACCATTGGCCTCATAGCCAAATCCCTGAGTGGTGTCCTTCCTCTCCAGCAACTTTGTTAGGAAGTACACCTGTATCTTTGTAGAGACTTTGTGTATTGATACACCATCCAAAGCGTATTTATTAACTTCACCATGCTCAAAGGGATATTCAATGTCTGTTTTTTTTTTTTTTACTTTTACCCATCTACCAATAAATGCCCTTCTTTGCGAGGCAATGGAAAACCTCCCTGGTCTTTGTGGTTGAATCTGTGTTAGAAATCCACTTCTCAACTGAGGCACCTTACAGATAATTGTTAGTGTGGGGTACTTCAAAAAATGTCAAACCCTATTTTTGCATACGGAGTGAGTCCATGCAAGTTATTGTTAAGCACAGTTTTTTGCTCATTATCTTATTTAAGCTGGCCATAACAAAGAGGTTGAATACTTATTGACTCAAGACATTTCAGATTTTCATTTTGAATACATTTATAAAAAAATTCTAAATGCATAATTCCACTTTGACATTATGTACTGTAGTATTGTGAGTAGGCTATAACAAAATGTGGATAAAGTCAAGGGGTGTGAATACTTTCTGAAGGCATGGTATATCTATGATGTTTCACCTGTAGTCCCATGATGTACAAACATTCCCAACTGCACCATCTACACTACCTTATTTAGTATTTTATAGTTTTTACCCCATTTTCTCTCCATTGGCTAGTTACGACCTTGTCTCATCGCTGCAACTACTCAATGGCCCCGGGAGAGGCGAAGGCCGAGACATGCGTCCTTGAACAGCCTAGCCGCCTACTTCTTAACTTCTTAACCCGGAAGTCAGACGTACCAATGTGTCAGAGGAAACAGTGTTCGACTGACGACTGTAGTCAGCTTTCAGGTGCCCGACCCACCGCAAGTAGTCGCTGGAGTGCAATGAGCCATGGAAAGCCCCAAACCCTCCCCTAAGCCGGACACTGCTGGACCAATTGTGCACCGCTCTATGTTGCTCCCAGTTACTGCCAGGCTGTGACACAGTGCCGGGGATCAAACCCCAGGCTGTGGTGGTGCCTTAGACCACTGCGCCACTCAGGATCTACAGTAACTTATCTGATACAAAAGATGAACAGACACAAGCAAATTCATATTTTATAAAGATACAGCTATTTTCCTAACCAAGTGATACATTTTTGCAGTACATAACTCCTAGGACGGTTATAAAAGTGGTAACTTATTCATAAATGATACGTCAAGTCACACTTTAGAATAGGATACATGATGATAACTCATTCATAAATCATTAGACAGTAGCAAGGCGTTAGTATAAGGTTTTACCTCTCTATACACTAGAAAAAAAAAATCCAAAAGGGTTCTTCGGCTGTTCCCAAAGAAGAATGCCTTTTACTTCCAGGTAGAAGTCTTTTTGGTTCCCGGTAGAACCCTTTTGGGTTCCATGTAGAACCCACTGTAGAAATGGTTCTAAAATGAACCTAAAAGGGTTATACCTGACACCAAAAGTCTTATACCAGGAACCAAAAAAGTGTATTCAGAGGGTTCTCCTATGGCGACAGTGGAAGAACCCTTTTAGGTTCAAGATAGTACCTTTTTTTTTATTTTGTACTGTATTTCAGTGTGCAGCGCTAAATCTTTCTTAGAGCAGGCTGCAAAAAAAAATGCTCAAGGTAGACGCAATAACATTACATTCCTGGTATTTACTACCCTGTTTATGTATTCATGTATTCAAGTAGAGTGGTGGAGAGATTATTCTCACACAATCTTATTTTCTGGGTGGGAAACAACAGTATTGTTTCCTTTGACACATACCAGTAGTGGATGCTTACAATTTTCACTAGCACCTTTGAATTCCAACTCACAACCCTACACAGCTTAAAGGGTCATATGTGGAGCTCTTAGCTTTGTCATTTTGTTAGTTCAGTGACAACAGGCCATGGAGTCATTCAGGAACATAGAGAAATTGGATGATAAGTGGAGCCATGTCTGGCAGCATATTCAACTCATGAAGTAAAAAAAAAAGGTTTCACATAGGCCCGCTGAAATGCTGACCATTTCTGCCAACATTCTTAATCAAAAGAAGACTGGTGTTGGATCTGTAGTTAGATCTATCACATCTGACCCCAGAGGAAGATTGATCAGATTCAATTGAAACAAAGTGAGAATGAAGGCATCCCCCCAGTGTGATGGAGAGTACTATTATTGTAATGGACATAGATGTACATAACACAAATTGCCTATGGACATTTTTTACACATGTCCATGTAAGTGATCATGGCTTTACCCCAAGCACACAACCTATCAATCAGTCTAATCACGTTGCTTTAAATGTTAACCATGGTCTTAGACTGATGAATTCTCCATAATCCCAGAGAGAGAAGACTGACTGGGGCCGTTACATCATAGACATGGCCTCCTCAACTCGTTTGCTCAAATAAAATCACATTTACTAGAGGGAAAAAAATCTTCTTCAGTCGCTGCACCATCAGTGTGCATACAAATCAAAGGCTGAACGTGTGAGTCTAATTGTCCCTCATGAGCATGCAGTTACCGAGCACATTTGACAGTTCTAGACCCTCACACTGCAAAGACTGTTTTTGGTAGAGTTACCTTTGTCTCAGCACGCAAGTGTCTTCAGGTTTGGCTAAGGTACATGCGTGCTGGGGCATTAGATAAATGAATTCAATAGAACAATTGTGAATTTCGTTCAGTGAGTTACATTTTCTGGATTTTCTCGAATCTCGGCAGGTTTATTCAATAATGTCTATTAATTATGACAAGTATTAATAACATTCTACCCATGAGGCCACTAGGTAATTTGACTGCAAGACAGTGCTATGGCACATTTTCTCTGAGGACCATGACTTTCAGCACCAGTATAAGAAAATATACTTTTCTTATATGTCCAATGCAGACATTTTTATCTCAACATCAAATCATTTCTGGGTAGCAATTAGGTACCTTACTGTGATTGTTTTTAATTAAAATGTTTTTTTGTTATTTTTTACAAAAATTGCTTTTTAGCAAAGATACATTTCTCAAGCAAGAATTTTGATAGGACTGTCTGGGACTGGTCTGAGTGGGGAGCTGTTATTGGCAGAGAAGCTTGGAACTCAATCTTATTGGTCTATTAACTAACTTACCGCCTGGTGATGTCATCCCACTAAAACAGGCTGACATTTCCGGCGGTCTTTTCAAACAGCTCTTACACTTAAAGGCCACTACCATAATTTTCAGTGTTTCACAGAATTATTACAACCTCTTTGTGTGTGGAAGTAAACTGTGTATAAAACACAGGAAAATCCCTTTTTTGATGGCACTGGGCCTTTGATGATCTGTGATCTGGATAATAGAACAATATTTCCAAAATGAGTTCACTCAGACACAGTGGCCTTACGGGCTTAGCTTGTAATATCTCTCCAGTGGTGACATGCTCTACAGCCAGAAAAGGCTTGTCCATTTTCATGTCAGCTTAATGTGAGTAACCTTAAACCTCCAACTGTAAAATCCTCTGCAGCCTGATGAACATGGATTGATATTGAACGAGATAATGATAATAGGTGCAATATCATTATCCCTGTATCATTTCCTGTCAGGAATCTACTAATCTTATTTTCATGTGTGTGTTTCAAGTTTCAAGTGTTAATGTAACGTGCACAAGTACAGTGAATTGCCTTTCTTGTAAGCTTTAAACCCAACAATGCAGTGAACAATATCAATAGTACCAAAAAATTGCAAAAGGTACAACAAAAACGCACAAGAAATAAACTAATGAAATGAAAAGAACATGAGAAAGTAAGAAGCTACAGTTGAAGTCGGAAGTTTACATACACCTTAGCCAACTACATTTAAACTCAGTTTTTCACAATTCCTGACATTTAATCCCAGTAAAAATCCCCTGTCTTAGGTCAGTTAGGATCACAACTTTATTTTAAGAATGTGAAATGTCAGAATAATAGTAGAGAGAATTATTTATTTCAGCTTTTATTTATTTCATCACATTCCCAGTGGGTCAGAAGTTTACATACTCTCAAATAGTATTTGGTAGCATTGCCTTTAAATTGTTTAACTTGAGTCAAACGTTTCAGGTAGCCTTCCACAAGCTTCCCATAATAAGTTGGGCGCATTTTGGCCCATTCCTCCTGACAGACCTGGTGTAACTGAGTCAGGTTTGTAGGCCTCCTTGCTTTTTTCAGTTCTGCCCACAAATGTTCTATGGAATGAGGTCAGGGCTTTGTGATGGCCACTCCAATACATTGACTTTGTTGTCCTTAAGCCATTTTTCCACAACTTTGGAAGTATGCTTGGGGTCATTGTCCATTTTGAATACCCATTTGTGACCAAGCTTTAACTTCCTGAATGATGTCTTGATATGTTGCTTCAATATATCCACATAATTTTCCTGCCTCATGATGCCATCTATGTTGTAAAGTGCACCAGTCCCTCCTGCAGCAAAGCACCCCCAGAACATGATGCTGCCACCCCCGTGCTTCACAGTTGGGATGGTGTTCTTCGGCTTGCATGCCTCCCCCTTTTTCCCCCAAACATAACGACTGTCATTATGGCCAAACAGTTCTATTTTTGTTTCATCAACTACACATAGGGACCTTTGTCCCCATGTGCAGTTGCAAACCATAGTCTTTCTTTTTTATGGTGGTTTTGGAGCAGTGGCCTCTTTCTTGCTGAACGGCCTTTCAGGTTATGTCGATATAGGACTCGTTTTACTTTGGATAAAGATACTTTTGTTCCTGTTTCCACCAGCATCTTCACAACGTCCTTTGATGTTGTTCTGGGATTGATTTGCACTTTTCGCACCAAAGTACGTTCATCTCTAGGTGACAGAACGCGTCTCCTTCCTGAGTGGTATGACGGCTACGTGGTCCCATGGTGTTCATATTTGCGTACTATTGTTTGTACAGATGAACGTGGTACCTTCATGCGTTTGGAAATTGCTCCCAAGGATGAACCAGACTTGTGGAGGTCTACAACTTTTTTTCTGAAGTCTTTGCTGATTTCATTTGATTTTCCCATGATTTCAAGCAAAGAGGCACTGAGTTTGAAGGTAGGCCTTGAAATACATCCACAGGTACACCTCAAATTGACTCAAATGATGTCAATAAGCCTATCAAAAGCTTCTAAAGCTGTGACATCATTTTCTGGAATTTTCCAAGTTGTTTAAAGGCACAGTCAACTTAGATGTGAACTTCTGACCCATTGGAATTGTGATACAGGTGAATTATAAGTGAAATAATCTATCTGTAAACAATTGTTGGGAAAATCACGTGTCATGCACAAAGTAGATTTCCTAACCGACTTGCCAAAACTATAGTTTGTCAACAAGAAATGTGTGGTGTGGTTAAAAAAAAAGTTTAAAAAGATTTATTTCACCTTTATTTAACCAGGTAGGCAAGTTGAGAACTGAGACCTGGCCAAGATAACACAATAGAAAAACAAATCTATATACAATGTTTGCAAATGAGGTAAGATAAGGAAGGTAAGGCAATAAATAGGCCATGGTGGCGAAATAATTAGAATATAGCAATTAAACACTGGAATGGTAGATGTACAGTAGATGAATGTGCAAAGTAGAAATATAAATAAATACGGTAGGGGATGAGTTAGTTGGTTGGGCTATTTACAGATGGGCTATTTACAGGTGCAGTGATCTGTGAGCTGCTCTGACAGCTGGTGCTTAAAGCTAGTGAGGGAGATGTGTCTCCAGTTTCAGTGATATTTGTAGTTCGTTCCAGTCATTGGCAGCAGTGAACTAGAAGGAAAGGCGGCCAAAGGAGGAGTTGGCTTTGGGGGTGACTAGTGAGATATACCTGCTGGAGCGCGTGCTACGGGTGGGTGCTGCTATGGTGACCAACGAGCTGAGATAAGGCAGGGCCTTACCTAGCAGGGACTTGTAGATGACCTGGAGCCAGTGGGTTTGGTGACGAGTGTGAAGCGAGGGCCAGCCCACGAGAGTGTACAGGTCGCAGTGGTGGGTAGTATATGGGGCTTTGGTGACAAAACAGATTGCACTGTGATAGACTGCATCCAATTTGTTGAGTAGAGTATTGGAGGCTATTTTGTAAATGACATCGCCGAAGTCGAGGATCGGTAGGATGGTCAGTTTTACGAGGGTATGTTTGGCAGCATGAGTAAAGGATGGTTAGTTGCGAAATTCTAGATTTAATTTTGGATTGGAGATATTTGATGTGAGTCTGGAAGGAGAGTTTACAGTCTAACCAGACACTTAGGTATTTGTAGTTTGTAGTCCACATAATCTAAGTCAGAACCGTCCAGAGTAGTGATGCTGGACGGGCGGGCAGGTGCGGGCAGCAATCAGTTGAAGAGCATGCATTTGGTTTTACTTGCATTTAAGAGCAGTTGGAGGCCACGGAAGGAGAGTTGTATGGCATTGAAGCTCGTCTGGAGGGTTGTTAACAGTGTCCAAAGAAGGGCCAGAACTATACAGAATGGTGTCATCTGCGTAGAGGTGGATCAGAGACTCACCAGCAGCAAGAGCAACATCATTGATGTATACAGAGAAGAGAGTCGGCCCAAGAATTGAACCCTGTGGCACCCCCATAGAGACTTCCAGTGGCCCGGACAACAATTTGTGTGAGGTTAAGGGCATCAAGCTTAGATTGTAGGATGGCCGGGGTGTTAAGCATGTCCCAGTTTAGGTCACCCAGCAGCACGAGCTCTGAGATAGATGGGGGCAATCAGTTCACATATGGTGTCCAGATCACAGCTGGGGGCAGAGGGTGGTCTATAGCAAGCGACAACGGTGAGAGACTTATTTCTAGAAAGGTGGATTTATAAAGTAGAAGTTCAAATTGCTTGGGTACAGACCTGGATAGTAAGACAGAACTCTGCAGGCTATCTCTGCAGAAAATTGCAACACCGCCCTCTTTGGCCATTCTATCTTGTCTGAAAATGTTGTAGTTAGGGATGGAAATTTCAGGGTTTTTGGTGGTCTTCCTACGCCAGGATTTAGACACGGCTAGCACATCCGGGTTGGCAGAGTGTGCTAAAGCAGTGAATAAAACAAACTTAGGGAGGAGGCTTCTTATCTTAACTTCCATGAAACCAAGGCTTTACGGTTGCAAAAGTCAACAAATGAGAGCGCCTGGGGAATAGGAGTGGAGCTAGGCACTGCAGGGCCTGGACTAACCTCTATTTCACCAGAGGATTTTTAAAATGTA
Organism: Brachymystax lenok tsinlingensis; assembly: GCA_030435695.1. Classification (NCBI taxonomy): domain Eukaryota; kingdom Metazoa; phylum Chordata; class Actinopteri; order Salmoniformes; family Salmonidae; genus Brachymystax; species Brachymystax lenok. The sequence goes on from CM059814.1 coordinate 72,442,872, forward strand.
TTTTATTTATAATTTTTTTTATTTAAACTTTATTTAACCAGGTAGGCAAGTTGAGAACACGTTCTCATTTACAACTGCGACCTGGCCAAGATAAAGCAAAGCAGTTCAACACATACAACAACACATAGTTACACATTGGAGTAAACAAACACACAGTCAATAATACAGTAGGTAAGAACAGTGGAGGAGTAGGATAAGGGTACGGCTAAAGCTTATAAGGACTGGTCGTCTAGGACTTCCGGAACAAAGAGTAAAAGGAGCAGGTTTCCGGGGGCAATAAAATAGATTCAAGGCATAATGTACAGACAAAGGTATGGCGGGATGTGAATACAGTGGAGGTAAACCTAGGCATTGAGTGATGATGAGAGAGATATTGTCTCTAGAAACATCATAGGGAGTGGTGGGGCGCTAGCGCCCACTCCCGACACTACCCGGTGAAATGCAAGGCACCAAATTCAAAATCCAAAAGTTGAATTATTAAACATTCATCAATATACAAGTGTTGTGTTGCATAGTCATCAAAAGCTCTGCTTCTTGGCAATATCACAGCGTTGTCAGATTTCAAAAAGACTTCATGGCGAAAGCACTACATTTGATTGTTTGGGGGTAGCACCTCCAACATTGTTTTCATTAGCATAAATTCATAAACCATCGCGGTTCACATAAAACACATTTCACAGCGAAAACAAATCCCTTACCTTTTGAAAAACTTCTGCTGAGGGCTTCCCAAGTGTCCAACGAAGACAATCCATGGTTCTTTTGTTAGAAAAAGTCCTTTATTATATCCATAAATCTCAGTTTGGTTGGTGCTTTATGATCATAAAATACAGCGTCCACTCGCCCATTGAACCGTGAAGAGAACTCGTTCAACCTAAACCTATACAATTCTCCAAGAACAATCAAACATCATTGATAATGTATCCTTAGGAACACTTTTATGTATATTTAGTATAATATTTCAACCGGATTATAAACTGGGCGATAGGAAAGGAAAAAAACCACCGCGCACGCAAGCCCGTGAACGCGCATCCTCTTCTGTTTACATCTGGTGACCACTTCCCAATTCTTCTTCTATTACCATCCAGAGCAACTAAACATAATCCAAACACTGTCTAGAGACTGTTGACATCCAGTGGAAGCAATAGGTACTGAAATCTTACTCTCCTATATGGTCATTTTCAATAGGGAAGGGTTCAATATGAGGCAATCTGTCAAATACACTTTTTCCAGGACAGAAATTCCTCCGGTTTTGCCTGCTATATCCGTTCTGTTATACTCACAGACAATATTTTAACACTCTTAGAAACTTCAGAGTGTTTCCTATCCAATAGTACTAATTATGTGCATATCCTATTTTCTGGGCCTGAGTGGCAGGCCTTTTACTTTGGGCACGCCAGACTCTCCAAAACCGTCACCTCGGGAGCTGCTCCCCTAAGAAGTTAAACCAGCTGATGTCATCGCATGTGTGGGTGGTGGAACTGAAAGGTTGGATAAGGTATATTGAGAAGGGCTAGACGCTCTACAGTGAAATAAGACAATAAACACTAACCAGAACAGCAATGGACAAGGCATTTTACATTGATGAGAGGCATGCTTAGCCGAGTGATCATAAGAGTCCAGTGAGTAGTGAGGCTGGTTGGGGACACGGCAATTTAGACAGCTAGCTAGCAGAAGATGGAGGAAGTTTATAGCCTCCTCGTGCGTTTCCATCGGTAGACCAGTTGTGATGGATTAGTGGGGTTCAGTGTGGTAAAGGGGAACAGTGCAATTGGCAAAATCAGTATAGTGGCCCAAGAAATTGTCCGATGGACCTATTTAGCTAGCAGCCGATATGCTCTAGACAGCTAACATTAGCGGGCCGCAGTTAGCAGGTGGGCGTTCAGGTGACGTTGCGATGGAGGGCTGGTTGAATAACCCCCTCGGGCAGATAACGTCGGTAGTCCAGTCGTGAAGACCCAGTGGGGCTCTGCACCGGCAGTAAAAACTGGTCCGGATAGGTGTTGTAGCCCAGGAGTGGCTGATGGGACTTATCAGCTAGCCAGAAGATGGCCCTGGCATGGGGTAGCTTCAGGCTAATTTAATTGGTGCTTGCTCCGGAACCGACGTTAGCCAATAGTCACACGGATAGCAGCTAGCTAGCTGCAAGATCCAGGTGAAGATGTCCAGAGCTCGCGGTAGGAATCCGGGTATATGGAGAGAAAATAGGTTCTGTATGCTCTTGTTTGAGCAGCATTGTACCAACTGGCGAGAGCTTTCTGAGCTAAAGGTTAGCTGATGTCCGCAAGCAGTATTAAGCTAAATACTAACGTTAGCTAGTAGCTAGCTTCTGGCTAGCTTCTGTTGGGGGATTCCGGATTCAAGGTGGATAATACTTGGAAAAAAACAGACCCGCACCACATTGGGTGATGCTTGTTCCAGGAGAGTGTTTTGAAGTTAAGTAAAAAAAAAAAATACTAAAAAAGATATGCGAAGAAAACATATAAAAAGATATATACACGGGACACACCAAGACCAGGACAAAAGACGTCTGACTGCTACGCCATCTTGGAACAGATTAATGACTCCATCCTAAGTGTATGTAAACTTCAGTCTTCATATACAGTGGGGGGCAGGTACCCTAGTGGTTAGAGCTTTGGACTTTGAATCCCTGAGCTGACAAGGTAAATATCTGTCCTTCTGCCCTGAACAAGGCAGTCAACCCACTGTTCCTAGGCTGTCATTGAAAATAAGAATTTGTTCTTAACTGAATAAAAAATATAATAATTAACAATGTGCAGGGATACTGGAATGATAGAGGTGGAAATGTGTACATACAATACAGTATCTCAATGCATTACAGTATCTCACATGCATCATATCAATTCTCAAAGATGTCAACTCACAATGTCTCTTACTTTCTATCAAAACAGTTCATGTTCTAGTTTCAACCTACATGTAGAATCCTATTTTCAAGGCCAACAAAATAGTGTTAGTGAGTCATTCTTAGAAAAAAAAATGTCTCAGATATTTAAAGCTTTTTGCAGATAACTGAAAAGGCGATGATGTTTTGTACAACATCATTCACAAGATCACTATGGGGATCATCCTGACTCGTCCATTATGTTATCAAATGTTAGAGTGTGGAAATGTCGTTTTATATAAATAAAAACAACATAGAAATTATTGTAAGACCAAAAAGGAAAAGCCATGGCTGTTATATATTTTGCAGGTCAGACACATTTCAGACATGCAATTCTGTACACATCCGGTGGACAAGAAAATGACAAAGGTTCTCCCAAAGGATACAACATAACAAGGAACTCAATTCTGGAGTGGGAATATCCCATAGGGAAACTCCCATGTCCACCTAGTAAATTCAAGTTAAGAAGTGTAAAAAAGTAGTTAGCCTACCATCACATACCATATAAAAACTGACATTTCACTGTCAACAAAAAGAGTTGACATTTTCACGTATAACGTCAAAGTGGAGGAACGCCCTCGATCTATGGATCAGTCTTTGAAGAGAAGAGGGGTTGACAACAATCCAGACTTCTGAAGTGGACAGAAAGGAGCAAATGACAAGGTCAATAGCTATGTCACACTTCATTTGTGTCACTTTTGCATTGAGGTGCACTCTACCTGATCCACTGAAATTGGGCTCAAGTCTCTTGTCCATGGCGGGTAGTGTAACAGTTTAGTGATACAACATTGTTCCGACTGAGTAAAAGCGATTTGACTGCGGGTAGAATTTTTCTAATCGGTGGGTAATGTCAAAGAGTGCAATAAATTATGTGGCAGCTTTCTTCTTTAATTATGCTACTTGCATTGTATAGTAGGTGGGATAGATGCTTATAATTACTTCCTTAGTTCACTTGAGGGTAGGATTCATGTGGACTGAATTCAGATATAGTCAAGGATAGTTAGCTGGTTGACTATATGCCATTCCCCAGGAGAACTGCCTCTAGGGGCATTGGGACTAGAAAGCGCTCTGTTTAATTTACCGCTGTAAATTGTTATTTTTGAGCCTCCGTTTTGATGCTGCTGAACAGAGGTAGACCCTTCTTGGCTCCTGCAGTCATTGTTTACTGTTTGAGATACCTCCAAGGCACCCGACTGAGAGCTGGGCAACCTGCAGCCAAGTCCAACAGCCAAGGGTTGATCATCTCCCCTTTTTACCATTTGTTTCACTGCAGGGTGCCATCCCCTTAGGGAACACCCCACCAGCACAAAGGGCATGTTTCTACTTCCACAATGACACTCTTGCCTTCATCTTCATCTATTGTGACACGTTTCCTGTGGCCAGTTACTCAACCTCCCCTCTTTCATACCTAGCAACCAATCCGGGATATCTCTTCCTAGGTTGTATTTACCATACGAAAGGCTCCCTGGGAATCAAACCCTGTTTCAAATTTGGTTAGAGCTAATGCTAAACAGATTTAGCAGCCATTAACTTATTTTTCTTTTTTGACAGTCTTCAACATAGTAGCATGTATGTACAGAATGCTGCTAGCGGAATACTTGTCACTTTTACAGTGCAGTAAAACCACAATGGTATTCCAATCTGAAATGTTTGGAACTTGGACTGTGTGATGCAATCAGCAGAGTACACACGTTTCTCTCTGTTTCATCGTTCTGTCCATCTTTGATTCCCTGGGTTAAGGAAGACAACAGACAATTTGTCTCCTGTGTGAATCATGACGGAATCAAAGAACCCTGCATAATAATAAAGGCATATAATATCCATATTAAACAGAGTTAATTGCGTTAGACCTCTGTGAAAATGTCAAACTAATAACAGATCTGAACTGATTGATGTATTCCAGGAACATGTCAGCCATTACATGACTTAGGAATATTGCAGGTTGTAGTTTGGCCTTCCATTTTCAGGCATGACTTAAATATGGTCTCTGTGCCATTTGTGGAAATGGCGGCAGATGAAGCTCTATGTGTTTAATTAAATGGAATCAAAAGGTCAATGAGTGTGACAACCGATAATTGGACAGAACAGTGTAGCTCAATTCATGCTGAATAAAATATCAAGTTGAAAATCCAACTCTTATACAATTAGAACTATAATTGAAGATAGCAATATTCATTTGGTTGTAGGAAACTGAAGAGACTGACTTTAATTGAGCAATGAAATCATTCTGGAGTCGATTAATGATTAAACATGTTCAGTCAAAAAGAAGAAGACTTCAAATATTCTTAACTTTTCCTGTTTCTACTCTAAATCATGATTTTTTTATCAAACTGTGTAAAATGGCCTAAATGTGTGTTGTATAGGTGTGTCCAAATGTCTTTAATTATGACGAATATATCAACTTTTGTTTGTTTGTTTGCTTTTGGGAGGAAAAAGGAGCCCAAAGGGTTTGGTATAAACTGGCAAATCACCATCTTCGACAGTACAGATCAACAGTACCAGCATGCCTGCCAAAACAAACAAACACATGCTTTCACAATACAAGGCCAAAACTAGAAGCAAGAAACAGATCAAATAAATGTTATGGTAAAAATAACAACCATTACAACTATTGGGGCTATTCTTCACCAAACTCACCAAGCCAAGTGTAGATGCAATTGTTCTAGGTGGCTTGAATACTAAATGAGTGGAGAAGCCAAGCTGCATTTGCCAAGCTGTGGAGACACATGGGCATTATGTAGTTTAGAGCATACTGTAGCATTGATTAGCATTCATCATGTTCAATCTACCCCTGCCTCCTTGTCACCCAACGTCCTGGAACTGTAGAGAGGCCTGTCTTCCCATAGCCATCAGTTTGTAGTGAAAACAGAGGTTAATGACAATGGAATGCCATGTCAATGTTGTCCCATGTATTTTGCTGAACTGTGACTGAAGAGTTCATCGCCACCTGAAAAGATTTGAAACTCGCCGATGGAAATCAACATCTGCAACTTGCTGGGTAAAAACAAGGAAAGGGGAGTGACAGTGACGTACATTAGACTCATATTGCAAATGTGTGTAAGTTTGTGGTTCATGTTGCGGTTAGTAACATTGACAATACTGCCTCATAGGCGGATCAACAGTACAGCTACCTCATAGGCTGATCAACAGTACAGCTACCTCATAGGCTGATCAACAGTACAGCTACCTCATATGCTGATCAACAGTACAGCTACCTGACAGGCTGGTCACTAGTATAGCTGCCTCTCAACAGCCTATTTCCGCGTCAATTTAGAAACCTGTTGAAGACAATTGTCTTAGACATGAAGGGGTGATTTTTCAATACGCCTCATCCCAGGTTGCTGCCTGAGAGGGTGTATCCATGGCAAAGGAAGCCCTAGGAGCATGGGGTCGCCCACAAGGAAGTATAGAGTAGAAGATCTCACATCTGAGCCAACCTTTATCATTCACAATGCCACATGCCATGGCTCTTATAGAGCGCCAGGCTTATATTCTCTTATCTCGGTGTGTATGACATTCCGCCAATTCAAAAAAAAGAAAATAAGAATCCCAGACCTTAGTTCACAACCAACTAAGCCTCTCTCCATATAGACGCAAAAAAAACAAAGAAGAAAATATGATAGGAAGTAATAGTGTTTTAGAAGTAATAGGGAGAAAAAGAACATAAACAATCCCCAACATGGCTCTGAGGTTGGGAGTTCAGTGTGCTGGGTTAAATGACCCCTGTAGACTGTGTGATACCAAGCACAGAGACCCCCTGCGTAGCGCCCTCCTGTCTATAATTGCCATCGCAGCCGAGACAGTTTGAGAACCCTGTGAGAGGGATTATCTTAGATAGGACACTCGGAGGTGCACAAGTGGCCAGGTAATGTTCTAAAACGATAGTGTTGGCCCGCCCAGGGTTGCCCCCCCCCAGACGAAGATAAAATAAAAACTATTAACCTGACACCATGTCATTAAATAGGCATTAGCAGTCCTTGGCTTTGGTTCAGTCTAATGAATGATGATAAAGTGATTACTATACACGCTTGACTGTCAGCAATACCTGCTCGCTCACATTGCATGTATTTTAGGAACTATTGTGTCTAAAAATACAATTGCATCATTGTTTTTTTAATTCACTTTGTTTGTAAGGACAAGGGCCTGTCTCACTGGAACCAAACAGCATTCCTATTTTAGATGAACCACACAGTCCATGATGGAGTTACGTCCTGTTCTTGAACCCCTAGGGGAGAGTGGTGCCCTGCCCTGTTCCCACACTGGTGTGGTCATTGGAACCAGGTGGTACGGTTACATAAATCTCTTGCCAGTCCAGTTTCAGCCAATGTGCAATCAATCACAAAAGACGTGATGTTCCAGCGAAACCTGGCCAATCTGAATAGCTGTCTCGAAAATATCACAATTTATATCAGGACTCTATGCTGGTGGTCCATCCATGCAATTCCCTGGTCCGTATGACTGTCAATCAGTCAGTCATGCGAAAGTAATTGCATGCTCAAAGCATCAAGTGTGAATGCTTGCATTACCTTCCCCAAGGGGAACCCAATGGTAACACTTGCTTTGAAGGCTTTGAAGGTCACACACAGCATATATAAGCCTGAAGTGTCCCTACCACATTCATGAAGGTGTAAGAACATGTCTTGTACAGTGACGCAACAACATCTGGGATGGGTCATGCCGTCATTTATAAAGAGATCTTAAGTCATACTTGTCAGGGTAAAGATTGTTTTTTTATCTGGTAAGGGCCTAAAGATCTGAGTACATTTGTAAGGTATTCATTAGCAAGTCACATTTTAATTGTAGGGGTTAGTCAGGAAGTGGATGGTAAATGAACAGGAAACTCAAGTATGTAATTATTACTGGTACTGCTGGCCCCTCCCCCTCCCCCTCTCTTAAAAAAGAGAGTACAACTGGTTGTGGGTAAAAATAGTAAAAACAAAATACTTACTCAAAATGTGTATTTCTATTTGTATACTGTACATTCCACTGTCTGACTGGTATATCAATCCCAAACCCATTTAGAAATGTACTTATACTGTATGTTGGTGTGTCATTTCACAACATTTCTGTCAGATTGCTTTGCTTGCACTGTCGTGTGTGCATGCTCAGTGTCTTTGTTGTAGATGTAAAGAGGAATGTTTCAAACTGAGAAAACTGTGCCAACTGTAAGCCATGTACCGCTTTGAACAATAGCACAACTCATTACATGTTGTGACCCATATTTCATCCGCTAACCACATTCTACTGTGCAATATGCCATTACTGTTGAAGTGGAGTGCGTTTAAATCCGTAGATGAAATGTTGATGTAATTTGCTGTGACCTTTCCTGAAGTCTTTATCTTCTTCTCAATGCTCTATAGACTGCCATCTTGGTCCCAGCAGTATTCCATGCTGTAGCCAAGCAATGACAGGGACTCTATACTTTAATGTGCTGTCTCTGTCCATCACTTGTGGTGCAGACATTCAAACTTCTCATTCTAGGATATTTAAAGGAAGGACAATGTAATAAGTAGCGTTATATACCCAACATCAAACTGGCAGTGATCCACTTCAGCTTAGATAAAGTTGTTGTGTATTAGTTATTATTTTCCCTTGTACAGACAGCATCTATTATGTCATGTTCTCTTTTGTACTGTAAACTATTATCCAGTGGCATTGTACTGTATGCGAAGTCCCTTTAAAGATTAATCCTAGGATTGGAAGTTTAATCATCGTGAGTTCCATGGCCACATTTTTACGAAGACAGGTCACAGTAAATGACTATTTTGAAGCTCAAATGAGTTTTCAACTTGAAATGGAGTTCAAATGGCCCAGGGAAAGGGAGATATTTCATATAGGATCAGGCATGGTGAGCATGATTATGAGGCTCCATGGACGACAGCCTCTGAGGTAAAGAGGAATTCAGTATCGTCATTATCAGTCCAGTGCCTCATTACAGTTTGATTTAACCTGGAGGAATTTAAACCTGGGTTCAAACAGTATATGTTTTCTTTGAAAGACTGTAGCTGTACTTTTTTTTAGCTTAACTGACACATTTGAACCAATAGAATTGTCCCATCGTGCAAACCATGCCAATCTGGCACTCCAATTAGACTTATTATCAGGCTTATTATCAGGGCGGCATGCTAGGCCAGTAACCGAAAGCTGGTTCGAATACCTGAGCTGACAAGGTGAAAAATCTGTCTATGTGCCCTTGAGCAAGGCACTTAACCATAATTTCTGCCGTACTACTATGGCTGACCCTGTAAAACAGCGAAAACCCGCAAGCACTCGGCCCTCCTTGGGATGAGTTTGACACGTGCTGTAAAATGAACACATTTTACTGCACCTATCCGGTGTATGAGACAATAAAACACATTTAAAAAAATGTAAACACAGTATTTGAAAGAAAACAAATACTATATGATTTAACATTAGATGTTCTGAGATAGTTCCCATTACAAGTCCATTACATAGCAACCAGTAACCATTGAATGCCAGAGGAATTACTGTGTTATCTAGTGCTATTACAGTTGAATCTATGTACATGACTAAACACACTAAGAGGGATATCCAGTCACCTTTGTCCTTGTCAACTCACTGCTTTGTACCAAATATTCTTTGCAGACACTGTAATTGTCATGGGTAATTCAATCCGAACTCAAGGGTATTGAAATGAGGAAGGACTCTCGAAGCCACTTATGCACCAAGGCAGTTCTTTACTTATCACTGTTGCCGTGATTGTAATGTTTAATGATATTTCAAAGATTCTCTATATAGTTCTATGCTAAAAACAGCACAACAACAAAGAAAACACGTGTCAACGACTTTCCAGGTGCTGTAAGATGGAGAATTAGGGAGCACTACGTTTAGTCCACGTCCATAACAATTTGTGTTTGTCCAAGCAGAAACCGATTGGCGCCTCAATATGAACACGCTCTAAATATGACAGCCGTCCAAAGTATGAGATGAATTGATTTAAAGAGAAATAGGAGGGCGGAAGAATGTACAAAAAACTCAAAATAAAACAGACAATACAAAAACTGCCCAGATGCATGCCAGGAAGAGCCGGGGAAGAATGCAAAGACCCTATCACAAGTACACGTAATCATCCTGACAGAGGGAAAATACACACAGTGGCCATAATCACAGTAAGGCACCAGGAAAGGCACTCCAGGGGACGCAGGCAAACTAGAGCTGTTTGAAAAGAAAAGCCCTTCAGCAAAATTTAAAGCATTTCCTCCAGAGTAAAGTGGTGTGTATGCCTCAAGTGATATTAAATTACAACTCTTGCTGTCATGGCTCTGGAGGGTTTGTGGGACTAAATAATTTTTCTTATGTGCGTACTTGAAAAAAAATATACTTCCAATTGAGGAGAGAATAACCACATTGGTGGCAGATAAGTGTTTTGACGAGGCACTCTACTTTTGTGTCAAAGGACATCCTTTGGTCTATTTTCCTTCCCCACGGAGTGAATATTTTTGCATTCATGTCTCTTAAACATTGGAAATGACTGAAAGATGAAGTTGTTGTTCAATTTCACCTGGTCTGAAAGGAAATTGGTATTTTCACCCAAATAGGCCTCTCATGAGACCTACTCACATATTAGCTATGAACACATAATACTTGTTGGGAATTCTGCAAAGTTAAATGTAAATTCAGCCATGATGAGGAAGTAATGAGGTAAATAATACAGAATATGTCCTTGAGGATTTGTGTAAAATTAAGGCTTGCATGAGTGTCATTGTGAGTTTGACATTTACAAAGCAAGTATGTTTGGATATAACCTGGCGTCAACTCATTTTATCGAAACCTGTCTCATTCCGAAAATCTAAGAATGACAGTTTGCTCAAACTACATAAAGGTAAATAGACACTTGTTAGGGTTGAGGTTATGGCTAAGGATCATCACGTAATCACATAATCACTTTTGGTAATCTGGTGGTGCACTGCAACATGTTAATGATCTGTCTCTATCACAGTATCCAATCCCCATCTCTAGATAACAGGAATTATTGAGATGTAAACTAACAACTTCTATTCAAGGAAGGTTACTTTGTTTGACTGTAGGGGAAGAAAATGTCATGTAGCAGACTGTTGAGGAAATATGGGCAAAATCATTCAATGTACTATCACTATTTATTTGGCAAAATTCTACATGTAGAATTAATAGTGTTCTATAAGCATAACAAGTTATAAATAGATTTTCATCATTGCCTCAGGAGCTCAACAGTCAGGTTAGCCGACCCAAATTAACTGTCTAAATTAAAAGGTACTCCCATCAACAATCCAAATTATACAATTGATATCCTCTAAATGTCATGTCATATCATGTCAGGTGTAGGTTCTGGGTGCTCCTCAGAAACGGCAAGCTCTTAGTGGTGTTCAGTAATGAGTATGATCATCAATTTCCAGGATCCAAGGGATTGTAACTCATCAAAAAAACATGTACATGAAAATGAGATGTGTCTTAAATGGAATGGCATGCACATCCATTATGCATAAAATAAAGTCCCTACCTTAAGAAGACTCCCCATGGATTTCCAAGAGACACTGTCCCAACCTTAGCTGCCACATCAGCGTAATTTATGGAATTATTAAGCAAGTCCACAATCTAACTTCATCCGGAGTCTAACAAGTTAACTTTGACACACTGGCACTTTGGGAAGAACTCTTTTGGGCATACCTTCCTTCACTGTTTTTGTCAGAGTCTCAGAGACAATAGTGCCAAAGGACAACATCCAAAACTCTCATCCCTTGTGTGCAGCTTGTGAGTGAGGGATTTTCATGTCAGGTTCAGCCATGCATATAGAACATGACAGTTACATTAACATGCATTTAAATGGAGTGAATCCCCTTGAGCCACAATGGTAAAACTTGTTGTGACCTCCAAACTTCCATGCTTCCACTCCTCCTCCTCCAAAGTATCAATAATGATCCTGTGGCTCCCACCATTAGCAGTAATAAACCTTAACTGGAGCTTGAGGGAGGCTCGCCTTAGACATCACTCCCTTATTAGAAACAAATAGCTTAGCTTGAACATTGCTCATTGCATAACCCCTTTTTCCTATATTGATCCAGTACTCAGGTATAGTTGGTGAGTGTGTAATATAAATTCAATGGACAATCAATCGTGATTTATTGATTTGATTAACGGATTTCTCAGCAAAATACCTATTAGAAATATAATGTTAACTTGTCTTTCATGACAATAGGGATTTACCAAGACAGCATACAGTACACTATAAGGTTACACTGAAGTCTAAAAGACTATATCCAGCATAGGTTGCATGAAAGGTCCGGACACTTTTTGCCAATGGAGAGGTCCCACAGTTAAGTATCTTTATATTGTACTATCCTGTACTGTATTCCCTATTCATGTGACTGAATGATCTGTTGTGCACATTCATTACACGGGACACCATTGAAACAGATTAAGCAGAATTTGTGTGGCCTACAGTACCATGTGCAGATAATTGTACAGATAACACAGGCAACCCAATTCTGATATTTTTTTTCCACTAATATTGGTCTTTTGACCAATCAGATCAGCTCTGAAAAAGATTTGATGTGATTGGGCCAAAGACCAAATAGTGGAAAAAATATCAGAATTGGGCTGCCTCTGTAAATGCAGCCTAAGAGGTCAATCGTGAGAGAAATCTAGGGTAAAATTATAGCTTGCAAGTAAGACAGACATGGCTTGAGACAAATAAAATGTCTGTTTGGATGTAGAGATTTGAAGACATCTGCCATATTCCATCGCTTTAAATTATTTGTTGTTAGGACATGCGCATGCTAAATGCATTTCAGCAATTGACATCCTTTGACAGCTTGACATCCTTTGCATAGCCTTGGTCTAATAACTCAATTTAACATTGCAGGATCCCAAAAGCAATTTATTCAATGTTTGTTTTTTCCACAAGAGGTTGTTTTGTACAGTTATGCGTGCCAGAGAGGCCTATTGTTAAGGGTCTAGACTGGGAGAAATGTTGGGAGCTAGCAATTTATTGTCTCCATGGATACATTATAGTTGCTAATGCAAGCCAACACAAATAAATTGTCTCCCACCTCCTTGTTTTAATATTTACTCATAAAATGTAGACTCGTTTTAAATAGCTTTCAGTGGAAGTGCAGCATTATATGGAAACTTGACACATTAGTGCTGTGCTTTCTCAGTATAAAAGCAATTATAGGATTTGTGATTGACTTCATGTCCTGTAAGCCAAAGTCAAGGCTCACTTCCCATTGTATATGCCACTGCTCTTGATAACATGACAAAACTCAGGAGAGATATTATTATTTTTGGGTCACTTTTATTGTTATCTATCTATTCTTCACTATCTATTATTCAGCCCCAGGCCATGTGATGGAAATGGGACCTATTCAGACTGGTGATACTTGCTGATGGAATTCAGCAAATTCACCTCCTTTTGTTTTGCGCCTCCATGCTCGGCTTGTATTGAAACTTATGAGAGTCCCTTAAAATTTTGTGGGAGGGGTAGAGGATCTGTCCTTTTCTCAAAACATGATTTCTGTCAAAACTTTCATTGACGTGCTGTCCTTTTGAAAGCCTTTTGCTACCTAAGCAGCCAAGATCTTCATAGAACCAAGCATTGCATTTCATTTCATGTTTTGCTTCCAGACTGTCTTGCTTCCAGACAATCCATTATTATGTATTCCTTAAATACACTCAAAAGCAAAAGAGTACGCCCTGGACTTTCCAGTGATATGTTTTTCTAGAAATGTGTGCATACTGTGTATTCGTGCATACTGTGTATTCATGACCTAATGATGTGACTCAACTTAAGGGAATCAGCATTGAGACAACAGACAAAATAGTAACAATCCAAGGTCAACCAGCTAACCATTGTGATTAAGATATGCTGTTCATGCATCTTGGATTCCAATACAAGGATTTCTTTAAAAGTTGCCATCTAATGGTAAATCAATAGCTGAGGGAGGGATGATTAAACATTTGTTTCTGTGACTAATGATGTTATAGCCTTAGTTCTACAGATCAGTAATGGTTCTACCTCAAGAGGAATGAATCCAGACAATTTGTCCGGAACAAAGTCCACATTTAACTGAAACATATGACGGCCTAGCAATCACAACGTTTTGACATAAGGGTGAAGGGAGCATGGATCACAGTGAATACAAAAGTCTTCATCTAGATTCAATTGAAAAATACCATCAATTGGCAGATTTGAGCACATTGATATGCATGAAAACACTGAAGACCCAGTGAAGTATGCTCTGATTTGTTTGGCTGAGAAAGGGAAGGGCATTCAAGCAAATCAAGACCCTTTGTACACACTGCACACAACACAAATGAACAAATTGCAAATGCCTTAGTCGTACACACAGTTATGAGGGGATGAAGAGAGATTAACTAAAGTCTAGCGGAATGCGTTGGTAAACATAAGCATGGTTTATCCCAACGCTCTTGTCAATACAACAGCTCACCTTTCAGACAAAGGACAAAATGTAAACCATAATGCCGAGTCGTAAACATAACCTACAGACCTAGGTCGTATACATATGCTGAATACTTCCAAATACTTGAGCTGCTCTTAATTCCGTTTTCCCGGCACAATGGGATTAATGGAATTGTTCTGAAAGTGCAAGCTCCAAGCAAAAACATCTATGGAGCATCATCTTCCCAATGATAAGCAAGGTTAAAGGACAGTATTGAAGAAAACACTTAATGTAGCCAATAATATCTCATCAATGCATACCAGACACAATTTGATCATTTGTTCAGTGAATCCCAGCCTGTCTGTCTTCATATTTTATCAAGTCAAAATATGGGGGTGATGAACTTCACATAAATTTCATTAACAGGTTAAAACATAGGGAGGGCAAAGCATTTAAAGGGCAGCGTCATACATATACAGTAATAATATAAACCCTTTACTTTATTGAAATGGTTTGTTTGGAAAGAGTCCAGCACAGGCTTTTGGGATCATTCTCCTTCATGATGATCATTTTCTAAAACCAATTAGGTAGATAATGACATCAAGGACTTCAGTGAGGTGAGTGACTGTGCTCTCACGTCTGTGTTTAAGACAACAAGTATTTGATGCATCAGACCCAATCCTAATAGACACTGATCAGTGTCAAGCACTGTAACATGCCTTAATGAATGTCTAAAGCTAATTTATTTATTTGTTTTGCGAGACAACCCTAATTTTCTGTTCAGTAAATTACCCATGCCAGTGTTAGCGTGGCTGAGTTCACAAATTGAAGATAAATCATTGAATGTAATGCATACTAACAACAAGAGGGAAATTATTGAATGCGTTCAGAACCTCCCTGTCACTGGGCCCAATTTCCAACCTGTAATATTGACCTCTGATTGTGATACAATTAATTGAATCACACCTCATAACTTCTAGATTTGAGATTCAACAGAGGACCCAAACATGACAAAATCTAATAAAGGTAATTTGCTCTCAAATTCCATTTAATTTTGTTGTTATCCCCAAGAAAAGTCATTAAGACGGGAATTACAGATGGCTCTGGCAACCCTCTATAATCATAATTAGCTCTCTGAATATTGCAGACAGTACATACAAATATCTCCGCTAACTCCTCACGTTCACCGCAACTGCCATACCAATTTGTATCTACCTTATTCATAATAAATGTTAAACAGAAATGTGTTTTTGTATTACCAAAAATGTCTCCACAACAAACAAAATGTCAGCAAATGACCGTGACTAAATGCACATATACACTCATCTTTATTTGAACAGATTTCAACTTGCCGTAATGTCATTCCACCATAAAACAGTGGCTAGGCTTGACATGGTATGCCACTCTGAGTCAGATGCCTGGTCCTGAGATTAATGGGCACTGTTCAAGGCCACTGGATTCGTATGACAAAGTAATGAAAGAAAGACGTATGGCTTAAGTTCAGGCAGTGCCGCCGGGGGCCTTTCATACCTGACAAACACATTATGTGCCGGATGAACTGACAGGGCCGGAATACAAAAGAGTTGAGTGGGCACATAACTTTTATTGTACAGGACAAGAGGTTTTATTATCTCAGAATGTAATGCAATATTCATAATGTTGCCTCTCTGAGTGTGAGATGACTGAACATTTCAAATGACAGAAGGACAGTTTATCTCCGAGATGCTCATTCCGGAATATATGCTATGTCACATTTGTATTTACGATGAAGCCCCTAAAGTTCAAAATTAATATCCTGAATAAAATGCTAACTGATATGCATGATTTAACTTATATTACTCTGCTCTTTTAAGTCCGTAGAGTGGCAGTGGCAGACATTTCTTTGGCCAAGTCAATGTCACTTCAAGTTAAGCCCTATTTTATTACAGTGCACAAGCCATTTCTTGAACAATTAGATCAATGCATAACACACATTGACAGCAGCAGTGGACAGTTAGTCAGAAGACAACAACTCTTGAGAACATAGGATGTTATTATTAAAAGTATTCCTAGCTATTTAATGTGTGGCAGATGCTTGCGGGTAACGGCATCAGCATGCTTCAGTTCGGCTGACACTTAGACGAACTGAACGAGTGTGCTTGCATACACCCTTAAAAGACCTTTGCTTCGAAAAATGAGAAGAAAACGGCAATTATACAGTTTGTCCATTTTGAGACACCGTAGCCAGTACACTTCCTCAAAATAGTCTGAATGAATCTAAGATAACTCAAAAAATCTGTCATTAATTTGGATGTTTTTGCACAGGAGATCTTTTGACAATTTAACTAAGATGTTTGGTGCAGTATTTCACAATGAAAAAATGTGCATGAGTGGTCTCATTGAATAACAACAACTTTATTGAATAATCCCTACTGATGCATTAAGAGCCCTGTGCCCGATTTCCCGATAGTGATGGGACTTAGGCTTATGAGTGTTTTAGCATGCCTCTTTCATACCACGGCCGAAGATGTAATATGCGTTTCCCAGAACACCACGCAGAGAAAGTCAGTCGTTTGAGCATGTGTTCGTACTGATAAGATTGAAAGAAAAGCAGCGCTGCTCTCGGATCAGGTTTCTCAATTCAAGTCGTACCTTAACATTATAATTATTTCACAATACTGACGACAGATCAGCTCCTAGAGAGATATTACCACTTACGGCTACAACTATTGACTTTGCTTATTTTAATCACCCAATAAAAGTGCACTAAATCACAGATTTGGCACATCATTGTATAAGGGCACAGGGCGAGACCCAGATGCAGACACAGGAGGCAGATGGTTAGAGTCTCTGATATTTATTAGTATCCAAGGGGCAGGCAAGAGAATGGTCGTGGACAGGCAAAAAGATCATAACAAGGTTAGAGTCCAGGAGGTACAGAGTGGCAGGCAGGCTCGAGGTCAGGGCAGGCAGAATGGTCAGGCAGGCGGGTTCAGAGTCAGGGCAGGCAAGGGTAAAAACCGGGAGGACTAGAAAAAGAGACATAAGGAAAAAGCAGGAGCAAAAACCACACTGGTTGACTTGACAAGACGAACTGGCACAGAGAGACAGGAAACGCAGGGATAAATACACCGGGGAAAATAAGCTACACCTAGAGGGGGTGGAGACAAGGACAGGTGAAGCAAATCAGGGTGTGACACATTGTGCAAATGTTAGGCTACACATTATAAAACATATTGAGACTAATTACAAACAGTAGCCTATAAGTGGCAAACTAGAACTCAATGTACAGGCTTCCTTATTTTCACTCTGTCATTTAGGTTAGTATTGTGGAGTAACTACAATGTTGTTGATCCATCCTCAGTTTTCTCCAATCACAGCTATTAAACTCTGTAACTTTTTTAAAGTCACCATTGGCCTCGTAGTGAAATCCCTGAGCTGTTTCCTTCCTCTCCGGCAACTGAGTGAGGAAGGATGTGTGTATCTTTGTAGTGACTGTGTGTATTGATACACCATCTAAAGTGTAAATAATTTCTTTACCATGCTCAAAGGGATATTGAAAGTCTTTTTTTTTTTTTTTTACCCATCTACCAATAGGTGCCTGTCAGGGTTCGTGTGTAGCTGGTCCCTGAAGAGTCAGGCGCAGGAGAACAGGACTGAGTGAGCAAAGAACTTTACTCAATGAACCAAACAAACAAACGCTAACCGCGTAATACAACAACACTTTGCCAAACGCAAACAAGCGAGGCAGAAAATATAACACACCAGCCGGAACGAAAACCGCTGAACAATCACACACAAAGACATGGTGGGAAAACAGAGGGTTAAATACACAACAGATAATGATCGGGAATGCAAACCTGGTGTGTGAAAAACAAGACAAGACAAATGGAAAATAAAAAGTGGATCGGTGATGACTAGAAGACCGGTGACTTCGGCCGCAGAATGTCGCCCGAACGAGGGGAACCGACTTTAGTAGAAGTCGTGACAGTGCCCTTCTTTGCGAGGCATTGGAAAACCTACCTGATCTTTGTGAGTGAATCTGTTTGAAATTCACTGCTCGACTGATGGACCTTAAAGATAATTGTATGTGTGGGGTAGAGTGATGAGGTATTCATTTAAATATAATGTTAAACACTATTAATGCACACAGAGTGAGTCCATGTAACTTATTATGTGACTTGTTAAAGCATATTTTTACTCTGAAGTTATTTAGGCTTGCCTTAACAAAGGGGTTGAATACTTATTGACTCAAGACATTTCAGCTTTTCATTTTTTATTAATTTGTAAAAACTTCAAAAAACATTATGGGTTAGTGTGTGTAGGCCAGTGACAAAACATCTCAATTTATTACATTTTAAATTCAGGCTGTAAGACAACAAAATGTGGAAAATGTCAAGGGGTGTGGATACTTTCTGAAGGCACTGTACACATTCTAACACATATAAATGTTTATTTGTGCCAAATATAAAGTATTATCTATGTGCTTTGGTGTTCACTGAACAGTGGTCTGTTTATAAGAAAGCTCTCACTTTTGAAAATGAGCAGCAGAGCAATCACTGATCACGCCTAATCAGAAACAAATTAAGTAATTTCATGGGTTATTAATGATTTCATATCGATGCACCAGCCATTAACATTCCTGACCTTCCCCTTTTACACGTCAGGCAAAATTAAAATCCATTCAAGCGACGTATCAGACAACTTTAACCCCTGTCTAATAAACTAAACACAAAAGCCTAATAGTAGCCATTCATTACCAATGCTTGTTAAATTGTTATCAGGAAGCAAATAACTACTAAGCTATACTAGTATAGCACATTCTACATTCCACATTCTAATGCTGCACACTGAAGCATGCCAGGATAATGTATAAACAGAACCATTCACAATATTGTAATGGCCATTTTGATCTACTATTTCTATTGTTAACTATTCTCAGAATGGCAAAGCTTTCAGATGGAGTTGTGTACTGTACTGCCCCTGGGCCTGGCCGCTTCACAATTGTCACCCCCTTTAATGATACCTTTATCCAGGGAATTCAAACTGGCAAAGGGCAAGTTAAAACTTAGTGTGTAAATGCCCAAGGGATATGATCAGAGTGTTACTTTCAGAGTGAAGATGGCTTCTCGGGCACTGCAGACTGACTGTTGTGTTCTCATGTGCTGAATGTTTTTTCCCGTAGAGCTGACTGTCCATTTTGAACTCATGGAGGCACACACAAAAAAGAAAGAAAGATTTGTCTCAATGCAGTAGCACTCATTGGAACATAATTTTGCATGATGCTTGAGAATATGAAGCCTGCACAAGGAAACTCAATCCACAGTAAGAGATTGAAGGAATGTTTAATACTGTATTCAGTTGTTTAGAACTCAAGGACTTGGAGGATTTACTTTCCGACAGTTTGACGTGGACGACTGTACAAGTGGATTCATACTGGAGTGTGGAGTATGCACTAATATGTTGATACAGCAATATTTAAACACGTCACTTGTCTGCTTGTCTATTATTAATGAGGCATTTGTAAGTAAAACTATAATTAGTAGCAATTAAGTACCCTTTCATGAATCCCAAATGGGTACTTTGGGTGCTGGATATTCATGTACAAGAGGCATTTATTTTTGGTTCTAAAAATGTAAAGTAGTAAATATGTTTATTGGGAGATCTGCTGTGAGTTCCTTATCTTTATCAACATCCACATCAATCTGCATTGTAACATGTTGTCACTTTTTTCATTGCCATTAGGACAGAATCAGTTCAGAAAACTCCGCTGTTGTTTTAAGCTCCAACATTTATTAGTCGTATGTACGGAATGCACATGGTATACATCATCCAACGAAATGCTTACTTGCAGGTTCCATCTGGACGAAGCAAAAACAATAAAGATAATAAAACAATAAAAGATAGTGATAGCAACACATATACAACTCTACTAGCCACAGTAATCCGGTATGCTAGCGCAAAGCCTCCACACACACTTCTTAAAGCATATATCAATGCTATACAGTACATTTTCTCTGTACTCAATCTTATCCCAAACATGCATTGACTGCACATGGTCTGTTATTGAATTGCCATTTGTGTATGACTGCATTCTGTGTCACAGTTGTTTACATTTGCTGATTACATCCTTCCGAAAATGGTCCTCATTTCCTTTAAGTCTGTAGCATCCAATCTTTCATTAACAACACAACCCACTATGGAAGCTGAAAAATAAACATAGAGTAGGCTTTTCATCGCTGTCTGATGAAAACCAGAAACTTTTTAGGAAATTGAAAAAAAAACATTAACAAGCTATTTAGATTTTTTTTATTGGTCCTACATTCATGAAACTGCTTTCAAAAAAAGTTACGGTTTTTGTCACACAGCGTCGATATGTCTGTCTCGTAATTAACTTCTTAGGGAGCAGCTCCCGAGGTGACGGTTTTGGAGAGTCTGTTGTGCCCAAAGTAAAATGCCTCCCAATCAGGCCCAGAAAATAGGATATGCACATAATTAGTACTATTGGATAGGAAACACTCTTGGAAAAACACTCACATTCTTGGCAATATCACAGCGTTGTCAGATTTCAAAAAGGCTTTACGGCGAAAGCACAACATTTAATTGTTGAGGATAGCCCCTCTCATATTTAAGCATTAGCATAAATCCATAACCAACGCGGGTCTCATAAAACGCATAAAATCGCTAATATAAAATCCCTTTCCTTTCGAAGAACTTCTGCTGAGGGCTTCCCAAGTTTCCAACGAAGACATCGAATGGTTTTTTTGTTAGAAAAAGTCATTTATTATATCCATAAATCTCTGTTTGGTTGGAGCGTTATGTTCATAAAATACAGCGTCCACTCACCCATTGAACCGTGAAGAGAACACGTTCAATCTATATCTATATACAATCAAACATCATTGATAATGTATCTTTAGGAACACTTTTATGCATATTAACAATAATATTTCAACCGATTATAAACTGGACGTTAGGAAAGGATAAAACCACAGTGCGCGCGAGCCCGTGAACGCGCCTCCTCTTCTGTTTACATCCTGTGACTAGTTCGAAATTCTTCTTCTATTACCATCCAATGCAACCTAACATCACCAAACACTGTCTAGAGACTGTTGACATCCAGTGGAAGCAATAGGTACTGCAATCTTACTCCCAGATATGGCTGTTTTCAATAGGGAGGGATTCAAAATGACGCAATGTGTCAAAAACACTTTTTCCAGGACAAAAATTCCTTGGGTTTTTGCCTGCTATATCAGTTCTGTTGAACTCACAGACAATATTTTAACACTCTTAGAAACTTCAGAGTGTTTCCTATCCAATAGTACTAATTATGTGCATATCCTGGGCCTGAGTGGCAGGCCTTTTACTTTGGGCACGCCAGACTCCTCAGCTGCCGCTCCCTAAGAAGTTAATGCTTTGAGATGATAAAACAGGAAAATGCAGGTAGACTCCTCACTGAAACAATAGCTGCAGATTGCCAAGCAGATGGCCAATAATATGTATGTGATTTATGTCAATTGGAAAATATACTGGATTTGTGAGGGTGCAGAACAGACAGGATACTGATTAAATTGAAAATATTTAATTTCCATGCACTCAATCATCCCCAGATTATATGAATGATGTGCAATAAGAGAAATGCTACAAGTGGTGTTTGATTTCCATAGTTTAGCACACTGATTGTTAGCCTGATTGTTAGGTAAGCTCCTTGGTTGGTGAAATGGGTTGCTTTTGAGAGAACGTAGCTTGCTAGCTTATAGAAATTGGAAGCTAGTTGCTGCTGCGAACAAGCTAATTGTGAAGCTTGTTAAATGTGTCTATATGTGGTAGCAAGTTAGCATAGTCAGAAAACATTTTGTGATGGAATCACAGGAGACCTGTCTAAAGGGTGATTGTTTGAGAAAAACATTGTTCTGATCAAGGTTTAACAGCTGATGGCTGAAGCTTGAGTTTGTTCTGAGAAGAACACAGTACTTAAAGGAGTTGTTTCTTGACAAGAAGGTACTGCACATCATGATGCTCTGAGCTGTAGCCTACAATCTGTTTACAAGCAGACTAGCAGAGGCAATCCATCATGGAGATCATGACTTCCTTGTGGAAAGAACAAATATATTCCTGGGAAAAACAGATAAGGGAAAAATGCATGTGTAATGCGATGAAATGAGCCAATTGAATTGATGCATTTTAAAGATAGTGCTTTCGAATTCCCATTTAATTAAGCTGTGGAAAATAGGATGGGAGCAAGGGGAGCTTGCAGGCTGATGAAAACACCTTTAAATGAAAAAGAGAGAAGTCAATATCAAATCCACCAACAATGGAAATGACTAAATGAAATGCAAAGACCCAAGTTAAAATCTTTCTGTATTCAGCAGGGTCTGAAAGTAAGGCGGTACGGTGCGATGTCCCGGCAAAATAAATAGTGGGGGTACGCCATACCGGTAAAACATGAGCCTATCACAGTAATTAAAACAAAATGTCAAGAAAACTGTAGGCTACTACACCATTATGTATCATTACCGCATGTCAGAGGCATGAAACATCTGACATTTTGCCAAGGCAGAGATGACTATCTGACTCCGAAACTCACATGGACACATAAATTCTGACCTAATGACAATCGCCAAATGTCATTACACTTTTTTATGTGTTTGTGTGACAGATGTGTCTAGAAATATATTGCGAGAGGATGAACGTGCTCGGGTCGCCTAGTAATGGAGCCCTTTGAAGTGATTGCTTGACAATCAGACAATCAGTGTTTATGACACAATAAATGGGGATACATTTTTTAAGTTAAATTACACATCTTTACGACTAGGCCCACAGAGATCCTAATACAGATTCTATATGTACTTCTATGATTAGGCCCATATGAAATGTTGGTACATGCGCAAATAGGAGGAATAAATGAATTCTACTTTCACACCTGGTATTCAGTGGAATCTTTAATGGCCGCTGGAAAAAACTAAAGAGAGAGAGAGAAAGGGGGGTAGAAAGGAGGTAAGGTACAGGCCTGCCAGGGTTTTTGGAAATTGGTATTTCTATTAACTAGGGTACCATTGAACATTTCTTGTAGTGGACAACTGTTTGGAACTGTTACAAAGTCATTAATCTGACCCTATTATGGGGGCTGAGTCACTGCCTCTCTAGTGCTCTTCCATGCTGTCCCTAGGAGTGGGTTGAGCCCCTTACTCAATCTTCCTGTCCGGTTTTGCGCCCCCTCGGGCTTCTGCGGTGGAGGAGATCTTCGTGGGCTATACTCGGCCTTGTCTCAGGTTAGTAAGTTGGTGGTCTGTTGATATCCCTCTAGTGGTGTGGGGGCTGTACTTTGGCAAAGTGGTTGGGGTTATGTCCTGCCTGGTTGGCCCTGTCCTGCCTGGTTGGCCCTGTCAACCTGGTTGGCCCTGTCCCCCGCCTTTCTAGGAAGTTTTTCCTAGCCACTGTGCTTCTATATTTGCATTGCTTGCTATTTGGGGATTTAGGCTGGGATTCTTTATAAGCTCTTTGTGCCATCTGCTCATGTAAAAAGGGCTTTATAAATACATTAGATTAGATTTGATTAATAACAATTTGCCTTTTTTTCAAGTGAATACATTATGATATAAAGAGATAATGGATCATTTCAATATAATTCATGAGTTGAATCAAAACCTATGTTTAAAGCCTTTCTCATGCTTGGAGTCGTCACAGGTGTTTATTTCTTGTTATATGAAATATGAAGCATTTTTATTTTACCCTTATTTTACCAGGTAAGTTGACTCAGAACACATTCTCATTTAAAGCAACGACCTGGGGAGTAGTTACAGGGGAGGAGATCCTGTGAAATTCCTGGATATTTCTGTTAGACTCTTTTTTTGTATGGCGAACTCAGAAGTGTACTGTAACCTCGTAATATTTCGTATCCCCCTATGTTATGGTGTGAAACCATTTTTCATGGGCACACATATCCAAAATAATGCATGTGATTGCAAAATCCAACACTTCAAACAGAAAGTAACTTTAATAGGATTAATAAAACAAAAATGTATACTGTCATTAACGGGGTTCTTCAATAATTACATGTAATAGTTGTTTGATGTGCGTTTGATGTCTAGCTGTTTAGAGGTAAGATTATGGTCCTTTTACTTTTGATTGTTTCTTTTCCGAGTAAAAACGGAGCGATCGGGAACGTGAAAACGGTTTATTTGTTTTTGCATATAAAACCAAAAACAACTTTTCTATGTTCAAATGTGGGTGGGGTTAAATGTGGAATGCCTGGTCAAGTGCACAGCCAACACTTCCTGTCCTTTCAAAGTAGAAGGTCACCCTTCTAACTCCATTATCGTAATCTATTAAAATATAATATATTAATTCATTGATTAATAGCTGCACATACCGTGCCACAGTGCCAAGATAAGGTAAGATTTTTCAATTTCTGAATAACATTTAGAGTGTATTGACTTATTCATTATCTGCTGTTACTGTAAATGGTTAGCTGGCTAAAATATCCTAGCTACCTAGCTAACCATTGGTAACCTTATTATATGATGCTATACATCCAAAATAGAAGTAACTATTGGTAGACTAGAGGTATGCCCCAAGCTATAGTTAGTCAGTGGCTGCACATCTAACTAGCTGGAATGAAGAAAGGGTGTGAATATCCTTTCACGGTTTACAGCAGGTCTCCAGCTACCCAGACCTGTCTGATCAGCCTGATACGGTGCCGTGTGTGTATCCAGTTTACACCTGTGCAAATATGTGTGTACAGCAATGAAATTAATTATTCAACCAATGCCTTAAGTGTCGTGCTGTAGGTCCACGACACACCCGAAGGGTTGTGGGATCCTGTCCAGACACAACTCCTAGCCCCTACCCCTAGACACTTGTGATCTGAGAGAATTGGACAGATGTAAGCAATACCGGCAAATTTACATCAAGCCTATCAGAAGGTAAGGTGAAGCACTCACCATGTCACCGCACAACAATCCCTCTCAGTGTCTAGACTCTGAGAAGTAGGGGCTAGGGATTGTTTCTGGACAGGCCAATGGTATTATGGTAGCTCAGTCAGTCAGTCTGGCATTGTCAAGTTTGTTTTTATAGCTGTCATAAACTTGCTTCCTCATTTCCTTGATTTGTTGCATCCTCTCTCATCGTCTCCTTCTCAAAACCCATTGGATGAGAAGGTCAGAGGTCCCTCCACTCTCTTATCCAATGGGTTTTGAGAAGGAGGTGAGGAGGGAGGACGTGAAAAGTTAAGGAAATGCAATTGAGATTATCCCCTTGTTTCCTTCATTCATCACCTCCCTCTCAAAGCACATTGGGGGAGTGGAGAGAAAGTTCCTCTCCTCGGGCTCCAACGCACTTTCAAGGAGAAGCATGAGGTGGAGGAAACAAGGACAGAGGAAGCAAGAATGAGATGTCTAGTTTTCACACACACACACGCACACACACACACATACACACTGCTTGAAGAGTTTACTGATTACAATTATTTAATTATTGGTACATTTTATTGTCAATTAATTTGTTGACAGAAGCCATTGTATTATATTATTGTATAAAATGATTATAGCTACATTCTTCTGTAATGTTTAGCATGGATTTAAATGATAAAAAGTTGACTAAAACACAAACAGACCAGCCAACTAGGCATGACAAAGAAACATGCAGTGTCGAAGTTTCATGTGACATTTTAAATGACATGTAGATGTTTTGTTGTCATTGTGCCTATCTAGACTCTTATTCCTGTAACTAGACATGTGTAGCTGCAAGTAATGTTGACCCTGATGTCAAACATTGGCCCCTTTATTTATAGAAAGACCCAAGTAGCATACTGGGTTGACAGGGCTCAATTTCAATGCCAGAAGTACACAACACAATACAGTTTGTGTCAATGTCTTACTGGCAAGCATCACCTATTATATGCTAGGGACAAATGCATTTACGAGTTCAAAATTAAATTATATGCTTACTTGTGCCGGGGAACAAATACAAAGTAGGTCTAAAATAGTAAAGTAGAAGTCCCAGTGAATTTAACACAGTCAAATTAACATCTCCAGGCGTCTCTAAACAATGCAGTTTATTTGGACCTTCAGCTGACAAGGTGAAGGGGAGCATCCCATGATAGAGGGGGAAATACTGTCACATGACACACACAGGGGATGGGACTAAGGAAATGGACTGTGAGCCTTTTAAGACCACAAGGGGACTAGCTAGAAACAGAAAAATACCTCATGAATATATGTGCTGTGTAAGTAATAGAGACACCACACATCACTTCCTTTTTTTATACTTAATTTAGCAAACTCTTATGTCAGAAGACAAAGTAACTAAGGAACTTATTCACAATGTTCATATCAGTACATCCGACTACTGGATCAAGCAACACTTTGAAGTATACGTTGTTATAAGTATTACTACACATTCTGACACATAAATTATGTATATGTGTCAAATATAAAGTATTATCTGTGTGCTTTGGTTTCCATTGAACATGATGACCTCACTGAACAGTGGGCCTGTTTATACGAAAGCTCTTACTTTTGAAAATGAGCATTTCATTTCATGGGTTAATAATGATTTCATATCGATGCACCAGCCATAAACATTCATGACCTTCCCATGTTACAAATCAGGCAAAATGAAAACACATTAAATCGATGTATCAGACAACTTTAACCCCTGTCTAATGAACTACAAACAAAAGCCTAATGTTAGCCATTCATTACGAATGCTTGTTAAAATGCTATTGGGAAGCAAATAACTACTAAACTATACTAATACATTCTACATCACACATTCTAATGATGCCAGAATGATGTAAAAACAAAGCCATTCACCATATTGCAATGGCCATTTTGATCCACTGTTTCTATTGTTACCTATTCTCAGAATGGCAAAGCTTTGAGATGGAGTTGTGTACTGTACTGCCCCTGGGCCTGGCCACTTTGCGATTGTCACCCACTTTAATGATACATTTATCCAGGGAAGTCTAAAGTCAAATTGGCAAAGGGCAGGGTAAAACTTAGTGTGTAACTGCCTGAGGTGTAGGATCAGAGTGACTGAGATGAATCCTGTTACTTTCAGAGAGAAGATGGCTCGTCGGGCCCTGCAGACTGACTGTTGTGTTCTCATGTGCTGAATGTTTTTCCCCGTAGAGCTGACTGTCCATTTTGAACTCATAGAGGCACAAACAAAATAATAGCAGATTTGTCTCAATGCAGTAGTTATGCAGAAATGTACTAATTAGAACATAATTTAGCATGATGCGTGAGAATATGAAGCCTGCACAAGGCTACTCAATCCACAGGATGAAGTCAAAGGACTTTTGAATACTATATTCAGTTGTGTAGATCTCAAGGACTTGGAGGATTTGAATTGGACCTAAGTCTTTACTTTCCAACAGTTTGACTTAGACGACCAGACAAGTAGATTCATACTGGAAATGCCAGTTTGACTTAGACGCCCAGACAAGTAGATTCATACTGGAAATGCCAGTTTGACTTAGACGACCAGACAAGTAGATTCATACTGGAAATGCCAGTTTGACTTAGACGACTGTACAAGTACAGATGAAGTCGGAAGATTACATACACTTAGGTTGGCGTCATTAAAACTTGTTTTTCAACCACTCCACAAATCTACTTTGTGCATGACACAAGTAACTTTTCCAACATATGTTTACAGTCAGATTATTTCACTTATAATTCACTGTATCACAATTCCAGTGGGTTAGAAGTTTAAATGCACTGAGTTGACTGTACTTTAAACAGCTTGGACAATTCCAATAGATTATGTCACGGCTTTAGAAGCTTCTGATAGGCTAATTGACATAATTAGAGTCAATTGGAGGTGTACCTGTATTTCAAGGCCTACCTTCAAACTCAGTGTCTCTTTGCTTGACATCATGGGAAAATCAAAAGAAATCAGCCAAGATCTCAGAAAGAAAATTGTAGACCTCCACAAGTCTGGTTCATCCTTGGGAGCAATTTCCAAACGCCTGAAGGTACCACGTTCATCTGTACAAACAATAGTATAAACACCATGGGACCACACAGCCGTCACACGGCTCAGGAAGGAGACGCGTTCTGTCTCCTAGAGATTAATGAACTTTGGTGCGAGAAGTGCAAATCAATCCCAGAACAACAGCAAAGGACCTTGTGAAGATGCTGGAGAAAACAGGTACAAAATAATGTATATCCACAGTAAAACGAGTCCTATGTTGACATAACCTGAAAGGCCGCTCAGCAAGGAAGAAGCCACTGCTCCAATACCGCCATAAAAAAGACAGACTACGGTTTGCAACTGCACATGGGGAAAAATATCGTACTTTTTGGTGAAATTACCTCTGGTCTGATGAAACAAAAATAGAGCTGTTTGGCCATAATGACCATCGTTATGTTTGGAGGAAAAAGGGGGAGGCTTGCAAGCCGAAGATCACCATCCCAACCGTGAAGCACGGGGGTGGCAGGATCATGTTCTGGGGGTGCTTTTCTGCAGGAGGGACTGGTGCCCTTCACAAAACGGGTGGTGTCATGAGGAAGTAAATCTATGTGGATTTATTGAAGCAACATCTCAAGACATCAGTCAGGAAGTTAAAGCTTGGTCACAAATGGGTCTTCCAAATGGGCAATGACCCCAAGCATACTTCCAAAGTTGTGGCAAATGGCTTAAGGACAACAAAGTCAAGGTATTGGAGTGGCCATCACAAGGCCCTGACCTCAATCCTATAGAACATTTGTGGGCAAAACTGAAAAAGCATGTGCGAGCAAGGAGGCCTACAAACCTGACTCAGTTACACCAGCTCTGTCAGGAGGAATGGGCCAAAATTCACCCAACTTATTGTGGGAAGCTTGTGGAAGGCTACCCGGAACATTTTACCCAAGTTAATCAATTTAAAGGCAATGCTACCAAATACTAATTGTGGGTATGTAAACTTCTCAACTCTTGGGAATGTGATGAAAGAAATAAAAGCATAAATAAATCGTTATTTTTGCTATTATTCTGACATGTCACGTTCTTAAAATAAAGTGGTGATCCTAACTGACCTAAGACAGGGAATTTTTACTAGGATTTAATGTCAGATATTGTGAAAAACTGAGTTTAAATGTATTTGGCTAAGGTGTATATGAACTTCCAACTTACACTTTAGTGGTGAAGTGCACTAACATGTAGATACGGTAATAGTTACAAACGCCACTTATATGAATGCTTGTCTATTATTAATGAGGTATTTGCAAATCAACTACAACTAGTATCAGTTAAGTACACTTTATTGGGAGATCTGCGGTGAATTCATAATCATTTTCAATATCCACATCAATCTGCATTGTGAAATGTTGTCTCTTTTTTCTTTCCCATTAGGACAGAATCAGTTTAGCAAACTCAGCTGTAGTTTCAAGTTCTAACTTTTATTAGTCATATGATGTGCATGGTATGCGTCGTCCAACGAAATGCTTACTTGCAGGTTCCATCTGGACAAAGCAAGAACAATAAGAGATAATAAAACAATAAAAGATAGCGATAGCAACACATATACAACTCTATTAGCCACAGTAATCCGGTATGCTAGCGCAAAGTCTTCACACACACATCAATGCTATACAGTACATTTTCTCTGTACTCAATCTTATTCTAAACATGCATTGACTGCACATGGTCTGCTATTAAATTTCCATTTGTGTATGACTGCATTCTGTGTCACAGTCGTTTCCATTCTTCCCGAAAATGGTCCTCATTTCCTCTTAAGAATTAGCCCCTTTTTTCAATTTTCGCCTAAAATGACATACCTAAATCTAACTGCCTGTAGCTTAGGCCCTGAAGCAAGGATTTGCATATTTCTTGGCACCATTTGACAGGAAGCACTTTGAAGTTTATGGAAATGTGAAAGGAATGTAGTAGAATATAACACAATGGATCTGGTAAAAGATAATAAAAAAATAAAAAAACGTTCTTATGTATTTTTTACCATCATCTTTGAAATGCAAGAGAAGGCTGTAATGTATTATTCCTTGTGCAATTTAGATTTTGGCCACTAGATGGCATCAGTGTAAGTGCAAAGTTTTAGACTGATCCAATGAACCATTGCATTTATGTTCAAAATGTTGTATCAAGACTGCCCAAATGTGCCTAATTTGTTTATTAATAACTTTTCATGTTCAAAATTGTGCATTCTCCTGAAACAATAGCATGGCATTATTTCACTGTAATAGCTACTGTAAATTGGACAGTGCAGTTAGATTAACAACAACTTAAGCTTTCTGCCAATATCAGATATGTCTTTGTCCTGGGAAATGTTCTTGTTACTTACTACCTCGTGCTAATCGCATACGTCTACGTTAGCTCAACGTAGAAGGGACACCAATCCCGAATACGTTTTTAAGTCTGTAGTATCTTATCTATCACTAACAACACAACCCACTATGGAAGCTGAGAAATAAACATACAGTAGGCCTATCATCACTGTCTGATGAAAACCAGAAACTTTTCAGGAAATGGGAAAAACATGTTATTTTCCTGTTAACAAACATACAATTATTAAATATAAGAAGGTATTTTGAACACATTGTATTAGTCCTAGAGTCATGAAATGTTCAGAGTACATTGAGGGGAGTTACTGCTTTTAAATAAATAAATAAAAATCTCAAAAATTTAGTTAAGGTTTTCGTCAGACAGTGACTACATGTCTGTCTCGTAATTAATGTGTGGAGATGATAAAACAGGAAACAGGTAGACTCCTCGCTGAAACAATAGCTGCAGATTGCCAAGCATATGGCCAATAATATATATGTGATTTATGTCACGTGGAAAAATATCCTGGCTCTGTGAGGGTGCAGAACAGACAGGATACTGATTAAATGGAAAATATTGAATGTCCATATACTTGATCATCCCCAGATTATATGAATGATGTGCAATAAGAGAAATGCTACAAGTGGTTTGATTTCCATAGTTTAGCACACTGACAGTGCTGATTGTTAGCTAAGCGCCTTGGTTGGTGAAATTCATTGCTTTTGAGAGAACGTAATGTAGCATCTATCTGATTGAAATGTGAAGTTAGTTGCTGCCGAGAGCAAGATAATTGTGCAGCTATTATAGTTAAACATGACATGTGGTAGCATGTTAGCGTAACATGATTTTGTGATAAAATAACAGGATACCTGTCTAAAGGGTGGTTGTTTTCCTGAGTTTGTATAACTTTCCTTTGGTGTCAGAGTTTGAGCTGCCATGGCAGGGAAAAACATTGTTTTTATCAAGGTTTAACAACTGATGGCTGAAGCCTGAGGATGTTCTGAGATGAACGCCATACTTAAAAGTTGATGTTCCTTGCCAAAAAGGTACTGCACATCAGTGATGCTCTGAGCAGTAGCCTACATTCTGTTTACAAGCAGACTAGCAGACACATCATCGAGATCAGGACTTCCATGTGGAAAGAACAGAAATATTTCTGGGGAAAACAGATAATGGAAAAATGCATGTGTAATGCAGTGAAATTATACACTTAAAATGTCAATTTGAGTTGTGGAAAATGGGATAGGAGCAAAGGGAGCTTGCAGACTGATGAAAAAGCCTTGAAATGAGAAAGAGAGAAGTCAATATCAATTCCAACAACAAAGGAAATTGCAAAAATGAACTATAATGAAACGCAAAAGCCCAAGTTAATGTCCTTCTGTATTCAGGGGAATCTTTAATGGCCACTGAAAAAATAAGAAATAATGCCAAAGCTCCGACAGAGAGTGCTCATTATGATATCTATGTAGAAGCAGGAAGTGACATCATTTCCAACCATATTTAGTCCGAATTTACTTTTGACTTTGGCATACGCCAACATTGAACATTTTTGGGGAAAATAGACTAAAACATTGCATCATTAGGAATCCCACTAAGTATAGCCTAGGGTCGGATTACACAAAGTCTTGTTTTTCCGCTATGATTTACACCCTCAACAAACCACTAATGAGAAAATGTGCTTAAATGTGTAAACCAGTGGGATGGGACAAACCTCTGCCAGTTTTCCATCAAACAGATGCCCTCACCAAAATATGCTGCTCTGTGCCAAGGGGAGAAATCATTTGATGCTTCAGCTTCCTGGACTTCCTGGACTTTGTGTCCTTCAGTTCATCTTTGGAGAGATGCTATTTCAACAGAGACTGAGGAAATTAGCTTGATGCCTGACCATTGAGATAGATCTCAGTGAAGCAGAACAGCAGGTACTCTTTGTAATTGGGGGATTCCCACGTACAGTCTATCAACATTAGCCCAGGCTTCCTTTGTTGATATACACAATACTAGTTAAAAATCACGCTCTGCTATGTATTTGAATTAGCTCTGAACCAAATGAGGGGGTTGGGGCCTTAGAATGGCAGTCTCATAACTCATGACTCCGTTGGTCCTCAGCCCCCAGTCGCAAGACAAATGGAGAACACACATTATCCAGCCCTGCCTGCCCAGGCATCTCCCCCTCAGAACTCTCAGAGATAAAGGTTGCCAGTAGCAACAGTCATCTCCTCTCTGGCTGTTTCTGGATATCATTATAAAAAATAGGTCACAAGACTGTATTTTCTCCCACTAGGATTTCAACTAATATATCATATATGCTGATAAAAAACACAACATGCAAAATTTTCAAAGATTTTACTGAGTTACCGTTCATAAAATACATCAGTTAATTTAAATAAATTCATTAGGCCCTAATCTATGCATTTCACATGACTGGGAATACAGATATGCAGGTGATAGTGGCGGATGAGTGGCACAACAGTGGGCCTCAGTATCTCGTCACGGTATATCTGTGCATTAAAATTGCCATCAATAAAATGCAATTGCATTTGGTGACCGTAGCTTATGCCTGCCCATACCATAACCCCAACCCCATGCCACAATGGGGCACTCTGTTCACAATGTTGATATCAGCAAACCGCTCGCCCACATGAGCCCATACACGTGGTCTGCGGTTGTGAGGCTGGTTGGACTTACTGCCAAATTCTCTAAAATGACGATGGGGGCGACTTATGGTAGAGAAATTAACATTAAACTCTCTAGCAACAGCTCTGGTGGACATTTCTGCAGTCAGCTTGCCAATTGCACGCTCCCTCAAAACTTGAGACATCTGAGGCATTGTGTTGTGTGACAGAGTGGCCTTTTTTGTCCCCAGCACAAGGTTCACCTGTGTAATGATCATGATGTTTAATCAGCTTCTTGATATGCCACAACTGTCAGGTGGATGCATTATCTTGGAAAAAGAGAAATACTCACTAACAGGGATGTAAACAAATTTGTGCTCAAAATTTGAGATAAATAATATTTTTGTGCGTACAGAACATTTCTGGGATCTTTTATTTCAGCTCATGAAACATGGGACTGACACTTTACATGTTGTGCTTATAATTTTGTTCAGTGAGTATGTACTGCATTATGTTTAAAACATGTTTAGCCGTATTCACTACAATGCTACAGATTATATACTACAAATACTATCTATATATTCAGTTGGACATTTGTCTTCATGACATGTTCGGAAGTAGGGGGAATGGCCCTACTGTTAGTTGAATATAGGTGTCTAATTACACAAATGGCCCAGGGAAAGTGCAGCGAGGCTTGATTGAGCATCTGTTACTTTCTGGTGCAAACACTGGCATCCCATTGTTATTATGCCAGGGAATTATGAATCATTCCAAAGGGGAAAAAAGAGACTTCTCCTTAAGGATTTTGCAAGTTCCCCAAATGGCATCAATGACAGAACTAGCAACAGATCTAATATCACCATCCAAATGATAAATGTCACCAAAATGGGCAGACCACATTAGCATAACTAATAATAAAGAAACACACATCCTCATTAATATATTAATGGACTTTTGCAGGCGGCAATAGAGCATACATATTATTAATCTAGTACAGCCTCCTCCTGTTAAGTCAAGTCATTATGGTAGTTTGCAGTGATTTGCCAGAAAATGCTCTAAATGTAAAGCACACCATCTAATATCTGCATGGTACATACACTGACGTTTTCTAAACTAATACGCATAAACCTTGCTAAGGCAGGGCCTTGATTGAGTCTGGATTATACACCGAAAACCTCATACTGTATATCATCTCAGAAAACCAGCAATTTTGTGTAATTGTGTCAGATGCCCGATTATGTTCTGGGGGTAAATGATATATGAGAAGATGTACTAAACATAAACTCCCAGCCAAAGCATGGACCAAACGTCCCCTTCCCTTCTGGAATTCAAAAGATGCGAGCACCAGTAATCTGCATAATCGTGATTTGTCCAAATGATCAATGACGAAATCTGTACACCGGTAAAAGGTTCCTCATTAGTTGTCGTGTCCCACAGTCTGTTGAGAGACGTTACAATACCATTCTATGTTACGTGTGCCTGTCCACAAGAGATTATACTACTGAACAAAAATATAATCACAACATGCAACAATTTCAACGATTTTAGTTCATGTAAGGAAACTAATTAGGCCCTAATCTATGGATTTCACGTGACTGGGCAGGGGTGCAGCCATGGTGGGCCTGGGAGGGCATAGGTCCACCCACTTGGGAGCCAGGCCAACCCACTGGGGCACCAGGCCCAGCCAATCAGAATTCGCTTTTCATCACAAATGGGCTTTATTAGAGACATAAATACTCCTCAGTTTCATCAGCTGTCTGGGTGGCTGGTCTCAGATGATCCCGCAGGTGAAGAAGCCGGATGTGGAGGTTCTGGGCTGGCGTGGTTACACGTGCTCTGCAGTTGTGAGGCCGGTTAGACGTACTGCCAAACAGCATTGGAGGCGGCTTATGGTAAAGACATTTGCATTAAATTCTCTGGCAACAGCTCTGGTGGACATTCCTGCAGTCAGCATGCCAATTGCACTCTCCCTCAAAACTTGAGACATCTGTGGCATTCTGTTGTGTGAAAAAACTGCACATTTCAGAGTGGAATTTTATTGTTCGCAGCACAAGATGCACCTGTGGAATGATCATGCTGTTTAATCAGCTTCTTGATATGCCACACATTTCAGGTGGATGGATTATTTTGGCAAAAGAGAAATGCTCACTAACAGCGATGTAGACAAAGGTTTTGTTTCAGCTCATGAAACCAATATTTATGTCCAATATAAGCCATTTAGCAGATGTTTTTATCCAAAGCGACTTAGTCATGCGTTTTTCGTATGGGTGGTCCCATCGTGAATCAAACCCATAATCATGACATTGCAAGTGCCATGCTCTACCAACTGAGCTACACAGTACCATTGGTGCGAAGAAGATTGAGTCACCTTCATGTTTCGTCAGTACGTAGTGCTCAATAAATGAATATATACACACCATCCTCTGTGAACTGAATCACCGTTCTCTCTCTATCTAGGGAGGCTTACCTCCCCCTTGTAATTAAATTAATTTGATATATATGCATTGAGGGGAAGTAACTCCATTATCTCCCACCTTGAAGTTCTTTCTCTAACCCGAATGACCTCATTTACATGACGCCATATTAGAAGTGCATATAAAATGTATGTGCAATTAACATCATAAAAGCCAATGTTTATTTTCCAATGAAATCCTCACATTTACATTTCCTTTTTATGTCTGATTTTCTTTCTTCTTCTGTTTCCCCATCTAGTCCTTCATTGCTAAAATGTCTGAACAGCTAAAGAGAGAGACACAAAGTAGCACTAGACTATTATAGTTATTTTCAAGTGATGCGCATAGATAACCTGATGTTTCTGACTTTGAATTGATTCAAGTGTGATTGTCAGAAAAACAGACAAACAGTTGACTGTGCTGTTCCTCTTACTCTGCAGCTCTGACGCTGCACTTTTAGCTAATGAGATCTCGAGGAAGTAAAGCTGCTTGCAGGCTTGTTCTCCTCAAGCCATCAAACTGAATGAGAGTGTTACGTAAAAGTGGACATGAATAGGTAAAAGTGTGAATCACCCTTTCCTCTCCCCAGTTCAGACTCAGCATGTCAAGACTAAGAGTGCTTTAACATCATAATGCTTATGGGTCTGTTTGGAGGTATCGATTGAGTTTCAGTTTCAGCAGCTCTGTGTTATCAACAGAACATTTCCCTATTGTCACTGTCAGGAGTTTCAGGTCCAATGTGAAGTAGTTCACATGTTAGAGTAAGGTGGACATTAGTGTTTCTGTATGGGTATATAGGTTGTGATGCTGACTCATTGAGGCAGGCAGTATCAATATGCTTTATCTTTGGGTGCAGTTGTAGGCCTATAGCTTCAGTTGACAGCCGTAAGGGAATGACTTATCTGTTTTCTGAAAGTACTCTTCGTCTGACAATGCAATATGAACACTGTTTACGTTTATTTTCCAAGCTTGAGTCACTCGTTTAAGAAACACATTTTCATAAGGGCTATTTCCCAGGTTGGAGAGAGATGAAGTGTCTTTGTGACAACAAGAGGTGGATTAGGGATAATGTCATCAATCATGCAGATGGAAAGAGAGAAACTCACAGGTAGTTGCACCAGGACTGTTATTCTCTCTCTCTCTCTCTCTCTCTCTCTCTCTCTCTCTCTCTCTCTCTCTCTCTTTACAGCAAGCAAGATAAATCTTGACATATGACTACATTGGTGTACGGTTTGATGAATATAGCGATGCCCTCATTTATAACGCAAATAGAAGTGTGAGGAAATATAAACGAGTGATTTGAATCTTAAATATGGAGGAATGTTTTGTGATTCGATTCCATTCCATTAACTCTTATTTTTGTGATATATCAATACACAACAAAAAATACATTTCCTGATCAAAAGCATAACTTGATGTTGTAGCTAAGAAAGGAACCAAGGTATTCATGTTTGATCTTAATTAGTTAATTTTCATGTTGAAATTGTTAAACAAAGGCTGTCCCAAATTCATGTTTTC
This sequence comes from Brachymystax lenok tsinlingensis, assembly GCA_030435695.1. NCBI lineage: Eukaryota > Metazoa > Chordata > Actinopteri > Salmoniformes > Salmonidae > Brachymystax > Brachymystax lenok. The sequence continues at coordinate 72,479,995 of CM059814.1, forward strand.
AATTTTTAAGGTTGTATCTTAATCTTATCTTGTATTATACATGCTTTTCATCCTGCATGCAACTGATTGTCCATTCAATACCAAACTGCTTGTTCATTCAATACCAAACAGTCTCGGGGGGTGTTCAAGGTCGAGATAAGTTCAAGGTCTTTAAAGAAAACATTGAGGCACTTTTTCTTAAAGTGTTTTCTTACAAAGTAATTTCTGTGCTAATTACTCATATTCAACTTTCCGAAAGCTTACAGTAACCTAGCTCTTTTCTTTACTATTGCCTGTATCCTTGTCCTCACCAATCCGGAAACAACATGATAAAACCTACACTAACATTATGCCTAGGCTTTGGCGTCATTGTCTGTCTGACTCTTTTGTATTCAAGCCAAGAAATAAGGAGCAGAATCTAGCTCAAAGTAATGAGACACTTTGTGAATGTCTCTGAGGAAATCAGTCTGACATACATTGTGTCATTGATAATATTACTCACATTTAACCGAGAGACATTATTTTTGGGTCCGTCCAATTGAGATGGCTTAGCCTCCAGTTAGTTGATCGTGGAATACAATTAGCAATGTCTTAGCCAACCCCCCGCGGTTTCTCTTCCTCTTTATCCACAGCCTTCTAGAGGTTTCTTCTGCTACCCTGGTGCTGTTGCTGATGACTGCATTGGTTCGCCCCAGGGTGATGTAGGCTGTGCACAGCGGTCCTCGCGTCTATTAACAATAACAATCACTATACATGTAATTTGTATAGCGCTTTTCATTACAGTGTTATTTCAAACCTTTACATAGGCAAAAATATAAATAATACTAATAAAAACAACATACATTTAGAATGAAGGCAGGTAATATCTTGGCCCTCAACTTGGCCCTCAAGTCTAGCCAACCTCCTGCAATCTACTGTACATCAATGGCCATGCGCCTTGTCAAAGATGAACAGGCAAGTGTTGTGTGATTTCCACCTGGGATATAGTGGTGTAAAAGGTGTCTAAACACTGAACACCTGAGATGACTGAGCAGTGTTCAACATAAATGTTAACCTTAGCATTGCTAACTTGCTAGCATTTGATGTGTAAACTACAGTACATTCACCATATCAAAATAGTGAGTAAACACTGTTTGCCCGGTTTTACACTCCACTGCATCCATCGTTCCATAACACTTTGCTTGTAATAGTGGTAGAGTGAGACCTTTAAACATTCTGACCGGGAAAGAACGTCAACACTTAGAGCCATTCTGATACATAAACTATTGCTTTCACAGTGGTAAGAAAATGATCAATCAATAGGTCTGCATAATAGATGATATGCTCAATATAAATTGCAACTTATAGTAGTGGGAACCACTAACGAGAGTGTTTGTGTCAGATAAAGCCATTATAGAGCCAGCCCTGCCAATAGCAATCACTTCACCTTGTCTTTGAACTACAATATGGCTGGACTTGGTGCTGATAGTATAATACATTGTTCACTTTTTCTTTTCACCTACTTCATTGCTTGCATTAATGAGGATGTTGATATTATGTATTAATTTGCAATCTGAATTTCAGAAAGTACACCCAACCCCCCTCCCACACACACACACACACACACACACACACACACACACACACACACACTGCACGTACACGCTCACACAAATTAACTTAACACAACACACGCACACCACAACAGACACAAAAACACACACATAGAGAAACACAGAGGTTGACTTAATGCAAGGAAATGTATTTTGGAGTGTCAACTAGGCTTTTAGCAAGTACATAAACAATATTTCATATTTTAATACGATCAGAGCGTCCCCTGAAGCCACTTGGTGAGCGTAACCCTGGACGAGAAGGATGGAATTATCCAAGCTAATTATAACTTGTGCATGTTATTGATATCAAAGTGGCAGACCACAGAAGCTTTCCTTGAGTGCACTTCACCATTAAAATGGATCGTGTAGTTCAATGAGGCACTATTTGCTGTCGAAAACTGAACCATTGGATAAAAAAGCTGTGCTTCCCTGGGGACTGGTGCATTGTACAGTATTCAATGTGCAGGACACTTGGTAAGTTGACACACAGCTCTGGCCTGAGAAGTGAATCATGAGGTACTGAGCCATAACATGTTCCAGCTGCTGCTCTACTCTCAGGGGTGAATACGACCTTTCTACACTGAGTAGAAATCATGTGCTAGTGTATATCGGAGCAAATTGTCTCATGCACATATTTCAAGATAGGTTTAGCCCCTTTACACTTCAGAACACAGCTGGACTAGTAGGAGAGGAGGCGATATGGGAAGGAGTTGTTGTCAACCAACGTAATACTCGGGACATCACAGCCTTGTTACAGTAACTTACTTCTTTAGACTTCAATGTTTTAAATACGCTTCTCATTAGACATTTTCATTAATAATCCTCGAGCCACAATGAAAAAATTGATTAACATGAGCAGAGTAAAAAAAGGATTGGAGGTTTGATGTTGCTTAGCAACCATTAATTTGAGTTTCAAATGAAGGCTTTATTTCAGTCATTTAAGCCTACTGGAAATCACCAGACATTTATCTGCATACATCTTTGGCTCAATTAACTCAATACCTTTTTCTACATGAAGACATGTGAGTCAAATATAACTGATAACTCTTGATAACATGTATTTATTTTACACATTTTAATTAATTGTGGTTTTGAGTCAATATCCAATGATAATGTCCACCAATCAAAGCCCATCTTCCTTGACCAAAATGATTGATTTGGGGCCTTTCTTTGCCACTGCAAAGTGATAGGCTACCTTGTTGCATTCTCATTTTTGCATTGTTACTGTCCCTGTCACATTGTTGCTTCAGACCCAACACCAACACAAATGTTATGAACATCTGTGATCTTGCTTTCTGCTTTTCATTGTGTCTTCCTTAAATGTATTCAGTGCTGATATCGGACCCGTGTTTGCACAGCTTGACTGATATGGCACCAAAGTGACCTACAAAACAGGAGTGGAGGGGCAATAAATCACATTGGGTCCTGAATTAATCACTCTATAGAGTACATCTTGTGCCACTGCCGTCGTTGTGCAATCACTCTCCACAAAACGCTCTCCTCGTCTCAGACAGCCCCCACAAAACGCTCTCCTCGTCTCAGACAGCCCTCAGACTCTGCCATCCATCTCAACCGAGAGCAAGAGGGTTCCTCGTTGCATTTATTCAGATCGGAGTTTACTGTTGATGTTGTGTTTATGTGTCTAAACCTCCGGTGACAGGGAAGTATTGTCAGGGAAGTAAAACCAATCCAGTTTTGAGATTCATTTAAGGATGCGGTGGGTTAGAGTTCTTCCATTTTTCTTAACATAATGTTAGTGTGCTCTTTACGCACCAGCTTGACTTTGAGTAGCGGTGGGTGAAGGGGCTGGATGGGATGGGCTGATTTATTAGATGACAGACACAGCGGGAAACCAATCAACAGTACATTGGATGTGCCAACACTAACCCACAAGGGGCTTAAATACATTGGAGTCAAGGACAGAAACCATCAACACAAAGACACACTTAAGACGGTCTCTACTCTCTGCCTTAAAAAAAAAATACTTACAGTGCCCCATAAAAAAAAAAAAACATCTTTGATCATTGTACAAAATCTTTGAATGGTTCACATAGCCTGGGCAGTCTCGATACTACACATCCTGTATATTGTATTTTAATATAGTCTAGTGTAATTTCTTACCAGTGCTAGTGGTATTAATTATATTTCCAAGACTTGCCAAGCACCCGCTGTTTTCAAATTGGGGCCTGCGTATGGTGCTGGATGGTTAGCAACCCCCTCAAATGGAAAATAAATCTCATCAAAGGACAGAGAGGGCCCTTCCATATGCACACATTTACTCTATTCAAAGCGTAATCATCGGTTCCCTGATACAATTTACAAAATTACCTGCTGCTGCATTTAATATGTTGTGCAATACAACGGAGGAGAAGGATAATGGCTGATCCAAGCCTGAAATTACAAAGACCATTTCACCATTCTAAGGCACTAGTCTTCCACATAGCGCATCTACCTGCTTGAAATTATATATATAAAAAAACATTCCTAGCGGCCCTGTCTTAAAGGTATAGTTCACTACAAAAATGTTTAATGACATATTGGTTTCCTTACCTTGTAAACAGTCTATGGGCAAGGTATGACAGTAATCTATGTGATGGTGTTGTTTACCTGCCACTGTTTCAAATGCTAACTTTTTATCATTTGTGGCATAATTCCAATGCAAGTTAATGGTACCTATATTATAAATGTAATGCGTCACGTCCAAATCATCTATAAATATCTTTATTGAGTTACAAAATACATTTTTAGATACTTTAGGTTGATTTGGACGCGACGTGTGAAAATGCTAATATAGGTACCACTGACTTGCATTGGATTTCTGCCACAAATACTAAAATGTTAGCATTTGGAATGTTGGCCTAGTAACCTTGTCAATAGACTGCTTACATAGTAAGGACACAAAAATATAATTTAGTAATTTGGGTGAACTATCCCTTGAAATACCATGAACAGAACTTCCACTGCCCTTTCTTTACTAATTCTATGACGAAGATTGTTGCCGGATGTATGAGATGAGAGAGGTGGATTTTGGTTATTTTCAGGCTTCCGCCCAACACTGTCATGTAAATCCCAGGAGTGAGGGAGGGGATTATATAAAACGTGTGGTTTTCAGAATGTTTGTTTGTCAAAGTTCCACTCAATGCGTTGGTGTTGGGGCACTGCCCAATTATATAATATTATTTGTATACCATGATGCTCTCCAGTGTTGTTTCCTTACTGTTAGTTAGGATAGTGGAATACACAATGTGCAATTTTGAAATTTACTCAATTAGCCCATGTGAGCTAACATTTTATAGATTGCTAGGTAAGTTAGTCTAGCCAGCTACAGTATCTAAATATTGCAGCCATCATTGCCAAATTACTGACCCGGCATACAAGGCACTTAGCCAGGGGCTCTGACCTCCATGTGGCCCCCCTTGCTTTTGTTAGTCAATCTCACTCAGATATCATATGAAAATGACATAAGTTGTGGCAAAATGTGTAGAATTTCAGGAAATTTGCATTAAAACTGCAAAATGTTCTCCTCATCCCTTAGCAAAACGTGTAGAACTCCAGGAAATGTGCTTTAACCCTTTCACACGTACCATCACATGGCTGTGATCGTTCTACAGTGGTCCCTGAAGTGTACAATCTCATCCTTGTGATTAGAACGTTCGTTTAGAACGCCAGTTTCGAATGACAACAATCAACAATTGAGCTGGCCACACTTTTTTCAAAAACTATTTACACAAACACAGTCCTTACAAAGTTATGTCCAGAATGTGAGCAGTTTATTTTTGGATTCAACGTTCAGACATTCACAGAAGTAGCTACAGCATAACACAATCACCCTAACTGAAAAAATGTAGGCTACATTTGTCCTAGCGCTAACTGAGGAAAGATTGATGCAACACAAGTGGTCATATTTTCTAACTCTCGGCTGACATAAACTACCATATGAATTAGTTAATAGCAATTACTGTGTATAATTAATCACATCACGGGTGAGCTCACCATTGACCTAAATAATTAGGTAAAACACTTTCTAGAAGTCGAAAGTAAACGATAGTTTCAGCGTGCAGCCATGCTCTTTTTCCTCACAGAAACCAAAGATAATAAGAGAAGACAATATGAGTTTGGTCTGTTTATAGTATGCACGTTGAAGGGATCTGTCGTCTACCATCGTTCACATCCCACCATTCATTTCCGGAAGTCCTCAAAAAATGAGGGAACCCTTACTCACCTCATTTTGCTATAACATCTTTGGTCAAACAGACGACTACGTGAAACCCAGAATGCATTGTATGTCAACAAACATGGCTACACAGCTGGAATATTTTACACACAGAATATGTGCCCATTACAATCTATGCAAGAATCGGAATGCATGATTTGTCACCTGTAATTGAAAATGTGAATATATAAATAATAACCACACAAAACATTTTCTGATAGTGATTTATTGATACAAGTGTCGCGTGCCGGCAGTCAATCACGTAACCTCTCACTCCCACTCTGAGCCATTCAGTGTTGTTGTTTATCTATGTAGCTAGTGAGCTAAGCTGTAGCATTAGCAATATCTTTCAAAAGGAGACCACTCACAAATGTGGAGATTTTTTTTATTCTGACAATGAGTCTGAGTATGAAAGTCAGGAATCTGATTCTGACAGTGACAATGAGGAGCTGCCCCCCAACCTTGTAGCCATTGAGAACCCTGAATCTGAGGTTCCCTTGTCCACTGACGAAGTACAAGGTCCCTTTGAAGATGCTGGTGGTGATGGAGGCAGACCGACAGTGGATGAAGTACAGGAGTTCTGTGGTAGCTGGAAGGCCGCCAGTAATTTCACCCCTCCTGGCCCTGCTGTTTGCTTTGACGAGTCCCAGTCTGGAGTGCAACACCCCTTGCCATTTCCAACTGAGGCAGAGTGCTTCAAGTTGTTTCTGACAGAGGAGCTGGTGGGAAACATAGTAGAGGAGACCAATTGCTATGCCTTGGAGCTACAGGAGAAGATAGAGCCAGGAGTGAGGGGGAAACTCGCTAAATGGGTGACAACCACAATTAGTGAAATGCATACTTTCCTGGTGACAGTCCTCCTCATGGGGATAGTAAAGAAGAACTCCCTAAGAGAATACTGGAGCACAGATCCTATGTTTGCAACTCCCTTCTTTGCCACCCTCTTTTCCCAAGACCGCTTCCTAGTTCTGCTGCGATGCCTGCATTTTGTCAACAATGCTACTGCCATCCTAAGTGACCCGTTATACAAAATAAGAAATGTTTTTATCAGCCTGACATCAGCATTTGGTCGGGTCTTTGTGCCATACAAGGACCTAAGCACTGATGAGTCCCTGATGTTATGGAAAGGTAGGCTGGCGTTCTGTCAATATATTCCCTCCAAAAGGCACAGGTTTGGGTTCAAGTTCTTTGTCATGTGCGACATGAAGACAGGATTTGTCAAGGACATTATAGTTTACACAGGGTCCACCACTGACATCAAACATTATGAGGGGCTTGGGGTGTCCGGGTCCGTGGTGATGACCATGCTGGCTCCTCATCTCGGCAAGGGACACACTTTGTATGTGGACAATTGGTACAGCAGTCCCACACTCTCCAGCATCTGCTCTCCAACAGCACAGGGGCCTGTGGCACAGTCAGGTTGAACAGGAAGGGGATGCCGGCATTCGGATGCAGGAAGATGCAGAGAGGGGAAGTGGAGTTCAAGGAGAACGGTCAACAGCTGGCAGTAAAGTGGCATGACAAACGAGACATCCATGTCCTCTCCACTGTCCATACAGCAACCATGTCAGCCACAGGGAAGGTGGACCACCTGACGGGAGAGAGAAAGATCAAACCAGACAGTGTGCTTGACTATAACCTCAAAATGGGGGCAGTGGATAAGGCAGACATGATAAACAGCTTTGTGGAATGCGGTCGGAAAACGACCAAGTGGTAAAGGAAGATATTTTTCCATCTGATCGACACTGCTGTCCTCAACGGCAGCATAGTTCACCGCCAACTAACAGGTGAGATGATTATGCAATTATAGTGACCATATCTCACCCACCTACCCACTGCCTCATCATCCTCTAACTTTCCTCATCCTCTCCACTCCCTCATAGGTAAAATAATTACCTACCAAAAGTATGGAGAGAACCTCATGAGAGAGCTGCTGGAGGAGCACCACACCCCTCGGCGCCCATCCACTGGGGGTCGCCCTGCTGTGGACAATCCCCTATGCCTCACTGCACGGCATTTTCCCTGTAAAGTCTATCAAACTGCTGCTCAAGGTAGCCACACACGGAGGCACTGCAAAGTCTGCCTGTCTGTCACCAGGAGAAGTAAGCAGAGGAAGTTGACAAAATACATTTGTTTAGCTTGTGATACACCTTTATGTGTTTCACCATGCTTTGAGGAGTATCATATGCTCAAGCACTATTGAGCAGCAATAAGTGACTGACCTGACAGGTGACTTGACAGGTGACCTGCCATGATACTATGCCTTTAGAGGTGGGGGTGGAAATGCAATTGTTGTTCAGTCACTGCATGAATATTTAATATGGGTTATGCATATTCAGTTTTTTTTCCTCTAGTAAAACAAGTTGTTGTTGAACCAACCACCACCAATACTGCAATAAAATTGACGACTATTACATATTGGCCTATGTGTTTTCTTGCTGTGTTTTCATCCAGTAAAACTGTTAAGGAGTGTACGTTAGCATACAAAAGCTGGCCTCAATCTTCAGCTCGAAAGATGTCCAGTTCCAGTTATGGTATTGGCAAATACTGTTTGTGGTTTCTGAAAGTACAGAATAAAGAGGACTTATTCATTATAATACAATATCAGGATATAGAAATAAAACAATATTACAAAGAAGTAACATAATAAAACACTGCTATAAAAATAGTATATTCCATTGACAAAATTGGGCCAATTGTGCGCCGCCCTATGGTACTCTCAATCACAGCCGGTTGTGATACAACCTGGATTCAAACCAGGGTGTCTGTAGTGATGCCTCTAGCACTGAGATGCCGTGCCATAGACCACTGCACCAGGAATAAGGCCAGGGTAGCTTCAAAATACAACAGAAGCTAATACTTCTCTGACGCAACTAGCATTGTTTTACAGAGCTGATAGAAGAATGTAGCTAGCTACCTAAGCAAGATTGAATATAACACCATAAAGGTTATGAAATTAGTAACGTTACCTCACGTGTCCGCGGTTATAAGGAATATACACAAATATATTATGCTCCATAAATACAGTGAGCTACAATAGAAACGACATAACACGACATACTGAAACTATTATAACGTAATAAGGCACTTACTTTGATAGAAACGCACACATTTCCAAAGTTATTATTAGTAACGAAAACAACAATGACTGCGATGCGAGCAAAAGATGGAAAATGTGAACACGTGTGCAGATCCTGTTCAGACGCGAGATGGTAAAATGTCTGCAGACTTGAACTGCACAAACAATTAGGAAGTGCTTGGGGAATTTTGTCCGGGGTCAGAAATGTCCCAAAAATGTAATTGTCCGCAAAAGTAAAAATGACTTTTTATGTGAATGAATGAGGAGGCGGAACACACCTCAATTCAAACTGTTAGAAAATAAAAACTTGTTAGAAAATCATTTGAAGTTGAAACAGCCTATAAATAAAAACAGGCTAAATTCAGTGCAGATTAAATGTATTGTTGAATAACAATCACATTCTGGAATGGAGAGAACGTCATAACATCATCACGTGCATAAAAAAACTAACGCTGGGGCGACCATTAGAGATATTTGGAACTCACGCATGAAAGGGTTAAAACTGCAAATGTTTCTCTCAACCGTATGGCAAAATGTGCAGAACTGCAGAAAATTAGCTTTAAAACCACCTTTTCCTCCGCCTCATGGCAAAATGAGCAGAATTGCATGAAATACAAATGCAAAATGTTCTCTCTGCCCCATTTAAAAATGTGTAAAATTGCAGGACATTAACTTTAAAGCTGCAAATGTTTCTATCCGCTGCCAGGATATGGGGCCACTAATATATTTTGCCCTTCAAGGTGGGCCTCCCCAACCAAATTTCGCGTAGGGCCTCCAAAATTATAGAAACGGCCCTTCTGCTCATTCTCCGGTCTAGCTAACTGACAGAATAAAAAACAGGTCGATGTTCCAAATTATACTGTAGACAACATCTGATCAAATCTGCCAGGATGTGTTTACCCAGGCAGCACAATTATGATCATAATGTAGGCCTACCAGAGTGGCCTACCATCAAAACCAATGGAGAAAATGCATCCCATAACATGCCCGTCCCGTGCCTCCTGCCCGTCTCGTGCCTCCTGCCATTGTGCCTTGAACCTTGTGTGCCTACCGCTATCAGAGTGGATAAAGCTGGAGAACTGCAAGGCAATCCCATTGTGCGCCACTTGTGAGCCATGAACAATGTGACCAATATATATTGTCCTGCTAGAAACATTGTTTGCAGAATATCTAAGTGGCTTTTATAGAAATAAAGCCAGTTTGTTATTTAGAAGTATTTATTTTTGTTTTAACTACTTAGGGAGTAGCATTAGCATAAATTCATAAACCATCGCGGTTCACACAAAACACATTTCACAGCGAAAACAAATCCCTTACCTTTTGAAGAACTTCTGCTGAGGGCTTCCCAAGAGTCCAACGAAGACATCCAATGGTTCTTTTGTTAGAAAAAGTCATTTATTATATCCATAAATCTCAGTTTGGTTGGCGCTTTATGATCATAAAAAAACAGCGTCCACTCGCCCATTGAACCGTGAAGAGAACGTGTTCAACTTATACCTATACACTTGTCCAAGAACAATCAAACATCATTGATGATGTATCCTTAGGAACACTTTTATGTATATTTACTATAACATTTCAACCGGATTATAAACTGGACGATAGGAAAGGAAAAAACCACAGCGCGTGCGAGCCCGTGAACGCGCATCCTCTTCTGTTTACATCCGATGACCAGTTCGAAATTCTTCTTCTATTACCATCCAGAGCAACTATAACATCACCAAACACTGTCTAGAGACTGTTGACATCCAGTAGAAGCAATAGGTACTGCAATCTTACCAGAAATGGCTGTTTTCAATAGGGAGGGGTTCAAAATGAGGCAATGTGTCAAAAACACTTTTTCCAGGACAGCTGCTATATCCGTTCTGTTATACTCACAGACAAGATTTTAACACTCTTAGAAACTTCAGAGTGTTTCCTATCCAATCGTTCTAATTATGTGCATATCCTATTTTCTGGGCCTGAGTGGGAGGCATTTTACTTTGGGCACGCCAGACTCTCCAAAACCGTCACCTCTGGAGCCGCTCCCTAAGAAGTTAAAGGAGAGTGGTTAAATTGTTGTGAAGAAGGCTTCAGGGCGCCCAAGAAAGTCCAGCAAGCGCCAGGACCGTCTCCTAAAGTTGATTCAGCTTCGGGATTGGGGCACCACCAGTACAAAGCTTGCTCAGGAATGGCAGCAGGCAGGTGTTAGTGCATTTGCACGCACAGTGAGGCGAAGACTTTGAGGATGGCTTGGTGTCAAGAAGGGCAGCAAAGAAGCCACTTCTCTCCAGGAAAAAAATCAGTGACAGACTGATATTCTTCAAAAGGTACAAGGATTGGACTGCTGAGGACTGGGGTAAAGTCATTTTCTCTGATGAATCCCCTTTCCGATTGTTTGGGGCATCCGGAAAAAAGCTTGTCCGGAGAAGACAAAGTGAGCGCTACCATCAGTCCTGTGTCATGCCAACAGTAAAGCATCCTGAGACCATTCAGGTGTGGGGTTGCTTCTCAGCCAAGGGAGGGGGCTCACTCAAAAAACCACAAATTCTGATAAACTCCAAGCATTGATTATACAAGAATGGGCTGCCATCAGTCAGGATGTTGCCCAGAAGTTAATTGACAGCATGCCAGGGCGGATTGCTGAGGTCTTGAAAAAGAAGGGTCAACACTGCAAATATTGACTCTTTGTATCAACTTCATGTAATTATCAATAAAAGCCTTTGACACATGAAATGCTTGTAATTATACTTCAGTATTCCATAGTAACATCTGACAAAAATGTCTAAAGACACTGAAGCAGCAAACTTTGTGGAAATTATTATTTGTGTCATTCTCAAAACTTTTGGCCACGACTGTAGTCAGTAATCAGTAGTGTAAGTGAGTAGTTGCGTGCATAAATGTGATAATGAGGGGTGTTGAAAAGTGCCAACACAAACAAACAGCAACAAAAATGCCACAAAAATATCTGTAAGTGTGTCTGCATGGAGAGAATCTAATTAATGAATTTGGAAGTGGTGCATTTATCCTTGACACACCCGGGCCCAGGTGTGTCCCATGTCGCTGACGACCCTCCCAGCTCCGCCCACCGACATCCTAATAAGGAAAACAAGAGCAAAGAGAAAGAATACGGCAGACAGAGTGGGAGGGTCGTCACAAAAGTGACTAATATTGCGTTGATTCGATCACAATTCCCATAGTAAAGGGAAAGGTTGATAGTGTTGCCTAAGGGGGAAAACTCTATCCCTGCACCGGCTGATATTTCTTGTACGCGGCAGTCCCGGTACCTATATTATAATTTGAATGCTTCATGTCCAAATCATCTATAACTAACATTATTGAGTTACAATTATATATTTTTTTATACTTTAGTTTGATTTGGACATAAAGTGTATAAATGCTAATTAGGTAGTATTAACTACTTAGGGAGTGGTGGGGCGCTACCCGGTGACACTACCCAGTGAAATGTAAGGCGCCAAATTCAAAATCCAAAAGTTGAATTATTAAACTTGTTCCAGGACAGAAATTCCTCGGGTTTTCGATTGCTATATAAGTTCTGTTATACTCACAGACAATATTTTAACACTCTTAGAAACTTCAAAGTGTTTCCTAACCAATAGTTCTAATTATGTGCATATTCTAGTTTCTGGGTCTGAGTGGGAGGCATTTTACTTTGGGCACGCCTGACTCTCCAAAACTGACACCTCAGCTGCCGCTCCCTAAGAAGTTAACTTGTGTTGGATTTCTGCCACAAATGCTTAAATGTTAGCATTTGGAACAGTGGCCAGTCAAAAGACTGGTTACATAGTAAGGACACCAAAATGTTTTTAAGTAATTTGGGTGAACTATCCCTTTCAATAGCATAAACAGAAACCTCCACTGCCCTTTCTTTACTGATTCTATGATGAATATAGAAAGATACCAGTAGGAGATGAGAGAGGTGGATTTTGATTATTTTCAGGCTAACGCTCAATACGTCATGTAAACCCCCAGCAGTGAGGTTTTCAGAATGTTCATCAATGTTCTTAGAGACCACTCAAGGCGTTGGTGTCGAAAAACTGCCCAATAAAATTATATTATTTGTATACCATGATGCTCTCCAGTGTCGTTTCTAGGCATAAGCGACATACGCGGCCACTTAGGGCCCAGCCCTAGGAAGTCAATCTGGGTCTGAACTTACTGTTATTTAGGATAATGTGAAATTTCAATTACAAATTTCGATAGTTCGATAATTTTCCTCTTGTTATGTCAGTCACTGACAATCACTCAATTAGCCCATGTCAGCTAACAGTTTATAGATTGCTAGGTAAGTTAGTCTAGCCAGCTATCTAAATATTGCTGTCATCATGGCCACATTAGAGGGAACATCGCCCCAAATTATAATGTTTTATCATGATGGGGCCATAAACAATACCTACTATTGCTTGTACAGACAGAAAGACAAAAATCTCACCTTTCTGGTAAAAAAATAATTATAATGTGCTGAGGTGTAGTAACTTTTGAGGAAAAAAGTTTATCTACACAATATAGATATGATAAAAATATGACAAATCATAAATAATTAGTTTTTCTATTCAACAAAAGTGGGGGAATAGGGCTTGAAATGATTGTAATGCTTTCTAAAAGTATTAGCAGTCAAGTCAAAGTCACCATTATTAGTCAGTTGTACAACCGAATGCCTTCAACTGAACTGTGTCTCCCGCATTTAACCCAACCCCTCTGAATCAGAGAGGTGCGGAGGGCTGCCTTAATCGACATCCACGTCTTCGGCGCCCGGGGAACAGTGGGTTAACTGGCTTGTTCAGGAGCAGAACGACAGATTTTTAGCTTGTCAGCTCGGGGAATTGAACTTTGAACTTTCAGTTAAGTCCAACGCTCTAACCACTAGGCTATCTGCCGCCCATTATAATCTAATTAGGGAGTGGCGGCAGTGTTGGGAGTTTTGGAGAGTCTGGCGTGCCCAAAGTAAAATGCCTGCCACTCAGGCCCAGAAACTATGACACTATTGGATATAAAACACTCTGAAGTTTCTAAAACTGTCAAAATAATGTCTGTGAGTATAACAGAACTGATATGGCAGGCGAAAACCCGAGCAAAATCCATCCAGAAAATGTTTTTTTTGTGACATGCCTTCTTTTCCAATGGTTGTCTATGGGATCTGCTGAAATCCAGGACCTAGGTTGCAGTACTTATGGCTTCCACTAGTTGTCAACCGTCTTTAGACAAGGTTTCAAGAGTTTACCTTGAAAAACTGCCGAATAGAAGAAGATTATGTAAGTGGAGTGAGGAAGTGATTTCTGTCTGTGGCGCGAGGGACCCGGGAGCGCGCACCTCAGTATTTTACTTTTCTATTGTTCAGGATATTATCTGTGTGAAATACTATAGTTAATATACATAATAGTGCAGCTAAGGATCGATTATAAACGATGTTTGATTTGTTTAGACAAAGGTGATAGGTATACTATTTGTCTTGTATAATGGGATGAGTGGACGGTGGATTTTCTGAACAGAACGCAGCAACCAAACACAGTTTTATGGATAGAAATCGGGACATTTTCTAACAAAAGGAACATTGGATGTCTTGCTTGGACACTTCGGATTGCCCTCAGCAGACGATCATCAAAGGTAAGCGACTTATTTTAGCTATTTCTATGTGTTTTGTGACACCCGTGCTGGTTTTATTATTATTCTAATATGGGAAGTACATGGGGCGCTGTCCTCAGACAATCAAATGTTCTGCTTTCGCCGTAAAGCCTTTTTGAAATCTGACAATGCTGTGAGATTGTTAAGAGTCTAAGCTTTTGAAGAGTGTTCAACACTTGTATTTTGATTAATGTTTTATAATACTACATTTGCATTTTGAATTTGCCGCTCTACATTTTTCCGGATGTTGTCAAGGATGGGGCACTAGCGCCCCACTGCTCCTTAATTATCCCCAAGAGGATAAACAACTTACTATAATATTTCACCTTTCTTATAACTGTAAAATACAGTATTTTATGTCCAGCGTCCTATGAGCAACACACAGACGCCATTAAAATACCTGCTGACTCATTAAAACTTCAGCATTAAGAATGAGGTGATTTCGTCCTTCTGTGACCAAGAGAAAGGGGTCTTGCTTCAATTCTAAGCAATTATTATAGTTGTTTTCATGTTGTGAGCTCGCAATCCATCTAAGAACATCACAGTGAGATGAGACTGCGTATGCTGCAATCACTAGAGTCTCCAGTTTCATATGCTATTGTATATTGTAATCGGAGAAGCAAGGTTCACAGACAGGGGAGTTTGATCCTTTGTCTGGATAGACCAGAAAATGTGACGTGCTGCTCCCTCTGCAAATGAGGTGTCAGACTTCACATACTGCATCTCAGATAAGAGGGGAGAACGGCATGGAAAGCAGGAACACTAGAGCTGTCATGTAGTGTGCAGCAATTGATGTTGCTTCATTCACAGTGCACTTTGTTGGTTGGAACCATTATAGAACTGCTCAAAGTAGGGGACTTAAGTTGAACCTGCTTCAGATAGGACTATGCTTATTAATTCAGGTGAACCACTTGACATAAGGCTTTGAAGTGGAGGTTAATTTTGGGCCCCTTTTCTTTTCTGTTCTTTCTTTTCTTATCTCCCCAATTTCATCTTCTTTCCAATTACACAATGTTTTTAATGATGTTGGTTGATTGCAAAACAGGAGAAGTGAGAGAATGGAAATACCATTCATCATATTAAGTTGTTTCTCTTGTGACCTTTGACCGATCAGCTACCAGAGCTCAAAATACACAGAGATCAAATGGATCCATCAAACTGATTTGTACCGATCAATATTTGTTTCCTAAAGAAATAGTGCCCTAGTTCTCCTCAACCTAAACTGAGATAGCTACCTAGAAACCTGCATCACAGTAGAACACCTTATTGGATTGTCTGTCAGTAACAGGCTACTGGCCATCTACAATCTATTAACTACTTAGGGAGCATTACCTGGTGAAATGTGAGGCTCCAAATTCAAAATCCAAAAGTTGAATTATTAAACATTCATCCATATACAAGTGTTGCATAGTCTTCAAAAGCTCTGATTCTTGGCAATATCACAGCGTTGTCAGATCTCAAAAAGGCTTTACGGCGAAAGCACAACATTTGATTGTTTGAGGATAGCCCCTCTCATATTTTATGCATTAGCATAAATCCATAACCAACGCGGGTCTCAAAAAACGAATAAACTCGGAATATATAATCCTTTACCTTTCAAAGAACTTCTGCTGAGGGCTTCCCAAGTGTCCAACGAAGACATCCAATGGTTATTTTGTTAGAAAAAGTATTATATCCATAAATCTCTGTTTGGTTGGCGCGTTATGATCATAAAATCCACCGCTGAGTCGCCCATTGAACCGTGAAGAGAACACGTTCAAATTATACCTATACACTTTCTACAAACAAATCAAACATCATTTTTAATGTATCCTTAGGTATCCTTTTGTGTATTTTTGCTGTAATATTTCAACCGGACGATAACGTGAACGATAGGAAAGAAAAATAAAGTGGTGCGCGTTCACAATCTCGCACGCGTCAAACCTTGTTTACAAAAGTGGTCCTCTGACTTCTTCCTGTTCCTATCCGTTCTGGTTACTCCTAGAATTCCCAGTCTTTGACTGTTGACATCTAGTGGAAGCCATAGGTACTGCAGTCTCAGTCCTACATAACATTGTATGCAATAGGCACAATGGAGAAGATGGTCATTTACAAAAAAAACTGCAAATCCGGATGGATTTTCCTCTGGTTTTCGCCTGCTATATCAGTTCTGTTATACTCACATACATTATTTTAACACTCTTAGAAACTGCAGAGTGTTTCCTATCCAATAGTACTAATTATGTGCATATCCTATTTTCTGGGCCTGAGTGGCAGGTATTTTACTTTGGGCATGCCAGACTCTCCAAAACCATCACCTATGCAGCCGCTCCCTAAGAAGTTAAATTAAGTTACCTTGATCCCTAAGGGGGAAAAGTAAGCAGCCATAAACCTTGTATTTGGAATATGTGTTTATCTGTTTCAATTAACTGTTTTATCTGCTAGTATAGATAAGATAAAGCTTGATTTCGAAGTCTCCCAGTGTTTTGTTATATACATTTTGATGGTATCAATTAGGCATATACTTAATTAACTGTGGTATGGATACAGTAAGCTTTCACCCACAATAATTCTGCTATCAGTTTAAGGTGAAATTAATATTGACTCTGACTACTACATTTCTTGTTGCAAATCGAATGCATGATTTGGAATGGATATTTTAACACAGGCTTCCTCCTTTCGCCAGTAATGGGGAGTGAATTCAATGTTGTTGATCCATTTGTATTTTCAAGTATTGTGGTGGCAGCATCATGTTACAAGTATTCTTGTCTCCGGCAGGGACTGGGGAGTTTGTTAGGATCAAAGATATATGAAAAGAGGCAAAGCCCAGGTAAACATTTAGGGGAAAACACTCCTCAGTCTTCTGAAAACCTAACCCTGGGAATGAGTTTTATTTTTCCACGTGAGAATTATGCTAATTGTAATGAGAAAAACACCAGAATGGATATCTTCTCTCGGGACAGACCAAAGCGCAGCGACGTAACCAGAATACATGTTTATTTACAAAAACGGGACGAGACGGAACAAAACAATAAACGATGAACAAGACGTGAACCCTAACGCTAAATCCTAAGCTGAACACAGAGATCTAAACCCGACTGGCGAAACCTAACTAAACACGAATGGCGAAACCTAACTAAACATGAATGGCAGAACCTAACTATACACGAATGACAAGAACCTGACTGAACACGATAACCATAACATAATCAATAACCCACGAAACTAAAGTGCAACCCCCAAACATATATATGGTTCCCAATTAGAGACAACGACACACAGCTGCCTCTAATTGGGAACCATTACCCCAACATAGAACTACAACACCTAGAACTGAAACCCCTAAACCAAAACGAAACCAAAACGCTCCAGCCTGTCATCTCAGGCCTGGGCGTTACACCAAGAGGTGTTAAGTGTTCCTAAAAGGTCCAGTCCTGACTTAAATCTGCTTAAAAATCTGAGACACGGTTTGAGTATTGCTGTCAAACAATGATTCCCAACCAAATTTGTTGTGCTGGTAGAGTCGTATTCAAAATGACTCACAGCTGTAATGGCTGCCAAAGATGCTTCCACCAAGTATTAACTCTGGGGTGTGAAGACATTTGCAATCAATACATCGTCATTTTGTATTTATTAGTAATTTGAGAAATGTTCTATACTTTTCTTTCACTTTGAAAATGTGGAGTAGGTTGCATAGATCAATAGGGGGAAAGAAAATCTAATGTAATAATTAATTTTAAGGCTGAAAAATGCTAAGACTATGCGAGGGGTGTGTAGACTTCCACTAGTGACTGTATCTTAAAAGCTGAGGAACAACCTGCCAAAAAGCAATTAGTTAAAATATGCGCTTTAATACAAGTGCAGTGCTAAAAAGGACACAATCTGTTTCGAGAGCCCGGCTCAATTGAAGCAGACAGTGTTGGTATTTCAGCCAGTCATCTTCTCTGGAGGAAATTGCAAGGCAGAGATATTCCCTGAAGCCCAGTGCACCGAGTCAATTACCTTATTGGGTTAGGCGCCGTAATGGCCACTGAAGGGCAATAGAAATTAGGCGGTACACTTACACGGAGGCGGGTTGGAACAATCTGTAAATTATTGTAGCATTAGGTTACACTGCCCTCCCTTTGAATCCACTCATAAAATATGAGGAAAAGGCAATGTGTCAATCTCACTCCCTCCCTTGCCTTCATTCCGAGCCAGTGGCGATGAATGAACTAGCCACGTCCATTAATGTTACATAATGACGTGTCACGTAAGTCCGCTGGCCCCCTGTATAGCCGTTGCGCGCAGGGATCCCTGGGAGTCACCAGTAAAGTGAGGGTCATTTATGAATGTAAGACGAGGAGGGAAAAGTTGGAGGATAATAAATATGCATAGATAATGAGGCTTATTTTCCCTCCCAGCAATGTGAACGGCTGTGTTCTCATCCTCAAGGACTTCAACTGATCATATCTGCTTTGGATAATGAATAACTTTGAAATAGAACGACGTGGAAATAGGTTACAGAGTCATATAATGTCACCACAGTTGAACAGAATCCTCTTTTACAGATATGATAGAGGATCATGTTTTCTAAAAGTGCATGCCAGTGTTTTATAGATTATGAAGTGGTTTTGTAATGTGGTTTTGTAATGTTCCATTTTTGCCTGTGGCAAAGCAATGATTGTCTTCTCTTTTTCTAATTCCCATCAAATTGCACTATATTACCTCAATTCAGAGACGGCAAATGTCTGTGAGCATTTCATTCCATTTCACACTGTTTATTTCATCAGTGATACATAAACAATTATTTTTCTACCCATTGAGCTTGGGGGCCTTTCGACTGTTTGGAAAATCCATCTTGATGACAAAGTATTGAACATGGACTGTGGGGAAAATCGGTAAGCACATTAATTTGGTTTGAGTGAAACTATTTAGGGTTACTAAAGAATATTCAAAGAAAGTAAACTTATTGAGTTTCTTTTATACTGTTGGCAAGGTTCCAAAGGTCCATTGTTTATGAACTGTATGGAAGGAGAGGTTCAATAGGTAAACACAATTGTGTGAAATAATATTGTACAGCACGTATGCACATACACCATAACTATTCAACACTTAGTGTTAATTATGTTGCTGCACAATGTGTTGAAAGACCTGTACAACCAAAATGGTTCACAGAATCAAGACCTTCTGGAAAAAATTATTTACTGGTGTTGTCTAATTTTCAGTAAAGATTGAGTGAAACCATAGACCTTCACAAGAATAATAAAATCATACATATTACATTACATACTGTGCGATCAGAAAGAATTTACACCCCTTGACTTTTTCCACATTTTGTTGTTTTACAGCCTGAATGTAAAATTTATTAAATTGAGATTGTGTCACTGGCCTACATACGCACAGTGGAATTATGTTTGAAGACTTTTTTACAAATTAATAAAAATTATGTGTCATAAAGTTGTCAACCCCATTGTTGTGAAAAGCCTAAATAAATGTAGGAGTAAACATATCACATAATAAGTTACATGGACTCACTCTGTGTGCAATAATAGTTGCTGCAGAATTCTATGGCACGTTATTTAATTGTCAGCCATTTTTACCATTAATGCAAATTAGTGCTAGTTTGACCACCAGAGGGCATTGTTGAGAAGCATTTGATAGTCTTCTATATTGGCATTACTAGAGAATTACTTAGGGAGCGCCCCACTCCCGACACTACCCGGTGAAATGCAAGGCGGCAAATTCAAAATCCAAAAGTTGAATTATTAAACATTCATCAATATACAAGTGTTGCATAGTCATCAAAAGCTCTGCTTCTTGGCAATATCACAGCGTTGTCAGATTTCGAAAAGGCTTCATGGCTAAAGCACAACATTTGATTGTTTGAGGGTAGCACCTCCAATATTTGACCATTAGCATAAATTCATAAACCATCGCGGTTCACACAAAACACATTCCACAGTGAAAACAAATCCCTTACCTTTTGAAGAACTTCTGCTGAGGGCTTCCCAAGTGTCCAACGAAGACATCCAATGGTTCTTTTGTTAGAAAAAGTCATTTATTATATCCATAAATCTCTGTTTGGTTGGCGCATTATGTTCATAAAATACAGCGTCCACTCGCACATTGAACCGTGAAGAGAACACGTTCAAATTATACCTATACACTTGTCCAAGAACAATCAAACATCATTGATGATGTATCCTTAGGAACACTTTTATGTATATTTACTATAATATTTCAACCGGATTATTAACTGGACGATAGGAAAGGAAAAAACCACAGCGCGCGTGAGCCCCTGAATGCGCTTCCTCTTCTGTTTACATCCGATGACCAGTTCGAAATTCTTCTTCTATTACCATCCAGAGCAACTAAACATCATCAAACACTGTCTAGAGACTGTTGACATCCAGTGGAAGCAATAGTACTGCAATCTTACTCCTATATATGTCTGTTTTCAATAGGGAGGGGTTCAAAATGAAGCAATGTGTCAAAAACACTTTTTCCATGACAGAAATTCCTCGGGTTTTCGCCTGTTATATCAGTTCTGTTATATTCACAGACAATATTTTAATACTCTTAGAAACTGTGTGTTTCCTATCCAATAGTACTAATAATGTGCATATCCTATTTTCTGGGCCTGAGTGGGAGGCATTTTACTTTGGGCACGCCAGACTCTCCAAAACCGTCACCTCAGGAGCCACTCCCTAAGAAGTTAAACACTTTTTTGTAAGAACATAATATATGGGATTGATTTTAAGAAATAGCTTCAATAATTTGATTAATATTATGGTGCTTATATTCCAAGAAAAATGAAAAATGAAACCCTCCATTAGGATGGAATGGAAAATATGGCGCTGTGCAACGTGACATTTGGGAGGAGGTTACATTACTAAGATTCAATATGCTTTTTAAATAAATAAGACCTACACCACTTTTAACGACACATTACTCAACACTAGTGAGACTCATTTTGCCTACAGTAGGCCTACAGTATATCTACAAATATTTTTTTCAATGGCGTGACTCTCTGCCAATAATTACATTTAGAGGATTTGAGGATTCTAAATTAATATCTGAGGGGCATTTTTCATTATGGCAAATCAGACCTGTGAGAATATTTAAGGAGCACTTATATATTTCTAAATTAATAAATGATAATAATAATAATAATAATTGCTAATAGCACTGCTAATAGCCATCATGGCACTGTACAAAGTGACTATGTGTGTTGGAAAGAGTATTTTCCAGTAAGCAACAATTTGTTTACCTTCATTAGCTTACTTTGTTCCAGTATTTCTGTCATTCAGGGATATTTATTCCCATAGTAATTCATTATGGATCCATAAGGAAATAAACATCTGCATTTTGAAATAGTATTTTTATCATTATTTTACGAAAGAAAGAATAAAGATGCTGATGAAGAAATACCGTACTGTACAGTATATGCTTTATCCAACATTTTGCGGTTGCATGAGGTCACCCACACACACTTTAAACATTTGGATAATATAGCATTTAAAGCATTTTGAAGATAGAAGCCGCCTGCATTTGATTGTTAGGCTACTGTGCAGTCTGACAAGTAAACATAGCCTACAGTACATACTGTAGTAAACATGGTAAAGTCCTTACATAAGGAAGAGCAGGCCATGTCAAAACTTTCTCGGTGACCTCAAGTACTCATTAACTCTGGCTGTAATGCTTTTTCGGGTTGCATTAGTCATGGAGAGAAACTTCTGAGACACAGTATTAATGATGAACTCCCGTAGGTTCACTGGTAAGCCACATTTGCCTCGGGATTTATCCCGGTTGGTATTCTGTGTCCACTCGTGGTATCTCTCTTCGGTTACACATCCTTGGAATAACAGAACTGCATAACGGTCCAGACGGCCAATGCTGTGCCTGGTGAGCAGTTGGTCAAGTTCGGTTGCAGAAGAGGAATGGAAATGTCAGGGTGATCCGACGACCTGACGAACCCGCCAGGTATGTTGACCTTGCCTGTCGGAGGTGGAGTTCCAGAGCTCACAGGTGTTCCTGGCATGGATTATGACTCCATCTCGTTCATTGCCCTCTTCAATGCGTCATTCTCCGCCTGACTCTCCGCCAATGCCTCCTGACTCTCTGCCAATGACGAGGGACTCTCTGCCAATGCTGCCTGGCTCTGGACCAATGCATCAGCTGTTGCCCATATCTCTGCCCTCAGATAATGTTTCTCTTTCTGCTGGTCTGCCTTCAATGACTCAATCTCGGTCTTCAAAGTTTGAATCTGATCCATGTGCACCTCATCAGATGAGCAGATCATTTAGAGCCCCTCCCTTATGAAAATGCCCTTATAAGGGCATATGAATGCAGTACCTATCGCTTCCTCTGCATGTCAACAGTCTCGAGAAAGTGTTCTGATTCTTTTTAGATGCTTTTAGAGCAGAGAAGAAGAGGAATAAGGAAGTGTCCACGCAGTTGTCAATACAAGTAAATGCGCGCTCCCGGCTGGCACGTTCTTTGTTTTTTTCCTTTCTTATCGCCCAGTTTATATTCTGGTTGAAATATTATACTATTTATACATAAAAGTGTTCCTAAGGATACATTTTCAATTATGTTTGATTGTTCTTGGACAAGTTTATAGGTATAAGTTGAACGAGTTCTCTTCACATTTCAATGGAGGAAATGAAAAATACTTTTTCTAACAAAAGAACCATGGATTGTCTTCGTTGGACACTTGGGAAGCCCTCAGCAGAAGTTCTTCAAAAGGTAATTGATTTGTTTTCGCTGTGAAATGTGTTATGTGTGAACCGTGATAGCTTATGAATTCATGGTAATGGAAAAATATGTTAGGTGCTACCCTCAAACAATCAAATGTGGTGCTTTCGCCGTAAAGCTAGCACCCCACCGCTCCCTAAGAAGTTAAGCCTTATTTAACTTCTTACGGTATAACCTTAAACGGATTAAATTATAACTTTTGACTGACGCCTTTAGTGATAGGTCTAATACTTTAATATTTAATCATTTCTCCCCTCCGAATTCATATCTAAGGGACATTTTTCACGCCATTATGAGTTGGGCTAAGTGGGCTAGGTCCGTCTTCTGTGCGCTGCTCTGCGGCCCGTCCCGTGCCTCTTGCCCGTCCCGTGCCTCTTGCCATTGTGCCTTGAACCTTGTGTGCCTACCGCTATCAGAGTGGATAAAGCTGGAGAACTGCAAGGCAATCCCATTGTGCGCCACTTGGGAGCCATGAACAATGTGACCAATACATATTGTCCTGCTAGAAACGTTGTTTGCAGAATATCTAAGTGGCTTTTGTATAAATAAAGCCAGTTTGTTATTTAGAAGTATTTATTTTTGTTTTAAGAGGGAGAGAAACCAAAAGCATCTCCTCATGGGTCTCCCTGTCACAGCCAGCACAGGTATTGAACCAGCACCTGTAACAACACAGTTTCACTGCGATGCAGTTTCTTAGACTGCTGAGCCACTCAGGCGCTGTACAGCGTCGGTCGGGAGTAGGCTACAGTACTACAGTAAGAGCAAAATAATCCTAACATTTCCACACCCTAATTGTAGTCTAAATTTCTCTTAAAATAAAAATCTTAGTGTAACAACAGTTTTAGTAAGTAGTACTGACGAGTAGTAACCAAAAAAGTAAGTGTATTTTTCCGGGTGTGCACTGCAGGACAGAAGAACAGCAATTATTACACTATTGTTTTAAATTCAATCACCTCCTTCATCCTCAGCATTCAGTTAATTGAAATTCAATTTTGAAGTCGTGCACAATTATCAGTTTTCATGTGGTTTATGTTGCCCATTCATTGTCAGTTAGAGACACAGTAGTGCCTTGGGACCCAAAAGCATAATCAATGCTCTTACTCTGGTATGGAGCAATGAAGTAGTTACGCAGGGTACCGTACTAAACCACAAATTACCAAAGTCCCGCAGCATAATCACAAAACTTTTAGTTGAGCAAGCACTGTATCTGTAAGATCTCTCAGTGGAGCAGTGGATTTCAAACACAGATTCAACCACACAGACCTGGGAGGTTTTTCATTGCCTTTTTTTAAAGCAGACTCTGAATATCCTTTTAATCATGATGAGGTTATTTAAGACACTTCGGATTGTGTATCAATACACACAGTCACTACAACGATACAGGCACTCTTCCTAACTCAGTTGCCGGAAAAGAAGGAAACCGCTCAGGGATTTCACCAATGGTTAGTTACATCATGTAATGGCTGTGATAGGAGAAAACTGAGAATGGCTCAATAACATTGTAGTTACTCCACAATAATAACCCAAATGACAGATTGAAAAGAAGGAAGCCTGTACAGAATAAAAATATTCCAAAACATATGCATACTGCTTATAATATGGCACTAAAGTAAGACAGCAGAACATTGTCAAAGAAATTAACTTAAGGTTAATATGTTCGGGGACATACAAGACAACACATCACTGAGTACCACTCTTCATAATTTCAAGCATGGTGGTGGCTGCATCATGTTATGGGTATGCTTGTCATCAGCAAGGACTATGGAATTTTTTTTATAGAAAGAAACAAATTAGAGCTAAGCACAGGCAAAATCCTAGAGGCTTCCCACCAGACACTGGGAGACAAATTCACCTATCAGCAGGTCAATAACCTAAAACACCAAGCCAAATATACACTGGAGTTGCTTACCAAGACGACATGTAATGTTCCTGACTGGCCTAGTTACGTTTTTTACTTAAATCAGTAAAATATCTATGGCAAGGCTTGAAAATGGCTGTCTAGCAATGACCAACAAAGAATAAATAAAAAAACTGATGTGCAAATATTGTACATGCCAGGTGTGCAAAGCTTTTAGAGACTTACCCAGAAAGACTCACAGCTGTAATCACTGCAAAAAGTAAATCTAACATTGACTCAGGGGTGTACTTAATCCTCAATAAATATGCAAAACAATCTACAAACATATTTCCATTTTGTCATTATGGAATATTGTGTGCAGATGGGTGAGATAAAACATATATTTAATACATTTTGAATTCAGGCAGTAACACAACAAAATATGGAGTAAGTCAAGGGGTATGAATAATTTCAGATTTTGTAATGCCAGTTGCTTAACATATGATATGCATCTGTGACATAACGCTGGCAAACTGTACAGGTTGGAACACAGACTACATTTCAGGCCAAATCTTTTTTGCCAAAACTGAAAATATAGCTCTTTCCATTAAATGTCCTTCCCTGCAGGCTGGTGGTCAACATTTTGAATGGATGATGTCAAAGTAACTATCCATGGTGCTGAATTCTCCAGAATAATAACTGCACAAGATTGTCACATTTCAATTCCTCTCCTGTACAGTCTTAGTTGAATTTTAATGAGTGATATCTTACATTCAAAATATCCCAATGCATGCAATGGTTAAGTAATAAACTATTATATACCAATACAGGCATATCACCTTCATGCATTGATAGTCTACTCCCATCTCAATATTGGTATCCAGGTACTGTCTTCATAAAGTACCTCTGAGTAGAAATGCTGATCTAAGATCAGTTTAGTCTTTTTGATTATAATGAATAAAGCAAAGCCAGTTCAGGCAGGGAACCCGAGTGTTTGTGTCCGCTGATAGCATCAGCTGATATTGACCAATTAAATCCGTCACTCTACCTTAACATGGCGGTTGAGCAGTTCTGCACTGACTTTCTCTGATGGCTGCCGAACGCAAGCTATGCACTGGTGTTTCTTGCCACCTATGCCGCTGCTGAAAAATGCGATACTCACTATGGATTGTCACCCCCACCCCAGCCTCCACCTGTTTGGCTCTGCTTTTGTTCCAGTCAGGGTGATTGGTGTACTGTAGCTATCCCGCACTCATAGTTTATTATTATTTTACTTTGGGCACGCCAGGCTCTCCAAAACCGACCCCTCAGCTGCCACTCCCTAACAAGTTAAGAGTGTGCTCCTAATCTCAGCTCGTTACCTGTATAAAAGAACCCTGGGAGCCAGAATTCTTTCTGATCGAGAGGGGGTCAAATACTTATTTCCCTCGTTAAAATGCAAATCAATTTATAAATTTTTTCACATGCGTTTTTCTGGATTTTTTTTTTGTTATTCTGTCTCTCACTGTTCAAATAAACCTACCATTAAAATTATAGACTGATCATTTCTTTGTCAGTGGGCAAACGTACAAAATCAGCAAGGGATCAAATACTTTTTTCCCTCACTGTACAGGGGGTACAGGTACCGAGTCAGTGTGCGGGGGTACAGGTTAGTTGAGGTAATTTGTACATGTAGGGGTGAAGTTACTATGCATAGATAATAAACAGCGAGTAGCAGCAGTGTACAAAACAAATGGGTGGGGGGGCAATGTAATAGTCCGGTGGCCATTTGACTAATTGGTCAGCAGTCTTATGGCTTGGGGGTAGAAGCTGTTAAGGAGCCTATTGGTCCTAAACTTGGCGCTCCGGTACCGCCTGCCTTGCGGAGCAGAGAAAACAGTCTACGATTTGGGTGACTGGAGTCTCTGACAATTTTATGGGCTTTCCTCTGACACCGCCTAATATATAGGTCCTGGATTGCAGGAAACTTGGCCCCAGTGATGTACTGGCGCGTACGCACTACCCTCTGTAGCGCTTTATGGTCAGATGCCGAGCAGTTGCCATACCAGGCGGTAATGCAACCGGTCAGCATGCTCTCGATGGTGCAGCTGTATTACTTGTTGAGGATCCGGGGACCCATGCCAAATCTTTTCAGTCTCTTGATGTGGAATAGGTTTTGTCGTGCCCTCTTCACGACTGTCTTGGTGTGTTTGGACCATGATAGCTCATTGGTGATGTGGAGACCAAGGAACTTGAAAACTCTCTACCAGCTCCACTACAGCCCCGTTGATGTTAATGGGGACCTGTTCGGCCCGCTTTTTCCTGTAGTCCACAATCAGCTCCTTTGTCTTGCTCACATTGAAGGAGAGGTTGTTGTCCTGGCACCACACTTCCAGTTCTCTGACCTCCTCCCTATAGGCTGTCTCATCGTTGTTGGCGATCAGGCTTACCACTGTTGATGGTGTTGGAGTTGTGTTTGGCCACACAGTCGTGGGTACACACCCCTGAGGTGCCCCAGTGTTGAGGATCAGCGTGACAGACGTGTTGTTGCCTTCCCTTACCACCTGGGGAAGGCCCGTCGGGAAGTCCAGGATCCAGTTGCAGAGGGAGGTGTTTAGTCCCAGGGTCCTTAGCTTAGTGATGAGCTTCATGGGCACTATGGTGTTGAACGCTGAGCTGTAGTCAATGAACAGCATTCTCACATAGGTGTGTCTTTTGTCCAGGTGGGAAAGGGCAGTGTGGAGTGCGATTGAGATTTAGTCATCTGTGGATCTGTTGGGGCGGTATGCGAATTGGAGTGGGTCTAGGGTATCCGGGAGGATGCTGTTGATGTGAGCCATGACTAGCCTTTAAAAGCACTTCATTGCACCTACATGAGTGCTATGGGTCGGCAATCATTTAGACAGGTTACCTTCGCTTCCTTGGGCACAGGGACTATGGTGGTATGTTTGAAACATGTAGTTATTACAGACTCAGTCAGGGAGAGGTTGAAAATGTAATTGAAGACACTTGCCAGTTGGTCCGCGCATGCTTTGAGTACATGTCTGCGCCTGTGGCTTTGTGAATGTTGACCTGTTTCAAGGTCTTGCTCACATTGGCTACCGAGAAAGTTATCACACAGTCATACAGAACAGCTGGTGCTCTTGTGCATGCTTCAGTGTTGCTTGCCTTGAAGCGAGCATAAAAGGCATTTAGCTCGTCTGTATTGTATTGTAATATTGTAATTTACTTCGAGTAAATGGTTAAAAGAGTATGTGCTGTTTATATGGACATTGGGGATCTTATCCGAGATAAGCACTTCTACTCTGAGTCACTGGGATTTGTTTTATTACACTAATAAGAAAGGTAGTGGTTATTGACCTCTACTTGAGTAATTCTATCCCATGTAAGATAAAGTAGGTGTCTGTGATGGATGTGTCTGAGCAGATTTTTAAGGACGCCACACCAGGGTCCACAAGGGGCCACACTCTGTTAGGTTAATGACATGACCTGCAGGTGACCTTTACCTTGTATGTTTTATTCATAGTCTCAGCACACTTAAAAGTAGCTGACTCAGGAACTATGTCGCTGCACTTACAAACTCAGGGAGTCTTGGCAGTGAGCGAGAACCATTACCGTCAAACTGTTTTTCCTGATTGACCTGAGGCTTACTTTACCTAAGATTGCACAAGCTTGAGTACAGTGACCTAACGTTGCATGTCGTCTGCAGGGCTATAGAATATTGTTAATATTTCTTGAAGTGCAAAAAGGCAAAAGTAGCAGATATTTCCATAGAATGCTATTCTTACGTTTTCTTACCGCGTACTGTCAGTGTCCCCACCAACTGACTCTGTGCGTGTACGTGTACGTGTGTGTGTGTGTACATATTATATATGCCACCGAATAATACCATCTAGTTATGATTAAATGGAAGAGACACTTTATCTCTGCAAGCCATAATGTCGGAGCTATTGCTTGACACACCAATGCGCCCCCATAACTTCCTGTATTGTGCAATAGCTCCAAGGAGCAGCTTGACTGCTGCAAGCACTTCATTTGATACATCACATTCACAGCCATACCCACAGAGATGTAATAGAATTTATAGAGTGATAGTTGAATTACGTTTTCCCTCTGCAAGGCCCTCTGAATGAGTGGTAAGAGACATTGGGACCAAATTGATTTCAGAGCCTGAATTACCGGATGAAGTGAATGGTAATATTCTGTTTTGAATTAAAGTTTGAACACTCATTAACAGTGTCATGCACTATTAAAACAATGACTGAGTGAGATACCCCCAATGTAACATGACAGGTGCGCAGGATGTGGTGGGGCCCACCAATTGTCATTGACAATACAAAGGACATACTCTATAGTTGTGTTTTGCATTGAGATTGGCTTTGTCCCCATATGATACATTTTGCATGATGCAAAATGCATCATATGGGGATTATTTAAACATTTTGAAAGTTACAGATCTTGAAAACTTGATTGCTGACAAGCAATGGGGACGATGTCAACAATGGACTAATGAAACTAATACCAAAATATAGTTTTGGGGTGGAATTTTCCTTTAAGAAGCTGATAATAAAACTGGACTTCTTCTATAGAAATAAGTCCTGCCGCATTAAATAGTAGAAAGCAGATTATTCAGTCGATGTTCCCATCGGTCCTAGACTATGGCGACATCATCTATATGAACGCAGTTACCACTTCTTGAAAGTTGTTAGATGCAGTTTATCATAGATCACTGCGCTTTATTACGGGTGACAATTTTAGCACTCATCACTGCATTCTCTACCAGAAATTGGTTGGCCTTCTGATGTCACGTAGGTTGATACGTTGTAATTTTTGTTCATTTATAAATCCCTTTTACAAATAGTCCCACTGTATCTAACATCATTACTAAAATGTAGACATACGAGTTACCACATCCGGTCTCAGGGATGGCTAACTCTGGAAATTCCATTGGTCTCTGCTGAGTTAGGTAAATCAGCTTTTAGTTTTCTTGCTACTTATTTGTGGAATGATCTTCAAAATGTTCTCACATTTGATGTTGTGGTGCCTCTACGGCAATTCAGAAAGCTAATTGAGGACCTTATTACTGATGAACAGTGTTTTCTTTCTACTTGCATTTTGTATTTATATTTTGACGTGTACATTCTGTAATTTATGTAATTCAGGGCTCATCTGTAAATGAGACCTTGGTCTCAGTATGACTCCCTAATAAAATAAAGGTTAAATAAAATGTGTTGGAATGGTGTGGGCATACCCCAACAACAGAATGGTGTGGGCGCATATGGCTCATTAAAAATATGAATGCGTGTAGAAAGCTGATTGGCCAGCTCATCCTCCTCAGGTGGATGACATCATCGTCTATGAGGAAATACAAGTTTGAGGTGGAGTTTTTGAAGGAAAATATTAGCCAATTTATTCTTTCACCACAAATACTACAATAGCACGAGTCAACAACATTATTTGGGTATCTGTTACCAGAATATGAACTTTTAAAAGTGAGATTTTTAGTGAGACAGTTACTTTAAACGATCCATTTCTGAAAGTGGAATAAATGAAATGTAGCTATTGAAAAGCCAATTGTGTCCTTGCTTTCACAGTAATACAGTTGGATTTATCCGATGCTAAGCTACATCAATGAATGTAATCATACCAATCTGGAATTCAGCCCTATCATTGATAAAATGGCCATTACTCAAACCCCTCATCATTACCAGGTGGGAAGAAATGCAATAGTTTCCTTTAAGTCCCATTGTAACTGCATATGGATAAGTTGATTCACGATGTGTCATGTCTGCTGTCTCCTTATTGCCCAATTAAGGTAGTGTCTGGTTTAGCAGAGAGATTGTCAAACAAGTCATTTTGGCGGGATTGTGTAGAATGCCTCTAGCGGTATGAATTCCATTATCACACCATTTTGCCTCAAGGGACACTTATTGTCGTACAGCTGCAAATGTGGAGGATTGAAAGGGCAAAACACAGATTATTCTCAAGAGCTAAATGGCTACAGTAAATCTAAATGATTGTCATGGCGTTACTCCACTGTCAGTTCATGCTTGCTGATATATATATGCTTTAAAGACCTAATTTGTCACTAACCAGCGCTCTGCGATGCTCGCACGACAGCGAGAGATCTGTGATATATTTGATACATTTAGTGAATGCCAATCTGTAATGAATTATTCCAAATGTATCGATTTTGGCGCCGGCGAGTCAAACATGATATACAGTGGGGCGTACCCATTTGACACCAGTTTAATCCACATGAGTAAGCAATATCTTTGAGCCCTAGGGTCCACAATGAGTCGTGCAGTGTGACAGCACATATACAGTGCAGGGAAACTCAGTCCCAAGTATCCACTATATGTTCTGCACATTATCCAGTAATTCATGGTTGATCTAAAGTTAACATGACTTTCATTACAAGTCTCCCTGTGTGAACGTGGGACATCCCCTCCCAATGAAGATTTATCTGAGAGCGTTTTTAGAAATCTAAGAATCAAATAATTCATGGTTCACCACTTTTTAATCTGGGGGGAGAAGAAGCATCTGTGGAGAATATTGTTGAATAAGTCTTTCAATTTGTCAGACGCATAAAGCAAACACACTGAATATTGTCTTTATCAGAAAATTAATTTGAAATGTGCAGGCGCTACTCCAGTTGACTAGGAGAGTGATACACACGCCTGGTAATAAACATGATCTGTTATGAATTAGAATCGAAACACTAAAATGTCCATTGCCATCCATTTTCGATGAATCAAAAAGACCATAATAATTCTCAATGTCCTAAAAAAGCTACATCAATTCACCTTATACACTATAGTACCAAACCCTGTCAAATCACTGTTTGTTATTGTGATGCATTTAAGTTGTACCAAAGAAATGGCTTAATGGATGTCAAGGTAATATTATCTGAAATCTTACATGTGTTTTATTTTTTCATATATAGTATTGGGTTGTTCACTATCATCTGCTTACATTACCAGTCTTACTGCCTGCTATGAAGACAAGCTTTTAGTTTGACAGTACTACCCTTACTGTACTTTTTAATGACTATGCAATGATGAATTGATTAGTAAATTGACCATGTGATATACTGTGCAAGACTACAGGCTAAGAAAGTAAGGTTCCTGAAAAAAGTTAGATACAAGATACAGTATAGGATATGGTACGCCCTGTTTTGTCAATGTACATCATTGATCACAAATAAAGTTTTCCCTGTACTTTTCTGCACAGCACGGGTAACTAAGGAAGAGGTCAGTGGAGGTAAGCTGTGTTCGAAGTGGAAGGCCTGGATATTCTATCCCGATTATTAAAACACAGATTGCTTCCCTCACATAATTAGAATCTCTAGATCTTTCTGAGCCTTGCTTATGAATGTGTATAGGTTTGGCACTGGGTCAGGAAGAGTTAGTTTAATTTCCATTATTCGTTGACCTACAGTAGCAGACATATCTATCCAGGCTGATTCGCGCTGCCAGAATTTTACATATTACCTGTTTATACAGCTAGTATTTACGGAGGCAATTTGCTGTAAGAGCCTTTTGCTGGGTGTACATCAGCAGTTCTACACCGGGGGACTTAAGTCTGCAGACAGAAGAGCTGATGGACTAATAATTGGTTGATTTCTGTACTGTCACAGTACCTTTAAAAAGTGCATATAAAAGCTGAGTTAATTAAATGAAAACTCAAAAGTTATTGTTCTTTGCCAGGCCAGCAGAAAAGAAACCGAGCATCAGGGATAGGGATATAGGGATGGCATTCTGCCAAATAAAACAGTACACTCTTTTAAAGTAAGTAGATGGATTGTCAATATAAGACAATGTGTTTTCTGTGTTGAGTTCCGGATAATTACATGAATTATTATCGAGTAATTGCACTAATCTCAGATCCAGATATCACGTATAACCAATATGTACCTGGATTCAGAAGTCAACAAAGAAATGCATTGATTTTTAGACAAAAAGTTCAAGACAATGAACAAATACAATTTGATCGCCAGTCTAGCATTCGGATTGAAGACAGTAAAGGATGGACACAATATGTCTATTTATCAGACAGATAAAGAAAGAAACTCTGACTCTGCTTAATCTCAAGGGTAAGCAAGAAGAGTAGTTACAGAAACAAACTCCTTATGACAATACTACATCAGTTATAGACAACACAACAAACGCAAAGCCATTTTATATGGCCAGTGACATCATAGGGCACAGTACGTCTCCATTCCCTGTGATTTCAGAGGGTCGACCAACAAACGAGAAACCAGGTCTGGCCTCGTCTCGTCTCCCCCTTGACTCCCTGTGATGTAATCAGGTCCGCAGCAGTGCAGCTGAGATCATTTCAGTTTCCCTGCAAAACTTTGGAGACAGATTGGATCCGAGACTCCATATTAGCGGGAAGAACAATAGTTTATCAGAGAGGTTGATGGTAATGAGTTCAGGATCAGTAACCACACAAACAATACCCTTAACAGATGGGAGACAACAAGTAGCAGCTGCAGAGGCATTGATGTGTGGAGGAGACTCGCCTCGGAGAGTCAGTAAATAAAACTCACTTCCTTCAGATGTATTCTTACGGGACGGTCACTTCGATGACATCGTTGGAGACAGTCCAACCTGTGGCCGGTGACTGGAGGTGACTGGGGCCAGCAGGTTGAGGAGGAAGAGGAGGCGACAGACCTGTTCAGGCATGTTCACCCTCAAGGACACCTTGATTTTATCCAATGCATGATTCATTACACAATTCAACACTAACTTGAACAAGCTGACCAAGGACAGCCAAGGTGTCTGCGACTTCTAAAGATAGTGTAGCAAAAGGTGTTCTTGAGTTCTAACTTGCTGAACTACGTTGTGGTGTGCCTAGATCTCAGTTATGATATAATACATTCTACTGACAATGTGTTCTACAGCACGCAAAGGCTCAGACACAAAGAGAAATACAGAACATATTATTGAATATGTGCTATAGTTTGATCCTGACTCACTGAAAAAAAGTGGAACAAAATCCCTGAACAATGAGACTGTCTGAACACAACTCGCTGATGCAGGCTTAACTGAAAATGAAATTTTATTTTTTACTTTTCTAGCAAAAGTTATACAACATGTACTGTATGCTTCCATATTGTTCAAACACTTATCAGACAAACCTGTCCATGGATTATAGGGTGGCAGGAAGCCTAGTTGTTTAAAGTGTTGGGCCAATAACAAAAAGGTTGGTGGATCGAATCCCTGAGCCAACTAGGTGAAAAATCCTTCTGTACCCTTAAGGTCGGCACTTAACCCTAAATGCTCCTGTAAGGCGCTCTGGATAAGAGCGTCTACCGAAATGTAATGATTTCTTCATGAATGTAGTCATTGTTTTATTCATGTTTAATCAGTCCAATCGTCTAGCTGACCTTAGATGAAGGTGATGCATTTCACAGGAAAGCATTTTTTGATTTCTGATGGGAATAAAAAGTGCCTTAATTATTGTAATACATTCAGCAAATGATGGCTAGCACGTGCGGCTGATCCACTCTATCAGAGTCCATGAAAACAGCCAGCAGCATAAACACAAAAGCGCCAAACAAACAGATTTTAAAGGTCCCTTTGATTAAGGTAGCAGATAAATCTCAATAAAGAGTCATTTGAAATAATACTCAACGGCTTTAAGGGCCCAAAAGGAAAGCTTGCATGGTCAAAAAAGATTAATAAATCAATGGGGGGTATACTTTTTATGAGTCATATTAGTATGCTGTATGTGTACCTGTTGAAGTAGTATAGGTGCAAACAGGGTAAATAGGAGCAATACCATTTCTCTGGACATTTTAGGAAACGTTGCTCCGTGCAAAACTGCTTCTTGCAAAATCACCAGTCTGAGACTGCTTTATGTGCCGGTCAGTGACTCTGTCAGAGCGTGACTGAGAGAGGTCACAGCAAAATGTTCAGGCTTGAATGTATTGTTACTACATGTTAGCAGAGTAAGAAAGTAAGACGTTATAAAAAGGGGAAAGAAGTGTTGAGGCGGTATACTGTGTAGCATGAACCAACCTCACCAAAATGTAATACTATACTCTCAATGGAATTACAAAACAAAAAGCTAGAGATAAATTGAAGTGTACCTATTGTGATTATGCTTTCTGTTTCAGTACTAAATGGCCAGACTGGCACCATCCTATTTGAAATGTTTCAACATCCCTACAGCAGGTGCTTTCTCTTTGCCAATGGCATCGGATACAGCTTCACCATCCAACACTGCTAACAAATCTCGTCCATCCCCTTGGAGGCATGGCCCTGCCCAATCAGATCTCTTCCCATCCCCTGCTACGGACTCCCAGTCAGACTCGCTTTTGTTGTCAAGGCCCTATAATGAACTCTGACACCTCATAGTAAGCGAGCCAGGCAAACAACGTTTGGTGCAGCCCATCGCAAACAAAATATCACATGCGCACACACACACAAACACACACACACTCGCCCACACACTCACACACATCACCATTGGAAGATGTCTATTAATTCGTAGGGTTCAACAGACTAGAGGTCACGGGTCTGTGACTTG
This sequence comes from Brachymystax lenok tsinlingensis, assembly GCA_030435695.1. Lineage (NCBI taxonomy): Eukaryota > Metazoa > Chordata > Actinopteri > Salmoniformes > Salmonidae > Brachymystax > Brachymystax lenok. Next base: position 72,515,550 of record CM059814.1, read on the forward strand.
TTCTGCCAGAGTATGGCATCCATATTACACAGAACAAAAATATAAACACAACATGCAACAATTTTTTAGATTTTACAGAGTTACAGCATATAAGGAAATCAATCAATTTAAATGAATTCATTAGGCCCAAATCTATGTATTTCACAACTGGGAATAGAGATATCCATCTGTTAGCCACAGATAAAAGGTAGGAGTGTGGATCAGAAAACCAGTCAGTATCTGGTGTGACCACCATTTGCCTCATGCAGCGTGACACATCTCCTTCGCATAGAGTTGATCAGGCTGTTGATTGTGGGCTGTGGAATGTTGTCCCACTCCTCTTCAATGGTGGTGCAAAGTTGCTGGATATTGGCTGGAACTGGTACACCTTGATCAAGAGCATCCCAAACACGCTCAATGTCTGGTGAGTATGCAGGCCATAGAAGAACTGGGACATTTTCAGCTTCCAGGAATTGTGTAGAGACGGTTGCGACATGGGCCCATGCGTTATCATGCTGAAACATGAGGTGATGGCGGCGGATGAATGGCACTACAATGGGCCTCTAGGATCTCAAAGCTGTTTTTTGGTTACTACATGATTCCATATGTGTTATTTCATAGTACAATGTAGAAAATAGTAAAAAGAAAGAAAATCCCTGGAATGGGTAGGTGTGTCCAAACTTTTGATTGGTACTGTAAGTATTCACACCCCTTTGCTATGACACTCCTAATTGATCTCAAGTGCATTCCAAATTCTTTTGATTATCATTGAGATGTCACTACAACTTGGTTGGAGTCCACCTGTGGCCAATTAAATAGTTTGGACATGATTTAGAAAGAAACACACCTGTCAATACAAGGTCCAACAGTTTACAGTGCATGTCAGAGCAGAAACTATACTATAAACTATGACGGAACTGTCCTTAGATCTCCAAGATAAAATTGTGATGAGGCATATATCTGGGGAAAGGTATAAAACTATTTCTAGATTGTTGAACGTTTCCAAGAGAACAGTGGTCTCCATCATTGCGAATGGAAAAAGATATGGAACTACCCAGACTCAGCCTGGAGCTGGCTGTCCGACCAAACTGAGCAACCGGGCAAGAAGGACCTCGGGCAGGGAGGTGACCTGTTTTTAGGTGACCAAGAACCCAATCACCATTCTGACAGAACTACAGAGTTCCTTGATTGAGAATGGAGAACGTGCCAGGACAACAGTTTCTACAGCACTTCATCAATCTGGGATTTATGTGGGAGTGGCCAGACGGAAGCACATAACAGCATGCCTGGAGTTTGCATAAACACTTGAAAGTCTCTGGGATCGTAAGGCAAAAGATTCTGTGGTCTGATGAGACAAAGATTGAACTCTGGTTTGAACGCAAAGGGCTATGTCTGGAGAAAATCATGCAGCTCATCACCCGTCTAACACCATCCCTACCATGAAGAATGGTGGTGGCAGCATCGTGCTATGGGGATGCTTTTCAGTGGCAGGGACTGGGTGACTGGTAAGGCTAGAGGGAACAATGAATAGAGCCAAATACAGGCAAATCCTTGATGAAAACCTTCTTCAGAGTGCAAACAACCTTAGACTGGGGCGAAGATTTATGTTCTAAAAGGAAAATTAACCCATGCATACAGCCAAAGCAACACCGGAATGGCTTCAGAACAAGAATGTGAAAGTCCTTGAGAGGCCCAGCCAAAGCCCAGACTTGAATCCCATTGAGAATCTATGGAAAGACTTGAATATTGCAGTTCACTGACACTCCCCATCTAATTTAACAAAGCTTGAGAAAATCTTCAAGGAAGAATGGGCAAAAATCCCTAAATCCAGATGTGCAAAACTGATACAGACAAACCCAAGATGACTCAAAGCTGCAATCAACACCAAAAGTGCTTCTAAAAAGCAATGATTCAGGGGTGTGAATGCTTATGTCAATGAAATATTTCTGCATTTAATTTTCAATAAATTAAATAAAAACATGTTTTCAGTTTGTCATCAAGGGATATTGTGTGTAGATGGGTGAAAAAACAGCAACTTTAATCCATTTTGAATTCAGGCTGTAATACAACAACATGTGGAATAAGTCAAGGGATATGAATCCTTTCTGAAGGCACTGTACATTACAGATGCAGTAGGTCTCACACTAACAAAGGCATATGTAAAGGACTAATAGAGCTCATCAATAATAATCACATCACTGAAACTATGATTAAGCCACACCTAGTATCTTACTATGCTAAGCTTGTCTTACATTGGCAGTATGACAGTTTCAACAACATAGAAGACCGCAGACGATAAAAACAGCCTTTCCCTGTTCCAACCTTTCCGCTCATCCCAATTTGGGAACCAAGCCAAGCTCTCTGAGCAGCAACCTTGACAGATCAGATAATTCCAGACTGACTCCCTATCGCCTGCTATCAAAACTACCTTCCACCGTATCAGCTCATGTTACAATGGCAACACTCTTATCTGAAACCTAGTGTTGAGAAAAGCGGAAAATGAATATCAACTCAATTTGCCATTGATTGCACTGGTAATTAGACCTAATTCAATTTAACATTTCCCTTTTCTAGTTTCCCCCCTCTGTTTTTAACCCAAAGGAAATGAAGAGCAGTTCGTCTGCTAGTATATCTAATTTTGGAGGAAAATTGTGATTCCCCCCAAGGACTCATTTCACAGGGAACACCTTGACTTTGGGGATGCTGTTAATTAGAGAAATGACTTTGCAATTAATACACTCATAATAAACTGATTCAGAGAAAAGCATATCTTTGTTTTGCCACTGGGAGAAGTCTGACCTAGCACTGAACCTCCAAGATGATGACATTACATATATGTGCACGCCCTGCAATAGGGCTTCTCATTGAGATTACATTCTAATAAGCGTGTGTGTGTGTGTATAAGTGTGTGAGTTTGTTTGTATGTGTGTGAACGTGGGTCCATGCATGTTTGTCTGAGAGAGAGAGAGAGAGAGAGAGAGAGAGAGAGAGAGAGAGAGAGAGAGAGAGAGAGAGAGAGAATGTTGCACTGACGGCACATTTTCTTATATTTCATTATCGACTGTAGCTCAGATAATGACGGTTTAGAAAATCAGATTTTGTGATTTGTTTAAAGAGTAACTTTCGAAAACCAGATGTTTTAGGCTAAGTTATAGTGGAAGATGTCAATTCTGGTCTTCATTTTGAGTTAGTCGCAAAAGTTAGTTCAACTCTACTGTTGAAATCGTGATGTAGAGGCACCTTGAGAAGGTTCCTCTATGTCATCTCAAGGTAAGGGTTTGGTTTGAAACACACTCCCTTCTAAATGTGCTGGGTGGTACCACCTCAAGGCTTACTATAAAAGCAGGTGACAGTGCGCTTTATTTGGCAGTGGTCTTGGTAAGTGGAAAATGCCAACATACTTAGCATGATGCTTCCTTGACTAGACTACTGACATTACACAAAATTCAAAAGGCAGTAAGGCATATTTGTAACAGGAAATAGATAACAATGGTGGTCATGTCAATTCGTTGTAGTTTTTCCAGACCACTATGACTGATTGGTGACGCAGTCTGCTAAAACAATTGGTGCATAGTTCAATGGCTAGGATTTCTAATCCCACTTCAGGAAGATTCCTTTGTTTTTAAAATCCTTTGTTTTCAATATTCATCCTTCTATTTCTGAAAAGGTAGTAGTTGTAGGGTTGTATACAGTACCCAAGACCAATCTGTGAGCTTTTACCATGGTAAAAAGAGCTACTGCGTAAATACTGTAATGCGGGTGGATTGAATTGAGCCACTAATCTTCATTTTCAAGGTGAGGATTGCACTTTTCTTCCCAACACAATACCGCAATAAATGTGAGTCCACGTTTCAAAGATTTATTTTTTGCACCACATGGGGGATTTGAATTTACACCATAAGTGGCAACAGATGTTAGGAACTCGGTACCTTACCACTGTGAGCTAACTGTCCAGAGCCGTATTTGCTCACGATGCACATCATTTTATTATCAGAGCGTGCCAGTAGACTTCTGGTAAGTACTGTATGCTTTAGTGAGAAAGTGTTAGGATCAGGTACAACTACGTTTACACACCCCCAAAATGAATATTTATTAGCAATTCCCCCCACCTACAACTTCTTACATGAATATATTTGTATTTTTTATTTGAAGGGGTTGGGCAAAGGCTGAAATTGGGATTGAGAGTTAACATTTAAGGACATAAGGATCCTGCAGTGATCTGTGTAAAATGCAGATATGTCAAAGTGGAAATATTTTTCTGTAAGAATAAGTACATTCATATCTGCCACATGATAGAATCTTATCACTCCCAGCTTGTTGACATTCAACAATGTCACTCAATGTAAGCTATGTAGAAAACCATTTTCTAATCAATGGCCCATTTGATTTCTAATTTTAACACCAAAATAACACAATTTCAATCAGTTTAGTTGATTGAGTTCACAGTGGGAACAACAGTTTTGCATACACCTGCTTCATCTTCAACAGATTTTTATTTTCTTCAAATAACTTGTTTTTGCATGGGCTATTTCCCTTACACAATGCAGAGTTGTCTCCAACTGTTAGATTGATTCACCCCATTTCAGTGTTTAATCATCTTCTTGATTAATTCTGTTAGAGGGATGCTTCCCATTTCTGAAATGAAAACAAAATTGACGCAATGTCACTTTGTTTGAGAATCTACTCTGCATTGTACTGTAATGCTGTTAGATTGAGACTGAGGGAGTCACTGTCACCAAAATAATAATTGTCCATTGCAAAAGTAACAGCCCTTGTGCCACTATAGTAAACTGTTAACACTTTATTAATATGTTATGGCAACACTTTTATTGACCCTTCTTTCATAAGGTCTACATAACCCTGTCATAAGACAAAAAATAAATGATCTCATCAAGAGTCATAACAGCTCTTGTAAGTTTATGAGGATAACAGCGCATTCGTAAAGTATTCAGACCCCTTGACTTTTTCCACATTTTGTTACGCTACAGCCTTATTCTAAAATTGATTAAATCGTTTTTTTTCCCCCTCATCAATCTACACACAATACCCCATAATGACAAAGCAAAAACAGGTTTTTAGATGTTTGCAAATGTATTAATAATGAAATATTATATTTAGTTATCTTGTTAGGGAGTGGCAGCTGAGGTGTCGGTTTTGGAGAGCCTGACGTGCCCAAAGTAAAATGCCTCCCATTCAGGCACAGAAAATAGGATATGCATATATTTGGTACCATTGGATAGGAAACACTCAGAATTTTCCAAAACTGTTAACCATTTGTCTGTGAGTAAAACAGAACGCATATAGCAGGCGAAACCCCGAGGATTTTCTGTCCTGGAAAAAGTGATTTTGACACATTGCTCATTTGGGCACCCCTCCCTCATGAAAATGACCATATAAGGGCATATGAATGCAGTACCCATCGCTTCCATTAGATGTCAACAGTCTCGAGACAGTGTATTTTTTTCATTTTGGATGAATAAGACCAGAGAAGAAGAGCAAACAAGGAAGTCACTCTGTCATGTAAACAGTACCCAGCGCGCGCTCCCGACAAAACGCGCAGTGTCTTTTTTACCGTCGTTATCGATCAGTTTATATTCCGGTTGATTTATAATAGTAAATATACGTAAAAGTGTTCCTAAGGATACATTTAAAACTATGTTTGATTGTTCTTGGACAAGTTTATAGGTATAAGATGAACGAGTTCGCCACGCTTTAATGGAGTAGTGGAAGCTGTCGTTTCTGATTATAACGCTTGAACCAAATTGAGGATTTATGGATAAAATACATTACTTTTTCTAACAAAAGAACCATGGATTGTCTTTGTTGGACACTTAGGATGACCTCAGCAGAAGTTCTTCAACAGGTAATTGATTTGTTTAAGTATTTAGACCTTTTACTCAGTACTTTGTTGAAGATCTTTTGGCAGCGATTACAGCCTCAAGTCTTCTTGGGTATGATGCTACATGCTTGGCACACCTGTATTTGGGGAGTTTCTCCCATTCTTCTCTGCAGATTCTTCAAGCTCCGTCAGGTTGGATGGAGAGCGTCGCTGGACAGATATTTTCAGGTCTCTCCAGAGATGTTCAAGTGTAGGCTCTGGCTGGGCCACTCAAGGACATTCAGAGACTTGTCCCGAAGCCACTCCTGCGTTGTCTTGGCTGTGTGCTTAGGGTTGTTGTCCTGTTGGAAGGTGAACATTCACCCAAGTCTGAGGTCCTGAGGGCTCTGGAGCAGGGTTTCATCAAGGATCTCTCTGTACATTGCTCCATTCATCTTTCACTCGATCCTGACTAGACTCCCTGCCACTGAAAAACATCCCCACAGCATGATGCTGCCACCACCGTGCTTCAGCGTAGGGATGGTACCAGGTTTCTTCCAGACATGACGCTTGACATTCAGGCCAAAGAATTCAAACTTGGTTTTATCAGACCAGAGAATCTTGTTTCTCATGGTCTGAGAGTCTTCAGGTGCCTTTTACAAACTTCAAGTGGGCTGTCATGTGCCTTTTACTGAGTAGTGGCTTCCTTCTGGCCGCTCTACCATAAAGGCCTGATTCATGGAGTGCTGAAGAGATGGCTGTCCTTCTGGAAGGTTCCCCCATCTCCACAGAGGAACTCTGGAGCTCTGTCAGAGTGACCATCGGTTTCTTGGTCACCTCCCTGACCAAGGCCCTTCTCCACCGATTGTCAGTTTGGCCCGAGCGGCCAGCTCTAGGAAGAGTCTTGGTACAGAAGAGTCAACTTATACAGAGAGTTTTGTGCCTTTCCAAATCATGTTAATTCAATTGAATTTACCACAGGTGGACTCCAATCAAGCTGTAGAAAAATGTAAAGGATGATCAATGGAAACAGGATGTACCTGATCTCAATTTAGAGTCTCATAACAAAGGGTCTGAATACTTATGTAAATAAGGTATTTATTTTTTTAATTTGCTTCAATAAAAAATAAAACTGTTTTCGCTTTGTCATTATGGGGTATTGTGTAGATTGCTGAGGATAAAAAAATATATATTTTAGAATAATGCTGTAACGTAACAAAATGTGGGAAAGTCAAGGGGTCTGAATACTTTCCAAAGGCACTGAACATTGGTACTGGTTATAACAGATGTTATGCAACTTAATAAACCCCTCTGTCTTGCGTCACACCTGGCCACTCACTCAGTGCTGGCACCAACCCTCTGCTTGAACAGTTGGGTGCTTAGCCCCTCACTGCAGCCTTACACAGTAATCCTCCAAGGGGCAGCGAGCCATGGAGAGCGCCTTGTAAGTGGACAAAACACTCTAAGCATGCTTTCCACAGCGCTTAACCACACCATTATTAGCATGACTTATCTGCAAGACACCTCTTCACACATTCCACTTCCACCAACGGGCTCGGTCCACAATTACTACTGCTGCTGGACATTTGTGTGTGATTTATTCTGTAGCAGTGGATAGGGTCTACAGACTATTGCCGAAGAGGCTATCTGTAGTGCAAAGAGAGGCATTCTCTGGTTCAAGCACAGGGTTGATTACTATAATCTGGGGACAACCACTCGCACACATAAAATCAAACACACACACACAAGCACACATAGGCAGACAATTACATGAATATATATACACATGCATGCACACACACACGCAAACACACACGCGCACGCACGCACCCACACACACAAACGCACAGACATGCACACACAGGCAAACACACACACGCACGCACACACACGCACAGACACACACAAACACACACACACACGCACACACGCACACACACACACACACACACACACACACACACACACAACCACAGTTATATTTGAAATGGGGAAAATATGGGGGAAAAATAACAATATGTTATTACTGATTACTATACAAGGAAATGTTCAAAAGATTCCTCAGTACTCCTCTTTGGTTCTAAAGCAACATTATTATTCCTTTTTGAAGTGACAGATTTTTTCTCGAGCCTTGATGTTGATGTTAGTTAATCACTGAGAATTCACAGGGAAAGGAATAGCATAATAAGAGACTCCTGATTTGCTTTTGTTTGTTATGTTCAACTTCCCTTGTTATTCCCCTTTAATGCTCTTTCGATCTCTCTCCCTCTCAGTCTTCCTCTCCCCCCCTCGCTTTCTTCTCTCTCCCAAGTCTCCCTCTCTTTCCATCCTACCCCCGCCTCTCTCTCTCTTTCTGTCTCTCTCCCACCCTTTGTCTTCATCTATTCTTAGTGTAGTATTTTGTTTTTTGGCAGCTTCACAACGAGATATAGATCTCGTTAATTCTTAGCTCGCAGCGTGTTTTGAAACATGCAACTATTTTCCTCCCTGCACTTCATTGATGCTTCATTATTTTTTATTAGCACGAAAATGGTAAATAATTAGTTGCACACGGTTCATAAAAAGAACACAGAAAATTGAATAGAGCCCTGATGCGTCATCATAAACACTGTGCCAGAAATGAACAGTCCCATTATTTATGTTCGTTTGGGAATGGATCAGAAAAGACATGCTTTCCTCTCATTATGTTATTAAATGGAGATTTGTGAACCTGATGCAATAACTGATTGTATTATCCTTTAGTTGTGGTCAAATGTGTTTGTTGCATATGTTTTACACTGTGCTCTGTAAGTTTTTTTTCAAATATTGCATAAGACTACAATTATTTGTACAAGTAAAGGCTGGCAGGTCCAATGGCATGATCTATTTGATTGTCGACATGTATTCTACATACACACCGTTTAAACAACACCAGGGGATACTGAACAGACATACATATGATTATGTAATAAGTGTAATCTAAATGTGTCTAATTATGCAAGATACTTCAATCACGTAATGCTACTTTGGGGCAGAAGTCCTGGTAAGTCCAGGACCTGTTGTCCAGGATTCCCCAAGGAAATACTAATGATCATGTCACACCCTCATCAACAAAATGAATTAGGTTGTTGCCTGCCACGTGTCCAATTTCCCATATTTGAACGCTAATCCATTTATGCCCGTCATTATCTAATGTCCACAGATATGCTCCTGATTGAAATAGGATGAATTCATGAGTAATTAAATTAGCGACAAGGTTACTCTGTGACCTTCCCGCAAATTAGTGCAGTAACAACATAAATCTATAACTCATTGTCCATCTTAGGTAACGTGTAATGCATCAGTATAATAATCCATGCATTTAAGCCGTCAGAAGTGGGAGTCAAGTTTTGTATCCAACTTGAGCTTTCACATTTGAATAATGCCACATTTTCAGGAATTTATTGATCACTGATTGTACATTACTCATACAAAGCTAGCATAAAATCAGTAAACAATGCTAATGGACTCCAAGGACACACTGGAGAAAGGTACTATGCTGTTGACGTCGTGGCTCTTACCTGACTTCAACAACAAGTCTAGTTTCTTTGAAGACAAAGACATGCTCAGTATATCGCCAAGCCAAGTATAACTCATAGTCGGACAGGAAAACACGTAGAGTAAATGCGCAATCTTATGCACCACAACAACAAAAGGCACATTAAAGTTCATTAGCAGCTGTTTGTCTCCTCAGAATAATTTTGTCAGTTTACCTTCATCCACAGTTGGGCCTCGCTGTGCTGAGAGGGAGGAAGGAAGCTGTCACAACAACCTCCAGCAACAAACACACTCCGCACTAAGCTGGACGTACACATCTCCTGTGCCAGAGCCTCAAGGTGTGTGTGTGTGTGTGTGTGTGTGTGTGTTTGGAGTGGAGTGGAGGGTGGTGGACGGTGCAGGCACTGACAACAGCATTTAGAGACAAACCCACGTCTCTTATCCACACCACTGAGGAGGCAGCACCACAACCGGCCAATTAATTGGATTGGAACAGTTTGGAGGCCACAGTCGGGTTATTTAAGTACACTTAATGCACATATTTTTTAATACACTTACCTAAGATTGAGTCTGTATGGCTATGCCTTATCCTAAAGGCAAGGTAAAACAGTGGGGCACAGCTGCACAAAGCCAAAAAGACAATGTAAAAAACACCATTTACACTTTGTTCTGAAAGATAAGCCGTTGAGGATTATAATAAATACCGCTTTGATGTCATACAAGCAAACCACACACCCGTCCAAATGGGCACTTCCCAATTCCATATTTTAAAACTCAATTCATATACACTATCAACATTGATGATCACTATGTTTGATGTACAGTTACAAGGATAACATGGTGTCATACCCTGGGTTGTTCTGAACAGAATGAGCCTGTTTGTCGTATTGTGAACATAATTATCCGCGGGACACACACCAACATAACTAGCTGTGTAAGATTGTATTTTACATCTTAGCTAGTCATGTTGGAAATATAATCAGATTTCAAAATGCCCACCTGACCCAGATTTAAATTTATAATGGACCATTTTTGGATTGTGTAAACACCAGAAATTGCGTGATGGCGGGATGCAGGGTTGTGTTCCAAACACAAAAATAAAAGTGTGCTTGCTTCAGTTGCTCAACGGCACGGCTAGGTGAGCTCAAAAAATCATCTTATAGTGGAAGGTTCTTTCCTTGAGCCAAGTGCATTGAAATTATTCAGTAACTGTGCACACTTTGGAGAGATGTGTGACCATTTAGACCAGTTAGACTCAAACCCTTGTTTTTTTTTGTCTTATGTTGCACCTATCCCATATTTTTCAGGAATATTATTATTATGTTACTTAATGTATACCGAGTTTTTTCAGATTTTGTTATCGACAAATTCTGCTAAAAGTACAGTTCAAGTAAAATGCAGATACAATCAACAGGGTAATGTCTGCATTCAGTCTTTTGTCAGGTGAACTGTTGTGTCCTCATCTATTGTCTTATAAGTGTTCCCTTTCTATCTCTACCTCAGTTATGCATAATGGTTCTCATATTTTTTTTGTTGTTGATACATTTCAATTTGGCCCTATGCATGTAGGTCAATTCCCATCACTGTGAAGGGTTTGATGTAAAACATAACTCCCGATAGCACAGACAAAAAATGTGTGAATAAAACTAGCACAAACAAGCAACGAGTTTCGTAAATTCATACATATTCTCTTTAGGACTCACATAAAAGATGGAACATGGGCACACACACTCATGCACACACGCACACACACACACACATTTTAAATACTGTATTTGAATCCACAAATTATATTACATTTAAGAAGGATTCAAACACTCACACACTCACACACAAAGCTGATTCTGTCAAGTCTACAATCAGGTTAACTTCTGATTCCACACGCACGTTGATGCACACCACAATTATATCTAGTTGGGAATATTTCAACAATTGTATCAGGCAGTACTGACTCATTGCCTCTTGGGAACTATCATACTTCTTTGTTTAAGAATGCGAAGGCAGACTTTCTCATGAAATGACTCAACATTCTTAATAGGATCATGTCTGTCCGACCCAGCAACACAATAACTAGAGAAACACGGAAGAAAAGAGACAAACACACAAACACACACACACACACATACCCAGACACACGCATGCACACACCACTCCCTACTCCACTGGCTTATCAGTGAGGCAGACAATGCCGTCCCCCATGTAATAAGAGCTATCATCATAGGCCCGGGAGTGCATTACAGGGCCTCAGATTGTGGACTAGATGGGGCTCTCGCGGGGGCAGACAGGAGCTACCAGAACCATGGAAGGGGGCAAAGCTGCTTAGCCAAGTAGAGGAAATGAAAGAAGGCTCTGGTTCTCTCCTCCAGAGGAAACACCATGCTTGAGTGAAGAGGCGGTGTTTGAGAGAGACAGACGCTGCATGGCACAGAAAGGACAGAGTGATAATAGAGATTTGTGATAAGGTGAAAGAGAATAAAAAAGAAAGGATAACGGAAGGCTACTGCTGTGATATGGCCAGGGTCGGAAATTTACAAGGCTCCAATTTATAGAGTGTGCTAGACTTTGGTGTAGCTTTCAAACATGTTCATTATGTTTATGAGTCACATTTGCTCCGTACTCTCTGTGAAGCAGCGGTGAACAATGCACTATTCGTGACTTTGGAGTGTCGTTATCCAATAGTAAATGAACATCATTGTTATAAGGATTCATAAAAATCATGGCCCTATATGACATCATTTAGGTTTTATGAACACATGCATAATGTGTTATACAAAGGTAGCATGATATAAAGTATCTCAAGACTTGCTATATGCGTTCATTGATGCTTATGTATGCCTATGACCAGGCCTATGACAGCCGACATACACGTGTACATGCCTATAATGCCCTTTAACCCTAAAAACGCCAACATCTTTAGATATTTTTATCTCAAAAGCACCCCAAATAAGTAATGATTTCAACACTTTTTTATTTAACATACCTTTGTAACACAAGTAAATGGTTTAAATTCCCCAAGATAAGCATATACAGTATGTTAACATTTTCACACATTTATATTACAGTTGCAAACTGTCATCAATTTCATCCATAGCAACTTGTCATTAACAATTTTATTAATTCAAAGTGTTGTGTTTCTGTGATACTCAGAAGCTGAGCAATTGGTTATTGAGCTAATCTGATGTACTGGTATGACCTAAAACAGTGATTCCCAACCAGGGGTACTAGGGCCCCTGGGGGTACTTGGCCTATCCACAGGGGGTACTTGAGAAGACTCATGAGGCCATAGACTTACTGGTAAAATGCACATGAGGGTGTACTTCAGGGGTACACCAGGCAGAGCAAAATTCAGTTGGTGGTGCACTGACTGAAAAGGGTTGGGAACCACTGACCTACTGTAAGATAAGGACCACCATAGGCGATCATCAGACTTTTAGCTCTAACTTTGGAAAGCTATGACCTGTCAACTCAGTTCCAATTGCATCGGAAACATGAGACTCTCTACTTGGTACAGAGACATTGACTGTAATCTAAATATGTATTTTAATTATTCAATTATCATTACAATTATCATTTGTATTATAGTTGTTCCCAGGGGTTCAAATATGGGGTGGCTCCATATCTTTACCTTTTCATGGTACATACATCTACCTCTGTGCCAAATCTGGTGCTTTTATCACAAAGTGCACTATTGAGTCAACATTTTCAGCTTAGCGGTGCACCACTACTATACAAAATATATATTATTTTTATTTTATCCATATTAACGCAGAAATCATTGTACATTTTATTTTTTGGTCGGTGACAAAGTCCTAAAATATCAGAAGGATTCAAAAAAAGGGTTAAGAAATTATTACGTTTTTGACCCCTGTTGGTGCTTTTATGGTTATATAACTGTAGAAAACATGGTCGAGACTTTCCAATTCGTTTCATCTTGTCTTGCAAAATTTATGTCAATGGGGATCTTTGCTTGTTGTGAAAATTAATTGAGAGGGTTATTTATTTATTTTCCTAAACCAAAGCTGTGTAAACCAAAGACTCAAGTCTACTTCTAGAGGTCATGTTACTAATCTGATTTCAAGAGGTGAGTCACACAAAGGATGCGCAACTACACACCTGGTCTGACTGTTTATACACAGGGCCAGATTACTACTTTACACCTGTTCTGACTGCTTGTACACAGGGCCAGATTACTTAATATATACATTTGAAGTAAAATATTGTTCTTATACATACTTTGGCCTTCAATTGGAAACTAGTGAGTGGAGTCTATAGTTGTTATTTGTAAAGTTCCAAAACCATTTTGCTATCTAATTTTACTACAGTAAAATGGTCTGTTTATGTGCTACTGGTTAAGGTACTGCAAAGCAAACTTAATTAAGTTTAACTACAAAATGTAAATGAAGGGTATATCATTTTGTAGTCTCAATCCTGATACATATTTCACTTTGAGGCTCTAAAATGGAGTTGATTTTTCAAGAATACGTCAGTTTAAGTGGAGGAAGAAGTCGAGATGACAACCATTATGGGTGGAAACTGTCATGTATAAAAATGTGTGTAAAAAGATAAGAATTGCAGGAACCTGTACTTGAAACATGAAAGGGTACGATTTGATTTATTCCAATCTCCCAGACATTGATAACATATGATGGTTCCATCTATCATTGGTTTGATGTTAATTCTCCTACTGTAATTCACAGCGGGGTGAGCGTCAGGGGGGAAGATACCCAGTATTTTTTCTTGCAAGTCACCCTGATCAGTCTGTCTGTTTTTTTTTCATCACCACAATTCTTTTACAGCCTCACTCAACATAACTTATCATCATTCTGTCACATAATTTAGTATTGCTATAACCTGTTTGATGTGTCACATAAATATTGTATGCACAGGATACGATCGGAAAGTTAAAATTTCTCGTGAGCGAAAGCGGGGGTTATTGAACTTGTATCATCTGATTAGACGTTTGTCATTCAAGACTGGGGAATAGACTTTCTAAATCATTTAGCACCTGACATTAGCAGGGTAGGGCAGGTTTTGGCAGGGTCACCGACCCCCATCATTTTACCATTACAAAGCTGAGTGGATTTGATTCGAAAGGGGTTAACAAAGGTGCCTAGTGCTCCAGTTTACAGGCTCAGCTCTGCATCTGAGGATCTGCCCTCCCGCTAAACCAGGGAAAAAGAGCTCACATCTCAGCATTAATAACAGTTTCCATGCCAAGATGTATAAAAATAGTGAAGCAACTAACTACCCTTGTTACCTATGGGGCGTTAGATGTCCTCGGCAGAATGCAAAGATGGTTCAGATTTTATTGGATTGGGAGGTTAATTAGAAAGGAGGGATCTATCCGGCTCTTTGGCTCTCAGTGTTGTTTCACTTTGAGCTACTGAGTCTCTGTTGGGCCCTTGCTGAAATGCCTCCTCGTTATGAAGGGCTACTTTCAGCCTTATTGTTTTAGCTAACTCTCAATAATAGTTATATGATTCATAAATGTGCATTCGACACTTGTGAAAAAGATCACTGGTAATGCATTATGCATTAAGTGGCTTTTGTGTCCTGACCCTCCATTTCACAGTAGTTGACCGTTATTGCTAATGCACAGATCCGTGGCAACAGACGGTAGGTAGACAGATGCGTTCGGCAAAAACTGGAGTGACTCTCTCACTATTTCCTCTCAGTATTTATAAGAAAAAGAAAGATACATCTAAGATGGAGATATTTTTCTTCTGTGAGAAATTGTCTCCACAGAAAAGTAAATGTCCATGATATTCCCTTTCATTTGAGAGGGTATAATATTAACTTTATCATAAATATACAACTTTTTGTTGACTTTGAGAACAACTATAGACACATCTCGGACACATTTATTGATAAAGATTGACAGAAGGCAAGGTCTGTTACACATGTGACTGAGAACATACTGACTGGGTGCATATTCCAACATAACAGTTTGAACAATGTACTTACTGCATAACACATACTACACGGTTGTAACGTCATAATTGACTGGCTTGAAGAGGAGTGTGACTGATTCACATAAACAGTGTTTCAGTGGTGAGTCACATTCACAACATACAGGCAGAGTATTGTGGGTCACAAATGCAAAGCTGTAATCCGTGTACTGAACACCAGCCTGCTTGCTTTGTTACCAGCTACATTTTAAAGGCTCATTGCTGTCAAAAAAGGGATTTTACTGTGTTTCATGTACACACTAAGAGGTTGGAATAATACTGTGAAATTGTGAGAATGATGATATTGCCCTTTTAGTGTAAGTGCTGTTTGAAAAGGCCGTCTGAAATTTCAGTCTGTTTTGGTGGGAATGAGTTTTGGCCTGCCTGGTGACATCACCAAATTAGTTGATAGACCAATAAGAAAGAGAGTTCTTAACCACTAACTGATAACCACAGCTTGTTATCAGTTTTCCCCTCCCACTCAAACCACTTCCATACCGTCGGAGCAAAATTATTGCTTGAGAAATTGCTCTTTGCTAATAAGCTATTTTTGTTCATTTTAATTGGAAACAATCACAGTAAGGTACTTAATTGTTACCCAGAAATTATTTGATATTGAGATAAAAATGGCTGCATTGGGCTTTTAAAAGGTGATGGGGGGCCAAGTCTTCCCACCCTTCCCCTGAAATGACAAAAAGCAGTCCCCTTCAACTTCCAAATTGCTTGTCGCATTGTGTTCGGCAAGTTTGTAATCATTACACTTTCCAACAGCATCCATAGAACCTTAACACTTTCTGCAACCACCCACTTTACCTCCATGCTTTCAATGTTTCCCTGCCTACACAATTACATCTCTATTCTAAAGGACAAGATAGGAGAGGTGACGAAGCAGCCTTTCCTTTATATATCATTCTACAATGACATTTGCCATGTTCATTTTATCTTGCATCCAATATACAGTTGAAGTCGGAAGTTTACATACACTTAGGTTGGAATCATTAGAACTTGTTTTTCAACCACTCCACAAATGTCTTGTTAATTAACTATAGTTTGTGGCAAGTCGGTTAGGACATCAACTGTGTGCATAACACAATACATTTTTCCAACAATTGTTTCCAGACAGATTTCACTTATAATTCACTGTATCACAATTCCAGTGGGTCAGAAGTTTACATACATTAACTTCTTTGGGAGCAGCGCACGAGGTGACCGTTTTGGAGAGCCTGGCATGCCCAAAGTAAAATGCCTCCCATTCAGGCCCAGAAAATAGGATATGCACATATTTAGTACCATTGGATAGGAAACACTCTGAATTTTCTAAGAGTGTCAACATTTTGTCTGTGAGTATAACAGAACGGATATGGCAGGCAAAAACATGAGGAATTTCTGTTCTGGAAAAAGTGGTTTTGACACATTGCCTCATTTAGAACCCCTCCCTTATGAAAATGCCCATATTAGGGCATATGAATGCAGTACCTATTGCTTCCTCTGGATGTCAACAGTCTCGAGAAAGTGTTCTGATTCTTTTTAGATGCTTTTAGAGCATAGAAGAAGACGAATAAGGAAGTGGCCACACAGATGTCAATAGAAGTAAACACGCGTTCACGGCTGGCGTGCTCTTTGTTTTTTTCCTTTCTTATCGCCCAGTTTATATTCCGGTTGAAATATTATACTATTTATACATAGAAGTGTTCCTAAGGATACATTTAATATTATGTTTGATTGTTCTTGGACAAGTTTATAGCTATAAGTTGAACGAGTTCTCTTCACTTTTCAATGGAGGAGTCGACGCTATATTTTCTCATTATAACGCGCCAACCAAACTGAGATTTATGGATATAATACATTACTTTTTCTAACAAAAGAACCATGGATTGTCTTCGTTGGACACTTGGGAAGCCCTCAGCAGAAGTTCTTCAAAAGGTAAATGATTTGTTTTCGCTGTGAAATGTGTTATGTGTGAACCGTGAAGGCTTATGAATTTATGGTAATGAGAAAAATCTGTTAGGTGCTACCCTCAAACAATGAAATATGGTGCTTTCGCCGTCAAGCCTTTTTTGAAATCTGATTACGCTGTGATTTTGCCAATAAGCAGAGCTTTTGATGACTATGAAACACTTGTATTATATTGATGCATGTTTAATAATTCAACTTTTGGATTTTGAATTTGGCGCCTTGCATTTCACCGGGTAGTGTCGCTAGCGCCCCACCACTCCGTAAGAAGTTAAGTTGACTGTGCCTTTAAAAAGCTTGGAAAATTCCAGAAAATGATGTCATGGCTTTAGAAGCTTCTAAAAGGCTAATTGACATAATTTGAGTCAATTGGAGGTGTACCTGTGGATTTATTTCAAGGCCTACCTTCACACTCAGTGCCTCTTTGCTTGACATCATGGGAAAATCAAAATAAATCAGCCAAGACCTCATAAATTAAATTGTAGACCTTCACATGTCTGGTTCATCCTTGGGAGCAATTTCCAAACATCTGAAGGTACCACGTTCATCTGTACAAACAATAGTACGCAAGTATGAACACCATGGGACCAGCCGTCATACCGCTCAGGAAGGAGACGCGTTCTGTCTCCTAGAGATGAACGTACTTTGGTGCGAAAGGTGCAAATCAATCCCAGAACAACATCGAAGGACCTTGTGAAGATGCTGGAGGATACAGGAACAAAAGTATCTTTATCCAAAGTTAAAAGAGTCCTATATCGACATAACCTGAAAGGCCTCTCAGCAAGGAAGAAGCCACTGCTCAAAAACCGCCATGAAAAAGCCTGACTACGGTTTTCAACTGCAAATTATGTGGATGTATTGAAACAACATCTCAAGACATCAGTCAGGAAGTTAAAGCTTGGTCTCAAATGGGTCTTCCAAATGGACAATGATCCCAAACATACTTCCAAAGTTGTGGCAAAATAGCTTAAGGACAACAAAGTCAAGGTATTGGCGTGGCCATCACAAAGCCCTGACCTCAATCCTATAGAAGATTTGTGGGCAGAACTGAAAAAGTGTGTGCGAGCAAAGAGGCCTACAAACCTGACTCAGTTACACCAGCTCTGTCAGGAGGAATGGGCCAAAATTCACCCAACTTTTTGTGGGAAGCTTGTGGAAGGCTTCCCGAAACATTTGACCCAAGTTAAACAATTTTAAATTAATGCTACCAAATACCAATTGAGTGTATGTAAACTTCTGACCCACTGGGAATGTGATGAAAAAATAAAAGCTGAAATAAATCATTCTCTCTACTATTATTCTGATATTTCACATTCGTAAAATAAAGTGATGATCCTAACTGACCTAAAACAGAGAATTTTTACTAGGATTAAATGTCAGGAATTGTGAAAAACTGAGTTTAAATGTATTTGGCTAAGGTGTATGTAAACCTCCGACTTCAACTGTAAGTCTTCTTGTGGGTTCTTTGATTCTGTTCACAGTGGAAATGACAACATCCGTAAATATGTTTTAACAAAATTCCTACATCTAACATCCTCGTTTGACTTAGTCTAGCCTAAGTATCTTTTGTCTCTCTTTCCCTAGACAATGATAGTACTTTCACATTATCCTCACCTAGACCTCATACTGTTTCTCCTAGATGACAGGGCATGGAAGTCACATGATTGATTGATGGGAAGGTGATTAAATTGAGTCCATAATTTACATATCTGTCATATGAGTTCAATTAAGAACTCAGAGAGGGGCACTGGAATGAGTGACTTCATGTCTGATTAGTTTTCTGCAGTCGGGTGTTACTCCAAACAACACCTTGTACAGTTGCTAAAGCAGTCAAGGTGAAAGCATAAGAGGAGAATAGACTAGCAAACTGCAGATGGAAAGTACACTACTCTTTGAGAACAAAAAGAGTCTCTAAAGTGTCAGAGAAATTGTGAGCTTAATGGCACAATCATATGCAACAGTTGTCCAAATCTCCAGTAAACATTGGTTTAAATGAGAACCTGCAGGTCTTCTGGGGGAATTGCCTTATGAATCAAAATTAACATAGTGAGGAAGTCTACTTTGGAAATCCCATCCCAATTGGCCAAATGCATTGAGACAAACATGGTAATCCTACCAGTGAATTACCTATAATGTTTTGTGGATGGTTCAATTCTTTCTCCTTAATTATCATAATGCTTTTCCAAAAGCCAAAACAGATACAGCCCTGGCCCCCAGCGAGTTGAACAGTTCAATATAAATGGAATATACTGTAAGCACTCTGCAATACCGCTTATTGAGTGAATTCCCAGGACATTTTGTTCTCTGCCAAACAAGGTGCAAATGCATGTCAACTGACAAACTGCAAGCACTTGATGAGACAAATGGCTTAAATCAATGCTAAAAAATGCTATACAAAATAGCTATTTGGATTATCAAAAGAAACATTGAGCATTTAATAGTCAAATCATAGTGTAAAAGCAAGTGAGCTGGTTCTAATCTTTTTGGCCATTTTCTGGTGTTTTGTGGTGGCAAAACCCTGCTTTATTTGGCACTTACTAAAGTAATTTTTTTTATTTAACCCCCTGAGATGGGAAAATTAGTTTTTTTATATTTTTTTTACTAGCAGATATTAAGATGGATTTGTTATTTCAGGTTGATGGGACTACGTGTTTATCTTTAAGCAGGCATTTTAATTCTACCTTTGAATGTCCATTAGTAAGAATGCTATTTATTACTTTGATTAACTAAAACAGACCGATAGTTATCATGATAAAGGCCAAGGGAAATTAAGCAAATTGCACTGATTCTCACACTTCACATGTACACTCTTAATTATGTTCACAAAAGCCATGATAATGCTTACCGCCTCCATGAAAGAGATACCTTCACACAGCCTTGTTCTTTGTAAAGTTATAAAGTCTTTCCCAAATAAAGGCATCTTAATACATTTTATATTTTGTCTTGGTCCTTGAGTAATTTATTTCTCATTTCAATAGCTAGAAAACTCTTGCTATGACTAATGGAAAAATATATGATGACATTCTATTAGTTTAATTAAATTTCTTGGGTATTCGAAAGACAAACTTGTTCTTAAAGAACATTCTCTACCTCATCCATTGAAAGGATATGATAAGATTGAATGGTATTTAAGCCAATCATTTTTTAAGCACATCACAGTCACAGCCAAGGAAAAAGTAGGATTGTATATGACCGTTACACATATTTTGCGTCCTTTTGGTATTTTAAGCAGAAATTGTTCACCAATATTGAATTTTAGACCACATGGAGAATTCAATATATCAGATTTGTAATTATGAATAAAGACTTGCTAAAGTGCCAAAATTCAGCACCCTGTGTCACGTCTAGGAAGATTTTGACCCACTTTGAATGTCTCCAAGTTTCACCATCATTGTAAAGCCCAAGTTATTTTGTTGCTTTTTAAGATTATAATTTATTTAATGTGATTAGTGATTCATTTACATATGTCCCTCATTTTAAGTTCAAAACTGTTGTTCCTTTTAAAATATTTTTTTCAAAAGAAACATTGAGCATTTAATAGTCAAATCATAGTGTAAAAGCAAGTGAGCTGGTTCTAATCTTTTTGGCCATTTTCTGGTGTTTTGTGGTGGCAAACTGAGCGGATCGAGCATTACCCACAGATAGACAGGCTCGATATTTTTGAACAATTACATATTTTCTGTGAAACTTGTACACGACAAGCTCTGTTGTACACGACAAGCTTCAATTTCCCATGTCACAAGGGGATTCATGGATGATTTAAGATGAAGTTGTCAACCCTGTTACGGTCAACCCTGCTTTATTTGGCACTTACTAAAGTAATTTTTTTTATTTAACCCCCTGAGATGGGAAAATTAGTTTTTTTATGAAGTTGAACATGTTCTCTTTATGACAAAAAATGAGGTAGAATCCAACATTTTTAGAATAGGCACTTTCCCATAAAAAGTAGTATTTTTATCATTATTTTGTTAACGAAATGTCTTTATTTGTTTATTCTACATAACGTTATCCTTCTCAAAAGGCACCAAATTGGTGGAACAACCCATATACCACCTTTCAGAAATGTATTCTCATGCATACCAGTGTATTCTTAAAGCTCACTGCATTCTAAATAGTCCAAATTCGGATACTGTTCTCATGTCTCCCTTTTGATTCCACACACATTTCGACTTCAGTAAACAATGATACTTGTCATTTTGCTGCGTTCATAAGCGCTCCAGACACATGCGTTGTCGGGTCAGTGTATCCTTGTGGTAGACCCATTTGCTTTGATAATGACACAACACTTTCCATTACATCTGATATTTCCATGCCTTCAGACTGGACTCATGTTGCCGTGTAATCATGACGTGTGACTGTTGGGAATCAAGCCTGGCCTGTCATCCTTTCCTTATTTCCATCTCTGTGACGCTAGAGGAGGCTGCCATATGGTGGCCCGCATATTTGCATTTGCGTTCATCATGCTTTTATTTCAGGAAATACATATTCCCGGAGTACATCACAGTAGATCACTCCACCCTACTAGAACAACAAGATAAGATGTGCTAATATACTGTAAAAGGTGATAGATTTGTGAAGTGTTTGTAATAGTGTTACGTTTGCACCTCACTTTCAGAGGGGATTCAGAATACACATTTTGATGATTGTGAATTTACTGTAGGGCCTACTGTGTCGTTTTACATATTCTGACAATGGATTGTGTCAGGCTGGTTTGTAACTGGTGGCAGCGAAGTCAGGCGCAAAAGAGCAAACTGGGTGACAATCGTAGTTGTTTAATAACAATACCAAAAACCGGTACAAAACAACACGAGACACTAAATTGGGTACAAAATAACCCGTCAAGCAACCACTCACAAAAAACACAAGCACTAACAATAAACAATCCCACACAAAGACATGGGGGGAACAGAGGGTTTAAATACAACACATGTAATGAGGGAATTGAAACCAGGTGTGGAAACACAGACAAAAGAAAAGGAAAATGAAAAGAGGATCAATGATGGCTAGAAGACCGGTGACGTCGACTGCCGAACACCACCCGAACTAGAAGAGGCACCAACTTCGGCGGAAGTCGTGACAGTACCCCCCCCCCCTTGACACCGCCTCGGGCCGACTCTGGAGGGCGAGGCGCAGGGCGATCCGGACGGAGACGGTGGAACTCCCGCAGCATAGACGGATCCAAAACATCCTCCACCAGGACCCAGCATCTCTCCTCCGGACCGTACCCCTCCCACTCCATGAGGTACTGAAGGCCCCTTTTCCGGCGCCTCGAATCCAGTACGGAGCGGACTGAATAGGCCGGGGCCCCCTCGATGTCCAGAGGGGGCGGAGGGACCTCCCACACCTCAGACTCCTGGAGCGGACCAGCCACCACCGGCCTGAGGAGAGACACATGGAACGAGGGGTTAATACGATAATTGGGGGGAAGCTGTAACCTATAACAAACCTCGTTCACTCTCCTCAAGACTTTAAATGGCCCCACAAACTGCCCATTACTCTCGGGCTGATCGAGACCCCCAGATGTTCCATGAAAGCCTTCCAGACCCTTAAAGTGAGCTGGGGACCTCGATCAGACACTAAATCCTCAGGCACCCCGTAGTGCCGGAAGACGTGTGAAAACAAGGCCTCCACAGTCTGTAGGGCCGTAGGGAGACCGGGCAGAGGAAGAAGACAGCAGGACTTAGAGAACCGATCCACAACGACCAGGATCGTGGTGTTACCCTGTGAGGGAGGAAGATCAGTAAGAAAATCCACCGACAGTTGAGACCAAGGCCGTTGTGGAACGGGTAAGGGATGAAGCTTACCTCTGGGCAGATGCCTAGGAGCCTTACACTGGGCGCACACTGAGCAGGAGGACACATAAACCCTCACGCCCTTGGCCAAAGTGGGCCACCAGTACTTCCCACTAAGACAGCGCACCGTCCGATGCCTGGATGACCAGAGGAGGGTGATGTGTGAGCCCAATAGATTAGCCGGTCACGGACAGCAGACGGAATGTACAGACGCCCAGCTGGACGCTGGAGGGGAGTGGGCTCTGCACGTAGCGCCTGCTCAATGTCCGCATCCAGCTCCCACACTACCGGCGCCACTAGGCAGGAGGCCGGGAGTATGGTGGTAGAATCCATGGGACGCTCCTCTGTGTCATACAGCCGGGACAGTGCGTCTGCCTTGACGTTCTGGGAACCTGGTCTGTAGAAAAGGGTGAAAACAAATCGGGTGAAAAACATGGCCCACCTTGCCTGGCGAGGGTTCAGTCTCCTCGCTGCCCGGATGTACTCCAGATTGCGGTGGTAAGTCCAGATGAGAAAAGGGTGTTTAGCCCCCTCAAGCCAATGTCTCCACGCCTTCAGAGCCTTGACAACAGCCAACAGCTCCCGGTATCCCACGTCATAGTTTCGCTCCGCCGAGCTGAGCTTCTTCGAGAAGAAAGCACAGGGGCGGAGATTCGGTGGCGTACCCGAGCGCTGAGAGAGCACGGCTCCTATCCCAGCCTCGGATGCGTCCACCTCCACTCTGAACGCCAAAGAGGGATCCGGATGGGCCAGCACGGGAGCCGAGGTAAACAAAGCCCTCAGTTGACCAAAATCCCTGTCCGCCTCAGCCAAACACTGCAAACGCACCGCAACCCCCTTCAGCAGTGAGTTAATGGGAGCCCTACCTGTCCAAAACCCCAAAACCCCGGATAAACCTCCGGTAGTAGTTGGCAAACCCTAGAAACCGCTGCACCTCCTTTACCATGGTGGGAGTCGGCCAATTATGCACAGCTGAAATGCGGTCACTCTCCATCTCCACCCCAGAGGTGGAAATGCGATACCCTAGGAAAGAGACGGACTGCTGGAAGAACAGGCATTTCTCAGCCTTAACGTACAGATCATGCTCCAACAATCGACCAAGCACCCTGCGCACCAGGGACACATGCTCGGCGCGTGTAGCGGAGTATATCAGAATGTCATCAATATACACCACTACACCCTGCCCGTGCAGGTCCCTGAAAATCTCGTCTACAAAGGCTTGGAAGACTGATGGAGCATTCATCAACCCGTACGCATGACGAGGTACTCAAAATGTCCTGAGGTCATACTGAACGCCGTCTTCCACTCGTCTCCCTCCTGGATATGCACCAGATTGTAAGCACTCCTGAGATCTAGTTTGGTGAAGAAGCACGCCCCGTGCATTGACTCAATCGCTGTGGCGTTGAGTGCTAGCGGGTAACTATACCTCACCGTGATCTGGTTTAGACCTCGATAGCCGATACACGGGCGCAGACCTCCCTCCTTCTTCTTCACAAAAAAGAAACTCGAGGAGGCGGATGAAGCGGAGGGCCGAATGTACCCCGGACGTAGGGATTCGGAGACATATGTTTCCATAGCCGCCGTCTCCTCCTGTGACAGGGGATACACGTGACTCCTGGGAAGTGCGGCGTCTATCAGGAGATTTATCGCACAATCACCCCGTCGATGGGCTGGTAATTGAGTCGCCTTCTTCTTACAGAAGGCGAGAGCCAAATCGGGATATTCATGGGGAGTAGTGCCAGTGGCTCAGTTGGTAGGTAGAGTAAGGCACTTGCAATGCCAGGGGTGTGGGATTCTGTCAGGCTGGTTTGTAACTGGTGGCAGCGAAGTCAGCAAACTGGGTGACAATCGTAGTTGTTTAATAACAATACCAAAAACCGGTACAAAACAACACGAGACACTAAATTGGGTACAAAATAACCCGTCAAGCAACCACTCACAAAAAACACAAGCACTAACAATAAACAATCCCACACAAAGACATGGGGGGAACAGAGGGTTTAAATACAACACATGTAATGAGGGAATTGAAACCAGGTGTGGAAACACAGACAAAAGAAAAGGAAAATGAAAAGAGGATCAATGATGGCTAGAAGACCGGTGACGTCGACTGCCGAACACCACCCGAACTAGAAGAGGCACCAACTTCGGCGGAAGTCGTGACAGTACTTCCCGCCCCCTTGACACCGCCTCGGGCCGACCTGGAGGGCGAGGCGCAGGGCGATCCGGACGGAGACGGTGGAACTCCCGCAGCATAGACGGATCCAAAACATCCTCCACCAGGACCCAGCATCTCTCCTCCGGACCGTACCCCTCCCACTCCATGAGGTACTGAAGGCCCCTTTTCCGGCGCCTCGAATCCAGTACGGAGCGGACTGAATAGGCCGGGGCCCCCTCGATGTCCAGAGGGGGCGGAGGGACCTCCCACACCTCAGACTCCTGGAGCGGACCAGCCACCACCGGCCTGAGGAGAGACACATGGAACGAGGGGTTAATACGATAATTGGGGGGAAGCTGTAACCTATAACAAACCTCGTTCACTCTCCTCAAGACTTTAAATGGCCCCACAAACTGCCCATTACTCTCGGGCTGATCGAGACCCCCAGATGTTCCATGAACCCAATAAATTGGGTACAAAATAACCCGTCAAGCAACAACTCACAAAAAGCACAAGCACTAACAATAAACAATCCCACAAAGACATGGGGGGGAACAGAGGGTTTAAATACAACACATGTAATGAGGGAATTGAAACCAGTTGTGGAAACACAGACAAAACAAATGAAAAGAGGATTGATGATGGCTAGAAGACCGGTGATGTCGACCGCCGAACACCACCCGAACAAGGAGAGGCACCAACTTCGGCGAAAGTCGGGACAGGATTGGGCAGATAAGACATTAAGTTGGAGAGGTTATAGGTTTTTAATGACCAATGTATATCAACATAGGACCTAGGGCTTCAAATACAGCAATGGCCATACAAAATAAGTATTTATGAATATTTATGTCATGACACAATTAGCATGCCAATGAGGTAAGCAAACCATGTTTTTAAAATAGTGTCTGTAGTACCATACAAGGAAACGTTTCTAACCTCGATTTCATTGGCTTTCACCTCAGAAGCCATACTCTTGGGATTCTGTATTTCAGAGTCAGAGCCCTTCATAGCTATTTTTGACTTGCTTACTTTTGCCTACTTTTGAAATAACATTCCCTTTTTTGTGCTCCTTCTTTTCTTTTTAGAGTGTCATAAGCTTACTTGACACAACCTTTGTTCCCTCTTCTTTCATGGTGGTTCACAATTGGCTATGATCTGTTGATCAGGCTGTTTCTGTTATACTACTGACTATGAGATTTAACCTTTCAAGGCAGAAGCACATGGATCACTTTTAAAGGGTGTTTTTAAATGTACCTGTGGATGTACAGTATTATAAAGCCTATGTTATGAGCTGACAGTTATATTAATAAACTATATGCAGAGATTATGCATATTCATACAATCACTAAAAATGCAGCATGACCCTTTTATTTCAAAGGCATTAATGAACTGACAGTAGACAGTACGCTGTCTCTCTGAAGAAATATTGGCAAATAAGATGCAGCAGTCGACAAACATATGTGAGGATTAGGTGAGTAAACAGAATATAAGAGTCGCTGAAAACCATGTCAATGAATGGGATTATGCAAAACAAAAAGTGGCAACCAATCAATGGTGCTTGGCACTGACAGAGAATACTGAGGAGAGAGAGAGAGACAACAGACCAAAATGTTTCCGAAATGGGGTAATAAGTACAGCAGTGAATGAGTTTCTCAAAAACATCTTGACACTAACACGCCATTGTTAAATAAAAAGTGAAATTTCCTGAAAACCCATAATGACAGTGGGATTATCAATCAGGGCATTGACGATATCAATCACAGAAGTAAATCCTAATCATCATAATCATATTGGGAGGTGGCTCTTTCAGAGTGTATGTGGTCTTGGTATTACACACATAATCTTCTTTATTTATTTATTTATTATTTATAAGGCACATGGCATGCATCCTCAGATTTTTTATTTATTTAACCTTTATTTAACTAGGCAAGTCAGTTAAGAGCACATTCTACGAGAAGGCAAAAGGCCTCGTGTGGGTACGGGGGCTGGGATTAAAAATAAAAATAAATTAAATAAAGATATTGGACAAAACACACATCATGACAAGAGAGACAACACAACACTACATAAAGAGATACTTAAGACAACAACACAGCATGGTAGCAACATGACAACAACATGGTACAGCGGTTCCTCCTTTAAAAGTTGTGTCATACTACGGCACACCTTGCAGGCTGCTGCAGCATTATGTGGCACGTTATCTATTTGTCAGCCATTTTTTCTGATAATACAAGTTTGACCACCAGAGGGCATCTTTGAGAAGCATTTGATAGTTTTCTGTATTGGCATTACCAGAGAATTGAAAACCTTTTTTGTAATAACATAGTATATGGGATGGATTTTAAGAAATGTGGCTTAATTAATTTGCTTAATATTATGGTGTTTCTATTCAGAGAAAAACGAAAAACGAAACCCCCTGGGTTTCTGTTAGGATGGAATGGAAAATATGACACTTTACAACGTGAAGGTCGGGTGTAGGCTACAGAATTGGACAATTCTAAATTGTTTGCTTTCGTTAGACAACTTTGTTCCAATATTTCTGTAAATCAGTGATATTTATTCCAATAGTAATTCATTATGGATCCATAACTAAATAAACATCTGCATTTTGAAAGAGTATTTTTATAATTATTTTATTAATGAAATGTGTTTATTTGTTTATTATGCTACTGTGCAGTCTACAATGCATACTGTAGTAAACATGGGAAAGTGCCTAATTCCTTACATAAGGGAGAGCAGGCCATGTCTGTACTACAGAATGCGCGGGAGAGCGGTGTAATTTCAGTTGTAATGTCTTCACTATTATTCTACAATGTAGAAAATAGAAAAAATTCCTGGATTGAGTATGTGTGTCCAAACTTTTGACTGGTACTTGCTTAATTAATTTGATTAATATTATGTTTTTTCTATTCCAAGCAAAACGCAAAACTCTCTGGGGTTCCATTGGGATGGAACGGAAATTATGGCGCTGTACATCGTGACGGTCGGCAGTACAGTACTGGGCTATTTAGCTAAAGAATCCCTGCAGGGCATGAGGAAGGAGTAGGCTGTCCTTGTAAATAAGAATTTGTTCTTATTCTGACTTTCCTAGTTAAATAAAGGTTACACTAAGAGCATAACATTTCTGCACCATCATTTTCTAATTCTTGTCTAACCAATAACCAAACGGAGATCAAGTGAAAATAAAAATCTCATTGATTTATCAAACCAGTCCCCATGCTTGTCTCAGAGCAGCTCGAAACGGTGCTAAAATAGTTGTAGGCTTTTGCGTTCAATATGCTCTTTAAATAAATATCACCTACAGTACATTATTTTTAACAGCACATTACTCAACACTAGTGAGACTCATTTCACCTATGGTAGGCCTACATACAGTATATCGAAAAATATTTATTTCAATGACGTGACTCTCTGCCAATATTTACATTTAGAGGATTGGAGGACTCTAAATGAATATCTAAGAGGCATTTTATGTTAGGATCTGTGAGAATATCTGAGAATATCTAAGGGGCTTTTATATAATTCTGAAATAATAATCGCTTTGCTTAAAAAGCAACAATATTTTGAAGATTTCGTTTTCATTTAACCTAGAGTGAGCGAGAAAAAGGCAATTCTTGAACATGGGATGAGACATTCTCAATCAGTTATAAATAAAGCCAGTTTGTTATTTAGAGTTATTTATTTCTGGAGAAACCTAACTTGATTATTTAGCAGACATCACTTGCTTGTCTTCTTAGGGCTAGGCTCCTTTTTTCTCAATTTCCGCCTGAATTACGTGCCCAAAGTAAACTGCCTGTTGCTCAAGCCATGAAGGATATGCATATAATTGGTACCATTGGAAAGAAAACACTTTGAAGTTTGTAGAAATGTTAAAACAATGTAGGAGAATATAAAACAATAGATATGGTAGGAGAAAATCCAAAGAAAAACTCACTGGAATGTTTTGTTTTGTTGAGAGACCATTCTCTTACAATGGAAAGTATAGGGGCATAGTGAATTATAGCTCCCAGGATGCAATTCCTATGGCTTCAACAGGGTGTCAGCAGTCTGTCTATGTTCAAGGTTCCAGGCTTGTAACTTCCAAAACAAATAAGAAATCTGAGTTTTAGTACAGGGACACAGAAATAAGTGTCTGCACGTTTGATGAAGACAGAACGCACCTGCTAAAATCGGTTTCCTGTTGAACATACTTCTTTCCGTAAGAAATATTATAGTTTGATTACATTTTAGGGTATCTGAGGAGTCACTAGAAACGTTTAGGCATAGATTTTCGGATTCCTTTCTTTGCATGTTGAATGTGTGGATTACTCAAATTGATGACGCCAAATAAACAGACTTTTTGGGATATAAAGAAGGATTTTATCTAACAAAACGACACTACATGTTATAGCTGTGACCCTTTGGATGACAAATCCTCAACCAATCGCATGGCATGCTTTTTTTGGCTACTGTAAATCGGACAGTGCAGTTAGATTAACTTCTCAGGGATCACTGGGGCCCTAGCGGGCTGCTCCCGACACTACCAGGTAAAATGTAAAGCGCCAAATTCAAAATCCAAAAGTTGAATTACTAAACATCCACCAATATACAAGTGTTCCATACTCATCAAAAGCTCTGTTTCTTGGCAATATCACAGCGTTGTCAGATTTCAAAAAGGCTTTACGGCGAAAGCAGCACATTTGATTGTTTGAGGGTAGCACCTCACATATTTTTCCCATAGCCATGAATCGATTAGCCATCATGGCACACACATAACACATTTCACAGCGAAAACAAATCAATTACCTGTTGAAGAACTTCTGCTGAGGTCATCCTAAGTGTCCAACGAAGACAATCCATGGTTCTTTTGTTAGAAAAAGTAATGTATTATATCCATAAATCTCAGTTTGGTTGACGCGCTATAATGAAAAAATAGAGCCTCCAATCGTCCATTGAAACGTGAAGAGAACTCGTTCAACTTATACCTATAAACTTGTCCAAGAACAATCAAACATAATTTTAAATGTATCCTTAGGAACACTTTTATGTATAAATAGTATAATATTTCAACTGGAATATAAACTGGGCGATAAGAAAGGAAAAAAACACAGAACGTGCCAGCCGGGAGCGCGCATTCACTTGTATTGACATCTTCTCTGCTCTAAAAGCATCTAAAAAGAATCAGAACACTTTCTCGAGACTGTTGACATCCAGAGGAAGCGATAGGTACTGCATTCATATGCCCTTATATGGGCATTTTCATAAGGGAGGGGTTCTAAATGAGGCAATCTGTCAAAACCACTTTTTCCAGGACAGAAATTCCTCGGGTTTTCTCCTGCCATATCCGTTCCATTATACTCACAGACAAAATGTTAACACTTTTAGACACTTCAGAGTGTTTCCTATCCAATGGTACTAAATATGTGCATATCCTATTTTCTGGGCCTGAATGGCTCTCCAAAACGGTCACCTCGTGCGCTGCTCCCAAAGAAGTTAAAATAGTTGTAGGCTTTTTGCTTCTAACTTCAATATGCTCTTTAAATAAAAAAAGAACTAAACGATTTTTAACAGTATATCTACAAATATATTTTTCAATGATATGACTCTCCATCAATAATTACATTTAAAGGATTGGAGGACTCTATATTAATATCTAAGGGGCATTTTTCATTAGGATCTTTGAGAATATCTGAGAATATTTAAGGTGCTTTAATATAATTCTAAATTAATTAATAAAAATAATCACTTTGTTTAAAAAGTAATGATATTTTGGAGATTTCATTTTCATTTAACCTAGAGTGTGCGAGAAAAAGGCAATTTTTGAACATGGGTGAGACATTCTCACAATTTGTAAATAAAGCAAGTCGGTTAGGATGTCACGATCTCCTGAAGGGACAGACCAAGACGCAGCGATGCTTCCAGTATACATTTTTATTACGAACGTAACTGGGACAAAACAACAAAACGAACGTAACGAAGATCGTGATGCTGAACACAACTAAACATAAAACAAGCTATGCTCAAACAATAACCCACAAAACCTAATAGAAAACCCCAAACATATATATGGTTCCCAATTAGAGACAACGACACACAGCTGCCTCTCATTGGGAACCATTACCCCAACATAGAAATATATCACCTAGAACATAAAAAACCCTACACCAAAAACAAAACTAAACACTCCAGCCTGTCTTCTCAGGCCTGGACGTGACAGTACCCCGACCTCGCCACAAGTCCATGGGGGGGGGTCTTCGGGTGGGTCTTTTAGTCCCAGGTGGCGGCTCCGGTGCTGGCCGTGCTGACTCGAGGTCACGCACCGGAGGCCCTGGGCAATTAGCCGTACTGGGGACCCTCTCTGGCGGTCCTGGACTGGGGACACTCTCTGGCGGTCCCGGACTGAGGACCCTCTCTGGCGGTCCCGGACTGGGGACCCTCTCTGGCGGTCCCGGACTGGGAACCCTCTCTGGCGGTCCCGGACTGGGGACCCTCTCTGGCGGTCATGGACTGGGGACCCTCTCTGGCGGTTCCGGACTGGGGACCCTCTCTGGCGGTTCCGGACTGGGGACCCTCTCTGGCGGTTCCGGACTGGGGACCCTCTCTGGCGGATCCGGACTGGGGACCCTCTCTGGGGGTTCCGGACAGAGGACCTTCTCTGGCGGTTCCGGACAGGGTACCTTCTCTGGAGGTCCCGGACCCTCTCTGGCGGTCCCGGACTGAGGACCCTCTCTGGCGGTCCCGGACTGGGGACCTTCTCTGGCGGTCCCGGACTGGGGACCCTCTCTGGCGGTCCCGGACTGAGGACCCTCTCTGGCGGTCCCGGACTGAGGACCCTCTCTGGCGGTCCCGGACTGGGGACCCTCTCTGTGTCCCGGACTGGGGACACTCTCTGGCGGTCATGGACTGGGGACCCTCTCTGGCGGTTCGGACTGGGGACCCTCTCTGGCGGTTCGGACTGGGGACCCTCTCTGGCGGTTGGACTGGGGACCCTCTCTGGAGGTCCCGACCCTCTCTGGCGGTCCCGGACTGAGGACCCTCTGGCGGTCCCGGACTGGGGACCCTCTCTGGCGGTCCCGGACTGGGGACACTCTCTGGCGGTCATGGACTGGGGACCCTCTCTGGCGGTTCCGGACTGGGGACCCTCTCTGGGGGTTCCGGACAGAGGACCTTCTCTGGCGGTTCCAGACAGGGTACCTTCTCTGGAGGTCCCGGACCCTCTCTGGCGGTCCCGGACTGAGGACCCTCTCTGGCGGTCCCGGACTGGGGACCTTCTCTGGAGGTCCCGGACCCTCTCTGGCGGTCCCGGACTGAGGACCCTCTCTGGCGGTCCCGGACTGGGGACCTTCTCTGGCGGTCCCGGACTGGGGACCCTCTCTGGCGGTCCCGGACTGAGGACCCTCTCTGGCGGTCCCGGACTGGGGACCCTCTCTGGCGGTCCCGGACTGGGGACACTCTCTGGCGGTCATGGACTGGGGACCCTCTCTGGCGGTTCCGGACTGGGGACCCTCTCTGGGGGTTCCGGACAGAGGACCTTCTCTGGCGGTTCCAGACAGGGTACCTTCTCTGGAGGTCCCGGACCCTCTCTGGCGGTCCCGGACTGAGGACCCTCTCTGGCGGTCCCGGACTGGGGACCTTCTCTGGAGGTCCCGGACCCTCTCTGGCGGTCCCGGACTGAGGACCCTCTCTGGCGGTCCCGGACTGGGGACCTTCTCTGGCGGTCCCGGACTGGGGACCCTCTCTGGCGGATCCGGACTGGGGACCCTCTCTGGGGGTTCCGGACAGAGGACCTTCTCTGGCGGTTCCGGACAGGGTACCTTCTCTGGAGGTCCCGGACCCTCTCTGGCGGTCCCGGACTGAGGACCCTCTCTGGCGGTCCCGGACTGGGGACCTTCTCTGGCGGTCCCGAACTGGGGACCCTCTCTGGCGGTCCCGGACTGAGGACCCTCTCTGGCGGTCCCGGACTGAGGACCCTCTCTGGCGGTCCCGGACTGGGGACCCTCTCTGGCGGTCCCGGACTGGGGACACTCTCTGGCGGTCATGGACTGGGGACCCTCTCTGGCGGTTCCGGACTGGGGACCCTCTCTGGCGGTTCCGGACTGGGGACCCTCTCTGGCGGTTCCGGACTGGGGACCCTCTCTGGCGGATCCGGACTGGGGACCCTCTCTGGGGGTTCCGGACAGAGGACCTTCTCTCGCGGTTCCGGACAGGGTACCTTCTCTGGAGGTCCCGGACCCTCTCTGGCGGTCCCGGACTGAGGACCCTCTCTGGCGGTCCCGGACTGGGGACCCTCTCTGGCGGTCCCGGACTGAGGACCCTCTCTGGCGGTCCCGGACTGGGGACCCTCTCTGGCGGTCCCGGACTGGGGACACTCTCTGGCGGTCATGGACTGGGGACCCTCTCTGGCGGTTCCGGACTGGGGACCCTCTCTGGCGGTTCCGGACAGGGACCCTCTCTGGCGGTTCCGGACTGGGGACCCTCTCTGGCGGATCCGGACTGGGGACCCTCTCTGGGGGTTCCGGACAGAGGACCTTCTCTGGCGGTTCCGGACAGGGTACCTTCTCTGGAGGTCCCGGACAGGGAACCTTCTCAGGAGGTCCCGGACAGGGGACCCTCTCTGGAGGTCCCGGACAGGGGACCTTCTCTGGAGGTCCCGGACAGGGGACCCTCTCTGGAGGTCCCGGACAGGGGACCTTCTCAGGAGGTCCCCGGACAGGGGACCCTCTCTGGAGGTCCCGGACAGGGGACCTTCTCAGGAGGTCCCCGGACAGGGGACCCTCTCTGGAGGTCCCGGACAGGGGACCTTCTCTGGAGGTCCCGGACAGGGGACCCTCTCTGGAGGTCCCGGACAAGGGACCTTCTCTGGAGGTCCCGGACAGGGGACCTTCTCTGGAGGTCCCGGACATGGGACGCGCACTGGCCCTCTGGTGCGGGGATCAGGAACGAACCATGCTGGGCTCACTAAACGCACTGGCACTCTGGTGCGGGGAGCAGGAACCGGCCGTACTGGGCTCATGACGCGCACAGGGATCCTGGAACGTGGAACAGGGACAGGACGTGCTGAGTCTACGACGGGCACAGGGATCCTGGAGCGTGGAGCAGGGACAGGACGTGCTGGGTCCACAACGGGCACAGGGATCCTGGAGCGTGGAGCAGGGACAGGACGTGCTGGGTCCACAACGGGCACAGGGATCCTGGAGCGTGGAGCAGGGACAGGACGTGCTGGGTCCACGACGGGCACAGGGATCCTGGAGCGTGGAACAGGGACAAGACGTGCTGTGTCCACGACGGGCACAGGGATCCTTGAGCATGGAGCAGGGACAGGACGTGCTGGGTCCATGACGGGCACAGGGATCCTGGAGCGTGGAGCAGGGACAGGACGTGCTGGGGCCACGACGGGCACAGGGATCCTGGAGCGTGGAACAGGGACAGGACGTGCTGGGTCCACGACGGGCACAGGGGGCCTGCTGCGCGGACCCGGAACAGGACGTGCTGGACTCTCTAAGCGCACAGGGGGCCTGGTGCACTGAGCCGGAACAGGACGTGCTGGACTCTCTAAGCGCACAGGGGGCCTGGTGCGCGGAGCAGGTACGGGCCGTGATGGGCTCTCTAATCGCACTGGCACTCTGGTGCGGGGAGCAGGAACTGGCCGTACTGGGCTCATGACGCGCACAGGGATCCTGGAACGTGGAACAGGGACAGGACATGCTGAGTCTACGACGGGCACAGGGATCCTGGAGCGTGGAGCAGGAACAGGACGTGCTGGGTCCACGACGGGCACAGGGATCCTGGAGCGTGGAGCAGGGACAGGACGTGCTGGGTTCACGACGGGCACAGGGATCCTGGAGCGTGGAGCAGGGACAGGACGTGCTGGGTCCACGACGGGCACAGGGATCCTGGAGCGTGGAACAGGGACAGAACGTGCTGGGTCCACGACGGGCACAGGGACCCTGGAGCGTGGAGCAGGGACAGGACGTGCTGGGTCCACGACGGGCACAGGGATCCTGGAGCGTGGAACAGGGACAGGACGTGCTGGGTCCACGATGGATCCCTGTGGAATTTCGCGCACCGTCCTATGCAGACTCCTTTAAACAACGCTGCTTGGTCCTTTTGTGGTGGATTATTCTGTCACGATCTCCTGAAGGGACAGACCAAGACGCAGCGATGCTTCCAGTATACATTTTTATTACGAACGTAACTGGGACAAAACAACAAAACGAACGTAACGAAGATCGTGAAGCTGAACACAACTAAACATAAAACAAGCTATGCTCAAACAATAACCCACAAAACCTAATAGAAAACCCCAAACATATAAATGGTTCCCAATTAGAAACAACGACACACAGCTGCCTCTAATTGGGAACCATTACCCCAACATAGAAATATATCACCTAGAACATAAAAAACCCTACACCAAAAACAAAACTAAACACACCAGCCTGTCTTCTCAGGCCTGGACGTGACATAGGACTTCTACTTTGTGCATGACACAAGTCATTTTTCCAACAGTTTTTACAGACAGATTATTTCACTTATAATTCACTGTATCACAATTCCAGTGGTTCAGAAGCTTACATACACTAAGTTGACTGTGCGTTTATACAGCTTGTAAAATTCCAGAAAATATGTCATGGCTTTAGAAGCTTCTGATTGACATGATTTGACACTAAGTATGGTCCCCAATTAGAGATAACGACAATCAGCTGCCTCTAATTGGGATCCATACAAACCAAAACATAGAAAACAAATAATAGAATTACACAACTAGTCACGTCCTGACCAAAACATAGAGAACCCCGAGGGCTCTCTATGGCCAGGACGTGACAGTTCGGGTTGAGAAGGCGCACTGGAGGCCTGGTGCGTGGAGCCGGCACAGGTCTCACCGGACTGATGACATGCACTTCAGGGCAGGTGCGTGGAGCAGTATTCACCGGACTGAGAGGGCACACTTGATCCCTGGTGCGTGGAGCCGGCACAGGTCTCACTAGACTGATGACATGCACTTCAGGTTGAGTGAGTGGAGCAGGCACAGGATTCACCGGACTGAGAGGGCGCACAGGAGGCCTGGTGCGAGGAGCTGGCACAGGTCTCACCGGACTGATGACACGCACTTCAGGTCGAGTGCGTGGAGCCGGCGCAGGTCTCACCGGACTGATGACACGCACTTCAAGGCGAGTGCGGGGAGCCGGCGCAGGTCTCACCGGACTGATGACACGCACTTCAAGGCGAGTGCGGGGAGCCGGCACAGGACGTACCGGGCTGAGAGGGCGCACTGGAGGCCTGGTGCGTGGAGCCGGCACAGGTCTCACCGGACTTATGACACACACTTTAGGGAGAGTGCGTGGAGCCGGCGCAGGTTTCCTCGGACTGATGACACGCACTTCAGGGCGAGTGCGGAGAGCTGGCACAGGACGTACCTGGCTGGGGAGGCGCACTGTAATCCTGGTGCGTGGAGCCGGCGCAGGTTTCACCGGACTGATGACACGCACTTCAGGGCGAGTGCGGAGAGCTGGCACAGGACGTACCGGGCTGGGCAGATGCTTCTCTAGGCGCCTGCGCTGCAACATTTTCCTTGCCAAGAACTCTCTCTCATATCCTTCTCTAAACTCCTTTATGTTCCTCCGTTCAAGCTCTCTCCTCTGTTCGACCGACAGCCCCATGTACCCTCCCCCCCAAAAATCTTGGGGTTGCTGTGGCCCTGGACCCCGGTGTCTTCGTTGTCCTCCCATCCTCCTTGGCGACTCCCGCCAAGGAAGGGTCTCGCTACCCCCATTATCTCCCCCCAGGTCCAGAACTGCTTCTCCTCCTGGGCACGCTGCTTGGTCCTGGTGTGGTGGGTTATTCTGTCACGATCTTCATGAATGACGGACCAAAGCGCGTTGTGAGTTCCACATCTTTTAATTCCAAAAAGTGAAACTTACAGACAAAAAAAGAAAGAATATAGATCGGACAATAACGTAGTGCACACATGCACTAATTCTCAACAATAACCCACAACACAGGTGGGAAAAGGAACACACTAAGTATGGTCCCCAATTAGAGGTAACGACAATCAGCTGCCTCTAATTGGGAACCACACAAACCAAAACATAGAAAACAAATAATAGAATTACCCAACTGGTCAGGACGTGACTAGTTGGGCAATTCTATTATTAGAGAACCCTGAGGGCTCTCTATGGCCAGGACGTGACAGTGGTGATCCTAACTGACCCAAGACAGGGAATTTTTACCATGATTAAATGTCAGGAATTGTGAAAAACTGAGTTTAAATGTATTTAATGTAACTTCCGACTTCAACTGTGTACATATACTGTATATATATATTATTTTTTATTTTTTTTCAGAACGTTAACCGTGTGTAGGTAGATACGTGTATAGGTAGATGTGGAAAGATAGATACAAATGATTTGTTGTGTGTTGGGGGGGTTCACACCTTACTCAAGTTGGGGAGGGGGGTTCACACCTAGCTCAGCTATTAGACAATGCTTTAGTAAAGGTTGAATTGTCTATTGTTCAGCTAATAGCCCATCCTGCCACTAACGTGAAAAACAAATAATACATTTTTTTTCCCCTTTCCAGGTTAAAGATTCCAATTGATAAAGTGCTTTTAGCCACAATCGGCCCCAACCCCAATTAATACATTTGGGCACAGTCGATAGCGTGCTGGACTTCGGGCTAGAATGTTGAGGGTTCGAAACCTGCTCCCTGCTTGTTTCATTACATTATTATCCTGGTCTTGGAGCAAATAGCCTGGATTGTTACTCCCATCTAGTTCCTCGCTCTCTTCCACGTGTCATTTAGCACGCGTGGAGAAGAGGGTGTGCTGGCAGGATGTACTGTTTTTTATTCTGTATATATGAATTACAAATCAGCCTTTAGTTAAATCATGTTTCTAGTCTATTGCAAAGTTACAATGTGTAATCATTGATGTCCCAGGAGCAGGAGTGGTAAACA
This sequence comes from Brachymystax lenok tsinlingensis, assembly GCA_030435695.1. Taxonomy (NCBI): domain Eukaryota; kingdom Metazoa; phylum Chordata; class Actinopteri; order Salmoniformes; family Salmonidae; genus Brachymystax; species Brachymystax lenok. The sequence continues at coordinate 72,553,647 of CM059814.1, forward strand.
CTGTTGAAGTGTATAATTGTAATACATACATGCAGACACAGAATCATTCAAATAATGGAGATTGATACACCTGGTATTGGATGACTGAAAAACTTGCTAAATAGCGATTTTTGTAAATTAACTTTTTTATGCACAATCGTTTGGCTCTACATTAACATATTCCTCTCAATTTTACATTTTTTGCTTGACTCGTTATGACGTTATAATTACTTACATTAGCTTCCACAACACTGGTTTGTCAGCCATCTTTGCTGAAGAAAGTCACCAGGGACAGGTGGCTCGCGTCAAATTCGTTATTGGAACCGCTCGATATGATTGGTCATATAAAAATCTTAGGACCCAAATGCATAATGAGTGCTCTAACTCCCCCTTGCGGTGGTCTGGAGCAATGAAGCCGTGATGGTGGGTACCTTTACGTCCCACGGTGTAAGCTCGCAACATTTAAAGCAGGAACCACTGTGGCAACACAACATGGCAGTAGCACAACATGGTAGCAACACAAATCAGGGTACAAACATTATTGGGCATAAGACAACAGCGCAAAGTGCAAGAAGGTAGAGACAACAATTCATCACACAAAGTAGCCATCACTGTCAGTAAGAGTGTCCATGATTGAGTCGTTGAATGAAGAGATTGAGATAAAACTGTCCAGTTTGAGTCTTTGTTGCAGCTCGTTCCAGTCGCTAGTTGCAGCAAACTGAAAAGAAGAGCGACCCAGGGATGTGTGTGCTTTGGGGACTTTTTCCAGAATGTGACTGGTTGAACGAGTGTTGTATGTGGAGGACGAGGGCTGCAGTAGATATCTCAGATAGTGTGAAGTGATGACTAAGAGGGTTTTATAAATAAGCATCAACCAGTGGTTCTTGCGAAGGGTATACAGAGATTACCATTTTACTGAAGAGCACAAAGTGCAGTGACGTGTCCTGTGATAGGCCCAGGACCAGTCATTACCTAAACGCAGCCATGACAGAGTGAGTCTGTTTCTGGGGACCGACCTCTGTTTGGCTCATCTTTCCTCTGCTGGACTGCTAATGGATGATCTGAGCGTATGAGGTCTCGAGGACCACAGTGCACTGTGGAACCCTGCTGTATGGACAACGTGTAGATGCCACGTGCTGGCAGCAACCTCACACCTCTGATGTGAAACTTTGGCCGGACCAGACCCATCAGGGCCTGAGTTCCCCTCTCCTCCTCTGCACTCTCTCTTTTTTCCTCTCCCCTTTTTCCAGTGAGTGAGTAACCTGCTCACATTGTCTGATAGACAGACCGCCTGGGACTGAAATCTCTCATTGCACTCTCAACGTGACAAATCAACAAAGACAATCTCCCTCGAAGGTTGTGGTTGTAGATGGAGAATTTATTTATGTGTGCCTTCCACCCTGCAGAATGACAGCGCTCAAACAGGCGACACAGAATGACTCAGAAGTACAACATGTCTTGTTGATTATTGAAGTGGTAGATGTTGAGGACCCAACAGAAAACAACATTCCTGAACAGAGGTTCATGTGCAAGTTAGACACGATATGGGATTATTGTTGAGTATGATAGTTAAGGATATACTGTATTACTTAAATTGCAAGACCTATTTCAAGTTAATGTAAGAAACGAACCAGATGAACTCAATGTATTTTATGCACTCTTCAACAAAAACAACACAGAACCCTGCTGGGTGATCTCTCTCTCTTTGAGAGATCACCACACTCGTAAGGCCGCAGGACCAGACGATATTCCATGTTCTCAGGGCATGCGCAGACCAGCTGGCAGGCGTTTTCACAGACATTTTCAACCTCTATTTGTCCCAGTCTGTAATCCCAACATGTTTCAAGCTGACTACCAACATTCCTATCTCTAAGGCATCCTGTCACAATGACTACCGCCCTGTAGCTGTCACATCTGTAATAATAAAGCTCTTTGAAAGGCTGGTCATGGCACATTTCAACTCCATCATCCCAGACATCCAGGACCCACTCCAATTTGCATACCGCCCCAACAGATCCACAGACGACGCAATCTCAATTGCACTCCACTCTGCCCTCTCCCACCTAGAAAGAGGAATACCTATGTGAGGATGCTGTTAATTGACTACTTGTCAACATTCAACACCATAGTGCACTCCAATCTCATCACTAAGCTAAGACTTTGTGAACACCAAAACTCCAACTCCTTCATCAAGTTTGCTGACGACACGACGGTGGTCGGCCTGATCCCCAACGGTGATGAGAAAGCACAGGGAGGAGGTCAGAGAATTGGCAGTGTGGTGCTAGTACAACAACCTCTCCCTCAACATCAGCAAGAACAAGCAGCTGATTGTAGACTTCAGGAAACAGGGTGAGTGCACATGCCTTCCACATTGACGGGTCAAAGTGGAGAGGGTCAAGAGCTTTAAATCCACATGAAAATGTGGACATTGGGTGATCACCGATGACTTATAATGGTCTTTTCACACCAGTACAGAAGTGCCTCTTCTCTCTCAGAAGTCTGAAACGAGTTGACACGCTCCATCGAGAAAATCCTGACTGGTTGCATCACCGTCTGGTATGGCAACTGCACCACCCTCGACCAGAAGGCCCTACAGAGGGTGGTGCGGACAGCCCAGCGCATAACTGGTGGTGAGCTCCCCGCCATCCAGGAATGACATGCCAGGTGGTGTCTGGGAAAGGCACAAAACATTTCCAAAGACTCCAGACACCCGAGACATGGACAGTTCTCAATACTCCCATACGGCAGACGGTACATCTTTTATGCTATGGCCATATAACTGTTAAATGGCTAACAACTACTGCTGCTGCTAAAATTATTATTGATTAGATGCATTACTACCACTGGACTTCTGTTAATTGATTAGTGATTGCCACTACCATTAGTTTCTATCTATTTTATCCTGCTAATGGTCACTAGTACTCCTGTTTACATGTATATATTACCTCTACTATATTTTCTGATAAGATGGTGGTCGACCTGATCACCAACGGCGATGAGAAAGCCATAAGTATATTGCCATAAGTATTTAGATATTCCAGCTACCAGTAACTTTCCAGCCCTGTTTATATGTACAGTATATCCACCTATCATGACACTGTCACTCTCCGCACACACACTCACTCACACACTCATAGTAACACCCACACACTCACAGTAACACCCACACACTCACAGTAAGACCCACACACACACACACACACACACTCACCACCACACACCCACCCACCACTTAAGCTGCTGCCATTCTCTTTACTATTATTATTATTATTTATCCTGCTACCAGTCACTTTCTCCAAATCCCGCGTATACGTACAAAACTCCAGTATCCCTGCACACTGTACATTTTACAATTTAGTCATTTAGCAGAAGATCTTATCCAGAGCGACTTGTAATTAGTGCATTTATCTTAAGATAGCTAAGTGAGACATTACATTTTGGTATTGGCACTGACCCTGTATATAGATTCCTATCTTATTTCTTGAGTTTTGAGTTCTTCATTATATATATATTTATTTGATTCAAGACTGATTTTACTGAAATATACACCATGCTCCTGAGAAGTTCTTCTAGTTCTTCCATACCTCCTCAGTGGTAATGTCAACATGTCTACTAGAATGTTCTGTCGTTGCACTGAACAGACACAAGTTCAATGCTCTGTTTGAATGTTTAAATGCAGATAGAATGATCTACACCATTGCAGCTGAATTGTTACTGAATTATTACTCTTGACAACTTAAAGTAGAAAGGCTCTACCACTATAACAACCTACTCTCTCCTTAGAGGGCATGTGGAATCGTTTCTCATTTTATTAGTTGTATGGGATACGCATGGTATAAATCATCCAATAAAATGCTTACTTGCACGTTCCTTCTTGAATAATAAATAAATATACGTTGAGGAACAAAAAGTTAATGGCTCAGTAGAATAGAATAAACATTTTAGCATAAGTATAATACAGGAAGGCACAATTTATATTCCAATATTAATACGTGTTTGGGAAAGGGGGAATGGGGGGCAGTGTATAAGCAGCAGTATAATAAGAGTCTGGTAGCAGCAGTTGTGATGTGAGTAAAGTAGGTTTACAGCATGTTCCCCCTCAACACAATCTATTTTGGCAAGGCTGTATTTCACTGTTTGTGCAGGTTGTATAATACCTAGTCTAGGTAAATAAAGGTGATGTTTTAACAGCAACGATGCTTTAACAGAAATGGAACTGCAATGAAACACAAATCCTAAACATGTTTTATTCCTAACGATAAGACAATTTATCTGCAGGATGTGCACTGGAACAATGGGTAAAACCTAACATTGACAAGATATTTTATATATAGTTTACATAGAGGAACTGCCTTTTACCAAATAAGAAAATAGCGGTGTCAACCACCCACCTGGAACAATTATCATACAAGAAGAACAAGCAACATCCGAGTGATTGCTGTTTCCCGGCCCAGTGTGATAAATATATAATTTGCATTCCAATAGATACAAATGTGCGGCCCCAAAGTTTGCTCATGCCTCTCTCGATTCACTGATGTAAATTATTCCATATCTGAATTTCCCGAATATCAAGTTAGTCTTATTTTCGGTTTGACTGCTGCCGTACATTCTATTTGCTTAATTTGAATGAACTTGCAGGCGCGTCTGCTGCTCCGACCAGCTGTACTTTAATAATCTGTGTTAATGGCAAATTTGTGATAGTATTTAAGTGTAGTATTTCCCATACCTCACCAGTAATTGGCTTACTCACAAAGATTGAACTTCCTTCCTCCCGTCGTCATTCCTTCCGGCTAATAATATGTACAAAGTTCTATTTGAAGTTGAAGGACATCCTATTAAAAGTTTCCCCAACTTTTGTTTATGTGAGTGTATAAAATATGTGTATTGTTAAGAAGGAAAAAAACTGTAAAGCTTACTGCCGTTTGATCAGTAGGGAGCAGCCTTGGCGGGTAGATCAGTATCTCCACTGAATGGACCTTTGTTGCCAGTAAAAACTATCTCCCCCAGCCTACCTGTCCCACTTTCTAACAACCAGCTCACCTCAACCCTGCAACACTGTGGGCACATAAACCCCAACAGGATAAAAGATTAATGTGATGTGACACTTTGTGCCTGTCACACATTTGAGCACACCATATTTTCCTGATTGCTCTGCGAGATATCTACAGGCCTACAGCCTTTTCCCTCACAGCTCTGGCAGTCAATCCTGCTGTTGCAAAGAGCTGCAGGAAAGTAGTAGCCGATCACATCATGCAAATCACAGTCGTTTGTTGGGACGTGCGCTGCATCAGAAAGGGTAAAAAAAGAGGGAGAAACAGAGCGAGAACAGACTGGTATGTTTTTCAAAGCCTCTGTGCTCTTGCCCCCTACGGTTTGTTCTTCATGCCTTTGTAGCTATGACGACATGCCGTTGGACACCTCAAAGGTCAACAAGATAAACATATGGCCGCTTGCATAAAATCAACAGAGAGTATGTTTTTTGTTGTTTTTCCGTGCCATTTCAAATCCCGTCTCAGTTGGTCACACGCCAACAGGTGGCTAGCTAGCAAGGTGACACAGCGTTTTATTTAACAGGACCTACCATATGCCTAGACATATGGAAAGGATGTTTTCTTGTCTTGGTGATATGTGGCGATGCCAAAGTTGCTACATTGAGTACTTGTTTACTTGTCTATACAATTGTATGGTATCCTCATGGGTAAAAATATTTCCTAAGTGGATAATCCCAAATAAACGTGCTCAAGACCCTCAAGAATGGTTGCAATTATAAGTTACACTATTTTATGGCCAAACTATTGTATGAAAGTAAAGTACAGTTAAAGATCCTGTGCGATGATAATCAATTGATCGTTCAACCAGCATTGGTGTAAATGACCTTAGGAAGATGAAAGTTTTCAAACAACGGGAGAAGACATGTATAAGTCAATGTGCAGTGCATTTCCTCGTAGAAGACAGTGAAGCAGTCAGTCAATAGTGAGTTTGTGGATATTGATGATAACAGGGAACATGTCCTGGCATGCCCTGTCAATCTCATGTCTACAGAGCAAAATAAAAAAGAGGAGTGATCCATAAAAGCAATTTTAACATTGACATTCTCCCCCAAAATAAGATGACTCAAAATCTTTGGACAGGGAATATGAACTTGAGTCTTAAAATCAATATATTGAAAAAGACTGACAATCAAAGATGTCAGATACCTGCCCGATTTAAAAGGTAACACATTACTTGACAACCAGTGTCATAACACGTTATGACATGGTCATAACCATAATATGTCATAACAGCTGACATAACTTGTCAGAACCTGTCATTATATGGTCATAACACCGTCATGATCCATATATTTACACCTGTAGTGACATATATTGCGCTATTTTATGACTGTTTATGACACCTACAAAAGAGTGTAATGAATGCTTTCATGAAGCACTATGACCATCCTGTGTCACTTTACTTCAATTAGGAAAATAAACTTTATGACACTGTCAAGAAGCATTATGACCATCCTGTGTCACTTCGATTAAGAAAATAAACATTATGACACTGTCAAAAAGCATTATAACCATCCTGTATCACTTTACTTGGACTAAGTAAATACACTTCATGACAAGATGCATTATGACCATCATAATCATATAAGCCAGATAGGCCTATCACGTACACTACCGGTCAAAAGTTTTAGAATACCTACTCATTTTTTAAAAACTTTTTTCTACATTGTAGAATAGTGAAGACATCAAAACTATGAAATCATGTATTAACAACAGTCTTGAAGGAGTTCCCACATATGCTGAGCACTTGTTGGCTGTTTTTCCTTCACTCTGCGGTCCGACTCATCCCAAATCATCTCAATGTGGTTGAGGGATTGTGGAGGCCAGGTCATCTGATGCAGCACTCCATCACTCTCCTTATGGGTAAAATAGCCCTTACACAGCCTGGAGGTATGTTGGGTCATTGTCCTGTTGAAGAACAAATGATAGTCCCACTAAGCGAAAACCAGATGGGATGGCGTATCACTTCAGAATTATATGGTAGCCATGCTGGTTAAGTGTGAATTCTAAATAAATCACAGACGGTGTCACCATTAAAGCACCACCACACCATAACACCTCCTCCTCCATTCTTTACGGTGGGAAATACACATGCGGAGATCATCCGTTCACCCACACCACGTCTCACAAAGACACAGCAGTTTGGACTCCAGACCAAGGGACACATTTTCACCGGCCTAATGTCCATTGCTTGTGTTTCTTGGCCCAAGCAAGTCTCTTATTATTATTCGTGTCCTTTAGTAGTGGTTTCTTTGCAGCAATTCGACCATGAAGGCTTGATTCACACAGTGTCCACTGAACAGTTAATGTTGAGATGTGTCTGTTACTTGAACTCTGTGAAGCATATATTGTGCTACAATTGCTGAGGCTGGTAAGACAAATTAACTTTTCCTCTGCAGCAGAGGTAACTCTAGGTCTTACAATCTTGTGGCGGTCCTCATGAGTTCCAGTTTCATCATAGCGCTTGATGGATTTTGCAACTCCACTTGAAGAAACCACTTGAAGTTTTTGAAATTGTTAGTATTGACTGACCTTCATGTCTTAAAGTAATGATGGACTGTCGTTTCTCTATGCTTATTTGAGCTGTTCTTGCCATAATACGTACTTGGTCTTTTACCAAATAGGGCTATCTTCTGTATACCCCCCCGACCTTGTCACAGCACAACTGATTGGCTCAGATGGAAAACAAATCCACAAATTCACTTTTAAGAAGGCACACCTGTTAATTGAAATGCATTCCAGGTGACTACCTAATAAAGCTGGTTGAGAGAATGCCAAGAGTGTGCAAAGCTGTCATCAAGGCAAAGGGTGGCTATTTGAAAAATCTCAAATATAAAATATATTTTGATTTCTTTAACACTGTTTTGGTTACAACATGATTCCATATGTGTTATTTTATAGTTTTGAAGTCTTCACTATTATTCTACAATGTAGAAAATAGTAAAAAAAAGAAAACATTTGTAGATGTGTCCAAACTTTTGCCTGGTAGTGTACATGACCTTATATTAGTCATCAGTCAAAAAGAGGGTGTCTTGCCCAGCTCCTGAAATCTGCTCCTGCATTTATCGTAGTCATCAGCTACAGAGAATTGGGGTAGGTGCCTGTCTGACATCAATGTGTGCGCAATTACAATGATAATGTATTATGGTAAATAAAAAATATATATATTATACAACATACAAATACTTTTGACACGTAGGCTATTTTGTAATGGATTGTTTTGTCTTGTGTGGTAGGTTTTGTGGGTTTTTACACTCTCATGTAGGTGTCATAACCAGTCATAAAATAACTACCGTGGTAGGTTTTGTGGGTTTTTACACTCTTATGTAGGTATCATAACCAGCCATATAATAACACAATATATGTCACAACAAGTCTAAATATGTGACATGACAGTGTTATGACCATATTATAATCTGTTATGACACGTTAGGTCAGTTGTTATGACATATTATGACGTGATTATGAATGTGTCATAATGTGGTATGACACTGGGTGTCAAGCAAAGTGTTACCAACACTTGTTAAGAATAGCTGTGATATTTGATATTTTGCAATGTTACATTTGGCAGACCTATTTACTTGAGTCTAATTGACTTGGTGTTGGTCTGGCTGTGGTACTGTAGAGCAGTCAGACCCATGGTTTTCAGATAGGGCTCTGAGATCTGTTATCTGTTCGGGCATTTCTTCTGCATTGCAGCACTTTCTCAGATGAATGATGGTTCCTTAAAAAGCCGCCACTAAATAGCATGACTGATTCTCTCTAACGTAACTGCCCTCCACCATTACAACCCTCTTTAGAGGAGGGATCAATACCTAATTGTTGCTCAGTGAGAGAGAGAAAAATCTGACTTTCAGGAAGGGAAGAAATGCTAGCCCATATCTTTTTGAGTGAATGGCCAAGTGATTCAAGTTGTTAAATGTTGCTTAACTTCTTAGGGAGCAGCTCCCGAGGTGACGGTTTTGGAGAGTCTGGCGTGCCCAAAGTAAAATGCATGCCACTCAGGCCCAGAAAATATGATATGCACATAATTAATACTATTGGATAGGAAACACTCTGACGTTTCTAAGAGTATTAAAATATTGTCTGTGACTATAACAGAACGGATATGGCAGGCAAAAACCAGAGGAATTTCTGTCCTGGAAAAAGTGATTTTGACACATTGCCTCATTTTGAACCCCTCCCTATTGAAAATGACCATAAAAGGGAGTAAGAATTCAGTACCTATTGCTTCCACTGGATGTCAACAGTCTCTAGACAGTGTTTTGATTCTATTTAGTTGATCTGGATGGTAATAGAAGAAGAATTAGGAAGTGGTCACAAGAAGTAAACAGAAGAGGATGCGCGTTCACAGGCTCGCGCGCGAGCGCTGTGTTTTTCCTTTCCTATCGCCCAGTTTATATTCCGGTTGAAATATTATACTAAATATACATAAAAGTGTTCCTAAGGATACATTATCAATGATGTTTGATTGTTCTTGGACAAGTTTATAGGTATAGTTTGAACAAGTTCTCTTCACGGTTCAATGGGCGAGTGGACGCTGTATTTTCTCATCATAACGCACCAACCAAACAGAGATTTATGGATATAATACATTACTTTTTCTAACAAAAGAACCATTGATTGTCTTTGTTGGACACTTGGGAAGCCCTCAGCAGAAGTTCTTCAAAAGGTAATTGATTTGTTTTCGCTGTGAAATGTGTTTTGTGTGAACCACGATGGTTTATAAATTTATGGTAATGGAAAAAATATTGTAGGTGCTACCCTCAAACAATCAAATGTAGTGCTTTCGCCGTAAAGCCTTTTTGAAATCTGACAACGCTGTGATATTGCCAAGAAGCAAAGCTTTTGATGACTATGCAACACTTGTATATTGATGAATGTTTAATAATTCAACTTTTGGATTTTGGATTTTGAATTTGGCGCCTTGCATTTCACCGCTAGCGCCCCACCACTCCCTAACTAGGCCCCACCGGGCCTTCACGACTGGACTACTATTGTTATCTGCCAGAGAGGGTTATTCAACCAGCCCTCCGTTGCGACGTCACCTGAACACCCATCTGCTAACTGCGGCCCACTAACGTTAGCTGTCTAGAGCATATCGGCTGCTAGCTAAATAGGTCCCTCAGACTATTTCTTGGGCCACTATACCTATTTTGCCAATTGGACTGGTCCCCTTTACCACACTAATCTATCAAGACTGATCTACCGACGGAAACGCAAGAGGAGGCTATAAACAGACTTCCTCCGTCTTCTGCTAGCTTGCTACCCCCGGCTAGCTGTCTAAATCGCCGTGTCCCCAACCAGCCTTACTGCTCACTGAACCCTTATGATCACTCGGCTAAGCATGCCTCTCCTCAATGTCAATATGCCTTGTCCATGTCACGACTTCCGCCGAAGTTGGTGCCTCTCCTTGTTCGGGTGGTGTTCGGTGGTCAACGTCACCGGTCTTCTAGCCATCAGCGATCCACTTTTAATTTTCCATTTGTTTTGTCTTGTTTCCCCACACACCTGGTTGTCATTCCCTCATTACATGTCATGTATTTAACCCTCTGGTTTCCCCCCATGTCTGTGTGTGTGATTGTTTATTTGTCAGTGGCACGCTTCCGGCTGGTTTGCACCAGACTGATAATTTTGTACTTTGTGCTGCCGCACTTCCCTGTAGGCATTTGTTTTTGTAACGCTATTTTGCGTTCAGTTTGTACTGTGCCACAGTAAACTGCTTTCGTTTCACTATCTCTGCTCTCCTGTGCCTGACTCTCACTCACCAGCTACACACACGGATCCTGACAGAATGACACACCCACGATGGAGTCAGCAGGAGCAGGTACACCGGATAGAGGGGTTGAGGAGCGTGTCCAGGAGCACACGGCGATGCTTCACCATCTCGGCACCACCATGGACCGCATCCTTCAGACCATGGATCGCTGGGAGAGACGGAGCGTTCCTCCAGCACCTCCACCAGTTCAACCCGGGTCTCCACTACCCCCCCCCTTCATCCGGTCCCGGTGGGATTCGTCTCGCCCTTCCCCGGGAGTACGAGGGGAGGGCTGCACACTGCCAGGGGTTCCTGCTACAGCTGGAGCTATACCTGGCAACTGTCCACCCGGCTCCTTCGGACCATGAGAAGGTGTCCACCCTCGTCTCATGCCTCTTGGAGAAAGCCTTGGAGTTGGCCAACGCCGTGTGGGGAGAGGGTGATGCGGCGTTGGACAATTTCGAGTTCACTCGCCGCTTTCAGGCAGTCTTCAACCACCCACCCGAGGGTAGAGCAGCGGGTGAACGCCTTTTCCATTTGAGGCAGGGCACGAGGAGCGCTCAGGAGTCGCCATGGACTTTCGGACACTAGCTGCCGGTGCGGGATGGAACAACAGGGCCCTCATTGACCACTATCGTTGCAGTCTGCGCGAGGACGTCCGTCAGGAGTTGGCCTGCAGGGACACCACCCTAAACTTCGACCAGCTGGTGGACCTGTCCATTCGGTTGGATAACCTGCTGGCTACCCGCGGACGTTCAGATGGGGGTCTGTTGGTTCCATTCCCCAGGACCACCGCTCCGATGCCCATGGAGCTGGGAGGTGCTGTGTGCAGGGAGACCGGAGGAGGTTCCAGTTCGTGCACCATCTGTGGCCGCAGAGGTCACACTGCCGGTCGGTGTCGGGTTGGTTCCTCTGGGAGTCGAGGCAGCAGGCAGGGTACTCTCACGTCACCCCAGGTGAGCGGGCACCATGCTCACCCAGAGCCCTCTGTTGCAAACATGTTTTTGCATGTTGTTTTCCTTGAGTTTTCCCTGCATTCCCAGCATAAGGCGCTCGTCGATTCAAGCGCAGCTGGGAATTTTATAGATAGATCATTTGCCCATAGTTTAGGGACCCCCATTGTTCCTGTTAATATGCCCTTCCCTGTTTACGCCCTAGATAGTCGACCAGTAGGGTCAGTGTTAATTAGGGAGGCCACCACTCCCTTGGACATGGTGACGCAGGGGGGTCACATGGAGAGAATCAGCTTCTTTCTCATTGACTCTCCTGCTTTTCCCGTGGTACTAGGCCTACCCTGGTTAGCCTGTCATGAACCCACTGTTTCGTGCCAACGGAGGGCTCTCACAGGGTGGTCGCGAGAATACTCGTAGAGGTGTTTAGGGGTTTCCATTGTGCCACCAAGGTGGAAAGTCCAGACCAGGTTTCCACCATGCGCATTCCCCCCGAAAATGCCAATTTGGCTCTCGCCTTCTGTAAAAAGAAGGCGACTCAATTACCACCCCATCGACAGGGGGATTGTGCAATAAACCTCATGGTAGATGCCGCACTTCCCATTAGTCACGTGTATCCCCTGTCGCAGGCGTTGACGGCGGCTATGGAAACATATGTCTCTGAATCTCTGCGTCAGGGGTACATTTGGTCCTCCACTTCACCCGCCTCCTCAAGCTCCTTTTGTGAAGAAGAAGGAGGGAGGTCTGCGCCCGTGTATTGACTATCGAGGTCTCAACCAGATCACTGTGAGGTACAGTTACCTGCTACCTCTCATAGCCAGTGCGATTGAGTCAATGCACGGTGCGCGCTTCTTCACCAAATTAGATCTCAGGAGCGCTTACAATCTAGTGCGTATCCGGGAGGGAGACGAGTGGAAGATGGCTTTCAGTACCAGGTCAGGGCATTGTGAGTACCTCGTCATGCCGTACGAGTTGATGAATGCTCCATCAATCTTCCAGGCCTTTGTAGACAAGATTTTCAGGGATATGCACGGGCAGGGTGTAGTGGTATACATTGATGACATTCTGATATACTCCGCTACACGCGCTGAGCACGTGTCCCTGGTGCGCAGGGTGCTTGGTCAACTGTTGGAGCATGACCTGTACATCAAGGTGGAGAAATGCCTGTTCTTCCAACAGTCCGTATCCTTCCTAGGGTACCGCATTTCCACATCAGGGGTGGAGATGGAGAGTGACCGCATTTCAGCCGTGCGTAATTGGCCGACTCCCACCACGGTAAAAGAGGTGCAGCGATTTCTAGGGTTTGTCAACTATTACCGGAGGTTTATCCGGGGCTTTGGTCAGGTAGCGGCTCCCATTACCTCACTGCTGAAGGGCGGACTGGTGCAGTTGCGGTGTTTGGCTGAGGCGGACAGGGCTTTTGGTCACCTGAGGGCTCTGTTTACCTTGGCTCCCGTGCTGGCTCATCCGGATCCCTCTTTGGCGTTCATAGTGGAGGTGGACGCGTCCGAGGCTGGGATAGGAGCCGTCCTCTCTCAGCGCTCGGGTACGCCACCAAAGCTCCGCCCCTGTGCCTTCTTCTCGAAGAAACTCAGCACGGCGGAGCGAAACTATGACGTGGGGGACCGGGAGCTGTTGGCTGTCGTCAAGGCTTTGAAGGCGTGGAGACATAGGCTTGAGGGGGCTAAACACCCTTTTCTCATCTGGACTGACCACCGCAATCTGGAGTAGATCCGGGCCGCTAGGAGACTGAACCCTCGCCAGGCAAGGTGGGCCATGTTTTTCACCCGTTTTGTTTTCACCCTGTTTTACAGACCAGGTTCCCAGAACGCTAAGGCAGACGCACTGTCCCGGATGTATGACACAGAGGAGCGGCCCATGGATCCCACCCCCATACTCTCTGCCTCCTGCCTGGTGGCACCGGCAGTGTGGGAGCTGGACGCGGACATTGAGCAGGAGTTACGTGCAGAGCCCACTCCCCTCCAGTGTCCAGCTGGGCATCTGTATGTTCTGTTTGCTGTCCGTGACCGGCTGATCTATTGGACCCACACGTCACCCTCCTCTGGTCATCCAGGCATCGGTCGGACGGTGCGCTGTCTAAGTGGGAAGTACTGGTGGCCCACTTGGTTAAGGACGTGAGGGTTTCTGTGTCCTCCTGTTCGGCGTGCGCCTAGGCATCTGCCCAGAGGTAAGCTTAACCCGTTACCCGTTCCACAACGGCCTTGGTCGCACCTGTCGGTGGATTTTCTTATAGATCTTCCTCCCTAACAGGGTAACACCACAATCCTGGTTGTTGTGGATTGCTTCTCGAAGTCCTGCCGTCTCCTCCCTATGCCCAGTCTCCCTTACGGCCCTACAGACTGCGGAGGCCTTATTCACAGACGTCTTCCGGCACTACGGGGTGCCTGAGGATATAGTGTCTGATTGGGGTCCCCAGTTCACTTCGAGGGTCTGGAAGGCGTTCATGGAACGTCTGGGGGTCTCGATCAGCCTTACCTCGGGTTTTCACCCCGAGAGTAACGGGCAGGTGGAGAGAGTAAACCAGGATGTGTGTAGGTTTCTGAGGTCGTATTGCCAAGACCGGCCGGGGGGGTGGGCGGCGTTCGTGCCCTGGAAAGAGATGGCTCAGAACTCGCTTCGCCACTCCTCCTCTAACCTCTCCCCATTCCAGTGAGTATTGGGGTACCAGCCGGATCTGGCGAGGCTCCTGCGTTGGACGACTGGTTCAGGCGTGCGAAGGAGACATGGGATGTTCACCTCCAGCGGGCCGTGCTGTGCTGTGCCAGAAAATCAGCGCAGACCGTCACCGGTCTGTGTCTGGCTCTCGACCCTCCACCTGCCCCTCCACCTGCCCTGCCGGAAGCTGGGCCCGTGGTTTGTGGGGCCATTTAAAGTCCTGAGGAGTCTGAGCGAGGTCAGTTACGGGTTACAGCTTCCCCCCGATTACCGTATTAACCCCTCGTTCCATGTGTCTCTCTTCATGTCGGTGGTGGCTGGTCTGCTCCAGGAGTCTGAGGTGCGGGAGGTCCCCCCGGCGTATTCAGTCCGCTCCATACTGGATTCGAGGCGTCGGAAGAGCGGCCTTCAGTACCTCATGGAGTGGGAGGAGTATGGTCCGGAGGAGAGATGCTGGGTTCCGGTGGAGGACGTTTTGGACCCGTCTATGCTGCGCGAGTACCACCGTCTTCATCCTGATCGCCCTGTGCCGCGCCCTCCGGGTCGGCCCAAAGGCCAGTGTCGGCGCGCAGCTGGAGCCGCGCGTCAAGGGGGGGGTACTGTCACGACTTCCAGCGAAGTCGGTGCCTCTCCTTGTTCAGGTGGTGTTCGGCGGTCGACGTCACCGGTCTTCTAGCCATCACCGATCCACTTTTCATTTTCCATTTGTTTTGTCTTGTTTCCCCACACACCTGGTTGTCCTTTCCTCATTACTTGTCATGTATTTAACCCTCTGGTTTCCCCCATGTCTGTGTGTGTGATTGTTGATTTGTCAGTGGCACGTTTCCGGCTGGTTTGCGCCAGACTGATAATTTTGTGCTGCCGCACTTTTCCCTGTAGGCATTTGTTTTTGTAACGCTATTTTGCGTTCAGTTTGTACTGTGCCACAGTAAAGTGCTTTCGTTTCACTATCTCTGCTCTCCTGCGCCTGACTCTCACTCACCAGCTACACACATGGATCCTGACAGTCCATTGCTGTTCTGGTTAGTGTTTATTGTCTTATTTCACTGTAGAGCCTCTAGCCCTGCTCAATATACCTTCTCCAAACCTTCAGTTCCACCACCCACACATGCGATGACGTCACCTGGTTTAAATGATGTTTCTAGAGACAATTTCTCTCTCATTATCACTCAATGTCTAGGTTTACATCCACTGTATTCACATCCTACCATACCTTTGTCTGTACATTATGCCTTGAATCTATTTTATCGACCCGGAAACCTGCTCCTTTACTGTCTGTTCAGGACGTCCTAGACGACCAGTCCTTTAGCCTTTAGCCGTACTCTTATCCTACTCCTCCTCTGTTCCTCTGGTGATATAGAGGTTAATCCAGGCCCTGCAGTGCCTAGCTCCACTTCTATTCTCTAATTTGTTGACTTCTGCAACCGTAAAAGCCATGGTTTCATGCATGTTAACATTAGAAGCCTTTTCCCTAATTTATTTTATTCACTGCTTTAGCACACTTTGCCATCCCAGATGAGCTAGCCGTGTCTGAATCCTGGCTAAGGAAGACCACCAAAAACCCTGAAATTTCATTCCCTAACTACAACATTTTTAGACAAGATGGAATGGCCAAAGGGGCCGGTGTTGCAATCTACTGCAGAGATAGCCTGCAGAGTTCTGTCTTCCTATCCAGGTCTGTACCCAAACAATTTGAACTTCTACTTTTAAAAATCCACCTTTCTAGAAACAAGTCTCTCACCGTTGCCACTTGCTATAGACCACCCTCTACCCCCAGCTGTGCTCTGGACACCACATGTGAACTGATTGCCCACCATCTATCTTCAGAGCTCGTGCTGCCAGGTGATCTAAACTGGGACATGCTTAACACCCCGGGATTCCTACAATCTAAGATTGATGCCATAAACCTCACACAAATTATCAATGAACTTACCAGGTCCAACCCCAAAGCCGTAAACACAGGAACCCTTATAGATATCATCCTAACTAACTTGCCCTCCAAATACACCTCTGCTGTTTTCAAACAAGATCTCAGCGATCACTGCCTTATTGCTGGTGAGTCTCTGATCCACCTCTACGCAGATGACACCATTCTGTATACTTCTGGCCCCTCTTTGGACACTGTGTTAACTACCCTCCAGACGAGCTTCAATGCCATTCAACTCTCCTTTGTGGCCTCCAACTGCTCTTAAATGCAAGTAAAACTAAATGCATGCTCTTCAACCGATAGCTGCCCTCACCTGCACGCCCGTCCAGCATCACTTCTCTGGGCGGTTCTGACAACTACAAGTACCTAGGTGTCTGGTTAGACTGTAATCTCTCCTTCCATACTCATATCAAACATCTCCAATCCAACATAAAATCTAGAATTGGCTTCCTATTTCGCAAAAAAAGCATCCTTCACTCATGCTGCCAAACATACCCTCGTTAAACTGACCATCCAACCGATCCTTGACTTCGGAAATGCAATTTTTCAAAATAGCTTCCAATACTCTACTCAACAAATTGGATGCAGTCTATGACAGTGCCATTCGTTTTGTCACCAAAGCCCCATATACTACCCACCACTGCGACCTGTACGCTCTCGTGGGCTGGCCCTCGCTTCATACTCGTCGCCAAACCCACTGGCTCTAGGTCATCTACAAGTCCCTGCTAGGTAAAGCCCCGCCTTATCTCAGCTCGCTGGTCACCATAGCAGCACCCACCCGTAGCACGCAATCCAGCAGTTATATCTCACTGGTCACCCCCAAAGCCAATTCTTCCTTTGGACGCTTTTCCTTCCAGTTCTCTGCTGCCAATGACTGGAACGAACTACAAAAAGCACTGAAACTGGAGACTTATATCTCCCTCACTAGCTTTAAGCACCAACTGTCAGAGCAGCTCACAGATCACTGCACCTGTACATGGCCTATCTGTAAATAGCCCAACCAACTACCTCATCCCCTACTGTATTTTTTTATTTATCTTGCTCTTTTGCACCCCAGTATTTCTACTTTGCACATTCATCTACTGCACATCTACCATTCCAGTGTTTAATTGCTGTATTGTAATTACTTTGCCACCTTGGCCTATTTATTGCCTTACGTTCCTTATCTTACCTCATTTGCACACATTGTATATAGATTTATTTTTCTACTGTATCATTGACTGTATGTTTGTTTACTCCATGTGTAACTCTTGTTGTTGTATGTGTCGAACTGCTTTGCTTCATCATGGCCAGGTCGCAGTTGTAAATGAGAACTTGTTCTCAACTAGCCCACCTGATTAAATAAAGGTGAAATAAAATAAAAATAAAAATGGCTCTTTTAAAATCCTCCTAGAATTGCTGAGGCACACTGATTACATTTTTTAAACGTACCTTTATTTTACTAAGAAAGTCAGTTAAGAACAAATTCTTATTTTCAATGACAGCCTAGGAACAGTGGGCTAACTGCCTGTTCAGGGGCAGAACGACAGATTTGTATCTAGTCAGCTCAGGGATTTGAATTTGCAACCTTTTGGTTACTAGTCCAACACCCTAACCACTATGCTACTCTGCCGCCCCAAATGATGATGATCCCTACGTACCAGCCAATCGGGGCTTGCTATCGAATCATTTAGATTTAACTGATAATATGCATCCAGAGCTGAGCCAGAAGTCAAAGCATTGCCTGGAGCTTCGCTTTAGAAACCAGATTTATTCTGTGTTCACCGAAGGAATTTCTGCTCAGGTGTACACAGATTTGTGACATGAATCCAACACAGCGATTTTACATGCCAGCTAGGCTTCACTGGAGTCTCACAAGAGGGACAAACACTAGTCTAAATATTAATTTGTTCTTTTTTTGTCTTATCATTTCAGCGCCACATGCATTTCTTTTGGCAGGATGTTTGCCCTGCACAAGCACAGACTAAGTGGGAAGGGAGAATCAGAGGAACCCTACCAGATGTTGATGTTGCTCACCCACCAAGCATGAAATATTGTCTGCAGGGAGATGATTTATAATTTTACTCTTACATGGGGGAAAAGGGAGAAGAGAAAATGCTATTTTTCACCCTGGCAGCAGATCGCTGAATGAGCAAATATAGAATACATTTAATTCTCTGACTGCTAAAATAAATAGTAATAGTTATTATGCTGACATATCCTAGCATCCATTTGGTTGGTTTGTTTTGATGTTATCAATACTGATATTGGAGATTCTGTAGATACTAAAGTGTACTAAAGCAAGAATACTGCAGCAGTTCCTTGTATAATTCATTCGATTCCAAGTAATAAAACTGTATCTGATGATAAGTTAGGACAAGTTGCTGAGGATACAAGCTAGTTTTCCAGTATTGTCATAAATTGGAAACAAATAAATTGAATGTTTTCACTTTCACAGAGACTGACTGGAGTCTTATTACATAGAGCTCTATGGTGGATCAGGGACCCTATTTGAGCACTGAGACTGGTGATTCTATACCTCATGCATTTACAGTGGCTTGCGAAAGGTTTCACCCCCATGGCATTTTTACTATTTTGTTACCTTACCTGGAATTAAAATAGATTTTTGGGGGGTTTGTATTATTTGATTTACACAACATGCCTACCACCCCCAAAGTCAATAATTTGTAGAGCCACCTTTTGCAGCAATTACTGCTGCAAGTCTCTTGGGTTATGTCTCTATAAGCTTGGCACATCGAGCCACTGGGATTTTTGCCCATTCTTCAGGTCAAAACTGCTCCAACTCCTTCAAGTTGGATGGGTTCCACTGGTGTACAGCAATCTTTAAGTCATACCACATATGCTCAATTAGATTGAGGTCTGGGCTTTGACTAGGCCATTCCAAGACATTTAAACGTTTCCACTTAAACCACTCGATTGTTGTTTTAGTAGTTTGCTTAGGGTCATTGTCCTGCTGGAAGGTGAACCTCCGTCCCAGTCTCAAATCTCTGGAAGACTGAAACAGGTATCCCTCAAGAATGTCCCTGTATTTAGCGCCATCCATCATTACTTCAATTCTGACCAGTTTTCCAGTCCCTGCCAATGAAAAACATCGGATGGTGTTCTCGGGGTAATAAGAGATGTTGGGTTTGCACCAAACATAATATTTTCCTTGATGGCCAAATTTTTTGTCTCACTTCCATATGTTTGGGGAGTCTCCCACATGCCTTTTGGCAAAACAAATGTGTTTTCTTATTTTTTTCTTTAAGCAATGGCTTTTTTTCTGGCCACTCTTCCGTAAAGCTCAGCTCTTTGGAGTGTATGGCTTAAAGTGGTCCTATGGACAGATACTCCAATCTCCGCTGTGGAGCTTTGCAGCTCCTTCAGGGTTATCTTTGGTCTCTTTGTTGCCTCTCTGATTAATGCCCTCCTTGCTTGGTGGTGCCCCTTGCTTAGGGGTGTTGCAGACTCTAGGGCCTTTGAGAAGAGGTGTATATTTACTGAGATCATGTGACAGATCATGTGACACTTAGATTGCACACAGGTGGACTTTTTTTAAACTAATTATATAACTTGGTTGCACCAGATCTTATTTAGGGGCTTCATAGCAAAGGGGGTGAATACATATGCCCACACCACTTTTCCGTTATTAATTTTTTAGAATTTTTTTCCATTTCACTTAACCAATTTGGACTATTTTGTGTATGTCAATTGCATGAAATCCCAATAAAAATCTATTTAAATTACAGGTTGTAATGCAACAAATGGGAAAAACGCCAAGGGGGATGAATACTTTTGCAAGGCACTGTATCAACACTGTTCTGTACTGCTAGTCCAACCTCTCAGTTTCCTATTCCCCAAACTACTGCTATTTATACCATGGCCTAATTAGACAAGCGGCCACCCACTAGCAATATCCATAACCCAAAATGCTACAGAAATAAACGACCTAAAGAAAAAAAACTCTGAAAATAACATTGTCTGTGATAGAAGTGTGTATGTTTATGCGCAGTACATTGTGTGTGTGTTTGCTTCTGTACATTATGTGTGTGTGTGTGTGTGTGTGTGTGTGTGTGTGTGTGTGTGTGTGTGTGTAAAATACAATTGTATTCCTGTGCTTTCAGAACATCAAAGGATTAAGCTAATTGAAAATTAATATAAAACAACTCAATATTTAATATATTTTGCTTTCAATGTGGTGTCCTGCCTGGGGATATGAGCATTTACGATGGTACAGTGATATTTCTGTCTTGCTTATCCTTCCTTCCTGTTGACAGGCAGTAGTTCAAGCTTTCCATATACTGTATACTTTATAATATATTATGTATGGCTCTGTTAAAATGTGTTAAAACGATTCTATTACCGCGGCAATCAGCCTAGCGGTCAATTAGCCTCGCTTGTTCTAATCCCTGAGCCGACTATGTGAACAATCTGTCGATGTGCCTTTGAGCAAGGCACTTAACCCTGATTGCTCCTGTAAGTCTCTCTGCTTAAGAGTGTCTGCTAAATGACTAAAAGTGTAAACATATATGTCTATTAGGACCATGTGTGTGCAGCTGGCATCAACCAAAGCAGCTAAATGTTGCGACCATGTTTAACTCTGCTATTACACATTATACCTGTGTTACGGCCATGTATAACTCTGCTATAACACATTATACCTCTGTTACGACCATGTTTAACTCTGCTATTACACATTATACCTGTGTTACGACCATGTATAACTCTGCTATTACACATTATACCTGTGTTACGACCATGTATAACTCTGCTATTACACATTATACCTGTGTTACGACCATGTTTAACTCTGCTATTACACATTATACCTCTGTTACGACCATGTATAACTCTGCTATAACACATTATACCTCTGTTACGACCATGTTTAACTCTGCTATTACACATTATACCTGTGTTACGACCATGTATAACTCTGCTATTACACATTATACCTGTGTTACGACCATGTATAACTCTGCTATTACACATTATACCTGTGTTACGACCATGTTTAACTCTGCTATTACACATTATACCTCTGTTACGACCATGTTTTAACCACCAGGCGACAATATCAACACAGCCAGGGCCATAGCAGCCAAATGTGGCATCATCCATCCTGGAGAAGACTTCCTGTGTATCGACGGCAAGGAGTTCAACCGGCGAATAAGGAACGAGAAAGGAGAGGTGTGTATGTGTGTGGTTAGGGGCAGGTGTGCGTGCACCCAACCAGCATAGGGGTCAAGTATGCATTCACTAGTATATTGAGAGCAAATATTGTATACATCCCCAAGGATGAAAACTGTTATCCTTGACTTCTCCACAAGGCCTCAACAACCTATAACCTTGACACCTACTGTACTGGATAAAATACTGTTTTGTATTGTCCAGTCATAGGTATCCATCAATCTTGAGAGGTGTCTCCTGTGCACAGTGCTCTTTCCACCTGAGAACTGCCCTGTGTGACATTTCAACCTCCGTACAACTTTTCTTATCTTCTCAGAGACCAGGAGATTGATTGGAGATGGTGCAAACATTTAATGATATTTAACCTCTAAATCTTGTATGATTTGTTTGCCCTCTGGCATCTCCCATTCATCCGTCCCTCCTTTTTTAAACCTGTGTCAGTCTGGGTTTCTCCTTCTATTTCTATTAAATGAGGCAACCAGAGGACTTGCCAAATCACTAAATTGGTGAGGGTGTCACGACTTCCGCTGAAATTGGTCCCTCTCCAGGTTCGGGCGGCTACAGGCGGTCGACGTCACCGGAGTTCTAGCCATCACCGATCCATTTCTAATGTTATGTTTGTCTTGTCTGATTCACACCTGTTTCCCATTTCACTAATTGCATGTGTCCTATTTAATCCCTTTGTTCCCCCCTGGTTTTTGTCCGTGATTGTTTAATGTAAGTTGTGCTCTGTTGTTCGTGAGCAGGTGTGAATACTACTGGTTTAGTAGTTTGTGTCCGTTAAGTAAGGGAGTTTTGTCTTTACTCTGTTTCCTGCACTTGATTCCAAAGACCTGCATAACAAGAGCATTCACAGAATCAAGGACCATTTAAATGGAATCAGCAGGAGAACACAGCCCTCCTCTTCATGTAGAGGAGTGCATCCAGCAGCACGCGACAATGCTTCAACATCTCGGCACAACCATGGATCGCGTGCTGCTGACCATGGAGCGATGGGAGAGAGGAGGACTTCCAGCACCTCTACCATCACCACCACCTACCCCACTGGTCACCCCTCCTTCATCTGGTCCCAGTGGGATTAGGCTCTTACCGCCCCGAAAATGGCGAGTGAACTCCTCATAGTGGTCAAATGTCGCATCGCCTTCTCCCTATACGGCGTTAGACCACTATGAGGAGTTCACTCGCCATTTTCGGGCGGTTTTCAACCATCCGCCTGAGGGGAGAGCGGCGGGTGAACACCTTTTCCACTTATGACAGGGGACGAGGAGCGCGCAGGATTTCGCCCTGGACTTCCGTAACCTGGCTGCGAGAACAGGATGGAATGATAGGGCCCTGATCGACCATTACCGGTGCAGTCTGGATGAGGGCGTCCGTCTGGAGCTGGCCTGCAGGGACACCACAGTCACGTTGGACCAGCTGGTGCACATGTCAATACGACTGGACAACCTGCTGGCCACCCGCGGAATTCCGGATCGGGGCCCGTCACTTCCATCCTCCAGCATCTCCACTCCGACCGCCAACGGAGCTGGGAGGTGCTGGCTCAGGGGGGACCGGATGAGGGGTCATTTCCGCCTGTGGCCGCAAAGGACACACTACTGGTCGGTGTTGGGGAGGTTCTTCAGGGAGTCGAGGCGGCAGGCAGAGCACTGTTGTGTCACCCCAGGTGAGTAAGCACCAGACTCACCCAGAGCTCCCTGTTGCTCACATGTTTTCTTGCGTGTTCCCCGCATTCCCAGCATAAGGAACTAGTAGATTCAGGTGCAGCTGGGAATTTTATTGACCGTTCTTTTGCCCGTAGGTTAGGGATCCCCATTGTGTCTCTTGATGTGCCCTTCCCTGTGCATGCCCTAGATAGTCGACCTTTAGGGTCAGGGCTGATTAGGGAGGCCACAGCTCCACTAAGTATGGTGACGCAAGGGTATCATGAGGAGTGTATCAGTCTTTTCCTCATTGATTCTCCTGCATTTCCCATGGTGCTGGGCATACACTGGTTGGCCTATCATGACCCCAATATTTTGTGGCAACAGAGGGCTCTTAAGGGGTGTTCACGAGGGTGCTTGGGGAGGTGTGTGGGTGTTTCCATCGGTGCGACGAGTCCAGACCAGGTCTCCACCATGCACATCCCCTCAGAATATGTCGATTTGGCTCTCGCCTTCTGTAAAAAGAGGGCGACTCAATTACCACCCCATCGACGAGGGGATTGTGCAATACATCTCCTGGTAGACGCAGCACTTCCCAGGAGTCACGTGTATCCTCTGTCACAGGAGGAAACGGAGGCTATGGAAACATATGTCTCTGAATCTCTGGGGCAGGGATACATTCGGCCCTCCACTTCACCTGCCTCCTCGAGTTTCTTTTTTGTGAAGAAGAAGAATGGAGGTCTTTGCCCGTGCATTGACTATCGAGGGATCAATCAGATCACTGTGAGGTATAGCTACCCGCTGCCTCTCATAGCCAGTGCGATCGAGTCAATACATGTGGCGCGCTTCTTCACAAAATTGGATCTCAGGAGCGCTTACAATCTGGTGCATATCCGAGAGGGAGACGAGTGGAAGACGGCATTTAGTACCACCTCAGAGCACTATGAGTACCTCGTCATGCTGTACGGGTTGAAAAATGCTCCATCAGTCTTCCAATCTTTTGTAGACGAGATCTTCAGGGACCTGCTCGGGCAGGGTGTAGTGGTGTATATCGACGACATATTGATATTCTCCGCTACACGCACCGAGCATGTGTCCCTGGTGCGCAGGGTGCTTGGTCTACTGTTGGAGCATGACCTATACGTCAAGGCTGAGAAGTGTCTGTTCTTCCAACAGTCCGTCTCTTTCCTAGGATATCGCATTTCCACGTTCGGGGTGGAGATGGAGAGTGACCGCATTTCCGCCGTGTGTAATTGGCCGACTCCAACCACGGTAAAGGAGGTGCAGCGGTTCTTAGGGTTTGCCAACTACTACCGGGGGTTTATCCGGGGCTTCGGTCAGGTAGCGGCTCCCATTACCTCACTGCTGAAGGGGGGACCGGTGCGACTGCAGTGGTCAGCTGAGGCGGACAGGGCTTTTGGTCACCTGAATGCTCTGTTTACCTCGGCCCCCGTGCTGGCTCATCCGGATCCCTCTCTGGCATTTATAGTTGAGGTGGACGCGTCCGAGGCTGGGATAGTAGCTGTGCTGTCTCAGCGCTCCGGTATGCCACCAAAACTCTGCGCGTGTATTTTTTTTAGAAGAAGCTCAGCTCGGCGGAGCGAAACTATGATGTGGGGGACAGGGAGCTGTTGGCTGTCGTGATGGCTCTGAAGGCGTAGAGGCATTGGCTTGAGGGGGCTAAACACCCTTTTCTCATCTGGACTGACCACTGAAATCTGGAGTACGTCCGGGCGGCAAGGAAACAGAACCCTCACCAGGCAAGGTGGGCCATGTTTTTCACCCATTTTGATTTCACTCTATCCTTCTGACCAGGTTCCCAGAACGCGAAAGCAGTTGCACTGTCCCGGTTGTATGACACAGAGGAGCAGTCCATCGATCCCACTCCCATCCTTCCTGCCTCTTGTCTGGTGGCACCGGTGGTATGGGAGCTGGACGCAGATATTGAGCGGGCGATGCGTACAGAGCCCACTCCCACTCAGTGTCCAGCTAGGCGTATGTACGTTCCGTCCGCTGTCCGCGACCGTCTGATCGTTTGGGCTCACACATCACTCTCCTCTGGTCATCCAGGTATCGGCCGGACAGTGCGCTGTCTTAGTGAGAAATACTGGTGGCCCACCTTAGCTAAGGACGTGAGGGTTTATGTTTCCTCCTGCTCGGTGTGCGCTCAGTACAAGGCGCCTAGGCACCTGCCCAGAGGGAAATGACAACCCCTACCCGTTCCACAGCGGCCGTGGTCACACCTGTCGGTGGACTTTGTGACGGATCTGCCACCGTCACAAGGAAAAACGCCGATCCTGGTTGTTGTGGATCGTTTTTCTAAGTCCTGTCGCCTCCTTCCTTTGCCCAGTGTCCCTACGGAGGCTCTGTTCACCCACGTCTTCCGGCACTACGGGGTGCCTAAGGACATAGTGTCTGATCGGGGTCCCCAGGTCACGTCGAGGGTGTGGAAGGCGTTCATGGAGCGTCTGGGGGTCTCGGCCAGCCTTACCTCAGGGTTTCACCCCAAGAGCAACGGGCAGGTGGTAAGAGTCAACCAAGATGTGGGTAGGTTTCTAAGGTCGTATTGCCAGGACCGGCCGGGGGAGTGGGCGGTTTTCTTTCCCTGGGCAGAGATGGCTCAGAAATCACTCCGCCACTCCTCCACTAACCTGTCTCCATTTCAATGTGTGCTAGGTTATCAGCCGGTTCTGGCACCGTGGCATCCGAGCCAGACCGAGGCTCCTGCGGTGGACGAATGGTTTAGGCCCTCGGAGGAGACCTGGGATGCCGCCCATGTGCACCTGCAACGCTGACTCTCGACCCGAAACCTGCCCCTCCGCCTGCCCTGACGGAAGATGGGGCCGCGGTTTGTGGGGCCTTTCAAAGTCCTCAGGAGACTGAACGAGGTTTGTTATAGGTTACAGCTTCCCCCAGACTACCATATTAACCCCTCGTTCCATGTGTCTCTCCTCAGGCCAGTGGTGGCTGGCCCGCTCCTGGGACCTGAGGTTCTGGAGGTTCCTCCGCCCCCGCTGGACATCGAGGGGGCCGCGGCGTATGCGGTTCGAGCCTGGTTCGGGCGGCTACAGGCGGTCGACGTCACCGGAGATCTAGCCGTCACCGATCCATTTCTAACATTCACACCTGGTTCCCATTTCACTAATTGTATGTGTCCTATTTAACGACTTAGGGAGTGGTGGGGTGCTAGCGCTAGCGCCCCACTCCCGACACTACCCGGTGAAATGTAAGGCGTCAAATTCAAAATCCAAAAGTTTAATTATTAAACATTCATCAATATACAAGTGTTGCATAGTCATCAAAAGCTCTGAATCTTGGCAATATCACAGCATTGAATTATTATCACAGCATTGTCAGATTTCAAAAAGGCTTTACGGTGAAAGCAGCACATTTGATTGTTTGAGGGTAGCACCTTCACTATTTTCTCATGACCATGAATTCATTAGCCATCACGGTTCACACAAAACACATTTCACAGCGAAAACAAATCAATTACCTGTTGAACTTCTGCTGATGGCTTCCAAAGTGTCCAACGAAGACAATCCATGTATTTCATCCATAAATCTCTGTTTGGTTCGCGCGTTATAATCAGAAACTACAGCCTTCACTCCTCCATTGAAACGTGACGAGAACTCGTTCAACTTAAACCTATAAACTTGTCCAAGAACAATCAAAAATCATTTTAAATGTATCCTTAGGAACACTTCTACGTATATTTACTATATTAATTCAACCGGAATATAAACTGAGCTATAAGAACGGTAAAAAACACAGGGCGTGCCTTCTCGGGAGCACGCGTTCTCTTCTGTTGACTTCAAAGGGGACACTTGTCACGTCCTGGCCATAGATAGCCCTTTTGGCTGCTCTATGGTGGTTTTGGTCAGGACGTGAGCAGGGGTGTTTTTTGTTCTATGTTTTATTTTCTAGGTTGGTTTGTTGATGGTTCCCAATTAGAGGCAGCTGAGTGTTGTTACCTCTAATTGGGGACCATATATATGTTTGTTCTTTTCCCCACTTGCGGTGTGGGTCATTGTTTGTGTAGGAGTACCTGTGTGTGCGCTACACCGTTGTTACGGTAAGGTTGTTGTTTATTGTTTTGTACGTTCCACACAGTAATTAAAAGATGTGGAACTCAGTCCGTGTTGCACCTTGGTCCAGTTCTTTACACGACGATCGTGACAACACTTCCTGATTTCTCTTCTTCTCTGCTCTAATGGCATCCAAAAAATATCTGAACACTGTCTCGAGACTGTTGACATCTAGAGGAAGAGATCGGTACTGCATTCATATGCCCTTACATAAGGGAGGGGTTCCAAATGAGGCACTCTGTCAAAACCACTTTTCCAGGACAGAAATCCTCGGGGTTTCGCCTGCCATATCCGTTCTGTTTTACTCACAGACAAATGGTTAACACTTTTAGAAAATTCTGAGTGTTTCCTATCCAATGGTACTAAATATGTGCATATCCTATTTTCTGGGCCTGAATGGGAGGCATTTTACTTTGGGCACGCCAGGGTCTCCAAAACGGTCACCTCGTGCGCTTCTGCCTAAGAAGTTAATGCAAGCAATCACAGCAATTAATACTGAGCAACATATAATACCAACAGCCAATGATAAATGCTGTAGCTAGAGTTGCTAAGATACAGATCTTCCTGGAGGCAGTGCTAGATCAAATGATCAGAAGCCATTAGTGCCCTGATTAAATGGCAAGTAAATCAATAATACTTTTGTCTTGTGCTATATTCATTTAAAATGTGTCAATACTGTTATTAATGGTTGAAATGGATATCTACAGTATGTCCATTATTGTGACAAATTTAAATTGATAGATATCATTTTGTAACTTCATGGTCAAACACTAGCTCTCCCGATATGGGCAAAGATTTTTAATTTAATTTAAAGTTTGCGTTGCTTTTGTAAAATTAGACTTGCTTTGAATTTAATAACAATCACGTCAATGACAGCAATGATGCTAGTGATATAACTGTGGTAAAGTCAACTTGAAGTCCGGGGTCTCATGGACAATTACTGTTCAGTGTTACTGAACAGACAGTAGACTGTTTTATGTCCTCTCCAACTGAGTCATGCATACTTGGAGATGACTCATTGACATTCAAGCCAACTGAACACCTATTTGTGATTCTATCACCCCCCTCCACCAGGCACCAGTACATTTGCAGGGACATAACACCCGTGTGCTCCATGAACGCAGCTCTCTCTCATCTTAGATCTTTCTCTACACAATAAACCAATTCAGTTGTTTTAGAATGGCTTTAACCGAGGAACGATCCAAGAATGATCATGTGTGCTTGGGACGGCATAGCGACACACTTGCGGACATGATTTTTGTGGCCTGGCTCAAAGTCATCAAGCTTATGATTTGGCCTCTAACCTTTCAACATAGATTGGTATTATATCTCTCTATAATGGCATGCCCCAGGTTTAGAATAAAAACTTGAGCTGTCATTCGTTTAGATGGGCTGTTACAGTTAAATCACCAATGATCCAAATGTTCATATTTGCATCACACAATAGTTATATGCTGTTGATTACACATGCACATCTTGGTTTCTTGGCTAATTTCACAAATTACATAAGGAGTGTGACAAGCAAAAGAACAGATGGGTCATGCTGTAGAGGTGGGAGTCGGTATGATTAATTCCCCCAATGATCCATACACCAAAACATGGACCAGGAGGTGCGTTAGCTGGCTAACATTAGCTGTTTACGACACTTCATTGGTGCTACATCTAAATAGCAATCCATGTAGGAGTCACGTGAAGTGTAGTTGGCACCACATACAATGGATAAAATAGAATTACCAGGATATTTCATATTATTCAAGCAGTAGAGCTGTCACGTTGGCAAGATAACGCTTTAAGGCATTTTTCTATGATAAATTGCACCATAGCTGTTTCTAGATTCAGCAAAAAACATTCAGTAACTTACACTCAAGTTTGAGGAAAGAACTGAAACAGTATCAGCAAACTGCCATACACGAGCCAGAAGCTGGACTTAGTCCTGTAAAGTTTTAGCAGAAGGGGAATAGGTAAAGGTTGGATCCATCATTCCCCAATAGAGTCACCTATCTGGCGTGCATCCTGGGACACAGTCAGCGGGTGGCAGACATCTGCAGACAAATAGGAAGAGACAGGGGACCCAGCCTGGGGTAAGGGGGCAGATGGTTCGCCTAGGAAGGGGGATCAAATTAAGAAAGGGAGACTGGTGGGTGGAAGAAACTGTCCTAAAACATGGCCAACCTCATGTTTATGCATTTTACCTTGCATAGGGACACGAGCATCAGATAGCTGACACCGAAAGGCATACACGAGACAAAGTTAAGAGAGCTGGTTCATCATTTCAAAGATCAAAAGTGAATTATATACAAAACAGCTTGACTTTTAAAGAAAGAAAACCTTACAAAAAATGAAAACGCCTGTAAAAAGTCTCAGTCCTCTTTGATGGTACGTACCATCACAAAATGGCTGCCGCACAATGTGTGACATCGTCAACCAACATCACACGCACAACTCTTTTTCCCCCAACATAACACTGGATTAAAGTCCACTTTTACATCATTGATCCAACCAAGTTGAGCCACACACCCCCAAAAATCTGCAGTGTTTAACACAGCCGAGGAACACAGAGAATAAATGATCAGAGGCATGGAGCAGGTGCTTGACGAGCTGATCTTACCGTAGCTCTCCAGGTTGCTCTGTAGGCGGAGGCTGGTGATTCATTGGGATTAGACAGTGGCTGGCTCTTTGATTGTCAGATCTGTTCCGTGGATTTCGTATTCCCCCATAGTCAGTTAAACTAGCACCTGCTGTGACCGCTAAACACGTGGGGAAGCCATGCAAACATAAAGAGTTACTGAGCAATTAGGCACACCACTCTTTTACTAAAGGGAGAGAGTGTGTGTGTGTGTGTGTGTGTGTTTGGGGTGGTGAGGGAGCTTAACAACTCAGTACCTTGTACCACTTTACATTAAATGTGTTTGGTGAAACGTTTTGAGCCCTGCACCAAGCCATACTCTGTCTCTTATTTTCTATACTGGAGAACAAATAGGCTTTGAATTTTTCTCTCTCTCTCTCTCTCTCTCTCTCTCTCTCTCTCTCTCTCTCTCTCTCTCTCTCTCTCTCTCTCTCTCTCACACAATAAAATAATAGAAACGACTTATAAAAGTACTGCAAACTACTGAACACAATCCTTCTAACTCCCTACAGGGCAATGTAACTTTATTTATGTTTATGCTCTATATAATTAACTATTGATTCAAGCTTTTGAAGTCCTCATTTTACAGATGAGAAGTACAAGGGGGCACCCAAGCCAACAATCCCCACATTATTTGGGTTTCTCCAATGTCAGACCTGGTTATAGCACCGTTCTCAGGTGCATTTTGCAGAGGTCCAAGGTGCAATTGATTAGTCTGAACCATGAGTAGCTGTTTGGATTTCATTGATTGACCAGAATGCGAGTGAATTGTGAGGCTCCAATTCAAACTCTGTATTTCACATCACCACAGCAGTTTGGCTAGTGATTGGCAGCATGAAGTTTCATGTTGGCATGTAGACAGAGGGACCGAGGAAGATAGGACCCCAACATTAGGAAAGGCACGGACACACCGGTAGCGTTTGTTGTCCAAGAGAATATTGCACCTCTGAACAGAGTGCCAGATGTAATTTGCAAACCGAGCGCAAACCGATTCTACATTTAGAATCGTGCAAAATGGTCAGCAGTCAGACGTCCACCAGTGGGTGGTCCCTAAAACACACAGACTAATGACAGATGAATGGCAGATCAACATTCGGTGCGGTGTGCGAGGTCCATATGAGTATATCATAGAGACAGAATGGCAAATTGAGAGCAAATGGGAATGTAGAGTAGGCTATTATGTGAAAGGAATCAAACTTAGAGACCTGTTTAAGGCAGAATGATTACAGGGGGTAAATGCCTCCAAAAGTTTCCAGTAAAGGAAAGTTGGTGATTCAAAGTAAATTTTATTTGCATTCAAAGAATGCCCATGTTGAACATTTTGTTTGTAGTGATGCACGGTTTTATGGTGAGTTTATTTTCCCATTTAGACTCCAACTTGCTCTACAGGCCCTATCCTTGTGGTACTACAGGGTAGGAGGACTGACTGTGCTTCCGAGCAGGCACATTTAAACCTCCCCATTAGGTAAGTAATCTGCTAAAAATAGGATTTTTAAAATGTGCAGCCCATTTGACCAAAAATAAATACAAATAATAAATAAAAACAGGGAAGGAAATTCCACCGAATTCAACGATTTAACTGCATATACTATTCTGAGAAGAGGATTTAGGCAAAGACCTTCAGCTTGCAATGCATGTACTAATGGTGGTGGTGGACGCTGCTATATTTCACTAATTACAGGCTGTGCTGCTCACCTAATTAGATACACAAAGATTGTTGTCAGGGTTTAACATTATACTTGAATAAGTGAGTACAGTACTTCCTATTTTTCATTACTTTTGTGCCCTTATGTAATAGTCAGGTAATATCATCTCTCTTAAATGTCCTATTGATTTAACCTTGTTGGCCCCTGGTTAATATTGTTCATCTTGGCACTATTTTATTTTTACATATTGGCATGAATTAACATGGAACTAAATACCAGAGCCAGGCATTTAGAAATGCCTAGCTCTGCTGAATACTAACCTTAGACTAACCTTAACCACTCGCTAGCATATCTTAACGTAACCTTACCCAAACCACTAACCTGTTGCAATTCAGACAATGTTAACGTTTCCTGTGAAATCAATTTGTCAAAAAAACACAATGTTCAATTCCTGTCCCACCTGTCAGGACTGATTGAATGTTGAATATCCAAAACTTAAACTGTCAGACAACAGTGCCAACTGTTTGTTCTTGCACTCTTTCTTTATAGTCTTTAGTACCAAGAGACCAAGCTCTAGAGCAGGGGTATTCTACTCTTACCCCACAAGGTCCGGAGCCTGCTGGTCCGGAGCCTGCTGGTAACCCCACGAGGTACGGAGCCTGCTGGTCTGGAGCCTGCTGGTTACCTCACGAGGTACAGAGCCTGCAGGTTACCCCACGAGGTACGGATTCTGCTGGTTACCCCACGAGGTACGGAGCCCGCAGGTTACCCCACAAGGTACGGATTCTGCTGGTTACCCCGTGTGTGTGTGTGTGTGTGTGTGTGTGCATACACTCGCCTCTGTGTCAATGACAACACTGAGAACTTGCCTCTTGAGTAAAATTGTGAAGCAGACCTCTTTGTTAGGTTTTGCCCTACGCTCTCCCAGGTGAGTTGGTGTGTACAGTAAGCCATACAAATGGGCCATGGAGATTTTGTTACTGAATATTTTAATAAATTAACGCTATACGTACATTTACTGCAAATTGAATGTACAATTCTGTACAGTAAGCTTGACTTGAGTCGACGCTGTATTTTCTCATTATAACGCGCCAACCAAACAGAGTTTTATGGATATAATACATTACTTTTTCTAACAAAAGAACCATGGATTGTCTTCGTTGAACACTTGGGAAGCCCTCAGCAGAAGTTCTTCAAAAGTTAATTGATTTGTTTTCGCTGTGAAATGTGTTTTCTGTGAACCGTGAAGGCTTATGAATTTATGGTAATGGAAAAATATGTGGGGTGCTATCCTCAAACAATCAAATGTGGTGCTTTCGCCGTAAAGCCTTTTTGAAATCTGACAATGCTGTGATAATGCCAAGAAGCAGAGCTTTTGATGACTATGCAACACTTGTATATTGATGCATGTTTAATAATTCAACTTTTGGATTTTGAATTTGGCACCTTGCATTTCACCGCTAGCGCCCCACCACTCCCTAAGAAGTTAAACTCCATTATTTGAATGATGTTGTGTCTGCATGTATGTATTACAATTATACACTTCAACAGTGTTTACCACTCCTGCTCCTGGGACATCAATGATTACACATTGTAAGTATGCAAGAGACTAGAAGCAAGATTTAAGTAAAGGGTGCTTTGTATTTCATATATACAGAAATAAAAAACTATACATATCTAACTCCCATCATCTGCATTAATCTGAGGACACAGGATAGTATTTCAATGAGATACTTCATTTCAACCAGCGGAGAATGTGAAACGCTTAATTGAAAGAAGTTCATTATCCAGGTGTTGTAAATATGTAATACATGCCTTATAATTATGATAATTGTAATATTATATTACAAATACAAGTTCAATCTGTACTTCAATGTACATATGGTGTGCATTATAAAACAAGGAATAAAGACGAGGTAGGGTGAGTGGTGTAGAAGACAGAAAGGGAAAGAGGTAAGAACAGAGGCAGACCGCATATGATTATTGAATTACAGTGCTACCCTAATATTCTCTCAGTTCATCACAATTACAGTGTCTCTAGCGGTATCTCCTAACCAGCCTTGGGCCCCCATTTGGTCCGAAGGTTATCTTAACTACTTACGGAGTGGTGGGGCGCCACTCCCGACACTACCTGGTGAAATGCAAGGCGCCAAATTCAAAATCCAAAAGTTAAATTATTAAACTTTCATCAATATACAAGTGTTGCACAGTCATCAAAAGCTCTACTTCTTGGCAATATCACAGCGTTGTCAGATTTCAAAAAGGCTTTACGGCGAAAGCACAACATTTGATTGTTTGAGGGTAGCACCTCCAATATTTTTCTATTAGCATAAATTCATAAACCATCGCGGTTCACACAAAACACATTTCACAGCGAAAACAAATCCCTTACCTTTTGAAGAACTTCTGCTGAGGGCTTCCCAAGTGTCCAACGAAGACATCCAATGTTTCTTTTGTTAGAAAAAGTCATTTATTTTATCCATGAATCTCAGTTTGGAGATAAATACAGCGTCCACTCGCCCATTGAACCGTGAAGAGAACGCCATTCAACCTATACCTATACACTTGTCCAAGAACAATCAAACATCATTGATAATGTATCCTTAGGAACACTTTTATGTATATTTACTATAATATTTCAACCGGATTATAAACTGGACGATAGGAAAGGAAAAATCCACAGCGTGCGTAGCCCCTGAACGCGCATCCTCTTCTGTTTACATCCGATGACCAGTTCAAAATTCTTCTTCTATTACCATCCAGAGCAACTATAACATCACCAAACACTGTCTAGAGACTGTTGACATCCAGTGGAAGCAATAGGTACTGCAATCTTACTCCCAGAAATGGCTGTTTTCAATAGGGAGGGGTTCAAAATGAGGCAATGTGTCAAAAACACTTTTTCCAGGACAGAAATCCCTCGGGTTTTCGCCTGCTATATCCGTTCTGTTATACTCACAGACATTATGTTAACACTTTTAGAAACTTCAGAGTATTTCCTATCCAATAGTACTAATTATGTGCGTATCCTATTTTCTGGGCCTGAATGGGAGGCATTTTACTTTGGGCACGCCAGACTCTCCAAAACCGTCACCTCGGGAGCCGCTCCCTAAGAAGTTAAGAGCGGGAGAGGTGGCGATGACGGGACTGGCTTCCTCTCTCACATCAAAACATACCTGCAGGCGAGAGACAGATGAATAGAGTGAGCGCATGATTAAGCCTTGTTTTTATATTCTAACACAGTCAGTCATCATAATCATCAGGAGGTGAAATGCAAAACTGACCTTGGATCATTAAGTTTTCTATTCAAATCAAATCACCTTTTATTTGCTTCGTAAGCAACAGGTTTAGACTAATAGTGAAATTATTACTTACGAGCTCTTCCCAACAGTAAAATAAATAAATGAAGAGAAATAGTAGATTTAAAAATAATAAATTGCTTACCTTTCGAAGAACTTCTGATGAGGGCTTCCCAAGTGTCCAACGAAGACATCCAATGGTTCTTTTGTTAGAAAAAGTCATTTATTATATTCCCTAAATCTCTGTTTGGTTGGCGCGTTGAACCGTGAAGAGAACACATTCAAATTATACCAATACACTTTCTCCAAACAAATCAAACATCATTGTTAATGTATCCTTAGGTATTCTTTCATGTATATTTACTATAATATTTCAACCGGACGATAACATGAACGATAGGAAAGGAAAATAAATTGGGGAGCGCTCACAATCTCGTGCCCGTGAAACGTTGTTGACAAATGTGGTCCCTTCACTACTTCCTCTTCCTATCTGTTCTGCTTAGTGCTAGAGCCTCCAGACACTGTATAAAGACTGGTGTCATCTAGTGGAAGCCATAGGTATTGCAGTCTCAGTCCTAGATAACATAGAAATCAATAGGCAGCCTGGAGAAAAAAGTCATGTACAAAAA
Organism: Brachymystax lenok tsinlingensis; assembly: GCA_030435695.1. Lineage (NCBI taxonomy): Eukaryota > Metazoa > Chordata > Actinopteri > Salmoniformes > Salmonidae > Brachymystax > Brachymystax lenok. Next base: position 72,589,085 of record CM059814.1, read on the forward strand.
GAACTGCAAATCCGGATGGATTTTCCTCTGGTTTTCGCTTGCTATATCAGTTCTGTTATACTCACATACATTATTTTAACACTTTTAGAAACTTCAGTGTTTCCTATCCAACAGTACAAATTATGTGCATATCCTATTTTCTGGACCTGAGTGTCAGGCATTTTACTTTGGGCACGCCAGACTCTCCAAAACCGTCACCTCTGCTGCCGCTCCCTAAGAAGTTAACTCTGGGACTACTACATCTCTATCTGTATTTCAATGTAAAGCATCTCTTTAATAATACTTTCTGTTGACCTGACCTCTCACCTATGATCATGCTGTGCCCTCTGTGTCAGCCAGTTGTGGGAGGGGTTCACCGACACAGCTGATATAACCTAGAGGATTTAGAGAGAAGGGTGAGAGGGATGAAGTGAAGGAGAGAGACTGTTATTGTGTGTGTGTGTGGTCTCACCTGGTGTCCACACTAAGTGGCCAAAGAGTACTTTATGCTGAAAAACAGACACATGAGGACAAACAATAGAAGATAATGTCATTATTAGACATACATATCACTTGAAGCTTGATGATGACTGGATCATTTGAATCAGCTGTACAGTGCTAAGGCAAAAACAAACATGTGCACAGGTGTTTGGAGCATTCCGATATGCCACAGCTGGTGAGGTGTCAGGTTCGCCTCTGTACTTAAAGGGTGATTATTCCCACTCTCTGTGAAATGCTGCAGATCTGCCCACAGACGAGATAGGAACACATATCCCACACAGAAGAGGTGCATAGAATTTGACAGGTCAAGGTATCCTTCTTCCTCCAAACTGTGCATGTGAGACAGGTTCCATGTACAACAAGACAGGCAGAGAGGAAGAGAGAAAAATAACACATAACAGTTTAATTGCCTCTGGTTATGGACACTTTTGCCAGCAATAAAGCTTCCACGGCCTGTTCCTCGGACAGTGAACATCTGGCAATATCTACATTTTCGACCCCTTGATCAGCTCGCACTCTGAAAGTAAAGACAATAGCTACTTTTTTGTAGATATGAAAACAATAACTGAGATATGCCCGTTCATTCTAAAGCAGCAGATGTCATTTTCAGGACACGTCAATACAGCACAGAAAGCTTAACACCAGACTGGTATTGTGGTTGTTCATTAGGTGATGGGAAATATGCAATATGTATACAAAATAATATACTTACCTGTTGTATCTTGAAAAAAAGAATTTGAATTATTAGTGAAATGTTTAACCTATTAACTTGCTTCATTATTTATGTATTACCAGTTGATGAAGAACAACTCCAATTTCATACATCATTGAAAATGTGTCTAGGAATAAGAAAGAATAAAAAAGATTTGATGGAGACATTTTACATCTTAGTACCTTATCAATTTATGATTTGTATCAATGTGGACGAGAGACAGGGGTGCAGGAACAGAGTATTTTTGCTGAGCAATGCAAGAAGCTGGATTATTCTGGCACTGATACCTGCACCATCTACACATTGTACACAATGGCCCATTGCTCTGAGACTTCGTTGACCATTCTCAAGCCTGCATGGGGCATCCTTGCCTTAATGTCACTGACTTTCTGGTCTAACTCTTCATCTGACATATCAGAATAGCATTCCCTGAGAGACATATTGCGTTCTTTCATCCTTCTGTAAACAAAGCTAACCGTTACACTGTCATGAAATATGATTATACAGTTGAAGTTGGAAGTTTACATACACTTAGGTTGGAATCATTAAAACTCGTTTTTCAACCACTCCACAAATTTCTTGTTGACAACCTATCGTTTTGGCAAGTCTACTTTGTGCAAGTCTACTTTGTGCATGACACAAGTCATTTTTACAACAATTGTTTACAGACAGATTATCTCACTTACAATTCACTGTATAACAATTCCAGTGGGTCAGAAGTTTACATACACTAAGTTGACTGTGCCTTTAAACAGCTTGGAAAATTCCAGAAAATTATGGCATGGCTTTAGAAGCTTAGGATAGGCTAATTGACATCATTTGAGTCAGTCGGAGGTGTACCTGTGGATGTATTTCAAGGCCTACCTTCAAACTCAGTGCCTCTTTGCTTGACATCATGGGAAAATCTAAATAAAAGACCTCAGAAATAAAATTGTAGACCTCCACAAGTCTGGTTCATCTTTGGGAGCAATTTCCAAATGCCTGAAGGTACCACGTTCATCTGTACAAACAATAGTACGCAAGTATAAACACCATGGAACCACGCAGCCGTCATACCGCTCAGGGATAAGCGTTCTGTCTCCTAGAGATGAACTTACTTTGGTATGAAAAGTGCAAATCAATCCCAGAACAACAGCAAAGGACCTTGTGAAGATGCTGGAGGAAACAGGTACAAAAGTATCTATATGCACACGAGTGGATACAAGTCCTATATCGACATAATCGGAAAGCCAGCTCAGCAAGGAAGAAGCAACTGCTCCAAAACCGCCATAAAAAAGCAAGACTACGGTTTGCAACTGCACATGAGGACAAAGATCATACTTTTTGGAGAAATGTCCTCTGGTTGGATGAAACAAAAATAGAACTGTTAGGCCATAATGAACATCGTCATGGTTGGAGGAAAAAGGGGGAGGCTTGCAAGCCGAAAGAAAACCATCCCAACCGTGAAGCTTGGGGGTGGCAGCATCATGTTGTGGGGGTGCTTTGCTGCAGGTGGGACTGGTGCACTTTACAAAATAGATGGCATCATGAGGAAGGAAAATTGTGGATATATTGAAGCAACATCTCAAGACATCAGTCAGGAAGTTAAAGCTTGTTCGCAAATGGGTCTTCCAAATTGACAATGGCCCCGAGCATACTTCCAAAGTTGTGGCAAAATGACTTAAGGTCATTATAAGTTAAGTTATTGGAGCGGCCATTACAAAGCCCTGACTGAAAAAGTGTGTGCGAACAAGGAGGCCTACAAACCTGACTCAGTTACACCAGCTCTGTCAGGAGGAATGGGCCAAAATTCTCCCAACTTATTGTGGGAAGCTTGTGGAAGGCTACCTGAAACGTTTGACCCAAGTTGAACAATTTAAAGGCAATGCTACCAACTGCTAATTGAGTGCCTGTAAACTTCTGACCCACTGGGATGTCACGTCCAGACCTGAGTTGACAGGCTGGCGTGTTTAGTTTTGTTTTTGGTGTAGGGTTTTTTCTGTTCTAGGTTGTTTATTTCTATGTTGGGTTAATGGTTCCCAATTAGAGGCAGCTGAGTGTCGTTACCCCTAATTGGGAACCATATATATGTTTGTAGTTTTCAGAAGGGTTTTGTGGGTTATTGTTTAGTCCATAGCGTAAGTGTTTCGTCTATGTTATGTCCGGATGTTACGATCTTCGTTTGTTTTTGTTATTTTTCCCAGTTATATCTTTAAATAAATATGTATACTGGAAGCATTGCTGCGTCTTGGTCCGTCACTCATGAAGATCGTGACATGGGAATGTGATTAAAGAAATAAAAGCTGAAATAAATCATTCTCTCTACTATTATTCTGCCATTTCACATTCTTAAAATAAAGTGGTGATCCTAACTGACCTAAGACAGGGAATTCTTATTAGGATTAAATGTCAGGAATTGTGAAACACTGAGTTTAAATGTATTACGACTTCAACTGTATATCGACTATGAAACAAATACGACATGGCCTGCTTATGAGTTGCCATGAAATACATTTTGATTAACTAATCTGAAAATGGCGAGAACAGGCGTTCGTAGCTAAATGCTTTTGGTTAGCTTGAGAATAATTATTGCATGATTAATCAATCTACGGTATATATCTATGTAATATAGTACAATGTTATGAACCAACACTGAATCGTAGGAGCTAACTACTAGCTATGTAAAAGTTGGACGGAAGAACGCCCAGTGCTGCTTACCTGAGATGCCATCATCACAGTCCATCTTCTTAGGTGTCCGCTAATGACTTCCTTTGTGTCTGAAAGAAAGTCTGAACAGTATTCGTTGTAGCCAAACTGACACTCACAAAATGGCCAAAATGTTTGGTGGTTGATAGCGAAGTTACATTTTTGTTTTCAAATACATTTTTTGTTCTCTGAATATTTTTGGGGAATAAAATACATAAAGTTTTGCGCTCGAATACAAAATATTTGATTGCGAAACATTTTTTTTACTTTGAAAAAAAAACGTTTTGCTCTCGACAGAAAGACATCCATTTGTTGCAAGTTGGAGAGGGAGGCTAATAGCTGAACAATAGACTATTCAACCTTTACTAAAGAATACTCTAATAGCCGAGCTAGGTGTGAAAAAAAACCTGTCCTATCCAAGACCAGATTTGCCTTAACGACCAAGGGGGAGTTAGAGCACTGATTATGCTTTTGGGTCCCAATGCACTACTGTCAATGAATGGGCAATATAAACCAAATAATAAACAAAAAATTGTGCACGACTTCAAATGAAACAAGCAGGGAGCAGGTTTCAAACTCTCAACCTTCTTGCCCGGAAGTCCAGCACGCTGTGCACTAAATGCATGCTCAAGCCATAGAGTCGATAGAGGGTGTCCTCGCGGTAGGTTGCTACTCAATGTAATGAAGTAATTACTTTTCAAAAGAGTTACCTTACACGTTATGTTGGCTGACAATTTGTTAGCTACGCTGTCCTTACGTACAACATAGCATATCATTACAGCAGTATGCACCGGTATGTTAGATATCTACCTAACGTTAGTAGTTATACATCAAACTTGTCAGTATATTAACTATAGGCTATCTAACTACCCAACGTTTATTGACTTTATTATTCCCGTCATTCTTAGCTTAGCTAAATGGTATATTCGGTGTGCGTTCTCAATGGACATTCGGGTGCTTTCGGGAAATTCACTCAGGCTATCTACTCCGATTTCAAAGCACTCTTTGTCTAAGTGTACCAGAGTGCAGAACAATGAATTTACGAGCGCTTAACACCCGTTGAATATGGCCGGTGTCAGTAAACGTCGGCCAAAAAAGCATAATTAAATTGTTTTCTGCAGCACAGTTACAGTCACCAACACTCTGGTTAACACGAAAACTGCCTAACCAGCTCTGCTAGGGCGAGTAAAATGGTCAAAGTGGTCTTATTTGTGTCTGGAAGTAGTTAGCAAGCTAGCCAACGTTAGCTTGTGTGCTTGACTGCCTTGGCCCGAACGTCCAGTGTGTGCTCCGAGAGCGAAACGGTCTGAATTTACCCAGAGGGTTTTGTGTTTTTCATGGAATAGAAACACCATAATATTAATCAAATTAATTAAGCAAGTACCAGTCAAAAGTTTGGACACACCTACTCATTCCAGGATGTTTCTATATATTTACTATTTTCTACATTGTAGAATAATAGTGAAGACATCACAACTATTGAATAACATATGTAATCAGTTAAGAACTCATTCTTATTTACAAGGACAGCCTACTCCTTCCTCCACATTGGGGGATTGAACCACGGTCTCCCGCGTGTCTGCAATATGGAAGACTGCTTCTCAAAGATGCCCTCTGGTGGTCAAACTAGAAATAACTTGCAGTAACATAAAAAATGGCTGATAATTAAATGATGTGCCATAGAATGCTGAGGCAGCACGCAAGGTGTGCCGCAGCATGATACAACTTTTAAAGGAGTTCAATCCCAGGCTGTATCACAACCGTCCGTGATCGGGAATCCCATAGGGTGGTGCACAATTGGCCCAGTGTCATACAGTGCCTTGCAAAAGTGTTTAACCCCCTTGGCGTTTTTTCTATTTTGTTGCATTACAACCTGTAATTTAAATAGATTTTTATTGAAATTTTATGTAATGAACATACACAAATTAGTGCAAATTGGTGAAGTGAAATGAAAAAAATTGAAACATAAATGACGGAAAAGTGGTGCCTGCATATGTATTCACCCCCTTTGTATGAAGCCCCTAAAGAAAATCTGGTGCAACCAATTACCTTCAGATGTCACATAATAAATTATTTTCCAAGTGCACGGGTCTAGTTTCCTGAATTTCTACCTGTCTGACGTGCCCAAAGTAAACTGCCTGTTGCTCAGGCCCAGAAGCTAGCTATGCATATAATTGGTAGTATTGGATAGAAAACACTCTGTAGTTTCTAAAACTGTTAGAATAATGTCTGAGTATAACACAATTGATATAGCAGGCAAAAATCTGAATAAAATCCAACCGAATAATTTTTTGAGCTCCCAGGCTGTTCCAATGCAAACTTATTGAAAAATTGAACTTCTGCCTCCCAAATTGCAGTACCTATGGCTTCCACTAGATGTCAACAGTCTTTATACACGGTTTCAGGCTTGTGTTTTGAAAAATGAACAAGTAGTTTTTCTGAAGACAGCTCCATCAGAATAGTAGTGTTTTGGCGCAAGTGAATGAGGGCGCGCTCTTTGTTCTTTTCCATTCCTATTGAACATGCTAGTCTCCAAATTAAATATAACCGTTTATTTATATATTAGAGTACCTGAGGATTAATTAGAAACGTCGTTTGACTTGTTTTGACAAACTTTACCGGTAACTTTTTGTATTCCTTTGTCTGCATGTTGAACGAGTGGATTACTGAAATCAATAGCGCCTACAGACTTTTTGGGATATAAAGAAGGACTTTATCGAACAAAACAACCAATCATCAATCAAGGGACCCTTAGGATTGCAAACAGAGGAAGATCTTCAAAGGTTAGTGATTAATTGTATCGCTATTTGTGATTTTGTGACGCCTGTGCTGGTTTGAAAAATATGATGATGTGAGGCGCTGTCCTCAGACAATCGAATGCTATGCTTTCGCCGTAAAGCCTATTGTAAATCGGACAATGCAGTTCAATTACCAAGATTCTAAGCTTTTGAATAATGTAAGCCATTGGTATTACCATGAATGTTTAATATTATGATTTTTTTTTTGGCGCTCTGCAATTTCACCGGATGCTGTCGAATTAGATCCCGCTAGCGGGACCCGTGCGCTAAGAGGTTAAATAATGTCCACCTGTGTGCAATATAAGTGTCACATGATCTGTCACATGATCTCAGTATATATATACACCTGTTCTGAAAGGCCCCAGAGTCTGCAACACCACTAAGCAAGGGGCACCACCAAGCAAGCGACACCATGAAGACCAAGGAGCTCTCCAAACAGGTCAGGGACAAAGTTGTAGAGAAGTACAGATCAGGGTTGTGTTATGAAAAAATATCAGAAACTTTGAACATCCCACGGAGCACCATTAAATCCATTATTCAAAAATGAAAAGAATATGGCACCACAGCAAACCTGCAAAACTCATGGACCAGGCAAGGAGGGCATTAATCAGTGAGGCAACAAAGATAACCCTGAAGGAGCTGCAAAGCACTACAGTGGAGATTGGAGTATCTGTCCATAGGACCACTTTAAGCCATACACTCCACGGAGCTGAGCTTTACGGAAGAGCGTCCAGAAAAAAGCCATTGCTTGAAGAAAAAAATAAGCAAACAGAGATTTGAGAGATTTGAGACTGGGACGGAGGTTCACATTCCAGCAGGACAATGACCCTAAGCATACTGCTAAAGCAACACTTGAGTGGTTTAAGGGGAAACATTTAAATGTCTTGGAGTGGCCTAGTTAAAGCCCAGACCTCAATCCAATTGAGCATCTGTGGTATGACTTAAAGATTGCTGTACACCAGCGGAACCCATCCAACTTGAAGGAGCTGGAGCAGTTTTGCTTTGAAGAATGGGCAAAAATCCCAGTGGCTAGATGTGCCAAGCTTATAGAGACATACCCCAAGAGACTTGCAGCTGTAATTGCTGCAAAAGGTGTCTCTACAAAGTATTTACTTTGGGGGGTGAATAGTTATGCACACTCAAGTTTTCAGTTTTTTTGTCTTATTTCTATCTTTTTCACAATAAACAATATTTTTTATCTTCAAAGTGGTAGGCATGTTGTGTAACTCAAATGATACAAACCCCCCAAAATCTATTTTAATTCGAGGTTGTAAGGCAACAAAATAGGAAAAATGCCAAGGGGGGTGAATATTTTCGCAAGACACTGTATGGGTTGGGGAGGGATTGGCTGGGGTAGGCTGTCATTGTAAATAAGAATTTGTTGTTAACTGACTTACCTAGTTAAATAAAGGTTAAATTAAACAAAGTTAGAAAGAGGTCATGATGGTTTCTGGCTGTCAATCATTCTGCTCATCGTAGATACAGGATGATTAATGACTTCCTGTCCCACTTGCCAGGACCGATTGAATGTTGAATATCCTAAACTTAAACAGTCAGACAACAGTGACAACTGTTTGTTATTTTAAGTTTTTAGTAACAAGAGACCAAGCTCTTGAGGTCAGGAGCCTGCTGTTTTTCTGTTCTACCTGTTAATTAATTGCACCTACCTTGTGTCCCAGGTCTAAATCAGTCCCTGATTAGAGGGGTACATTGAAAAAAAGCAGTAGAACTGGCTTTGAGGTCCAAAGTTTAGTTTGAGGGCTTTAGACCAAGCTTTCCCCAGTTGTGAGACGGTTGAGCTTTCTAAGTGATGTGTTGTGGAAGTGTTGGACTGCTGTGATGTCAGGAGGCTGTAGGTGGGGACTGTCATCCACATGTAATGCTTAACACAACACTACTCTCAGTAGACCTGATGCCTAGCACTCACTAAGGTACCGGAGGGCTTGGATACTAACGGCCTGGATATCATAGTGTCACATCTATGAGATTTTAAGAGAGATTTTAAGAAATAGGTTGGGTTTGGGTGGGGGTTGGGTGGGAAGGGTGTGTCTGTGTGTATACATTGATAATCCTCTGTGTCAATGGCAACACTGAGTACTTGCCTAGGCTCTTGAGTAAAATTGTGAAGCAGCCCTTTTTGTTATGTTATGCCCTACGCTCTCCCAGGTGAGCTGGTGTGTACAGTAAGCCATGCAAATGGGCAATGGAAATTTTGTTATTGAATATTTTTATAATTTAACACTATACATATGCTAGAATTGTTCATTTTTTATCTATGAGGTTATTTCCCATGGGAGGAATTGAGAATCATGCTAAAACTTACAGTCCTATCAATTAAAAATAAAACAAATTAATGGACAAAGTAGCTCTCCCAATAATCAGACTGCAAGGATTTAATTTACCGGATCAAGTTAGAAAGGAGTCATGGTGGGCAATGGTTTATGGCTGTCAATCATTCTGCTCATCGTAGATAAAGGATGATTAATCTGGGTTTGTACATCTCTCCGTGAACATCAAACCCAGTCGCCCCAAAAGGAGGCATCAAATACTAAATGGTAATACTAAAGCTTCAATTAAGCAAACATTCAACTAATACCACTAGGGTAAATATTTCATTATATTCTGTTTAATCAAATAGTTATTAGTATCTATTGATGTGTGGTCGAAAAAGAAATGGGAAAAAAAAATAGTAACAAAGACAACCCTGTTTACCATTTACCGACTCTTAATCTTTAGTTCATTATGAGCTGTTGGACAGAGCTTAATAATGGTATGCAACCCTCCTACCTAGTGGGTATTAGAATTCACTCTAAAATCAATTACAGGCGTAGACTGAAGCATCTAGCAAATAGCCAGTTTAGCCAATGCTGATGTGTGGCAAATTAAGCCCATCATTACATTGTTACTACAAGTGCAATATCCATGATATAGTTAAAACAGATTACAGCTTCAGTTGATTACACCTATACCTGCACATAGCAAGACTATAGTAATCAAGCATGCATCAGTTTATCAGATGTGGATGTGGTTATTAAAATGATCTTGATTCAAGTAGCTGGAATTTATGAACAATGTTTTTGGTCGACGGGAAAAGTATTATTCAATTATGTCATTTATCATCATAAAAGTCTATTACATCAGATTATACAGTATGCAGATGAATTGGCTAAAATGGGGACGGGGGCACACCCATTCTCTCCAATTAACATCCATCATCATCCAAACCCATCTGTGCATCTAGAGATCAAACATCAACCTAAACGCAAATCTAATTAACTCAGACGCACACAAATGCATATTTTGTAATCCTTTTGTTTCATTGCTGTTGCACATTAATAACTACATCCCACCCTGGTGTCTAGTGAAGAAAAGACAGCATACAAACAGTCACCTGGATATTTAGCATAGAAAGTTCAGAGTCTGTGAGAAGAGAGACATCAACAGACATCTTTGAATTCAGCCCATTAAGAAAATGAATCATCTCGCTGCCATAGCTGAGAACACACTATTAAATGTGGAATTCCCACTGTTCCAGTCAGCAGGTTATTGCCACCTCCTGCGTTTAATACAATTTATGAGATGTTTGATTTGCATTTTCATCAAAATATTTCGGTATAATTAATGAAGACCTCTGTTTTAGTAGGAAGCTGCTAATTCTAAGTCTAACTTGCTCTCGACCTTATGATAATACATTCAGAAAGTAGTAAACAAACTGCTCCAGTGAGGCTTCTGTCATGTCTGTAACTTTCGTTTACAGACAAGATGACTGTCAGTATGTATAGACTGAGTAGTGCTCAAAGTATGAATTATAGCAAATCACCAGTTTTTACAACTGCAACAGTAATGATCATTATTCCTATAGCACACACTAAAATGGCTGAAGCAAGCATTGCTTCATCATTGAGATACTGGATGGTGACAATAACTAATCATGGACAAGCTATTGCATGAATGGTCTGGCGACATAGTCAGTCTGTCACTGGCAGAGGGGAGGGCACTGTTTTTCTTAGCTCTACTTGAGCATCAGTGTTCTAAGAAAAACACCTATTTATTGCAAACTAATCAACACTATGTCACAGATCAAAAGAGGCCAGGGATTAATGAATTCTACTGCACAAATTAGGTCAGCCGTTATGGACATTTCAAGACATAGTTTCAAAACACTTTATGTATAATATAAAGTACACAGATTCACAAGGTTCAGGAAGCTTCAAATACCGATTTGAATGGATCAAAGATACACACATCTCTGGGAACGAAGCCCTCGTCTAGTAGAAGCCTGTTAACAGCTGAGACCCTTTGGCAGGAATGAAGATGCTGCTTCTTCTTCTTCTGCCAATGAGGATAACTTCAGAGCTGGGATACAAGTAAGCACAGGGCTCAACATTAATGCTTGTCCGCTTTCCAGGGGCAAGTAAAATAAATAGTAGGACAAGAAGAATATAGGTTTAAGTTGTTTAAATGGACAAGTAAAAAAATACTCTTAGAAGAGCCTAATTGACAAGTAACTCCTATGCTCTCAAGATCTCCCCTGAACACTGAATATTTTAACCTTACAAATAAATAAACATCTTAGTTAGCCACCTTGTCCACCTTAGCAATTTGATCCATGGTTCATTGAATGAGGGAATTATTTATGTAAAAAAAATCGATCCTACTTGGACAAAAAAGTCAAAAGTTAATGTCAAGCCCTGAAGCAGAAGCAACTTCACTTGCATATTGCTTTAGAGTGTTAAATGTATTTTTATAAAAAAACATGTAAGCAATTACTTTTACATCTGTGAACTGCAAGATATTAAGGATTCAAAAGTAAGTGGTGTATAGACACACACAAGTTACCCAGTTGGTATTTCGTGAAAAGAGCCTCATCCAAATTGGCACTTGTTTGTCTGTAGTGGCACTCAAACAAAAGCAACATGGACAGATGGGTAAAATCCTTACCTCTGGAGCATTTAGTCAAATGGATACCATGTCTGACTGGCCGTGGAAACTCTGCAACATTTGTGGTCGCAGAGAGTTTGTGACATCTGGGTTGTTTTGGACATATGCCCCAGAAATAAAAACATTATTAAACCAAATCAAATGAGATTAGGAGATAACCACGCAGAGAGAGATAATGTTTTCGTCTGAGAAAGGTTCTCTGATTGGGAATTCAAAAAGCCCTCATAGGGTCGTAACACATTGTCAGAGTGCAGCGATTACGAGCAGAGTGATATGTAGACCAACACATTGTCTATGCCTATCCGTGTGATTATACCACTGGCAGAACAACGGCGTGTGAAGATAGTAGCAAATTATGTGGGAAACTGTTCGAGGCACAGCGCTACACCAGAATATTAGTTTAAACAAATGTGCATACCCTGAACACCCACTCACAGAGAGGCAGTGACAATTAATGCAGGAAATAAAATACTTTATTCTTGGGAAGATATTCTCTCATCATCCAAGATAGATAGAGCCTACATTTGCTTGTTACTGTTGAGTCCTTTAGCAGACGCTCTTATCCAGAGTGACTTACAATTAGTACATTCATCTTAAGATAGCTAGGTGGGACAACAACTTCAGTCATAGTAAGTACATTTTTCATCAATAAAGTAGCTATCAGCAAAGTCAGAGCTTGTATCCTAGAATCCTTTATACTTTTGTGATTCCCCCCAAAAATCTTGAGGGGGTGACGTACACAATTACACTTTTTGAACTGTGACAAGTCAACACAAGGAAAGATTTTGGAAATGTGCGAATCACAGTTCTGCATTGTTGGCAAGTTTATAATCAACTGTGGAAGAATTAGACAGAAACATATAAACACTGTCCTCTCTGCCAATATGATGAGAAAAAGACAGAATACTTCTCCAATTTATTTATGCTGAAGAAAAAGTCAGTATTATGGAAATGTTAAATCTATTGCCTGAATCTCCCTTAGTAGCCAAAAGCTACAGTGGCTGCTGAGCTGGAAGAGATGTGTCTCTCATGGGAAAGGGCACAATCTGTGGCCTTAGACAGACTCATGGCAAAGAATTGCTGTGGTTTTATGGGACAGAAGACAAAAATAGAAAGAATTCCACCGTTTTTTCCACCAAAGATGTATCTCTTTTGACACATTGAATCATTCAGATTTAGGGTTGTTTGACATGAAATGGGGCCAACAGTTGTCGTTTTTCTTCTAAATTTGTCAGAATTTGAGACCCTTTGAGAATTTGGAGCTATCTGTCTTTATCTGCTTAAAGCTGGAATCATTAATGGTGAAACTGCTACTTCCGTTTGCGATATTACAACAACAAAGAAGTCACTGCAAACAATAAACACGTGCGATAGAACAGCAGCATACTGTAGCAGCATACTGTATGTAGTGCAATTTATTTTACCTTGATGTGTGAGGTACCCACCTTTACCCACCTCTGATTCATCAACTTAACCAAAACAATAAACAAGGCCGTGGGGCGGACAGTGGCACTGTTTGTTTCCCTTACAGCGGATTCTATCTTTAACCCTTGTGTAGTCTTAACATTCAGTACACTCCATTTGTCCTAAGGGTCGAAAAAGACCCGCCTTCACCAAACCCCTAAAATAAAGCAACTTTATTGAATTTTAAACCCCAAATCTGTTTTGCATGAAGCAACAACCTGACTATCAGAAGGTTGGTGTAGTAGTGTAAAGGAGTCAGGCGCAGGACAGCAGAGACTATCAGAAGGTTGGTGTAGTAGTGCAATGGAGCCAGGCGCAGGACAGCAGAGACGAGCAACACAATGTAGTTTACTCAAAATATATCAATCAAACGGTCGCGGACAGCAGACGGAACGTACAGGCACCCAGCTGGACACTGGGGGGGGGAGTGGGCTCTGTACGTAACGCCCGCTCGATGTCTGCGTCCAGCTCCCACATTACCGATACCACCAAGTAATAGACCGGGAATATGGGAGTGGGATCCATGGACCGCTCCTCTGTGTCATACATCCGGGACAGTGCATCTGCCTTCGTATTCTGGGAACCTGGTCTGTAGGACATGGTGAAATCAAAACGGGTAAAGAATATGGCCCACCTTGCCTGGCGAGGGTTCAGTCTCCTCGCCGCCCGGATGAACTCAATGTCTCCAATGTCTCCACTCCTTCAACAGCCAACAGCTTCCGGTCCCCCACATCATAGTTTCGCTCCGCCGGGCTGAGCTTCTTCGAAAAGAAGGCACAGGGGTGGAGCTTTGGTGGCGTACCCGAGCGCTGAGAGAGGACGGATCCTATCCCAGCCTCGGACGCGTCCACCTCCACTATGAACGCCAAAGAGGGATCCGGATGAGCCAGCACGGGAGCCGAGGTAAACAAAACCTTCAAGTGACCAAAAGCCCTGTCCGCTTCAGCCGACCACTGCAAACGCACCGGTCCCCCCTTCAGCAGTGAGGTAATGGGAGCCGCTATCTGACCAAAGCCCCGGATAAACCTCCGGTAATAGTTAACAAACCCTAGAAATCGCTGCACCTCCTTTACCGTGGTGGGAGTCGGCCAATTACGCACGGCTGAAATGCGGTCACTCTCCATCTCCAACCCTGAAGTGGAAACGCGGTACCCTAGGAAGGAGACGGACTGTTGAAAGTACATACATTTCTCAGCCTTGACATGCATGCTCCAACAGTCGACCAAGCACCCTGCGTACCAGAGACACATGCTCGGCGCGTGTAGCGGAGTATATCAGAATGTCATCAATATACACCACTACACCCTGTCCATGCAGGTCCCTGAAAATCTCGTCTACAAAGGCCTGGAAAACTGATTCATCAACCCATACGGTATGACGAGGTACTCATAGTGCCCTGAGGTGGTACTAAATGCTGTCTTCCACTCGTCTCCCTCCCGGATACGCACCAGGTTGTAAGCGCTCCTGAGATCCAATTTTGTGAAAAAGAGCACCCCATGCATTGACTCAATCGCACTGGCTATGAGAGGTAGTGGGTAACTGTACCTCACAGTGATCTGGTTGATTCCTCGATTGTCAATACACGGGCGCAGACCTCCATCCTTCTTCTTCACAAAAAAAAAGCTTGAGGAGGAACTTGAAGTGGAGGTCCCGAATGTACCGGGGACATATGTTTCCATCATCTCCTCTTGCGACAGGGGATACACGTGACTCCTGGGAAGTGCTGCGTCTACCAGGATATTTATTGCACAATCCCCCCATCGATGGGGTGGTAATTGGGATATTCAGAGGGGATGCGCACGGTGGAGACCTGGTCTGGACTTTCCACCGTATTAGCACCGACAGAAACCCCTAAACACCTCTCCGAGCACTTTCGTGACCACCCCTTGAGAGCCCCGCTGTTGCCACGAAATAGTGGGGTCATGACAGGCTAACCAGGGTAGGCCCAGCACCACGGGAAACGCAGGAAAATCAATAAGAAAGAGACTAATTCTCTCCCTGTGACCCTCCTGCGTCACAATGCCCAGTGGAGCGGTGACCTCCCTAATTAGTCCTGACCCTAATGGTCGACTATCTAGGGCGTGAACTGGGAAGGGCATATCCACTGGAACAATAGGGATCCCTAAACTATGGGCAAATGAACGGTCAATAAAATTCCCAGCTGCGCCTGAATCTACGAGCGCCTTATGCTGGGAATGTGGGGAAAACTCAGGAAAGTTTATATACAAAAATATGGGAGCCACAGGGGGCTCTGGGTGAGCCTAGTTCCGACTCACCTGGGGTGACACGAGAGTCCCCTGCCTGCTGCCTCGACTCCCAGAGGAACCTCCCCAGCGCCGACCGGCAGTGTGACCTCTGCGGCCACAGATGGTGCATGGACCGGTCCCTCCTCAGGTCGCCCTAAGTGCAGCACCTCCCAGCTCCATGGGCGTCGGAGTGGTGGTGCTGGGGGATGGAACCGACAGGCCCCGATCTGGACGTCCGCGGGTAGCCAGCAGGTTATCCAGCCGGATGGACAGGTCCACCAGCTGGTCATAGGTAAGAGTAGTGTCCCTGCAGGCCAACTCCCCACGGACGTCCTCTCGTAAACTACACCGGTAGTGATCGATTAGTGTCCTGTCGTTCCATCCCGTGCCGGCGGCCAGGGTCCTGAAGTCCAAGGCGATCTCAGGGGCAGGACAGTCAGGGGCGGGACAGCAGAGATGAGTAACACAACGTAGTTTACTCAAAATATACAACGTCGAAACAAATACCAAGCCCACCAAATGGACTGACATATCTAATAACAATTATGCACACAAACATGGGGAAAACAATGAACATGTAATTGGGGAATTGAAACCAGGTGTGTATAAAACAAAGACAAAACAAATGGAACATGAAAAATGGATCGGCGATGGCTAGTAAGCCGGTGACGTCGACCGACGCCTGAACAAGGAGAGGGACCCGACTTCGGCTGGAAGTCGTGACACTGTCATTCATCACAAACTTTGTGAATATTTGGGTTTTCCCTCTTCACAATGCAGAAAGACATTTAATCAGTGGACACCACTCATTTTTATTGCAACACACCTGCCACAATTGTTTTCATTACTAATGTAGAGGTTTATTATTATTACTATTATTATTATTATTGCTAAAGGTACTGCATAGATGTAAACATACATTGTTTAGCAAGAGGTAGCAATTGTATAGCCTAAGAAAGTAGCAGAAATGTGCAGAAAGTAGTTTTGAATGCATTTTATTGAAGGGAAACAATAACAGTCTTGAATTCTTTTGGCAACATAGTGATATATTCTTATACACTGTACAATGAGGAATTCAACTACAGAATACTAGTCTTATCCCATTTTTTTAACCATTGCCCCCACCCACAAGTTGTATAAACAACAATAAATAAGAATAAAATAAGATAATAGATACAAAACAAAAAACGTGAAGAACATAAATCAATCAACTCTAATGTAAGACAGTACGCAAGTGCATGGACTTTGCAAATGTATTTCTCACATGTTCAGCACATAGTTTTTGTTTTACAGTCCTTCTTTGGGGGGAAGAATTGGCATCTCCTCCTTGCCTGCCCCAGCTGCAGCCTCAGGTGGATCAAACTGCACCGTGAGAGCAGATGCCACTTTGATTGGGTAGATTGTATTGTAGTAAACATTAGCTGGGCAATTATGATGAATGCTGTTCACTGTGGGCTTCCACAGCAGTCTGAGTATTTTCATTTGCATCACTTTCCTGACACACAATGGTGATGGTGACTCAATCATACAGTACAGCATGGCTCTTTTTAGGAAAATGACTCATGTACACAGTTCATTGAGCTGATAATGCGTATTTGTCCCCAAACTGCACATGATTCAGATATTATAGCTGAGTTAGAAACAAGTTTCTCCAAAGTCAGACAATCAATATATAACTATTCACAACGATAACAATATCAAGTTTATGATCTTAATACAGATGAGTTATTAATATTCCGCTGTGCTTCGTTGGTATGTATATTTCTCATATTAAAAGACTATCTCAGCAGCAGCATACCAACCTGCATCCCACTGCTAGCTTGCTTCTGAAGCTAAGCAGGGTTGGTCCTGGTCAGTCCCTGGATGGGAGACCAGATGCTGCTGGAAGTGGTGTTGGAGGGCCAGTAGCAGGCACTCTTTCCTCAGGTCTAAAAAAAAAATATCCCAATACCCCAGGCCAGTGATTGGGGACATTGCTCTGTGTAGGGTGCTGTCTTTCGGATGGGATGTTAAATGGGTGTCTGACTCACTGAGTTCGTTAAAGATCCCCTGGCACTCATTGTAAGAGTAGGGGTGTCAACCTTGGTGTCCTGGCTAAATTCCCAAGCTGTCCCTCATACCATCATGGTCACCTAATCATCCCCAGCTTACAATTGGCTCATTCATCCTGTAACTATTCCCCAGGTTGTTGCTGTAAATGAGAATGTGTTCTCAGTCAACTTACCTGGTTAAATAAAAATTGCAATTCAATATGGGTTTTTTCTTAAAAGACCAGTGCAGTCGAAATTCTGTTTTTTACTTTGTTTAATTTCATAAGGTACAACAGCTGATGAAACTAACACTGTAAAAGTGTGAACAAATTTGATCAGTGTTTTATCCTGATAGTTACTGGTTGAAAATACAATCTACAAGGGATCAGCAGCTTTGCAATGTGGGAGTTGGTTAATAGACCAATAACAAAAAGGGTTCCAAACCTCTGCCAATAACAGCTCGGTTTCAGTTTTCCCCTCCCAATTCAGACCGTTCCCAGACAATCCTTGCAAAATTCTTGCTTGAGAAATAGATTTTTTGCTGAACAGCTATTTTTGCCCATTTTAATGGTAAGGTACTTCATTGTTACTCAGAAATTATTTTATATTGATATACACACGGCTGCTTTGGGCCTTTAATCTTTTAATAAAATTTTGCCAGGTCCTGGTGGGTTGGCCAGGTGTTAAAACAGCAGAATTGAAACACAGCTAAAATGAGATACAAACTGCAATTGGATATAGTCCAACCCCCCCCCAAAAAAAATAAACATATCCCACAGACTTGCTAATTTTGTCACGGTGTTCTAAAGAACGGGACCAAGGCGCAACGTGCATGGTGTTCCACATATTTTGGATCAATGTGAAACGAACAAAAATAACAAAATGAAGACCGGACAACTAGGTGTGCTCACAGGCATTAACCAAAAACAATAACCCACAAAGGCAGGTGGGGAAGGGAACAGACTAAATAGGATTCCCAATTAGAGGCAACGACTGCCTCTAATTGGGAACCAAACACAAAAACCAACATAAAGTCCCCTAGAAAACCCTAGTCACGCCCTGACCTAACACATGGAGTGACTAGGGCGTGACAAATTTGAAGGTAAGGTGCGTGAATACACTCCTACTACACACTCTCTCATTCGACTGCACATTCCTTCCTGTTACTGTGGTAGGCCTACGAAGTGTTACCACGATTTAACTGGGATTACATCATAATTCAGAAAATCTTATACTCCCATTAATAGCAAGTTGCAGTATAAACTGCCCCATCTCCCCCAAAGAGAACATTTTACCCTCTTGATTAGTAATGTTAGGTTCTAATTTTCAGAGTAAAAACTCAACAGACACTATGAAAGCTTAAACCAAGTTTATTCTTCCCAGAGAGTCAATAGAGCTGCATTAGACAAAGACATTGTTCACACAAACACTGATATTTAACCCGTTCTCCTATGCTGAGTCTCCTCTTACACATCTGAGCAGCCAATGCATCTCTGTTGCTAGACAGAACCTTAGTGATATCTGTTCTTCCTCACTTCATCTGACCTGACCTCTACCCCAAAGTGCTCACTCCTCCCCAACTCAAGGCTGTCATGGCAATTGGTACCAGACTGTGTCTCTTCTCCTCCCAGAGGATCCCTCCCATAGGATCCCTGATGGCTAACAATAACATATCCTGACATAACGTAAACGTTGTACATTAGAATCTCTCCCTCAGTGACATGAATAAGTATATTTCATATTCTCAGAACCCAACAGTAATAACAGTTACGTAACTGCGTAGCGAGGCATTTGAGGTTGGGAGTTCATGAAGTCATTAAATGCTTTTCTAATTATTATTGATTGCGAGTGAGAGAATCAATGCAAATCTAGAGCCACGGAGGGGCCAAGACAGGAATGAACGATGGGGCCCCTTAAGCACAGAGAGAAAATTAAAACACAAACTGAAGGATATCTGGGAAATAAACATGAAGCCAAGCTTTTGGGAGATGGGTGAGACGTCTGTGTGTGTGTGAGTATTTTTCATTTTCTGATTATCTGCTCTCTTGTTATCTCAGAGAGAATAATATCTGCATCAGGAGCAAATTGAAAAAGTCATGATGAATGTTTGTTTTTTGCTCAACAACTATTTTCTCCAAGATGGAGAAAAAGGATTGTCTTTGGCGAAGAAGAAAACAAACAAGCAAAATGAAGTATTCTGTTATGAAAAGTTTCTTTCTTTCTGTGACCTTTCACCACTGTTGTATAAGCTTTTAAATCATGTTGCCTTGAGCATTGTCTGGAATCTGGATAGTGACGTGGAGGAATGGCCTTGGCAACAATGTTAACCTAAAACCACAAAAGCACTGTCTCTTTAATATGCTACAATGGGACAGTGATTATGCCAATTTTGTAAGAGCTACATGGGCACATACAGTATAAACTGAATTTATCATGTTTATATTTGCATGCCTATTTACATACGTAATTTGACATTTTAAATTGCCCCACATTTACCTATTATGTACTGTATGACAGCTTGCAAATAAAAACGCATCAAGATCTGCATCTGAGATTGCTACAGGAGTCTATTCCAAAAACTGGCCTCACTTCTGAAAAAGTCCATCAGAATGTCACAATTAACAGGAGCAAACGTATCAATCTGTGACTGTGACAGAGAGTCAATGAAACTCATTAGTTGGAAGCATCAGAGGTGAACCTAATTTTATATTTGACAAAAGCTGCTGTGTGTGTGTGTGTGTGTGTGTGTGTGTGTGTGTGTGTGTGTGTGTGTGTGTGTGTGTGTGTGTGTGTGTGTGTGTGTGAGAGAGATGTGTACACGTGATCATGTCAAAAAGAAACAGCAGCAGTATTATTCAAATCAGTATTGGCATTTAAACAATGAGGATGATAAGACCACTTGCTTTGACATTTTAATATACGTTTTAATATACTGAGTATTCTGCTCAGCATCTTTCTATGAATCCTCCCTGATCTATCTGTGCTGACAACCTTCCTACATACCAAGCTTTTTCACTGAGCTCAATTGTGACAACTCTGCATAGGAAGTGGGAGGATGTTGGAAGTCTCCACGCCAGTAAAGATCTCATCTCATATTTCATTAAAGCCTTGGAGACAGTAGTCTTAAACTGTCATGGAGCAAGCCGGTGTGGTGTCCGTTTCAATATGCCCAGGAAATCTGTTTCCTCTGTGGCCTAAGAGCACATGTTCACAGACAGTTGACTGTAATCCACTCGCCATCTCCTGTGATTGATTGTTTGCACACAGAGAAACACAGCTAGCTCCTCTGAGTCAGGGGAAGGGTATAGGGCACATTAACCCGAAATTGGTAAATAATTACAAAGTGGAACATCTCTATAGATTCCAATGAAATTAGGAGGGGAGGTTGTTTTTTATTCAATTTAGAATGTATCAATATAACTGCTAAGTTAAGCTACGGTTTAGTGAATTTATCATCAAAACATACAGAATTATTGGCACCCTTGATAAAGATTAGCAAAAAAGGCTGTAGACAAACAATAATATGCGAAAGAAAATAAGTATGTGGCCTGTAAGTTGCAATAAACTTTAGTGAACTATTAACAGAATACAAAATAATACACATAGACCGTTTCCTAATATAAAGAAAGGCTAGTTGGATCCACCTCCTAGCACAGGAGGTTGGTGGCACCTTAATTGCGGAGAGCGGGCTCCTGTTAATGACTGAAGTGGAATAGGTGGAATGGTATCAAATACATCAAACATACGGTTTCCAGGTGTTTGATGCCATTCCATTTGCTCAGTTCCGGCCATTATTATGAGCCGTTCTCCCCTCAGCAGCCTCCTGTGCCTCCTAGATACTGTCACTCCTCACAGATTAAATTAGCGTTAGACTGCATTAGACCTTCTAAGACTAACTAGTATATGTTCTGTGTGTATTCCCTTGTTATTCTGAGTTGTTGATAATCGCAATGGTGTGTTTTTTATAGAACGTGTTTGATGCACAAGTGCATACAATGTATTTTCAAATCAAATCATTTTTTATTGATCACATACACGTGGTTAGCAGATGTTAATGCGAGTGTAGCGAAATGCTTGTGCTTCTAGTTCCGACCATGCAGTAATATCTAACAAGTAATCTAACAATTTCACGACAACTACCTTATACACACAAGTGTAAAGGAATGAATATCTACATATAAATATCTGGATGAGCGATGGCTGAACAGCATAGGCAAGATGCATTAGATGGTATAGAGTACAATATATACATATGTGTCACGACCGCTCCTTGTTCGGGCGGCGTTCAGCGGTCGACGTCACCGTTTTTTTAGCCATCAACGATTTTCCTTGTTTTACACACCTGGTTTCAATCCCACTATTACTTGTTCATTATTTAACCCTCTGTTCCACCATGTTTGTTTGTGAGTGTTTGTTATTGTATTGCGGTCCATTATTTGTGGGCTTGGCATTTTTTGTTGTGTATTATGATTGATATTTGAGTAAATTTGCTATTATTACTCATTTCTGCTGTCCTGCGCCTGACTCCTCTACACACAGACGCATTACAATATGAGATGAGTAATGTAGGGTATGTAAACATTATATAAAGTGGCATTGTTTAAAGTGACTAGAGATACATTTATTACATCCAATTTTAATTATTAAGTGGCTAGAGATTTGAGTCAGTATGTTAGTGCCATTACTAACTCAATGTTAGTGATGGCTGTTTTTCAGTCTCTCGGCCCCAGCTTTGATGCAACTGTACTGACCTTGCCTTCTGGATGATAACGGGATGAACAGGCAGTGGCTCAGGTGGTTGTTGTCCTTGATGATCTTTTTGGCCTTCCTGTGACATCGGGTGGTGCAGATGTCCTGGAGGGCAGGTAGTTCTCCCCGATGATGCGTTGTGCAGACCTCACTACCTTCTGGAGAGCCTTATGGTTGTGGGCGGAGCAGTTGCCTTTCCCAGGTGGTGAAACAGCCCGACAGGATGCTCTCGATTGTGCATCTGTAGAAGTTTGTGAGTGTTTTGGTGACAAGCCAATATTCTTCAGCCTCCTGAGGTTGAAGAGGCACTGTTGCGCACCTCACTTCAAAATCAAATAAAATAAAATAAAATGTTATTTGTCACATACACATGGTTAGCAGATGTTAATGCGAGTGTAGCGAAATGCTTGTGCTTCTAGTTCCGGCCATGCAGTAGTATCTAACAAGTAATCTAACAACTTCACAACAACTACCTTATACACACAAGAGTAAAGGAATGAATACGAGTATGTACATATAAATATATGGATGAGCGATGGCTGACCGGCATAGGCAAGATGCAGTAGATGGTATAGAGTACAGTATATACACATATATATATATATATATATATATGAGATGAGTAATGTAGGATATGTAAACATTATATAAATGGCATTGTTTAAAGTGGCTAGTGATACATTATTTCATCCAATTATAATTATTAAAGTGGCTAGAGATTTGGGTCGATGGCCGAACGGCATAGGCAAGATACAGTAGATGGTTTAGAGTACAGTGTATACATTTGATATGAGTATGTCGGATACGTAAACATTATATACAAAATTGTTTAAAGTGGCTAGTGATACATTGTTACATCCAATTCCTATGTTTAAAGTGGCTAGAGATTTAAGTCAGTATGTTGGCAGCAGCCACTCAATGTTAGTGATGGCTGTTTAACAGTCTGATGGCCTTGAGGTAGAAGCTGTTTTTCAGTCTCTCGGTCCCAGCTTTGATGCACCTGTACTGACCTCCCCTTCTGGATGATAGCGGGGTGAACAGGCAGTGGCTCGGGTGGTTGTTGTCCTTGATGATCTTTTTGGCCTTCCTGTGACATCAAGTGGTGTAGGTGTCCTGAAGAGCAGGTAGTTTACCCCCGGTGATGCTCTGTGCAGTCCTCACTACCCTCTGGAGAGCCTTACGGTTGTGGGCGGAGCAGTTGCCGTACCAGGCGGTGATACAGCCCGACAGGATGCTCTCGATTGTGCATCTGTAAAAGTTTGTGAGTGATTTTGGTGACAAGCCGAATTTCTTCAGCCTCCTGTCCACCCACACACCACGCTGTCTGTGTGGGTGGACCAATTCAGTTTGTCCGTGATGTGTACGCCGAGGAACTTAAAACTTTCCACCTTCTCCACTACTGTCCCCTCGATGTGGATAGGGGGGTGCTCCCTCTCCTGTTTCCTGAAGTCCACGATAATCTCCTTTGTTTTGCTGACATTGAGTGAGAGGTTATTTTCCTGACACCACACTCCGAGGGCCCTTACCTCCTCTCTGTAGGCCGTCTCGTCGTTGTTGGTAATCAAGCCTACCACTGTAGTGTCGTCCGCAAACTTGATGATTGAGTTGGATGCGTGCTTGGCCACGCAGTCATGTGTAAACAGGGAGTACAGGAGAGGGCTGAGAACGCACCCTTGTGGGGCCCCAGTGTTGAGGATCAGCGGGGTGGAGATGTTGTTTCCTACCCTCACCACCTGGGACCGGCCCGTCAGGAAGTCCAGGACCCAGTTGCACAGGGCTAGGTCGAGACCCAGGGTCTCGAGCTTAATGACGAGCTTGGAGGGAACTATGGTGTTAAATGCTGAGCTGTAGTCGATGAACAGCATTCTTACATAAGTATTCCTCTTGTCCAGATGGGTTAGGGCAGTATGCAGTGTGATTGTGATTGCGTCGTCTGTGGACCTATTGGGACGGTAAGCAAATTGGAGTGGGTCCAGGGTGTCTGGAAGGATGGAGGTGATATGATCCTTGACTAATCTCTCAAAGCACATCATGATGACGGAAGTGAGTGCTACGGGGCGATAGTCATTTAGCTCAGTTACCTTAGCTTTCTTGGGAACAGGAACAATGGTGGCCCTCTTGAAGCATGTGGGAACAGCAGACTGGGATAGGGACTGATTGAATATGTCCGTAAAAACACCAGCCAGCTGGTCTGCGCATGCTCTGAGGACACGGCCAGGGATGCCATCTGGGCCGGCAGCCTTGCGAGGGTTAAGACATTTAAATGTTTTTCTCACATTGGCTGCGGTGAAGGTGAGCCCGCAGGTTTTGGTAGCGGGCCGTGTCGGTGGCACTGTATTGTCCTTAAAGCGAGCAAAGAAGTTGTTTAGTTTGTCTGGGAGCAGGACGTCATGGTCCGCAACTGGGCTGGTTTTCTTTTTGTAGTCCGTGATTGACTGTAGACCCTGCCACATTCCTCTTGTGTCTGAGCCGTTGAATTGTGACTCTACTTTGTCTCTATATTGACGCTTAGCTTGTTTGATTGCCTTGCGGAGGGAATAGCTACACTGTTTGTATTCAGTCATGTTTCCGGTAGCCTTACCCTGGTTAAAAGCAGTGGTTCGCGCTTTCAGTTTTGCTCAAATGCTGCCATCAATCCACGGTTTCTGGTTGGGGAAGGTTTTAATATTCGCAATGGGTACAACATCACCAATGCACTTGCTAATAAACTCGCTCACCGAATCAGCATATACATCAATGTTGTTGTCAGATGCTATCCGGAACATATCCCAGTCCACATGCTCGAAGCAATCTTGCAGCATGGAATCAGATTGGTCGGACCAGCGTTGAACAGACCTGAGAACGGGTGTTTCCTGTTTTAGTTTCTGTTTGTAGGCTGGGAGCAACAAAATGGGGTCATGGTCAGACTTGCCGAAAGGAGGGCGGAGAATAGCCTTGTATGCATCACGGAAGTTGGAATAACAGTGATCCAGGATTTTACCAGCCCGGGTGGCACATTCGATATGCTGGTAAAATTTCGGGAGCCTTGTTCTTAGATTAGCCTTATTAAAATCCCCAGCCACAATAAATGCAGCCTCAGGATATGTGGTTTCCAGTTTACATAGAGTCCGATGAATTTCTTTCAGTGCCGTCGATGTGTCAGCTTGAGGGGGGATGTACACTGCTGTGATTATAATCGAGGAGAATTCTCTTGGTAGACAATGCGGTCTGCATTTGATTGTAAGGAATTCTATGTCAGGTGAACAAAAGGACTTGAGTTCCTGTATGTTGTTATCATCACACCACGTCTCGTTAATCATAAGACACACACCCCCACCCTTCTTCTTACCAGAGAGATGTTTGTTTCTGTCAGCGATGCGTGGAGAAACCAGGTGGCTGTACCGACTCAGATAACGTGTCCTGAGTGAGCCATGTTTCCGTGAAGCAAAGAACGTTGCA
Source organism: Brachymystax lenok tsinlingensis (assembly GCA_030435695.1). Taxonomy (NCBI): domain Eukaryota; kingdom Metazoa; phylum Chordata; class Actinopteri; order Salmoniformes; family Salmonidae; genus Brachymystax; species Brachymystax lenok. The sequence continues at coordinate 72,614,628 of CM059814.1, forward strand.
GTCTCGGATGTTTCTCTGAAAGGCAACCCTTGATCTGATTTCGTCTACTTTGTTGTCAAGAGACTGTAAATTGGCGATTAAAATACTCGGGAGAGGTGCACGATGCGCCCGTCGACGTAGCTTGACCAAAAGACCGGCGCGTTTCCCTCTTCTCCGGCGCCGCCGTTGTTTTGAGTCGCCGGGTGCTATCCAGTCTATTGTCCTGGTTGGGTTAACAAACAGAGAATCCTCTTCGGGAAAGTCGTATTCCTGGTCGTAATGTTGGTAAGTTGACGTTGCTCTTATATCCAATAGTTCCTCCCGGTTGTATGTAATAAAACTTAATATTTCCCAGGGTAACAATGTAAGAAGTAATACATAAAAAAACAAAATACTGCATGGTTTCCTGAGAACGTGAAGCGAGGCTGCCATCTCTGTCAGCGCCGGAAGTCCTCCCTGTAGTCCGTCGTTGGTAATTGGTTGGTAATCAAGCCTACCACTGTAGTGTCGTCTGCAAACTTGATGATTGAGTTGGAGGCATGCATGGCCACGCAGTCATGGGTGAACAGGGAGTACAGGAGAGGGCTGAGAACGCACCCTTGTGGTGCCCCAGTGTTGAGGATCAGCGAAAATGTTGTTTCCTACCCTCACCACCTGGGGGTCGGCCCGTCAGAAAGTTCAGGACCCAGTTGCACAGGGCGGGTCGAGACCCAGGGTCTCGAGCTTAATGACAAGTTTGGAGGGTACTATGGTGTTAATTGCTGAGCTGTAGTCGATGAACAGCATTCGTACATAGGTATTCCTCTTGTTTACGCACAAAACTTAGATAGATTATCCTTGACACACTTCCTTTGTATACATCCCTGTGCGTTCATTTTCATGTTGCCCTTATTTTTCATGGTGCCTCTATACACAGACGTGATCATGTTGTATTTATGTTTTGTATGTAGTTTATTTTCCTGACCTGCAACATTTATTTGTCCCCGCCACGTCAGCTTCCATCTACAATGCTGCCTGAGGAAGACTCTAGTAGTCGAAATGCGTGCAGTCGTTCGTCCTGATGTACAATGCTGACTGCTTCTATATGAATTACTTTGTAAATGTATTCCGTTAATAGTTTACTGAAGTTTATTTCAACGTACTGGCCACCTACTCGTCTTCTTTTTTGAACAACCTGCTATTCATGGGCCTACCTGCCCACTGCCCTCATCCCAACTAAAATAAATAATATAAATACTGAGCTATACTCTATGCTTAAATTATATTATTTCATACTAATACAATTGCTCAGAGATAGAGAGGATAATTTGGTGTGGTTTTGCAGTGCATAGTCAGGTGTAACATCACAATAACACAGTCGAGGACTCCCTTCCTGCATTATCCAAGGACAAAAATTGATTTCACCAAATCTCAAGGCGTAATCAAAGGCTTGATTGGTGATTTCCTAACTTTGGATTGATAAAATAAAACATTTAAATACACCATGTAGCTTTGCACAGTCATGTCCCGTGGAAAAAGTAGAAAGTACATTTCCATACAAAGAGCCTACTCAAACAGCCATGGATGGAAATATGATTTATTTACCCATAAAGCATCAGTGAGCATTGGCTGGAAGAACAAAAAGCAAACAACGCTAAGACAACAATCAAATAACTTCTATCATGAGGTTCATAATGATGGAGTAGTGCAGTGTCTGAAATGCTGGTTGTGGTATGTCTTTACACAGTCCTCTATCAAAACAGTTCCGTGCTCCAGTCAATAGTTTGAAATGATTTATATTGTCTTCCACACTGCTGTGTAATTTAAGCGATGCTGTTATTTTCCTGCTCTGCAGCCCTGCTAGGATAAATCAATAGGTTTCTTCTAGATATCAATGGATGACCTGTATCTACACTGCTCTATCTCTCGCAATGCAATCCAACAGCTATCAGGGAGACAATGTCACTCTGGGGTGCTAACTAAACTATGTAACTCTTGCTACATATTTCACATCAATACCCCCCTTCTGTCCACAATCGCAACATGGAATGCATGTACCTTTTATTACGGTTCTCAAAAATCCCATAAACACCTAACTTTTTTACATTACGCTTAACCAAAACAGCATATTTTTACCATCCTATAGAATCTTGTTTATAAGATTACCTTGTCAGCCTGTACACACCTAGTATACAGGAATGTACAAGTTACCATTGTTCTCTGTTCTTTGGGAGTCAGGTAGTTCCCTGCTCAGTCGTGCTACATCAGTTGTTTGACCTGTCCTCTGAAATGTTATTGAATTAACAGCAATAGTTGTCTGGAGGTTGTGTGCTCTATCCATGGCAGATTGTGCCAGAATCAGATACAGTTCAGACTAGATGACATGTCACAATATCCTCCTTCGTCAGTGAAATAGAGAAATAGAAAGCGTTTTATATTACACTTCACACAAAGTACAATTTTTCTAATGATTTAAGTAGCAACAACAATGGGTTAGATCTGGCCACAACAATTTCCCTGCATGTCATGGATGCGGAGACCAAATTGTCTCCCATAACAAAATATGTTGAGGGGGTGTTTGTCATCAGATTAGATCAGCATGAGGCAAAATGCATCAAGTGTGACGCTGTCAGATAGAACGACCAATCAATGTATTCAATAATGTCCAATGCCACAAATAAATTAGATAAAAGTAATGCTTTTGCAATCTGCTGCAATGTACTATGACATTTGTCTTTGTAAAGATGTAGATTCCTCTACAGTATGTATGCTCTTCCTCTTCTTCTCTTCTCCCCAGATGTGAAACACTAGGGGTTGAGAGATAAAGCTGAAAACAATAGGTCAGTGATTATAGTTTCATTTTGGAATATAGCTAATCTCCCGTGGGCAGATTCTGCGTGTAGACTGAGGAATCTGCCGGGACTGAATGTGATACATGAGATAATGAGCTGCAATAGTTTTGGTCTTTGGGTTTTCATCACTGGTTATATGGACAGATCAAGATTGGGTGATGGCGATGCTTAAAACATCTTAAGGATTTTCCCCTTTTTTTCAATTTTCGCCTAAAATGTCATACCTAAATCTAACTGCGTGTAGCTCAGTCCCTGAAGCAAGGATATGCATATTCTTGGTACCATTTGAAAGGAAACACTTTGAAGTTTATGGAAATGTGAAAGGAATGTAGTAGAATATATCACAATAGATCTGGTAAAAGATAATACAAAGAAAAAAACTACCGTTCTGTTGTATCATCTTTAAAATGCAAGAGAAAGGTCATAATGTATTATTCCAGCCCAGTTGCAATTTAGATTTTGGCCACTAGATGGCATCAGTGTTTGTGCAAAGTTTTAGACTGATCAATGCGAGGAATCCAATACAGCTCGTGAAAAGATCACTACAGTACAGTAATTGAAAGGTATCATTAAATTGTACTGTTGTCGACTGTAATGCTTCAGATTATTTTTATGTAACAGGATATTGGGTTACTTTTTATTCCTTAGCAGGTATATGGACTTTATGGACCAGTTAGACTAGTTGTGTTGTTATATATTGTTAGATATAAATGTATTTGTATTTTTTTGTACACAACTTAGAAAGAAACAATGATAGAACATGTTTAAGAAGACTGAGGCAGGATTTCATATAACTTTTTATATATTTATTTTGATCCTTACAAACCCCAGTCCATTTCGGTTGCTGGATCGAATCCCCGAGCTGGCAAGGTAAAAATCTGTCATTCTGCCCCTGAGCAAGGTAGTTAACTCACTGTTCATAGGCCGTCATTGAAAATAAGAATTTGTTCTTAACTGACTTGCCTAGTATCTGACTCGTTCCTGGAACAAATGATCTCAAGCTTTTCTTCATTTCTGCATATACCGTATATATCATTACACGTGAAGATTTAATTACAATTTTAATAGATTCCATAGCCCTTAATTACGTGAACGGAAATAGTCTCATTCTCCCAAGTAGCTCCTTCTCTTGGAAGGGCATATCAAGGTGCTCTTGGGAAATATGCTCAACCGACGGTATCTCTATGACAGGGGAGACAGAGGTGTAACATGTGTGGTCGTGGCAGGATAAAGCTCCATGCATATGGATATTAATGAAAAACCAGATGGGACAGAGGCAGTGACATTGTCAAGGTATCTAACACCTGTTCGTCCGCTCTCTGAGCCTTTTCTTGGTGATGAAAGTGCCTCGTCTGCATGGCGAACACGGTGTTCGGAAAACAAGCGAGTTTCTGACATCCTGACAGGTGGTGTGAAAACAGATTTTTACATGAGGAAAAACAGGAAATTTGAGGGTGACAAAACTGTACTGAGCTCCATTAAAAGTGAATTCATAATTACAATACTGTAGTGGGAATCATACAACTTTTCTATGAAGACCAACAGAAGGCGGCTATTATGGAAGCAAATGGTAAGGTTTTATTTTAGATCTTGGCACGTTGTGAGGGGTGTTTTGTGGAAAGAAAATGACTGTTGAATATCTGAGTGTTGTATATCTGAAATGCTTGACGTCATTGAATCATTATAACAATTAATAAACTATAATGTCAAGAAATGTCTTGCATGTAGGCAGCATTTCATTCACATTTCACTGCTTGCCATAGAATGTGGGCTATTGGTTTGGAATAATTGATAATATAGTAATAAGTGTGCTGTTGTTCCCAGTGAGGCCACCATTCGTCATCCCCTAATTCAGTGACACCAAAACTTAACAGATGTTCATGTTGCCTCTTTCACTGCCTCCTCCATTTGCCAAAATCCCATAGAAAAATATCAAATCATTTGCAGTCTATTACAACGTCAGAAACAAGCACTGGTAGTGAGCACTAAAAACCAGACCAGTTGTGCGATCATAATTACAACACCTATCTATTAATATGAGCCAGTTGTAGGCTTGATCTTGATTATTCATCACTTCTTGTTTGCACACATACACAGCTGCCTTAGTAGTGTATTGCTGTCTGTGTCTCCCCATCTGTTTTGGAATTGTTAAAATAAACTAATGAATGTGAGAGATTGGGGAGAGAGATGTTGTGTCCCAAGAAGATAAATTATTTCAACCCAAAATGTGGAACAGTTCAATAGGCTTTATTAATTATTTTCTGGTCACAAGCTCTATCTCCATAGATATTCAAGGTGATTTCCAAAACAACAGAAAGTCCTCATACTTTGTTAAGGAACTCTAACATTAGTCCCATCGACATCAACTAATGATTTACGTGCACAAATGTCAAATTTAAATAACTCGATCTGAGAATAGTCCATCAAGGGTAATGCCACTGTGCCACTGTCTTATATTAAAGTGTGAATTACCCTGTTGATATATGAAATCCATCTTTCAAACATCTTAAAACTCTTCAATTAATCAAAATTAATGAGCATGTATCCGTGGGTGTTGATTGAGTCATTAATTTTGTTGAGCACGTCTGACAGCTTTATGTCAAGCACAGTAAAATCTGAAATTGTGTGATTATACTGATGTGGCCTAAGGAATATCATCACAAAGATAACATTGTGACATTCAAGTGGTGTGTTATTAAAGCATGATGACAATTTATGAAGCGGAGCAGGTGTGCTCATTATCTAAGTGGTGGATTTCAGATGAATACACAAATTAATTGACACTATCAAGATTTTGAATGTACCCTACTTTGTAGCATTGCCCCACTACACAATAACTGATTGTAATTTTTGTCTTCTTGTGTATTGGGCCACCCAAAATATTGCTATAACACTATATAACACTGCTATAAAAGTGCTGCTATGTGTTATACCTTTCCCAACCAATGTGTTAGGAGAAAAGACAGCAAAGTAAATGGTATCCCAATGTTGGGAAGCTGGAAGACTCTAAGAGCAAAACATTTCTTAGGGACATTTGAGATCAATAAATGAGACTGGAGAGGATGTGGGACTTTTTTTAAATGTTCTCATCCTTTCACTTCTATATTAATCTCTAGATGTAAGCTTGCAATACACAACAGCTAATGTGCACTCTTCTTCATGTAGCCATCCATCACTTCATATTCCAAGACATTACAGTCTCAGGATGGACTTCAGCCGTGCGTCAACCTCTAGACCTTCAAAGGAATGAAATGTGTGAAAATACATCTTGCTTAAAAGTCCAATGTAGCCTTTTTTATATCAATATCAAATCCATTCTGGGTAACAGTTAAGTACCTTAATGTGATTGTTTTCATTAATAACTGTAAAAAAAAAATAAAAAAAAGTTGTTTCGTAGCAAAGAGCATTTTCTCAAGCAAGAATTTTGCTAGGACCGTCTGGGAGTGGTCTGATTGGGGATGGTAAAACTGAAAACTAGCTATTATTGGCAGAGAGGTTTGGTCTATTAACTAATTTACCAGACAGCCAACACTCTATCCCACCAAAACAGGCTGTAATTTCAGGCGGGTTTTTTCTAACAGCTCTCTCACTAAAAGGGCATTATCATAATTTTCACAATTTCGAAGTATTATTCCAACCTCATAATGTGAAATACAGCAGAATCACGTTGTTGACTGCACTGGGCCTTTAAAGCTGATACAGTACAGAGGAATGTGGTAGGATTCCAGAAGAGGAATGGCAGGCAAGCAGGCAGGCAGATATTATTGGTTCAGGCAGAAACTCGAGAGAACAGGCTAATGCCAACCCATTTTAATCCATCATTCCACATAAATTCTAATACTGTTGACTCTCCCGACTCGCACACTAATCAACCTCATTGGCCGAACCACTTAGCCAACATGAGGACCGGATTATCTAATGAATCCGGTGAGAATCGAACCTCTAGCTGTCCTTATTTTGGTGGGTTGTAAACAAGATAGCCATGCACTGTACCATATTTCTGAAATATAAGCCAATAAAAGTGGGTATTCCAATGCTTATGACTAATTGACAGTGAGAGTGATAACTTTTTTATTCAGGCAGTTTATCTGGCCTTTCTCACACCGTGCCCTGATCAGGCCCCGCCATAAAACAAAAATAAAACGCATTCACGCAGAAAATCTTGTTAAAATGCAACTTGTAATGAATCGTTCTTTATACCGCAACACATCGAACTTGCTGAGCCTTATTTATGACATAGACTTTGGACTTGGTTCATAAGTCGGTGAAATTGCTGCGCTGGTTAATAACACCTCTTTATACATTTAAGGTAATACAATTAAACATATTGTTAGAGCCCATCTCCCAAATAATGTGTTTTCAGACCCTTGCATAACAGTGCTGTACAAAACATGCAAGTGCCACTAGTGGTAACATTGACTTCTTAGGCTACTGAGAAACATCCTCAGTGGAACATGTCTGCTCATATCAAAAGTGTTGGTCCGCTACTGTTAGTCTCGATACTGTTAAAAATAATTAACCACACTAAGAGTGTCTGTCTCTGTGTACACAGAACAGGGCTTTATATTCATCATTAATACAATTTCCAAAGCCTCAGGGGAGATGTGTCTGATACACGAATGGTCTGAGTTTTGATACGGACAGTGTTTGATAGTGTGGTGTCAGTCTTTTTACAGTGCATTCGGAAAGTATTCGGACCCTTGACTTATTCCACATTTTGTTAAGTTACAGCCTTGTTCTAAAATTGATTAAATTGTTTTTTTCCCTCATCAATCTAAACCTCATAATGACAAAGCAAAACACTTTTTAAAAGTTTGTGCAAAAAAACAACAACTAAAATATCACATTTACATAAGTATTCAGACCCCTTTACTCAGTACTTTGTTGAAGCATCTTTGGCAGCGATTACAGCCTCGAGTCTTCTTGGGTATGACGCTACAAGCTTGGCACACCTGTATTTGGGGAGTATCTCCAATTAACTTGTTTGGGAGTGGCAGCTGAGGGGTCGGTTTTGGAGAGCCTGGCGTGCCCAATGTAAAATGCCTCCCATTCAGGCCCAGAAAAGAGGATATGCACATATTACCATTGGATAGGAAACACTCTGAATTTTCCAAAAGTGTTAACCATTTGTCTGTGAGTAAAACAGAACACATATGGCAGGCGAAACCCGGAGGAATTTCTGTCCTGGAAAAAGTGATTTTGACACATTGCTCATTTGGAACCTCTCCCTCATGAAAATGACCATATAAGGGCATATGAATGCAGTACCCATCGCTTCCTTTAGATGTCAACAGTCTCGAGACAGTGTAAATTTTCAATTTGGATGCTTTAGACCAGAGAATAAGAGGAAACCAGGAAGTGAACTTTTTATGTCAACAGTACCCAGCGCGCGCTCCCGACAAGGCGCGCAGTGTCTTTTTTACCGTCTTTATCGATCAGTTTATATTCTGGTTGATTTATAATAGTAAATATACGTAAAAGTGTTCCTAAGGATACATTTAAAACTATGTTTGATTGTTCTTGGACAAGTTTATAGGTATAAGATGAACGAGTTCTCGTCACGTTTCAATGGAGGAGTGGAGGTTGTCGTTTCTGATTATAACACGTGAACCAAATGGAGATTTATGGATAAAATACATTACTTTTTCTAACAAAAGAACCATGGATTGTCTTCGTTGGACACTTAGGATGACCTCAGCAGAAGTTCTTCAACAGGTAATTGATTTGTTTTCGCTGTGAAATGTGTTATGTGTGTGCCATGATGGCTAATGGATTCATGGCTATGGGAAAAATATGTGAGGTGCTACCCTCAAACAATCAAATGTGCTGCTTTCGCCGTAAAGCCTTTTTGAAATCTGACAATGCTGTGATATTGCCAAGAAACAGAGCTTTTGATGAGTATGGAACACTTGTATATTGGTGGATGTTTAATAATTCAACTTTTGGATTTTGAATTTGGCGCCTTGCATTTTACCTGGTGGTGTCGGGATTGGGGCGCTAGCGCACCAGCAATCCCTGAGAGGTTAAATACTGAGTTGAGGACATCACCTCGCTCATCAGATCTGACAGAGCAGAGTGACAGGTGTACTGGAGGTACCTGACAGAGTAAATACATATTAAAAGCTCTGCCATATCTTATTATTCCACAGCATACAGGTATATTTAAAATGGAACCCCTTTCTTTCATTCTGAATGTTCTTGGACTCTCTTGATAAGTACCAGATTCAGCCCGATTCAATTATAGCTTACAAAGGTGTCGTTTTGTGTTTGGATGATTAATTATTGACCGGTTGAGTGAGTTGTTTGTGGCCTCTTTGTTCATGCAAATTCCTGAAACAAATTTGTTTTCTTGGATCCCCATTAAGTTTTGCAGAGGCAGCAGCTATTCTTCCTGGTAGACATTGTCAGTTACACACATTTTAAATACAACGATATACAAACAATACAACAATAATAAAAATAATGATAATTATACAAACAATACAACTAAAAAAGGGTGTGTGTGCATGTGTGTCCCTTCACAGTCCCCACCGTTCCATGAGACGTTGTTTTATCCATTTGCTTGAGTATTTGGAGTTGGAAGGGAGTTCTATGCAATCATGGCTCTGTACAATACTGTGCGTTGCCGTGAATTCGTTTTGGACTGGGATAGGCCGTCATTGTAAATAAGAACTTCAAATAAGAATTTGTTCTTAATGAGTGTTCCCCACATTCCCAGCATAAGGCGCTAGTAGATTCAGGCGCAGCTGGGAATTTTATTGACCGTAACTTTGCACTTAGTTTGGGATTCCCATTGTGTCTCTTGATGTTCATTTCCCCTGTGCATGCCTTAGACAGTCAACCTTTGGGGTCAGGGCTGATTAGGGAGGCCACAGCTCCACTAAGTATCATGACGCAGGGGAGTCATGAGGAGCGTATCAGTTTTTTCCTTATTGACTCTCCTGCGTTTCCTGTGGTGCTGGGCATACCCTGGTTGGCCTATCATGACCCCAATATTTCGTGGCAACAGAGGGCTCTCAAGGGGTGGTCACGAGGGTGCTCGGGGGAGGTGTGTAGGTGTTTCCATCGGTGCAACTACGGTGGAGAGTCCAGAACAGGTCTCCACCGTGCACATCTACTCAGAATATGACAATTTGGCTCTCGCCTTCTGTAGGAAGAGGGCAACTCAATTACCACCTCATTGACGAGGGGATTGTGCGATAAATCTCCTGGTAGACGCTGCACTTCCCAGGAGTCATGTGTATCCTCTGTCACAGGAGGAGACGGCAGCTATGGAGACATATGTGGCAGAATCTCTGGGACAGGGATACATTCGGCCCTCCACTTCACCTGCCTCCTCGAGTTTCTTTTTGTGAAAAAGAAGGATGGAGGTCTGCGCCTGTGTATTGACTATCAAGGTATCAATCAGATCACTGTGAGGTACAGCTACCCGCTGCCTCTCATAGCCAGTGCTATCGAGTCAATACACGGGGCGCGCTTTTTCACGAAACTGGATCTCAGGAGCGCTTACAATCTGGTGCGTATCCGCGAGGGAGACGAGTGGAAGACAGCATTTAGTACTACCTCTGGACACTAGGAGTATCTCGTCATGCCATATGGGTTGAAGAATGCTCCATCAGTCTTCCAATCCTTTGTAGACAAGATTTTCAGGGACCTGCTTGGGCAGGGTGTAGTGGTGTATATCGACGAACATATTGATATACTCCTCTACACGCGCCGAGCATGTGTCTCTGGTGCGCAGGGTGCTTGGTCGACTGTTAGAGCATGACCTGTACGTCAAGGCTGAGAAGTGTCTGTTCTTCCAACCGTCCGATTCTCTTTTCCTAGGATATCGCATTTCCAAGTCCAGGGTGGAGATGGAGAGTGACCGCATTTCAGCCGTGCGTAATTGGCCGACTCCAACCACGGTTAAAGAGGTGCAGCGGTTTTTAGGGTTTGCCAACTACTACCGGAGGTTTATCCGGGGGCTTCGGGCAGGTAGCGGCTCCCATTACCTCACTGCTGAAGGAGGGCCCGGTGAGACTGCGTTGGTCAGCTGAGGCGGACAGGGCTTTTGGTCACCTGAAGGATCTGTTTACCTCGGACCCCGTGCTGGCTCATCCGGATCCCTCTCTGGCATTCATAGTTGAGGTGGACGCGTCCGAGGCTGGGATAGGAGCTGTGCTGTCGCAGCTCTCGGGTACGCCACCAAAACTCCGTCCCTGTGCTTTTTTTTCTAAGAAGCTCAGCCCTGCGGAGCGAAACTATGACGTGGGGGGACAGGGAGTTTGTTGGATGTCGTGAGGGCTCTGAAGGCGTGGAGGCATTGGCTTGAGGGGGCTAAACACCCTTTTCTCATCTGGACGGACCACCGTAATCTGGAGTACATCCCGGCGGCAAGGAGACAGAACCCTCGCCAGGCAAGGTGGGCCATGTTCTTCACACGTTTTGATTTTAAGCTCTCCTTCAGACCAGGTTCCCATAACGTAAAGGCAGACGCACTGTCCCGGTTGTATGACACGGAGGAGCGGTCCATCGATGCCACTCCCATACTTCCTGCCTCTTGCCTGGTGGCACCGGTGGTATGGGAGCTGGACGCAGATATCGAGCGGGCAGTGCGTACAGAACCCACTCCCCCTCAGTGTCCCGCTGGGCGTATGTACGTTCCGTTCGATGTCCGTGACCATCTGATCATTTGGGCACACACATCACTCTCCTCTGGTCATCCGGGCATCGGCTAAGGATGTGAGGGTTTACTTTAGCTAAGGACGTGAGGGTTTACGTTTCATGCTCGGTGTGCGCTCAGTACAAGGCGTCTAGTCACCTGCCCAGAGGTAAATTACAACCTCTACCCGTTCCACAGCGGCCGTGGTCCCACCTGTCGGTGGATTTCGGGACGGATCTTCCACCGTCACAAGGAAAAACGATGATCCTGGTTGTTGTGGATTGGTTTTCAAAGTCCTGTCGCCTCCTTCCTTTGCCCGGTCTCCCTACGGCTCTATAGACCGCGGAGGCTCTACGGGGTGCCTGAAGACATAGTGTCTGAGCGGGGTCCCCAGTTCACTTCTAGGGTGTGGAAGGCATTCATGGAGCATCTGTGGGTATCGGTCAGCCTTACCTCAGGGTTTCACACTGAGAGGACCGGGCAGGTGGAACAAGTAAACCAAGATGTGGGTAGGTTTCTGAGGTCGTATTGCCAGGACTGGCCAGGGGAGTGGGCGGTGTCCATTCCCTGGGCAGAGATGGCCCAGAACTCAATCCGTCACTCCTCTACTAACCTGTCCCCATTCCAATGTGTGTTAGGTTATCAGCCCGTTCTGGCACCGTGGCATCAGAGCCAGACCGAGGCTCCTGCGGTGGACGAATGGTTTAGGATCTGGGAAGCCACCCACGTGCACCTGCAATGAGCCGTGAGGCGGCAGAAAGAGAGAGGCCGACTGCCATCACAGTGAGGCTCCGGTGTTCGCACCGGGGGACCGGGTCTGACTCTTGACCCGAAATCTGCCTCTCCGCCTGCCCTGTCGGAAGCTGGGGCCGCGGTTTGTAGGGCCGTTCAAAGTCCTGAGGAGACTGAAAGAGGTTTGTTATAGGTTACAGCTTCCCCCAGACTACCGTATTAACCCCTCGTTCCATGTGTCTCTCCTCAGGCCGGTGGTGGCTGGTCCGCTCCAGGTACCTGAGATTCTGGAGGTCCCTCCACCCCCCGCTGGACATCGAGGGGGCCCCGGCGTATGCAGTCCGAGCGATAATGGACTCAAGGCGTTGGGCAGGGGGCCTTCAGTACCTTGTGGAGTGGGAGGGGTACGGTCCGGAGGAGAGAAGCTGGGTGCGGGTGGAGGACATCCTGGATCCTTCACTGCTGCGGGAATTTCACCGCCTCCACCCGGAGCGCCCTGCGCCTCGTCTTCCGGGTCGTCCCCGAGACCGGTGTCGGCATGCTGCTGGAGCCGTGCGTAACGGGGGTACTGTCACGACTTCAGCTGAAGTTGGTCGCTCTCCTGGTTCGAGCGTCTACCAGCGGTCGACTTCACCGGAGTTCTAGCCACCACCGATCCATTTCTCATTTTCTGTTTTGTCTTGTCATTTATCACACCTGGTCATCATTACCCTAATTACATGTGGTATTTATTCCTTTGTTCCCCCATCAGTGTTGTCCGTGATTGTTTCATGTTTGTGGCTCAGTGTGTGAGCAGGTATTGTCTACGTGGGTAGAATTATTGTCCCTTAATAAAATAAGGAGTTTGTAAATCGGCTTCCTGCGATTGTTTCCTGAAGACCTGCTGTAGAGCCATTACACTACAATGCTTTTATTTTTAGATGTATTTAAGACCAGTTTATTGTTAATCTCCCATTCTGGTACTGACTGTAACTCCTTATTTAGAGTTTCACTGGCTTTGGGCTCACTGGGTGCTGACATGTAATAGTCATTCTAGCTTTGTGTAACACCAGTGACAAATCATTTGTGAAAGTAGAGAAGAGTAACGTCTCAAGGCAGCTGCCGTGATGTACATATCTGATGTTAGAGAAGCTTCCACTGAAGAACACTGGGTTCTATTGGATAAATAACTCTCCAACCATGTGACGGCAGGTGATGTAAAACCATTGGAAGTGACTTTCTTCAATAACAATTATCAATAACAATTATCAATAACATCTAAGGCTGCACTGAAATCTATCAATACAGCTCCATCTTATTATTAATTTATTTTAACCAATCATCTGTTTTGTGAGTCAGTGCACTACAAGTAGAGCACCCTTCTCTATATGCATGCTGAAAGTCAGTAAACTTGTTCTCTGAAAATGGCATTGTATTTGGACAAACACAATTCTATCCATCAGTTTACTAAGAGCAGGCAGCAAACGGATTGGGCGGCCGTTAGAGCCAGCAAAGGGGGCTCTACTATTGTTAGGCAGTGGAATTACTTTAGCTTCTTTCAACGCCTATGCACACACTCCCGCATGTGAACACACACACTTTGGTTAAAGATATAGAAAATAGAGGTGGCAATACAGTCTGCTACCATTCTCAATAGTTTCCCATCAAGGTTGTGTCCCATCAAGGTTGTCTATACCTGGTGGCTTATCATTATTTATGGAAAACAATAGTTTTTCCAACTGTCCCAAACTGACTTGACCAAACTCAAAGCAGCAATCCTTGTCTTTCATTATTAGATATTTTATACAAATTATTATGGTATTATGGTTCACTATTCAATGTTGTCATTTCATTTCTGAGTTTTTACTTGTGAAACAGTCATTGAATAATTTTCTTATAAATGACCCATCAACTTCAATGAACGATGGAGATAATTGGGTTTTCTGCCCATGATATAATTTAAGGTACTCCAAAGTATTTTACGTTGTGTTTTATGTCATTTATCTTGATTTGGTAATATAGTTTCTTCTTCTTGTTAAGTTTAGTCAAACATTTCTCAGTTGAGCAACCGGACTTGTTTGCCACCTTATTTGAATCATTTCTTTGAACCATACAGTCTTGAAATGCATTATCAATCCAGAGGGCTCTAACAGCCCTCTGTTCAACGCTTGCTGGCCCACTCCGGCTCTGTGCGGTTGGGACTGTGACAGTAATCAGGTGAAACAGATGACATGACATCCAAATATATTCAATGCAAAGAGGAGTTTATCCAAATTCAGAACAAAATATGCATAGAAAGAGTTTCATTTGAGGATACAGTTACCAAGCATGTCAATAGTGAAACTTAAATCAGAGGTTAAACATAGCATTCACAGTTCAATGCTTTTTGGAGTTTATACTGTATTTATGTTTGGAGTTTCAGTGTGAATGAGGGGGGAGGAAAATCAATGATGACAAAGCTTGATATAGCCCAAGAAATGTTTTTAAGTGCATAACACCAAAAAACACATTTTATGTTGCAGAATGAAATATTTAAAGCACTCAAACAATGGATTCCATATCAGGCTTGATGTTCTTCAGCAGTTCTAGCTTATCACCACCAGCCACACTTATTTGTCAGGGCCTACCTCAAAGAAAATTAAAAGCACCTACAGCCTTTTGATATTTCCATGCCCATTATGGGATACTGTACTGCTTGAAAACACTATTACCATTCAGACTCTTCCACACACATCCTGCCAGTGACAGTGCTATGTGCCAGCAGCTATGTGCCAGCAGCATACCACCCTGCATCCCACTGCTGGCTTGCTTCTGAAGCTAAGCAGGGTTGGTCCTGATCAGTTCTTAGATAGGAGACCAGATGGTGTTGGAGGGCCAGTAGGAGGCACCCTTTCCTCTGGTCTAAACAAATATCCCAATGCCCCATGGCAGTGATTGGGGAGATTGCCCTGTGTAAGGTGCTGTCTTTCTGATGGGATTGTAAATGGGTGTCCTGACTCTTTGTGGTCACTAAAGATCCCATTACACTTATTGTAAGACCAGGGGTGTTAACCCTGGTGTCCTGGCTAAATTCCCAATCTGGCCCTCATACTATCACCTAATCATCCCCTTCTTACAATTGGCTGATTCATTGCCCCTCCTCTCCCCTATACCTATTCCCCAGGTTGTTGCTGTAAATGAGAATGTGTTCTCAGTCAACTTACCTGGTTAAATAAACATTTTGAAAACTAAGATGTTCCTATTTTTCCCTCAGTATTTCATCCCTTATGTTTCAACAAGCACACTAGTTTTTTAAAGGTCTGCCATAAACAATAAATGCCCATACAGCGTGATTTGATAAGCTGCTCTTAGATAAATTCAAGGCTGCAATTTAACAGCAAACAACACGTCATATTTCTGTGTGGGAGAAAATATGTCCTTACAACTGGGGTTTAAATTGGGATTTTGTAGGTGGTGAAACTGTCCTCAATATTGATTGTTGTCCCATGGTGATTTAACAGAAATCTACTCAATTCCCACTGGCCACAGCAAGCTGTGTCAACCATTCCTCCCCCATTTAATTAACCACAGCCGCTCTACCTCCCACTCGTGTTCTGCTTTTGTGACAATGACAGTTAAGATGAAAGCTGTGCTATACAGGTATGTGCTTATGTGGTTGGCCGTAATAGGTCAGCCCTCCAGCAACTTTTATATTCCTATTCTGTATTTGTGCCTTTTTCCATGAGATGTGCTGTGATGTAACACCCCTGGAAACGGCGGCAACTGCAATGCATAACTACCTGGTATCAAATAATAACCTAAGGGTACACCTTGTGATGAATCCCAGAGAAAAATATAAATTCCTAGGTACTGTAATAGCTAATTGCTATGTCATATCTGCAATGATAATAGCATCACTATGATCAGTACCCATGTTCAGCTTGACAAAGCATTTAGGCTTTTAACACTAATCAAAACATGGAATCATCCTAAACCAAAACTCTAAACATGGATTGTTTTGTTTTCCTAATGAAGGTCACTTTATGTGTTTTTATTATATTTATGAGTTAATACATAAAGGACTTTGGCAATTCTCAATCACTTTCATGTAGACTTGAGTAACTTGCTTGACTTGGATTATTGCATTAAATGTTGTTTGTGCTTGACACTATAGATTACAGAAGCAGTGTTTACACAGAAAATCCAATTCTAATCTTTTGACCAATAATGAGCAAACAATCTGATCTGATATGTCAAAAGATCAGAATTGGACTACCTGTGTAAACGCAGCCATATCCACATAGCCTAATATCCACAATACCTTTTGGTGCATATACTATCCAAGTTTGCAATCATTCCAGTGGGACTCAGTTGTTTGTATCGATCAACAGCACCCACTACAATCTATTCTGATGAACTTGTTTGTGTCTTGGGATGCCATTGGCAAATAATGAAAAAGTCTATTATCAGCAGAAACTTAAGAGTTCATGCTACCTCTTGTAATTTCCCAAGATACCACAGCATCAAAGTAGCAAATATGAATCATGATGAACTGCTGTTTCTTAAAAACATATTGATTGGAACGAAAACTTGAGATCTGTATCTGTAGTTTTCAAGAAAATCTCCCATTGATACAAATGCATGGTTTATACGAAAGTGAGGGACTGTACACATGCCGATCTCAAGTTAGGACTTTCCTCTCAGTGCGGTACAATCAGGAGAGTTGGGCAACATCAGAAGTTAAGGGTTGCAAATCAAAACTAAGTAATTGTCATCAGGTTAATTGGATAACATTGGAACTTCAATAAAATAATTTTGCTAAATTTAATCCTAGTTTTTCCTGAGGCAACATAGGTATAATAAATACATTCTATTTTATTTGTATTTAATTGACACAGACAGTAAAATGCAGGGACTTGTGGCAACATTTAATTAGGTTGCAGAGCGAATGTAAGCTGCTTCCTCAAATAAGCAGGTATTTTTTCTCTGGAGTATATTTTCAAACAAAGTAATGCTGTTTTCAAAGAACTGAAGAGTTGCCTTCTCAATAAGGATTTTGGAGAATCTTACCTTTCAACCCACAAAGCTAATAGTTATTTAGGTAGGTTCGGTAATTGGCGGTAGTTAAGTGTATCCTCTCTGTAAATAACCTGGAAATCAATAGGCATTGCAGGTGCACTCTTGATGTACTTTATCCTCTGAGGAGCACTCCCATGTTGTGCTTTTTTCAGTTCCAAGGTTCCTCAACTTCAAAGCCAACATATTCCTAGATAAACCACCTTTGTTGGTTTAAAATTAGAGATAGAATAAGTACTCAACAATGTTTTTTTTGTTGCTCAAAAATAGAAACACAGAGGAAGAAGTATTAGAGATAGAATAATAGGCAGGACCACTTTAGGACCACTTTAAGCCATACACTCCACAGAGCTGGGCTTTACGGGAGAGTGGCGCAAACCCAACACCTGTCATCACCCCGAGAACACCATCCCCACAGTGAAGCATGGTGATGGCAGCATCATGCTGTGGGGATGTTTTTCATCGGCAGGGACTGGGAAACTGGTCAGAATTGAAGGAATGATGAATGGTGCTAAATACATGAAAATCCTTGAGGGAAACCTGTTTCAGTCTTCGAGAGATTTGAGACTGGGACGGAGGTTCACCTTCCAGCAGGACAATGACCCTAAGCATACTGCTAAAGAAACACTTGAGTGGTTTAACCTCTTAAGCATTCTCAATTACCAGGGGGTCGCTAGCGGGCTCCTCCCGACACTACCAGCGAAAATCTAAAGCGCCAAATTTAAATTCCGAAAGTTGAATTATTAAACATCCAGCAATATACAAGTGTTCCATACTCATCAAAAGCTCTGTTTCTTGGCAATATCACAGCGTTGTCAGATTTCAAAAAGGCTTTACGGCGAAAGCAGCACATTCATTTGTTTGAGGCTAGCACCTCACATATTTTCCAATAGCCATGAATCGATTAGCCATCATGGCACACACATAACACATTTCACAGCGAAAACAAATCCATTACCTGTTGAAGAACTTCTGCTGAGGTCATCCTAAGTGTCCAACGAAGACAATCCATGGTTCTTTTGTTAGAAAAAGTAATGTATTTTATCCATAAATCCTCCATTTGGTTCACGCGTTATAATCAGAAACGACAGCCTCCACTCCTCTATTGAAACGAGGCGCCAACTCGTTCAAATTATACCTATAAACTTGTCCAAAAACAATCAAACATAGTTTTAAATGTTTCCTTAGGAACACTTTTACGTATATTTACTATTATAAATCAGCCGGAATATAAACTGATCAATAACGACGATAAAACAGACGCTCCGTGACTTCTCGTGCGCGCGCACCGTGACGAGTTTTCATAAAGAGGGGACCGCATGGTTTCCTCGTTTTCGCTGGGATTACTCACCCAAAATGAAGGAAAACACCATCCAGAGGCTGGTGACATCACAAGGAAGCTTCCTGCATTGCAAACATATGCCTATATATGGTCATTTTCAATAGGGAGGGGTTCCAAAATGAGCAATGTGTCAAAATGACTTTTTCCAGGACAGAGATTCCTCAGGGTTTTGCCTGCTATATGCGTTCTGATTGACCCACAGATAAATGGTTAACAGTTTTGGAGAATTCAGAGTGTTTCCTATCCAATGGTACTAAATATATGCATATCCCATTTTCTGGGCCTAAATGGGAGGCATTTTACTTTGGGCACGCCAGGCTCTCCAAAACAGTCACCTCTGCTGCTGGAGCTTGAGAGGTTTAAGGGAAAACATTTAAATGTCTTGGAATGGCCTAGTCAAAGTCCAGACCTCAATCTAATTGAGAATCTGTGGTATGACTTAAATATTGCTGTACACCAGCGGAACCTATCCCCACAGTGAAGCATGGTGGTGGCAGCATCATGCTGTGGGGATGTTTTTCATCGGCAGGGACTGGGAAACTGGTCAGAATTGAAGGAATGATGAATGGTGCTAAATACATGAAAATCCTTGAGGGAAACCTGTTTCAGTCTTCGAGAGATTTGAGACTGGGACGGAGGTTCACCTTCCAGTAGGACAATGACCCTAAGCATACTGCTAAAGAAACACTTGAGTGGTTTAAGGGAAAACATTTAAATGTCTTGGAATGGCCTAGTCAAAGTCCAGACCTCAATCTAATTGAGAATCTGTGGTATGACTTAAATATTGCTGTACACCAGCGGAACCTATCCTACTTGAAGGAGCTGGAGCAGTTTTGCCTTGAAGAATGGGCAAAAATCCCAGTGGCTAGATGTGCCAAGCTTATAGAGACATACCCCAAGAGACTTGAGGCTGAAATTGCTGCAAAAGGTGGCTCTACAAAGTATTGAATTTTTCACAATAAAAAATATTTTGCATCTTCAAAGTGGTAGGCATGTTATGTAAATCAAATGATACAACCCTCCCAAAATCTATTTTAATTCCAAGTTGTAAGAAAACAAAATAGGAAAAATGCCAAGGGGGGTGAATACTTTCACAAGGCACTGTATATAGCTTCATTCTTCTGTATTATATTCCTCTTGTGTTACTATTTTTACTATTCTTTTTTTTATCTCTGCATCACTGGGAAGGGCTCGTAAACAAGCATTCAACAGTAAATGCTACACCCGTTGTATTCGGCATATGTGACAAATACATTTTTTATTTGATTTGAAAACCTAACCCCGGGACATAGTTTAATTTTTCAGGATGATAATTACAGAAACTTTAATGGCAAAGACACTATAATAATTTTCCAAGTGGTGGTGGTGAGTGGAAGAATCTTACTCAAAAGTATTTACAGCTGTAATTGCTGGCAAATGTGCTTCCACCAAGTCATATATTTGGGGTGTGAAGACAGACGCAATCAAGACATCTTCATATTTTTTTATCTTTAATTAACTTTTAAAATATTCTTGAATTTTCTTTCACTTTGAAAATGTGGAGTATATTGAGTAGGTCTAAACCAAATCGAATTTAGTCCCTTTTTAGATTTAAGGGTGCAAAATGTGAATGCCGCAAAAGGGGTGTGTTGACTTTCTCTAGGCACTGTATGTACTGTAGGTATAATGTATTGTGTCTGAGTTTACATACACTTAGGTTGGAGTCATTAAAACTCGTTTTTCAACCATTCCACAAATTTCTTGTTAACAAACTATAGTTTTGGCAAGTCGATTAGGACATCTACTTTGTGCATGACACAATACATTTTTCCAACAATTGTTTACAGACAGAATATTTCACTTAAAATTCACTGTATCACAATTCCAGTGGGTCAGAAATGTATATACATTAAGTTGACTGTGCCTTTAAACAGCTTGGAAAATTCCAGAAAATGATGTCATGGCTTTAGAGGCTTCTGATAGGCTAATTGAGATCATTTGAGTCAATTGGAGGTGTACCTGTGGATGCATTTCAAGGCCTACCTTCAAATGCAGTGCCTCTTTGCGTGACATCATGGGAAAATCAAAAGAAATCAGCCAAGACCTCATAAAAAATGTGTAGACCTCCACAAGTCTGGTTCATCCTTGGGAGCAATTTCCAAACGCCTGAAGGTACCACGTTCATCTGTACAAACAATATTACGCAAGTATGAACACCATGGGATCACGCAGCCGTCATACCGCTAAGGAAGGAGACGCGTTCTGTCTCCTAGAGATGAACATTCTTTGGTGCGAAACATTAAATTCAATCCCCGAACAACATCAAAGGATGTTGTGAAGATGCTGGAGGAAACAGGTACAAAAGTATCTATATCCACAGTAAAGCGAGTCCTATATTGACTTAATAACCTGAAAGGCCGCTCAGCAAGGAAGAAGCCACTGCCATAAACCGCCATAAAAAAGACCGACTACGGTTTGCAACTGCACATTGGGATAAAGATCGTACTTTTTGGAGAAATGTCCTCTGGTCTGAGGAAACAAAAATAGAACTGTTTGACCATAATGACCATAATGACCATCGTTATGTTTGGAGGAAAAAGGGGGAGGCTTGCAAGCCGAAGAACACTATTCCAACCATGAAGCACGGGGGTGGCAGTATCATGTTGTGGGCGTGCTTTGCTGCAGGAGGGACTGGAACACTTCACAAAAAATATATCCACAAAAATTATGTGGATATATTGAAGCAACATCTCAAGACGTCAATCAGGAAGTTAAAGCTTGGTCGCAAATGAGTCTTCCAAATGGACAATGACCCCAAGCATACTTCCAAAGTTGTGGCAAAATTGCTTAAGGACAACAAGGTCAAGGAATTGGAGTGGCCATTACAAAGCCCTGACCTCCATCCTATAGAACATTTGTGGGCAGAACTGAAAAAGTGTGTGCGAGCAAGGAGGCCTACAATCCTAACTCAGTTACACCAGCTCTTTTAGGAGGAATTCCAGCGGCCAAACTTATTGTGGGAAGCTTGTGGAAGGCTACCCGAAACGTTTGACCCAAGTTAAACAATTTAAAGGCAATGCTACCAAATTATAATTGAGTGTATGTAAACTGCTGGGAATGTGATGAAAGAAATAAAAGCTGAAATAAATCATGCTCTCTACTATTATTCTGACATTTTTTTTAAATTCTGACATTTTAAATATAGTGGTGACCTAAGACAGGGAATTTTTACTAGGATTAAATGTCAGAAATTGTGAAAAACTGAGTTTAAATGTATTTGGCTAAGGTGCATGTAAACTTCCGACTTCAACTGTATATGGCCACCCAGGATGTAAGACTAGCTCTTGCTATATGAATCATGATTTGTTGTTTGTAGCTTATATCATGTGAACTTATCCAGAAGAATGTCTCAGTGTTTGGTAATTGAATCATGAATATGTTCTTGCTTCCATACAACAGTAAAAACCACCATCACTAGCAGCTGAAATGCTCCAGGCATCTTTTATTTTATGTCTGCATAAAGAAAACCTGTATAGACCAAGAAAGCATATTATCTAATGTGAGTTGACTGAGAAGGCCCCTCCTAGGGTGTTATCCGAGCCAAGAATGACATTTGTGACCATATGTTTGGATTCATCCAAACTACTGTTAAATCATTCATATCCTCCTCAATGGTTCCTGTTCATACACTCTTAAAAAAAACGGAACTATCTAGAACCTAAAGGGGTTCTTAGGCTGTCCATATAGGAGAACCATTTGAAGAACCCTTCAGGGTTCCATGCTGGACCCTTTCTACAGAGGGTTCTACGTGGAACCCAAAAGGGTTCTACGTGGAACCAAAAAGGATTCTCCCTGGAACCAAAAAGGGGACAGCCGAAGAACCCTTTTGGAAAGTGTAGAATAGGTAGACTGTATATGTTCTCACATGGATTGCTGGCTAGTCTACATACATATAAACAGCTAGACATGGCCAACGTTATCCAATCGACATATTACCGGAGGAGTTTTATCAAAGTGCTGCAAAGTAATCTGAGGATGCCATATGTTGGGATTACAATACAATGAATACATATGGTCTCAATGATGGAAGTACAGTGGAGGGGAAGTATGCGTACGAATATACAGAAGATAATACAGTAAAGAGCAACACACCATGGGTGAAAGACCACTTCACAAAGCCTATGTGAAGATATTTCAACTGGAGAGAGAACAGACTGGGGAGGAGATTATAGCATTACTGAAGGAACAGAGCAGCAAGAGAATATCCACTTATTTTAATCCCATGTAGGTTTACATGGATTGGAGAAGAAACTGTGACTGTTTTGATTTGTGTTTTTTGCAGCCTGGGGTTTTAGGGTGGGGTTGGAGGAATTGTACTTGTACAGCAGGTAGTACTTTAGGTGTGGAAGATGTGTGGGTATACACAACAGTAACAATCTCACAAATTAAAATGACACATGATATTGGGTTGTGACAATATTGGAGTACCACTTAGGTATGGTCTTGAAATATACCATGAGTGTGTAGACGTGGAGAGTAGGTCATGAGTCATGACTCTCTTTATGTTATTGTGACAGAGATGGGTGCAGGTGTGAAAGAAAGCACGGCACAATTAAAAGGAGTAACTATGACTTCGATGTTCAGTCACTTATTTTGGATCAAGTGACCTCAATGCTGATTCCTATTTGCATGTGGATATATTGAGTTGAGTAACCCAGCACTGCCAAAAGAAAACTGTTTTCAATGACCAACCACGCCGGTGGTGCTTTCACATTCTTCCGTTGCTTGACGCCAAGCCAAAGCACCGTGTTACCCCTTAGTCACTGTCAGCTAATAGAAGCTGAGAGACTCTTCTACCACATTGAGCCACCGAGAGTGATATCACACCACCCTGACACAGCATTCACCGTGACATCTGGAAACAAGACCCTGTCACCGGAGCTGTGGGCTTCGGGGACCTCAATTGAAAGGCAGTGACAGGAAAGCCATTTGTTGCAGATTCCAGGTAGCCAAGGTAGTGTGAGGAACCACCGTGCTGTGCCAGACAGTACTCGAACTGTGAGATTGGGATAAACCTTGCCAACAAAACTTTGAAGTGAAGGCACTATGTGTAGCTCTGTGGAGCTCCTAGAAAATTGCTCTGGGGGTGCTATTCAAGAAAAGGAATAATCAGTCAAGATCTGTAAATCCAGAAGAGAATGTTCTACCTTTTAAAAATGGGTTTGGAAAAGAGATCACACAGCCTAAGTGAACAGTGTGGACAGAATGACAGTTAAGCAGTTTTGTGCTTTTAGTTTCAATCCAAGATGTGGCAGATGGTTGAATTGAGTAAAGCACACATGCATCAATGTTGAATATGCACTGAAATGCACTTTCTGAAGAAATATTCTCAAATGATTTTCAATTATGTATTACCTAAGAACTTACACCAACCAGGGG
Source organism: Brachymystax lenok tsinlingensis (assembly GCA_030435695.1). NCBI lineage: Eukaryota > Metazoa > Chordata > Actinopteri > Salmoniformes > Salmonidae > Brachymystax > Brachymystax lenok. Next base: position 72,638,608 of record CM059814.1, read on the forward strand.
TGTCTATTGCTTGTAAAGGGTTCAGACCGTTTCCCCTGTTCAAATTTACCTCAATGCTTCTGTACCTGTTTCTGGCAGACACCCGTCTCATCCCTCAAACCTACACTCTTAGAAAAAAAGGTGCTATCTAGAAGCTAAAAGGGTTAGTCGGCTGTCCCCATAGGAGAACCCTTTGGAGAATCCTTTTTGGTTCCAGGTAGAACCCTTTTCACAGAGGATTCTACATGGAACCAAAAAGGGTTCTAAATTCTAAAACTTACAAAAGTATTCATCCCCTTTGGCGTTTTTACTATTTTGTTGCATTACAACATGTAATTTAAATAGATTTTTATTTGGATTTCATGTAATGGACATACACAACATAATCCAAATTGGTGAAGTGAAATGAAAATAATTACTTAAGATAACCCTGAAGGAGCTGCAATGCTCCACAGCGGAGACTGGAGTATCTGTCCATAGGACCACTTTAAGCTGTGCACTCCACAGAGCTGGGCTTTACGGAAGACTGGCCAGAAAAAGTCAGGCATGTGGGAGACTCCCCAAACATATGGAAGAAGGTACTCTGGTCAGATGAGACTAAAACTGAGCTTTTTGGCCATCAAGGAAAACGCTACTATGTCTGGTGCAAACCCAACACAGCCGAAGAACCCTTTTGGAACTCTTTTTACCTAGAGTGTAAGCCACAAAGCTTCGACGATGGATTACCTATGATTTCCTAAAAAAGATGACGACTTGGTTGTAAATGATTCCCGTGACTGTATAGCTCTGCACTGCCTGCCTGCCAGCTGCCGCTGCGTCTTTCTTTCTCTATTTTTCACTCCATCTCTCTTCCTCCTCCTCCATCCTCTCCTTCTTTCCCCAAACAAAGCCCTACTCAGCATCCTTGGCAGAGATCACAGGATGTGGAGTAATGAGACTACAGTCTGTCTCCACAGCTCAGGTACCTGGTGTGTGGGGCGAGGTGTAATTCATTATTGAATCTGCCTGATAGGCTGTCTGGGATAGAGTGACAGTGTCACACACAGAAAAGAGACAAAGCCAGTGAGGGGGAAGTAAAGGTGACGGCATCACAGTACAGCCCTGACGGCTTCCACTCCAAACCCTACACACGAACCTCCACCCCCTCTTCTGACTCCCGAACTTCTCCAAAGAAGAGTACTGAGTCAGCTATTTCTCGCAACACAATACATGAGTGTGGGAGACTAAGGTGAAAGGCAATGTCAAACAGCTCAGAGAAATCATTTGGCGAAGCCGCTACACACCACACACATACAGTAACACAGTCTGAGCCTGTGCTAATTTTTCTTTGCTGAATGACAACGACATGGCAACAGGATTGCATCAGAAGCTGGCCGCTGGAAGAAAGAAGAAAGGAGGAGGGAATGAGGGAGGGATGGAGAAGACTTATGATTGAGGTGAAGCAGAGGCTGTTTTGCAGTTATGCATTCATACCTGCTGTTGTCCCAGCCCTGTATTTATGAGATACCGGCCAGTGTAAGAAGAGGATCAAAGAACTGAATCAAAGGCGGCGGCAGAACAGGGGGCCGAGATCTGAGAACACCAGCATCTCTCTTTCCCTCCACTTCAAGTCATCCGTTTTAGCTCGCCCTCTTGTCTCTGACCTCGTTTCATTAAAACATCCAGAATACTGATATTTAAGTCCACAGAATCAACTTCCTCTATATGCATTCTATAGTCTGATTAATTGGGCTAGCATGTATTCAAATTATCTTCTGTTGTTGAAGAACGTCAGAGGGCATTTTCTGTGGGGGGTGCAATATCTATCACATCTGCATTGGTCCAACAAAGAGTAACAATGTTTCAGTTATATACATTGAGAATCAGGGAAGGAGAGGAGGACCCTTCTGTGTCCTGGTTGCATAGCAATGACTATGCTGTCTTCTTCAGGATGCAGATGGTTTGTGGGAGAGAGGGTGAAGAAAAGAGGAATACATATATAATCAGACAGTTATTGTCAGACAAGGAAAGGCAACCAGCAACCTCCAAATGCACCTACTTTGTTGGCCTGAAGAATTGAAAAAGTGGTAGGAATCAGATGCTTTCATACTAGTGTGAGTTTCATCACTCCCTGCAAAGCCTCTAAAATCTCACCATCATCCCTTTATTCAAGACACGAGAGAAAGAGAAAACACAAAAATTCCCCGAAATAGAATGTGTCATAAATCTGACATAGCCTGGTGAGGGAAGGAGGCAGGGGAGAGGGGAGAGGGAAGCAGGAGGAGGACTGCGGTGGTAAACTTGGGAAATGAATGGTGTGCACGGCTGACAGTAGATTGGGGAACAAAAGAGGGGATAGAACATTGATGCGGGGCTCTACTGACAAGTCCGAGGCTACAGCAGAAGGCATCATGGGAATATAGTTGACAGGATACAGAGGGAAATCATTAAAGATGATAGAGGAATAGCGGGAGGGCACAGTCGCTACAGTGTCAGAGAGAGAGGGATAGAGGGATGGATGTGGCTCAAGCAGCCATAGGCAAAGAATGAAATGGAATACATGAGTGGCAGACAGGCCTAGGAACCACAACTGATCAAAATGACTGTGATTCCAACAGTCTAGATGTGTGTGTGTGCCAGCCCACTTCACACCAGATTTTTCCTGTCGGATCTGGGATTCAAACTGGCAACCCCCCGGTTGCTGGCTCGCCTCTCTAATCGCTAGGCTACCTCCACATTGTGTGTGTGTGTGTGTGTGTGTGTGTGTGTGTGTGTGTGTGTGTGTGTGTGTGTGTGTGTGTGTGTGTGTGTGTGTGTGTGTGTGTGTGTGTGTGTGTGTGTGTGTGTGTGTGCACGCGCGCGTGCGTTTCAACTTCTGTCATAGAGCTCCCTAAATAATAGGATCCTTCGAGATAAGATGCTTGATAGCTGGATGTTTGCACATAATACGGTGAGACTGATTCCCCATGTTCTCCACAATGTCTCCATGGCTACATGTTCTGTACAATAAACAGAACGGATGTGTTAAAGACAAATTGTATAAATTAGAACATTTAACTATACTGAACAAAAATATAAACTGCAACATGCAACAATTTCAAAGATTTTACAGATTTACAGTTCATATGAGGAAATCAGTAAATTGAAATAAATTCATTAGGCCCTAATCTATTGATTTTACATGACTGAGAATATAGATATGCATCTATTGGTCACATATACCTTAAAAAAGGTTGAGGTGTGGATCAGAAAACCAGTCAGTATCTGGTGTGACCACCATTTGCCTCATGCATCGTGACCCATGTCCTTCGCATTGAGTTGATCAGGCTGTTGATTGTGGGCTGTGGAATGTTGTCCCACTCCTCGTCAATGTTTGTGCGAAATTGGTGGATATTGGTCGGAAACTGGAACACACTGTCTTACATGACGATCCAGAGCATCCCAAACATGCTCAATGGGTGTCTGGTGAGTATGCAGGCTAAGGAAGAAATGGGACATTTTCAGCTTCCAGGAATTGTGTACAGACCCTTGCGACTTGGGGTCGTGCATTATCATGCTGAAACATGAGGTGATGGCGGCAGACGAATGGCACAACAATGTGCCTCAGGATCTCATCACGGTCTCTGTGCATCCAAATTGCTATTGATGAAATATCATTGTGTTCGTTGTCCATAGCTTATGCCTGCCCCTAACATATCCCCACCACCACCATGGAGCACTCTGTTCACATTTTTTGATGTCCGCAAACCGCTCGTCCACACAACGCCATATTTGTGATCTGCAGTTCTGAGGCCAGTTAGACGTACTGACAAATTCTCTGAAAAGCCGTTGTGGGCAGCCAATGTTAGAGAAATGAACATTAAATTCTCTGGCAACATCTCTGTTGGACATTCCTGCAGTCAGCATGCTATTTGCATGCTCCCTCAAAACTTGAGATATCTGTGCTGTGTTGTGTGACAAAACTGCAAATTTTAGAGTGGCCTTTTATTGTCCCCAGTGCAAGGTGCACATGTGTAATGAGCATGCTGTTTATTCAGATTCTTGATATGCCACACCTGTCAGGTGGATGGATTATCTTGGCAAAGGAGAAAACAAATGTGTGCACAAAATTTGAGATATTTTATTTTAGCTCATGAAACATGGGACCACCACTTTACATGTTGAGTGCATATTTTTGTTCAGTGTATATTGCTGTCCACCTGACTGACACTTGACGAAAGTTACTGCAGCTGAAACATATAGGGTGTTGGAGTAAAGCAGGGGAGAAATACTGTATTTCATGTGCATGTCACACCCTGATCTGTTTCACTTATCTTTGTGATTGTTTTCACCCCCCTCCAGGTGTCGCCCATCTTCCCCATTATCCCGTGTATGTATACCTGTGTTCTCTGTTTGTCTGTTGCCAGTTCGTCTTGTTTGTCAAGTCAACCAGCGTTTTTGTTCTCAGCTGCTGCTTTTCCCAGTCTCTTTTTCTTGCCCTCCTGCTTTTGATCCTTGCCTGTCCTGACTCTGAGCCCGCCTGCCTGACCACTCTGCCTGCCCCTGAGCCTGCCTGCCAACCTGTACCTTTGACCCACCTCTGAATTATTGACCTTTGCCTACCCTGACCCTGAGCCCGCCTGCCGCCTGCTACTGTTGCCCCACCTCTGGTTTACTGACCCCTGCCTGCCTTGACCTGTCTATCGCCTGCCCCTGTTGGATTATTAAACCATTGTTAATTCGACGTGTCTGCATCTGGGTCTTACCTTCATACCTGATAGAGCAGGCCTTTCATTCTTTATTATCAGTGTTTTTTGCCAAACACCAGTGGAGAAGCGTATGGGATGTTAATATCACCTACACACTCCTCAGTCGTCTAGGGTGGAAAGGTGCACTGTTATTCTCAGCTCCTTTCATTGTTCACACCCCATAATGTCATTTCAAAATTATGGATGTGCAAAATCAATGAGAGGTTTTTAATAAAAAATCTTTAGGGCATAGAACACACTTCAGAGTGAGAGGGGCACACTGCGTATGAACTAAAAGTAAGGTTTATGCTCAGTCAATGGAGATTTAAGTCTTGGTTATTTTATACAATCCATAGGAAAACACAACCTAGTTTAAACGATTACTCATGGTGTTATGAGTAGGTTGTTAGTGAATGACATAGAAGTTAGACATGTAAAAATGGACAGATCGTTATTTTTAAGACTGTCTGATCATATGTGACAGGCAGCACACCAATTCATAGAATTTGAAGATGAATTAAATAATCCCATAACCTAATAAAGAACATATCAAATCAAATCAAATTTTATTTGTCACATACACATGGTTAGCAGATGTTAATGCGAGTGTAGCGAAATGCTTGTGCTTCTAGTTCCGACCATGCAGTAGTATCTAACAAGTAATCTAACAATTTCACAACAACTACTTTATACACACAAGTGTAAAGGATTGAACACGAGTTTGTACATATAAATATATGGATGAGCGATGGCTGACCAGCATAGGAAAGATGCAGTCGATGGTATATAGTACAGTATATACATGTGAGATGAGTAGTGTAGGGTATGTAAACATTATGTAAATGGCATCATTTAAAGTTGCTAGTGATACATTTATTACATTCACTTTTTAATTATTAAAGAGGCTAGAGATTTAAGTCAGCATGTTGGCAGCAGCCAATGTTAGTGGTGGCTGTTTAACAGTCTGATGGCCTTGAGATAGAATCTGTTTTTCAGTCTCTCGGTCCCAGCTTTGATGCACCTGTAATGACCTCGCCTTCTGGATGATAACGGGATGAACAGGCAGTGGCTCGGGTGGTTGTTGTCCTTGATGATCTTTTTGGCCTTCCTGTGACATCGGGTGGTGTAGGTGTCCTGGAGGGCAGGTAGTTTACCCCCTGGTGATGCGTTGTGCAGTCCTCACTACCCTCTGGAGAGCCTTACGATTGTGGGCGGAGCAGTTGATGTACCAGGTGGTGATACAGCCCGACAGGATGCTCTCGATTGTATATCTGTAGAAGTTTGTGAGTGTTTTTGGTGACAATCCAAATTTCTTCAGCCTCCTGAGGTTGAGGAGGCGCTGTTTCGCCTTCTTCACCACACTTTCTGTGTGGGTGGACCATTTCAGTTTGTCTGTGATGTGTACGCCGAGGAACTTAAAACCTTCCACCTTCTCCACTACTGTCCCGTCGATGTGGATAGGGGGGTGCTCCCTCTGCTGTTTCCTGAAGTCCATGATCATCAGTTTTGTTGACGTTGAGTGAGAGGTTATTTTCCTGACACCACACTCCGAGGGCCCTCACTTCCTCCCTGTAGGCCGTCTCGTCATTGTTGGTAATCAAGCCTACCACTGTAGTGTCTTCAGCAAACTTGATGATTGAGTTGGAGGCGTGCTTGGCCACGCAGTCATGGGTGAACAGGGAGTACAGGAGAGGGCTGAGAACGCACCCTTGTGGGGCCCCAGTGTTGAGGATCAGCAGGGTGGAGATGTTATTTCCAACCCTCACCACCTGAGGCCGTCCCGTCAGGAAGTCCAGGACCCAGTTGCACAGGGCTGGGTCGAGACCTAGGCTCTCGAGCTTAATGACGAGTTTGGAGGGTACTATGGTGTTAAATGCTGAGCTGTAGTTGATGAACAGCATTCTTACATAGGTATTCCTCTTGTCCAGATGGGTTAACTTCTTAAGGAGCAGCAAGGGTGCGCTGGGGCGCTAGCGCCCCACTCCCGACACTACCAGGTGAAATGCAAGGCGCCAAATTCAAAATCCAAAAGTTGAATTATTAAACATGCATCAATATACAAGTGTTTCATAGTCATCAAAAGCTCTGCTTCAACCGGAATATAAACTGGGCGATAAGAAAGGAAAAAAACAAAGAACGCGCCAGCCGGGAGCGCGCATTTACTTCTATTGACATCTGCGTGGACACTTCCTTATTCGTCTTCTTCTCTGCTCTAAAAGCATCTAAAAAAAAATCAGAACACTTTCTCGAGACTGTTGACATCCAGAGGAAGCAATAGGTACTGCATTCATATGCCTTTATATGGGCATTTTCATAAGGGAGGGGTTCCAAATGAGGCAATGTGTCAAAACCACTTTTTCCAGGACAGAAAGTCCTCGGGTTTTCGCCTGCCATATCCGTTCTGTTATACTCACAGACAAAATGTTAACACTTTTAGAAAATTCAGAGTGTTTCCTATCCATTGGTAATATCTGCATATCCTATTTTCTGGGCCTGAATGGGAGGCATTTTACTTTGGGCACGCCAGGCTCTCCAAAACCGTCACCTCGTGCGCTGCTCCCTATGAAGTTAAGGCAGTGTGCAGTGTGATTGCGATTGCATTGTCTGTGGACCTATTGGGACGGTAAGAAAATTGGAGTGGGTCTAGGCTGTCTGGTAGGATGGAGGTTATATGATCCTTGACAAGTCTCTTAAGGAGCAGTGGGGCGCGCCGTTTGGTTGGCGCGCTATGTTCAGAAAATACAGCGTCCACTCGCCCATTGAACCGTGAAGAGAACACGTTCAACCAATACCTATACACTTGTCCAAGAACAATCAAACATCATTGATAATGTATCCTTAGGAACACTTTTATGTATATTTACTATAATATTTCAACCGGATTATAAACTGGACAATAGGAAAGGAAAAAACCACAGCGCGCGCAAGCCCGTGAACACGCCTCCTCTTCTGTTTACATCCTGTGACTAGTTCGAAATTCTTCTTCTATTACCATCCAGAGCAACCTAACATCACCAAACACTGTCTAGAGACTGTTGACATCCAGTGGAAGCAATAGGTACTGCAATCTTACTCCCATATATGGCTGTTTTCAATAGGGAGGGGTTGAAAATGAGGCAATGTGTCAAAAACACTTTTTCCAGGACAGAAATTCCTTGGGTTTTCACCTGCTATATCAGTTCTGTTATACTCACAGACAATATTTTAACACTCTTAGAAACTTCAGAGTGTTTCCTATCCAATAGTTCTAGTTATGTGCATATCCTAGTTTCTGGGCCTGAGTGGCAAGCCTTTTACTTTGGGCACGCCAGACTCTCCAAAACCGACACCTTAGCTGCCGCTCCCCTAAGAAGTTAAAGCACTTCATGATGACGGAAGTGAGTGCTACGGGGCGATAGTCATTTAGCTCAGTTACCTTAGTTTTCTTGGGAATAGGAACAATGGTGGCCCTCTTGAAGCATGTGGGAACAGCAGACTGGGATAAGGATTGATTAAATATGCCCGAAAAAAACACACCAGCCAGATGGTCTGCGCATGCTCTGAGGACATGGCCAGGGATGCCATCTGGGCCGGCAGCCTTGCGAGGGTTAACACGCTTAAATGTTTTACTCACGTTGGCTGCGGTGAAGGTGAGCCCCCAGGTTTTGAGTGCAGGCCGTGTCGGTGGCACTGTATTGTTCTTAAAGCGGGCAAAGAAGTTGCTTAGTTTGTCTGGGAGCAGGACATCGTGGTCCGTGACGGGGCTGGTTTTCTTTTTGTAGTACGTGATTGACTGTAGACCCTGCCACATTTCTCTCGTGTCTGAGCCGTTGAATTGTGACTCTACTTTGTCTCTATACTGACGCTTAGCTTGTTTGATTGCCTTGCGGAGGGAATAGCTAGACTGTTTGTATTCAGTCATGTTTCCGGCCGCCTTGCCCTGGTTCGCGCTTTCAGTTTTGTGCGAATGCTGCCATCAATCCACGGTTTCTGGTTGGGGAAAGTTTTTATAGTTGCTATGGGTACAACATCACCAATGCACTTGCTAATAAACTCACTCACCGAATCAGCGTATACATCAATGTTGTTGTCTGATGCTATCCGGAACATATTCCAGTCCACGTGCTCGAAGCAATCTTGCAGCGTGGAATCAGATTGGTCGGACCAGCATTGAACAGACCTGAGCACGGGCGTTTCCTGTTTTAGTTTCTGTCTCTAGGCTAGGAGCAACAAAATGGAGTCATGGTCAGACTTGCCGAATGCTGATAAAATTTAGGGAGCCTTGTTTTCAGATTAGCCATGTTAAAATCCCCAGCCACAATAAATTCAGCCTCGGGATATATGGTTTCCAGTTTACATAGAGTCCAATGAATTTCTTTCAGTGCCGTCGATGTGTCAGCTAGAGGAGGGATATATGCGACTGTGATTATGATGGGAGGAGAATTCTCTTGGTAGATAATGCGGTCGGCATTTGATTGTAAGGAATTCTATGTATGTTGTTATGATCACACCACGACTCGTTAATCATAAGACACACACCCCCGCCCTTCTTCTTACCAGATAGATGTTTGTTTCTGTCGGCGCAATGCGTGGAGAAACCATATTTTCTGTTGTCCATGACAATCCATCCAGATAAATTCATTACAAAAAGCAAAGGATCAAAAAAACATTTCCTCATCTCTCATATGGTATCCTATAGAGAGCATCTGACTATGTATCTGTAACTATGGGCTTGTGTCAATCTGTACCGCTGATGTTCAGCATTACAGCGTGATTGACATTTAAAGGCAAAGTTCCATTGTCAGCAGAGACTGCACTCACGGTCAACGCTGCATAAAATTGTCAGAAACTCCAGTCACCCAAGTTATAGACTGTTTTCTCTGATACCGCACGGCAAGCGGTACCTGAGCGCCAAGTCTAGGACCGAAAGGCTCCTCAACAGCTTCTACCCCCAAGCCATTAGACTGCTGAACAATTCAGAAAAATCGCCGCGGACAATTTACATTGAACCCCCCACACTGACTCGGTACCGGTGTCCCCTCTATATAGGCTCGTTATTGTTATTCTTATTGTGTTACTTTTTATTATTACTTTTATTTTAGCCTACTTGGTAAATATTTTCTTCTTCTTGAACTGCACTGGGCTTGTAAGTAAGCATTTCACGGTAAAGTCTACACTTGTTGTATTAGGCGCATGTGGCAAATAACGTTTGATTTGATATATTGACTCAATCGGAAATGACCTTTGAATTTCTATTACACAATCTGTAGCGCTTCAGCGATGCAGATTGATTAGAGCCCTATGTCTATAAAACACAAGTGTTACCAATGGTTCAGCCTTGTAGATGTTTTTGTCTCCATGGGAGCATATCTGGCACATGATTGGCCCAACGTGAGATATGTCTTTTGAGGTTAGTAAAGGAGGAATAGCCCCTTTGCAACATATTGGCAATCAGGCCAGAATCAACACACTCGGCTGGAAATTATCGATTGCTGTCCAGCTTTGTATCATGTTAGACTCGATAGCATCTGGTCACAGCAAAACACAGTCACAAGTTATACCGTCTTAGAAATAAACTTAGCAGCAAAGGCACTTCTGCTGCTGTGGAACCTTGGAGTTCTTTTTCCAATCCATTAGTCTTTCACAGAACCGTATACTTTATTTTATATTTTCCTAAATACATGGCTCTGGTCTTCACTTTCAAACAAAGTCCATGCCATTCTGCATCCATGGTAACGTGGTGTTAGGGGCCACTCTGTGAATGTCCCTTTATGATTCTGTCAAAGCAAAAAGCCATTTGAGAATACTTGGCAGTTCACCCATATTCACAACAATGCTCAGAGGCAACAGATTGCATGTTTTGGTCTGAAGTGATCCAGCCTAAGATAGAAAATGGGCACCCTCTTTGTAACATGTTTGTACTCTTCAATTGCATATGAAAGCTTTTGTTAGTAAATTGTCATGGAATGTTAATGGAATCAGCTATCAAGTAAAACATGATTACACTTATACACAAACAGGACTGATGGACACATATCCCACTAGATAGAGATAAATGTGTCTAAATGATATATGCGACATTTCCCCATGGAGAGCCGGTTTTAAAAGAGCAATCCATTTTTTGTCACAATCCACCGAGGCCAAACACAATGAGAGTGCTCACTCATTGTCTTTCGCACTAATTAAGCAATCCATCATGTGCTGTCTGATAAGACTGAACAGTTTGGGACACAAGTAGAAGTTAGTTCAGATGAAGTCTACAGCTTCTCTAATTCAATGTCCATCATAAAAGTAAAAGTGTCCGAGGACAGTGATATGTGTTTAAGCGATTCATGGGTGTATCATGGTCTGGGGAGTATTTTGGTGAAATGACACACAATGACACAACCTGATTCTGCCACTGTGCTAGGTGTCATTCTTTGTCGCGTCAACCTCCTTACTCATTGTCAGTCTGTGACAGGGTTGTTGTGGGAGTTTGTTTGTGGAACATGAGTGACATGTAATACTGATGGTCTCCCGAGAGACTCTGCTTCTGTTTGAACTTCCAAGTGCATTTGGAAGTCTCGAGGTTGATCAAAGTCACTCCCTTTGAGTGAATGACACAAGAGGCAACATTGGGGGAGTTGGGGCGTTACAAACAATTATGTGGCCTATTTAAGACAGCCCGGAGCAATGTCAAACATAATTTATGTCTATGTATATACAGTTGAAGTAGGAAGTTTACATACACTTAGGTTGGAGTCGTTCAAACTCGTTTTTCAACCACTCCACAAATTTCTTGGTAACAAACTATAGTTTTGGCAAGTCAGTTAGGACATCTACTTTGTGCATGACACGTAACTTTTCCAACAATTGTTTACAGACAGATTATTTCACTTCTTATTCACTGTATCACAATTCCAGTGTGTCAGAAGTTTAGGTACACTAAGTTGACTGTGCCTTTAAACAGCTTGGAAAATTCCAGAAAATGTGTCATGGCTTTAGAAGCTTCTGATAGGCTAATCATTTTTTTATTTTCCCAGGCAAGTCAGTTAAGAACAAATTCTTATTTTCAATTACGGGCCTAGGAACAGTGGGTTAACTGCCTGTTCAGAGGCAGAACGACAGATTTGTACCTTGTCAGGTTGGGGAATTGAACTTGCAACCTTTCGGTTACTAGTCCAACGCTCTAACCACTAGGCTACCCTGCCGCCCCGTCATTTGAGTCAATTGGAGGTGTACCTGTGGATGTATTTCAAGGCCTACCTTCAAACTCAGTGCCTCTTTGCTTGACATGATGGGAAAATCTCAAAACAATCTGCCAAGACCTCGGAAAAATATTTGTAAACATCCACAAGTCTGGTTCATCCTTGGGAGCAATTTCCAAATGCCTGAAGGTACCACGTTCATCTGCACAAACAATAGTATGCAAGCATAAACACCATGGGACCACACAGCCGTCATACCGCTCAGGAAGGAGACGCATTCTGTCTCCTAGAGATGAACGTACTTTGGTGCAAAAAGTCCCAGAACAAAAGCAAAGGACCTTGTGAAGATGCTGGAGGAAACAGGTACAAAAGTATCTATATCCACAGTGAAACGAGTCCTATATCAACATAACCTGAAAGGCTGCTCAGCAAGGAAGAAGCCACTGCTCCAAAACTGCCATAAAAAGCAAGACTACAGTTTGCAACTGCACATTGGGACAAAGATCATACTTTTTGTAGAAATGTCCTCTGGTCTGATGAAACAAAATAAGAACTGTTTGGCCATAATGACCATCGTTATGTTTGGAGGAAAAAGGGGGAGGCTTGCAAGCCGAAGAACACCATCCCAACCTTGAAGCATGGGGGTGGCAGCATCATGTTGTGGGGGTGCTTTGCTGCAGGAGAGACTGGTGTACTTCACAAAATAGATGGCATCATGAGGTAAGAAAATTATGTGGATATAGTGAAGCAACATCTCAAGACATCAGTCAGGAAGTTAAAGCTTGGTCACCAATGGGTCTTCCAAATGGACATTGACCCCAAGCATACTTCCAAAGTTGTGGCAAAATGGCTTAACTACTTAGGGAGCAGTGGGGCCGGTGAAATGTGAGGCGCCAAATTCAAAATCCAAAAGTTTAACTATTAAACATTCATAAATATACTATTGTTGCATAGTCATCAAAAGCTCTGATTCTTGGCAATATCACAGCGTTGTCATATTTTAAAAAGTCTTTACAGCGAAAGCACAACATTTGATTGTTTGAGAGTAGCACCTCTAATATTTTTACATTAGCATAAATCCATAACCCAACCCGGGTCTCACAAAACGCATAAAATCGCTAATATAAAATCGCTTACCTTTGATGAACTTCTGCTGAGGGCTTCCCAAGTGTCCAACGAAGACAATCCATGATTCTTTGGTTAGAAAAAGTCATTTATTATGATCATAAAATCCACCGTTGAGTCGCCCATTGAACCTCGGAAGAGAACACGTTCAAATTATACCTATACACTTTCTACAAACAAATCAAACATCATTTTTAATGTATCCTTAGGTATCTTTTGGGGTATATTTGCTGTAATATTTCACCCGGACGATAACGTGAACGATAGGAAAGGAAAATAGAGTGTTGCGCGTTCACAATCTCGCGCGCGTCAAACCTTGTTTACAAAAGTGGTCGCCTGACAATTTCCTCTCCCTATTCATTCTGGTCACTGCTAGAATTCCCAGTCTCTGACATCTAGTGGAAGCCATAGGTACTGCAGTCTCAGTCCTACATAAAGTTGTATGCAATTGGCGCAATGGAGAAGATGCTCATTTACAAAAAAAAACTGCAAATCCGGATGGATTTTCCTCGGGTTTTCGCCTGCTATATCAGTTCTGTTATCCTCTCAGGGATTGCTGGGGCGCTAGTGCCCCAATCCCGACACTACCAGGTGAAATGTAAGGCGCCAAATTCAAAATCCAAAAGTTTAATTATTAAACATCCACCAATATACAAGTGTTCCATACTCATCAAAAGCTCTGTTTCTTGGCAATATCACAGCGTTGTCAGATTTCAAAAAGGCTTTACGGCGAAAGCAGCACATTTGATTGTTTGAGGGTAGCACCTCACATTTTTCCCATAGCCATGAATCGATTAGCCATCACGGCACACACATAACACATTTCACAGCGAAAACAAATCAATTACCTGTTGAAGAACTTCTGCTGAGGTCATCCTAAGTGTCCAACGAAGACAATCCATGGTTCTTTTGTTAGAAAAAGTAATGTATTTTATCCATAAATCTCCATTTGGTTTGCGCGTTATAATCAGAAACAACAGCCTCCACTCCATTGAAACGTGACGAGAACTTATTCTCTGGTCTAAAGCATCCAAAATGAAAATTTACACTGTCTCGAGACTGTTGACATCTAAAGGAAGCGATGGGTACTGCATTCATATGCCCTTATATGGTCATTTTCATGAGGGAGAGGTTCCAAATGAGCAAATGTGTCAAAATCACTTTTTCCAGGACAGAAATTCCTCGGGGGTTTCACCTGCCATATGCGTTCTGTTTTACTCACAGACAAATGGTTAACACTTTCGGAAAATTCAGAGTGTTTCCCATCCAATGGTACTAAATATGTGCATATCCTATTTTCTGGGCCTGAATGGGAGGCATTTTACTTTGTGCACGCCAGGCTCTCCAAAACGGTCACCTCATGAGCCGATCCCTAAGAAGTTAAGGACAACAAAGTCAAGGTATTGGAGTGGCAATCACAAAGTGGGCAGAACTTAAAAAGCGTGAGCGAGCAAGGAGGCTTACAAACCTGATTCAGTTACACCAGCTCTGTCAGGAGGAATGGGCCAAAATTCACCCATCTTATTGTGGGAAGCTTGTGGAAGGCTACCTGAAATGTTTGAACCAATGTACGTATATATAAAACTTGATCCTTACATAGACAAACTTCATATGGAAAAATGTTTCAAAGATGAATTTGAATGTCATTCATTGCTCAGTTGAGTATATTTATATGTGTATTCCTATCACTTGATACAAATTCATATTCACATGCTTAACTAAACGTCTCAAAACTCTTGGGACCCTGCTATCACTATGCAATGTGTTCATACGTTTATACCACACTGATTTTTTTCACTCTTTCTCGTTCCTTTTCTTAAATCACGCTCCATAGATCTAATTTAAAAAGGCACCATTAATTAAGAAAATCATATTTATTATTTCCTCTCATCCGTAGAGGGGGGAAATCAATTAGAAATAACAATAAGCTGGTTCCCACTTTCTGGTAGAGGTTGTATGGTCCCCTGCATATTTGATTTCCCCATAGATTCGACACGCTCTATTGAGTTGCACGCTATGCAGTGCCATATGCACACCTATGACCGCATTAACCTAGCCGAGCATTCACTACCCACTGGAGGACTGAGATTATACCACCTCCTCAGTTTAAAACCCCCAACTCAGCACTTCTGGGAGGCTTCCCGGACGTTAACATGAACATGAACACCCATATAGCCAGTGAACCGCTCTCAATCTGGGGAAGGGCAGGTATCACAAAGGGTTGAAGGTCACCTGTTAATTATTTGTTATCCTGTATAACTAAACCGCACATGTCCCAGGTGTGCCAAGACACATGGTTGTCACACACTCCCCTCCCTCCTGTTCATTGCATTATGATTGGGAAGATTCTATGAATATGTATCGACAATGTATCATGGTTACTATACATTCCCTGGAAGCTCAGATTTGATATGACTATCAGATTTCATAGTGTAAAAGAAGCCAATTCTTGATGGATTTTCCACCATATTGCTGCTACGTATGAAAGAGTAGTGCTGGTGAGAGGAAGGACACGTGCTATGAAGCCATTATGGTTTTTGGATACAGGCCTAGTCCAAATACTGTTCAAATGCAATTCCTTTATTTCCCAAGTTCTTCCTAACTGCCAGTACCAGTTAGGAGAAAAAAAGATATCCAACTTTGCTGAAATCTATCCAATCCAAAGCAATAAGCGATGATGAGACACATCTTTAGGGATTCAGACAGGGCCATAGCCCAGCAGGCATCATCAAGGGGTGTCACAGTGACCAAGCTCCTGGAAATCCCTTGGTCCTCAGGGGTCCATGGGTTAGGAGGAGGGGGCTGCTGGGTAGTGAAGTTTCCGGTTGATGTGTTTGTTGGCCGTGCTTCCCTTCTCCTCCTCCCGCTGCTTTAATCTGCTCCTCCACAGCTGTCACTTCCTCCCTAACAACTGCTACCCCTCCCCTATCTTCCCCCCTAGCCTCACTGCACCACTCCACAGCCTGCCCACTGGAAAGTGGAAATCCTTTCAGTTAGCATCCTTATTCAAATGTGTATTTGTAATTTTTCGTCTGAATATAAGTGTACAATTAAAGGGATAGTTTACCAAAATGACATTGCTTTCCTTACCCTGTAAGTAGTTAATGGACAAGGTATTACAGCAATCAACAATGCAAAATGTAACTATACTTAAAGAACCAAGTAGCCAATATAGTGTCAGATTTATGTTTGGAGGCATTTGACCTTGGATATTACTGGATTACATAATTGAATCACATTCATTACTGGTGTCATATTTTGAAATAACTTAAATAATTTTAATGCAGGCACTGTATTGCACAGGGAAAATGACTGACCCTTCGCATTGATGATTTTAAGTTGAAGGCCGACCACAGTACTGCAGGCATTGTTTCCAGAAAACAGGATCTCCCATTATAGTGAATGGGGGAAAGCGATCTCCATGGTCAATATTAATGGATAGCAATTGTTTTTGGAATAGAATCATGGTACCAATAATTGCTTCTATTTCACCAAATCTATGTCCTTCAGTAGCTCAAACTGCGCATGCAATGTTTCTAAAAACTCCTCTATGTTACAAGATGACGACATGCTAAAATGACACTTCCTGATCCTCAAATGTGCCACTGGGCATTCTCATATGAAACAATGGGGTAATGTCATTGATGGCTTCATCCATATTTTTTACAGTTTATGGCAGGGGTATTCAACTCTTACCCTATGATGTCTGGAGCCTGCTGATTTTATGTTCTACCTGATAAGTAAGTGCACACACTTGGTGTCCTGGGTCTAAATCAGTAACTGTTTAGAGGGTAATAATTAACAAATGCATTGGAATTGGCTTTGAGGACCAGAGTTGAGTTTGAAGGGTCTATGGTATTACACTAATACGTGAATCACTGTGCTATATACTTGTACACATGTGATTGGGTTTGTCATTAGATAATAACCAGAAATTTCTTTGCAAGTTTAAGCACAGTAGTGATTCATATTCCGCAGTAATCATCCTATCATCCATCATCCTTCCTGCCATCCAGGACCTATACAATAGGCAGTGTCAGAGGAAAGCCCATAAAATTGTCAGACTCCAGTCACCCAAGTTATAGACTGTTTTCTCTGCTAACGCACGGCAAGTGGTACCGGAGTGCCAAGTCTAGGACCAAAAGGCTCCTCAACAGCTTCTACCCCAAAGCCATAAGAATGCTGAACAATTAATAAAATCGCCACCGGACAATTTACATTGACCCCCCCTCCCTTTCGTACACTGCTGCTACTCGCTGTTTGATATCTATGCATAGTCACTTCACCCCCACCTACATGTACAAATTACCTCAACTAACCGCACACTGACTCAATACCGGTGCCCTCTGTATATAGCCTCGTTATTGTTATTCTTATTGTGTTACTTTTTATTATTGCTCTTCTTGAACTGCACTTTTGGTTAAGGGCTTATAAGTAAGCATTTCACGGTAAAGTATACACTTGTTGTATTCGGCGCATGTGACAAACAAAGTTGATTTGATTTGAGTTTATTTGATTTTACACAATGGAAATTTCCATAGTAACAGAGTGATCCTGAGGCTCAGTGAAAATATGAGTCTCAGCATCACTCTGTTTCCATGGAATTGCCCCTATGCTATTAACAAGGGCCTTCTCTGTAAGATAAAACAGACATCATTCAGACTGTAAACTCCATGCAGTAAAATTACCAATTACCATTACCATTTTACCAGAAACAAGATCCATCAATGGCACTTGTTTTGATCTTCAACATAATCCGAGGCCATTGTTAAGTATCCCTCGCAAATTACCAGAAGTTCAAACTTTAAATGCTCTCGATTCAAAGGATCACCATGAAATTATCCTACATCTGATTATTTTCTCTGGTCTTTTGTTAAAATAGTCTGAGCTGAACAATAAGGAGATGTTCAAGATACTTGTTTTGTTGGTGATTGGCGTTACAGAGAAAATGAGAGTGCTTGTTAAACTTCTGGAAGTATTGAGATGAGGAGACTGCTTGGAGATACTTCAAATAATCAAGAACAAGATTCCAGATTAGGGTTTCTTCAAGTTCCTATTCCACATCTGTTTTGTAGCTATGTAGCATACACAAGGTTTGGCACAGATTCATACTTCCAGACAGAGATAATAGGATTGAGTGTATTGTTGATGTTGTTTCAATAGAAACAACTAAACTGATAAATCAGTCATCTAGCACAAACACAATCTTTGCAGAGAGCTCAATCATTTCGCCACTGTGTCTTTCATTATATTTGTGAGTGGACTCACATGATTCAAAATCACTCAGTGAGTCCAGATGATTTAGGCATTGCAAGCTTCCATTTACAGTATAATCTCTGGTGTAGTAGAAAATTAAATAAATAGTGTCTGGTTGGTTTACTTTCTTCTGTCGAGTTTGAAAGGACAAGGTCCTATGACATAAACAATGGTAATATTCACTCACCAAACAGCAAAAAAAGGCTGAAACAGGAAGGGACTAAATTAATTTGTCAGATAAGAAACGCTTGTTATTGTTTTCATTAATGAATACAACCCAGGATGTTAAGATGACTATGGCATAATGCTCTGAATATGGAACTTTATGGCTCTACTATTGATACCACTCTTAAATATCCTCTATTTTCCTTGTCTCCTTTTTCCTTGTCTCCCATCCAAGCCTCCTAAGATCAACAAATGGTCATGAAAGGACAGGGTTTTGGAAAAGGAAATTAATCAAGACTATTTACATGTAGCTGCTGTGTCACCTTTGGTCCTCCCTCATCAGCCACTCACAGATGCACCCCATCTCACATTCCTAGCATTACTTATCTACTTCTCACTTTAGGTTAGCTAGATAATAGGTAATCACCCTGTAACCTTTCTGACAGCACCTTGTATTGAAGGGTTAAAATATCTGGAGGACATGTAGGACATATCAATGAAGACATCAATGTGAAGAGTCATGTTAGCTAAATCAGATTTGGCGTAAACTACTTATACATACTGTAAAACTCTATTTTTTTTCTTAAAAATCATGATATGAACAGACTTCAACCTTCAATGTTCTATAAAGCCAAGGTATCAACTCATTAAAAGAGACCCAATTGTATCTGAGGGAGTTAGCTTAGTAAAAAATGTTTTGTTATAGTTCCAAATCTGGTATTGTTCAGCAGAGGGCAATTGGCTCTATTCATCCTTCTAAAACGATACAGTCTGATCTATCTTTTTTCAGTCTTTATGTTGCATGGTTTTAATCGTGATATTTTTCATCCTGCAGTAGATTATCTTCAAACGAAACGACAGCAGAGACCTTGGCATATCCAGCCCTGGGAGGCTGTCTTCGAGTCCTCTGAAATGATGCAGAAAGGATTTTGTAGGGTGGAAATGAGAAACTTTTTTCAATGATTTAAAGCTGACACAAATGTCAAGCTCTTTCCGGAATTGCTGATAAATAGCTTGGTGGTTCACAATGAAATCTACAAGGTGGTATAGTCATATATATATATGTAATAAGCAATGGGTTTTATACTACTTTGTTTCTTGGGCACGTAAAGTAGGGACCAATCATAACATAAGATATGAGCATGTAACTCAGGCTTTCACATAAATCCTGCATGTCAAGTTCAGGAATCAGCCTAAATGGAATGCATAATTAATCTATTTTGAAGGTCACCCTTCTAACAACAATACGCTTGGTCTAAACTCTATGTTAACACACCTACTGAAATGAACATTTAGTCATTGTTTAAATACATCTGTACAATATTAAGGGAATAATCCATCATTCATGTAGAGAGATGATATGTAAGTTGTTGTTTGCCCATTACACAAAAAAATTACAAATATTAATAAATATTCAGTGTGCAGATAGATGTAAGGGGGATATATGAAGGGTCCAATATGCCACTTTACATTTATAAAACATTTATCCACCAATTAATTTGTAGAAGAACATTTCCAACATACACCAGATGTACTGTATATGAGACATTATATAACAGAGTTTCATGAAGTGGTACTTCTTATTTAAATGAGTTGGGAGCTTATCATCAGTCATTGGGGATAGCAAATCAATCAATCTCTTCTCTCAGAGAGAGAGAGAGAGAGAGAGAGAGAGAGAGAGAGCAAAGCGTACTTGACAGGGAAGAATGGTTATCAGTCAGCATTGTTTACCACAGCATCCTGCCAAGGATTTTCCTGAGAGAGGCTTGTTTTAGTTCGCCACCGCCTGATATGGAATTCCAATCCATTACCGAGCTGGCGAGTCTGGCGTCGCTTTATCAGTATTGGGTTAGATGAATGTGCATTCATTAACACCTCGGACTGTTTCAATAACAGACGGCCCCTCCAACTCTCGTGCCAGAGCAACACTCTACATTTACCTCAAATGTGTGAGAATTAAGCAGCCTCTTCGTAGCAGTGAAGCTAATTTCGTCTAAAGGTCACATGTAGGACAATGGCACCATTGAACCAAACGGTGAGATGCTAAAGCTTTCTTCAGGAGTATATCACTCAGGCGGACTGTAGAACGGTAGATCTGCCCATCGATAACACCCACTGATGAAAGGTGTGTAATTAGACAAAAAAGGAGACTTAAAATCAATGGTTCCCTTTGCCAAGACTTCCTCCGGGACTGGCCTAAGCCCCAGTTTCTTGTGAAGTGGTACGGAGGTGGAATAAATGACTGACTGAAACTGAAATCACAAGTACTGAGCTGGTTGGGCCCTTGAAGAATCAGGAGATAACAATGAAGAGTATCTTAAATATGTCTAAGGTCCACAGCTCTTAGTTCACATTCATCAGTCTCCATAGTTAAATAGCCTCTATTTTCCTGGTCTCCTTTCCTTTTCATAATCTTTGACAATGCAGCTGTTACCCGCATCAAGCCCATCCAAGCCTCCTCATATCAACCAATGGGCATGAAAGGACAGGGTTATAGGAAAAGAAAATGAATCAAGACAATTTAAATGCAGCTGCTGTGTCACCTTTGGTCGTCCCTCATCAGCCGCTCACAGATGTGCCCCGTCTCACATTCCTAGCATCACTTATCTCCTTCTCACGTACAGACTGAATAATTTCTCATCAATTGCTCGATGATTGAGTGATGATGCTCTACACGGCGTTATGACTTTATTGTTTAATTGAAGAAGTAGACCAAGAAGTTAATAAGTTAGAACATGTATAAATGGTATAGCTCTGAAATGAACACCATTTAAAGACCTTACCAATTATCGTCACGTGTGTGTCATATCACACAAGCATTAAGAAATGTAATACATTGTCTTCCGGTATTCATATTTAATTTTTGCTCTGTATGTTTCAACAAGGCATTCTTCTAACAAAATTGAAAATCATAGCTACAATAGCAGGGAGATTGTTCAAGATTGACTTTGGATGTCTGTCCATGTCCTGAGGACTTCGGGAAATGCTTTCAAGCTGGCAACTAGGGGCAACAGCGAGCGCTATTACCATCAGGTAGGCTTGAGATTTGCTAGGGTGATGTGGATGGGGGTGGCGGATGGGCGTAATCTCATGACTCCCATTAATGCCTGAACGTAATGTTTTAACCCTATTGCAAACCTTAACCCTTAACTTAAAAACACTTTGAAATGTGACTTTTGGAGAAATAGAATGATGCTGAGCAGGAGGAGCAACCCAGAGTGTGAAAAACACTTTGACATGTGACGTTTGGAGCAGCTTCAAAATTTGACGTTTGGAGAAATGTGCAGAAATGTCAGAATCTCAAGTCAACTGTGTAAAACCGTGACATCTTGTTGATAATAGATGTTGGCAATATGAGGGTATCAACATACTTCAATAATCAACGCTATTTGCTGGACCTTGATAAATAGCCTACAATCTTTAGTGGATGGTATAATTCCAAGGTAAGGTGTTATATAACAACACTATAAGTCGTAGAGAGAAATGAGTAGCAATCATCGCGCCATTACCACTCCATTTGCTCATGTTGTTAGCTAATACTTAGAACAAAAAAATCTGGAATTATACTTATACCAAAACAGTAATTGGATCATGTTCCTCATGTTACTGTTTTACCAGCAGACTAAACTCCACTCCATGGTGGAGGAAGATTCGGATGACTCCACCAACGGAGAGCAGAGACCAGGCTTTGTGGAATCTTGCTTCGACTACCACGATTCGCCCAAGTTCAGTACTTTAAAAAAAAGTTATTATAAAACACCTGCCATGTACTGTACCTATGTTTGTCCTAGGGTAGTTGTGTGGCTTACTCTGTTTTCTGAAATCCATACTTCTTCAATAAACTTTAATCAAATACAACCACCGACTGTTTGGCCATTGCTGTTGCTCTAAAATGGCAGCTCGGCCAATTAAATCTCAACAAGGAAACTGTTGTTGTATTTTATTGTTTATTGAAAAAGTATGGATTTCATCAAATAAAGAAAGGCACACAACTACAAAAGACAAACATAGGTACAAGGTAGGCGTTTCATTTTTTAAAGTATTGACCTTGGGCGAATCGATGGAGTCGGAGCTAGATTCCACAAAGCCTGGAGTGGAGCTTAGTCCGCTACTGCTTCACATGAATGTTCATAAATTGCCAATGGAAAGCTAATCAAAAACAGGTAGCATACATTCATGTACTGAATAAGTTTGATGGGGTTAAAATGACCACTAATTCCAATGTGTACTTACTTCCAAACAATGGCTGAACACTCTTCAAATTGTCTATGTATAATCCTGTGGGATTGGAGCAATTTGTGAATTTGGCAGAGGTACCAGCCTAGTCTCATAGACTACACGTAATATGGTAAATGTAAATCCAGAACACTCAAATTAGTATGATATGTTACATTTGGTCATTTTACATTAGACATTTAAATGGTTACTTAAGGCAAAAATGAAAGTAGTGTGGTTGGTCGGGGTGGATGGATGGATAGGCGTATAACATGAACTTCTAGCAACCCAAAGGTTGCGAGTTTGAATCTCATCACGGACAACTTTAGCAACTTTTCAACTACTTAGATTTTTACATGTTAGCTAACCCTAACCTTAACCCTTCTAGCTAATCCTTCCCCTAACCTTAACCTTAAACCTTTAATCTAACCCTAACCATGACCCCTAACCCCTAGCTAATGTTAGCCAGCTAGCTATGTTAGCCACGTAGCTAGAATTCGTAACAGATCATACGTTTAGCAAATTTGTAACATATTGTACGTTTTGCAAATTCGTAACATATAATACGAACTGTAGACATCGACAAATGAATGCATACCATACAAAACGTAACATATCATACTAAATGTACCATACTAGTGTCTCTGATTTATGAATAATACAAAATGCTCTGAGACCGGGTTGTAGCTATACAAGTATATAATAATGTATTACAACAATCCATATGCAGTCATACTGTATTCTATAATAGCCTGAGAATTTACGACACAACAGGGTCATATGCAATCAAAACTAGTAACCAGGTTTCTGGGATTCAACAACATTATTTCCATAAAGAGAGATAACTAAGATACATGTTATATTTGTTACTGTTCCAGAGCAGCCCAATCTGTTACACTGTTACATCAGCTACAACACAATCAAAACCAATATGAGCATGCTTGCATTGAAATACCATGGGTATATATAAACCCATCTGAGTATTTTTGCAGTGCAAAAAACAATGCATTTTCACCGCAGAGACCTGGTTACCAGGGTGGATTAAATAGGGCCTCTAGAGTAAGTTACATAAGCAAGGCGTATACTATATAATCACAAAAAAGAACCGAAATGGTACCAAAATATCCAGATTTTCACTGTGCCACATGTTCTGGCTGGGGTCTCTAGGAATGGATTAGGGTGAGAGGTTTGCATAGCACTCGTGCTGACAGACAGTCTCAGACATACTTCCCCTTTAACACTTGGTAGCAAGTATGAAATGTGATTGCCAGCCGTCATCCTAAATCTGAGAGAAGACATTTTAGAGAGATAGAGTCATTGTTGCTTCAAGTCATTGTATATTTCTCTGCCAAAGATCTTGGAAGAAGTTGTGCTCAGGCCATATTCAGAGTAGAAGCCTCAACTTGTACAATGGTAATACTTGTCATTAATACATTTTACTGTATATGATGAAATAAACCCCAGTACTATTACTTAAAGCAGCAATCATCAGTTGAAACAATAACAAAGTGCACTCCACACCACTGTTTAGGTAAAAAGCTGAGGGATTGGGCTGGAGAAATCTAACCACTCTCAAATTCATAGACAGATTTAAAGACTGACCATCCATGATATCAAAATTGTCGTTTTAGCCATGCTTTGTTGGTATATGGTGGCTGTTTACATTTACTGTGTTCTCAAGCATTGGAGTAAAATAAGCTTATATTTTGGGTTCTGATGCAGTATGAAAGTTGAATTAAGCTCAAGCTCAAGTTATATTATTCATGAATGAATGGGTACATATCATTATTATTATGCATTTATTGATGTAGCAACTGCAGATTGCCCCTTTAAATGTTTCTATTTGACTATACACTGTAATAACTGCTAACATATTAAGCTAGAGTATAGAAAGCCACATTTAATATTGCATAGAAGCGTTTGAAAATGCATACAGGTACATGCTATGCTGTTATTAACATTTATGAATCTGTTATACTTAACATTGGGTAATCAATTGTTTTTAAATGTTTAGAATAGTCCCATCAAAGACACTTCATAGCTTATTGGCATTATCATTTCTTATTCACCCAACTAATCATATTGAGCCCTTTCTGCAACATTAAAACATCTCCCAGCATCGGGACTGAGCTACTATATCATTGCAATCACGTTGGAGATCTCAATTTCATGAGATCGATTTTTTTTTTTTGTAAAACTTAACACCACTGTCTCCCTAGACACCTCACACATTTATAATATGTTCCTACTGGCACCCTTACAATGCAAAGAGCTGAGAATTTCTCAGACTATAATTTGGTCCTAATTTCTTGTAGTTAACATAATTAACACTATATTAGATGTACTGTAATACTTTACGTTGATAGATGGTGTTGTCAACAGGGATACCATAATGTGTTACACGCATACATCTTCAAAAGACAGGATAAAAAAAATATCTGATTCCTTGCAAAAATGCTTGGCATAGTGTACCTTTTGCGTTCATTTTTTTTCTACGTATAACCCTCTGTGTAGGGTTCTTCATAGAACCCCTGTAAATGATTCAACCTAGAACCCTCTATGAAGAGTTCTTCCTAGAACCCTATATAAACGATTCTACCAACAACCCATTTATCATCAAAATGTTCTTGCTCGGACGCTCTAATCGAATCACATTTTATTTGTCACATGCTCCAAATACAACAGGTGAAATGCTTACTACGAGCCCTTTCCCACCAATGCAGAATTAAAAAGTCTGAAAATGTGCACAAAAAAAGAAATAGTAAGACAATAAAATATCAATAACGAGGCTAAATAAAAGGAGTACTGAGTCAATGTGCTGGGGTACGTGGTGGTTGTGGTGGTTGAGGTAACCCATATGAAGGGTTCTACCGAGAATCCTTTTATCCCTTAAGGGTTCCTTCTTGAACCCTCTATGTATGGTCACACCAGATTTATTAGCCTTTAAAATGTAATCCTTTATGACAATACATAACATACATCATAATGTGTATTTTTTGTGGCCTAGTTATACCCTAACACTATCAAGGCGAGACCCAGATGCAGACACAGGAGGCAGATGGTTGGAGTCTTACAATGTTTAATAATCCAAAGGGGTAGGCAAGAGAATGGTCGTGGACAGGCAAAAAGGTCAAAACCAGATCAGAGTCCAGGAGGTACAGAGTGGCAGACAGGCTCGTGGTCAAGGCAGGCAGAATGGTCAGGCAGAGGCGGGTACAGAGTCCAGAAACAGGCAAGGGTCAAAACCGGGAGGACTAGAAAAAGGAGAATAGCAAAAAGAAGTACGGTAAAAACACGCTGGTTGACTTGACTAAACAAACAAGACGAACTGGAACAGAGAGACAGGAAATACAGAGATAAATACACTGGGGAAAATAAGCGACACCTGGAGGGAGTGGAGACAATCACAGGAACAGGTGAAACAGATCAGGGCGTGACAAACACAGTGGTGTTAGCAAACTCCTGGTTTACAGGCCACATCAGGCCTGCAAGGCAAATTATGCTCGCTTGGAAAGTGATGTGTATTTCCTATTGGAATCCAGCCAGAGTGAGGATATCCAACAATAAGAACATTTAATCACCGTGACCTGCATTCAGAATGACTGCCACAGTAGGAAAGATTGAGAAATGAAATTAGGTAAATCTCTAAACTGGAACAACAAACTCAGTAATTGGTGCAATAATTCTAACTCCTAACAGATTGTTTTAGATTTTGAAAAATGTACAGTATGTTATTTATCTGGAACAACTATCTCAGTAACGTGTACAATAAGTCCAACTACTAACAGATTGGGTAAGTTGAGAAAAATGTACGTTATTTATCTTTGTGTAGCATAACATTAATCAACAAATCAATGTAAATGCAAAAACACAGATATTAAAACAAACAATTATCAAAATCAACCTGCAATAAAGCATGCTGGGAAATATGATAATGCTGGGCATGGTTTTGAGAGTTTTACTCTAAACAGAGTAAAAAGTACACAATCACACTCAACTATGGTCATTAACATCAAAACTGATGTTCCTTTGCACCACTGAGTGTTAAGTTAATTTAACTCCTGAACTAAAAATATTACACTGATAAATCAACACTAGGTAAAACTTGCCAATTCACTATGTACCATACAATACTCTGCTTGTTCACTCTTTCCCCCCATCTATTCTTCTACTCTCCGCTCAATAAAAAGCACAGAAAATACTCATTTGTGGCAAAGATTTCAACAATGTCAGCACTGTATATATTTGAAGTTGGACATTTACATACACTTAGGTTGGAGTCATTAAAACTCGTTTTTCAACCACTCCACCAATGTTTTGTTAACAAACTATAGTTTTGGCAAGTCGGTTAGGACATCTACTTTGTGCATGACACAAGTAATTTTTCCAACAATTGTTTACAGAAAGATTATTTCACTTATTATTCACTGTATCACAATTCCAGTGTGTCAGAAGTTTATATAAACTAAGTTGACTGTGCCTTTAAAAAGCTTGGGAAATTCCAGAAAATTATGTCATTGCTTTAGAAGCTTCTGATAGGCTAATTGACATCATTTGAGTCAACTGGAGCTGTACCTGTGGATGTATTTCAAGGCCTACCTTCAGACTCAGTGCCTCTTTGCTTGACATCATGGGAAAATCAAAGAAATCAGCCAAGACCTCAGAAAAACAAATTGTAGACCTCCACAAGTCTGGTTCATCCTTGGGAGCAATTTCCAAACGCCTGAAGGTACCACGTTCATCTGTACAAACAATAGTACGCAAGTATGAACACCATGGGACCACGCAGCCGCCATACCTCTCAGGAAGGAGACGTGTTCTGTCACCTAGAGATTAACGTACTTTGGTGCAAAAAGTGCAAATCAACCTTGTGAAGATGCTGGAGGAAACAGGTACAAAAGTATCTATATCCACAGTAAAACGAGTCCTATATCAACATAACCTGAAAGGCCGCTCAGCAAGGAAGAAGCCACTGCTCCAAAACTGCCATAAAAAGGACAGACTACGGTTTGCAACTGCACATGGGGACAAGGATTGTACTTTTTGGAGAAATGTCCTTTGGTCTGATGAAACAAAAAAATAACTGGCCATAATGACCATCGTTATGTTTGGAGGAAAAATGGGGAGGCTTGCAAGCCAAAGAACACCATCCCAGCCGTGAAGCATGGGGGTGGCAGCATCATGTTGTGGGTGTGCTTTGCTGCAGGAGGGACTGGTGCACTTCACAAAATAGATGGCATCATGAGGCAGGAAAATGATGTGGATATAGTGAAGCAACATCTCAAGACATCAGTCAGGAAGTTAAAGCTTGGTCACCAATGGGTCTTCCAAATGGACAATGACCCCAAGCATGCTTCCAAAGTTGTGGCAAAATGGCTTAAGGACAACAAATTCAAGGTATTGGAGTGGCCATCACAAAGCCCTGACCTCAATCCTATAAAAAATGTGTGGGCAGTACTGAAAAAGCGTGTGCGAGCAAGGAGGCCTACAAACCTGACTCAGTTACACCAGCTCTGTCAGGAGGAATGGGCCAAAATTCACCCAACTTATTGTGGGAAGCTTGTGGAACGCTACCCGAAACGTTTGACCTTAGTTAAACAATTTAAAGGCAATGCTAACAAATACTAATTGAGTGTATGTAAACTTCTGACCCACTGGAAATGTGATGAAAGAAATAAAAGCTGAAATAAATCATTCTCTCTACTATTATTCTGACTTTTCAAATTCTTAAGATAAAGTGGTGATCCTAACTGACTTAAGACAGCGAATTTTTACTAGGATTAAATGTCAGGAATTGTGAAAAACTGAGTTTAAATGTATTTGGCTAAGGTGTATGTAAACTTCCGACTTCAACTGTATGTACAATTAAGGGAATCATTGCACAACTCACATGCACACATAATCCAATACAGGTCCAATATTGGATCGAATCCTTTTGTTCAATTGTCGCCTAAAATGACATACCCAAATCGAACTACCTGTAGCTCAGGACCTGAAGCAAGGATATGCATTTTCTTGATACCATTTGAAAGGAAACACTTTGCAGTTTGTGGAAATGTGAACTGAATGTTGGAGAATATAACACATTAGATCTGGTAAAAGATTATACAAAGAAAAAAAATAGACACTAGCAAGAAACAAGTGATCTCCAACAACCCACCCGGGACATGGACAACGAAAGGCGATGACGATAGTATTGTCCACCTTCTGTCATCTGATCACGTGGAACACTCGCCTGGGGAGAGAAGCAACAACTCAAGAACCCCTTTGCAACTTGCTAGTCAGAGAACTTCATCGGCATGTGGAATAAAACTATTGGATTCCTTAGGACTGGAGGACGTTGGCTGACGCATATACTGTAGCATACAACTGATGGGAGGAAAGCACAAGGAGCTAAGCTGACGTAGATGCCGCATTGGGCCTGTTGAGAGATCCTGCACATGTTCAATTTTTAACAAGCACACCCACACAGTGCCAACTCTGCCCTCTCTAATGTCCAAATGGTTGCAAACTGTCACAAGATTCATTCCACGGAGCAGGAGAGTGCCACTGTTTTTTTCTTTCCTTGATATTGTCCTTTCACAATGATTTACTCAGACTTCAACATTCAGTATGTTTACATCACATTAATAATTCAAACTGATTAAACAGATTATGGCCGAGTATGCCTTTAGTCAGGTCATAATTGAAGTAAGCATACGCCAATTAAAACACCTGGATTTCTGAGCAATCTTTAGAATTATTAGGAGATGTAAACACCTTAATCGGAGTTCCAGTGGTTTATTTGATCTGAGGATGTGCTAGCACCAGCAGCACAAGCCTCCCTCTTTTGTGCGAGTGGAGTAAGTTAGGGTAAAAAATGAATATACAAACTTTACATGTCCAAACTCAGGCTTCCCAAAAATGACATGGTCGCTGTGGTATAATGATTAATTTGATTGGCGATTTTACATCATATATCAAAGTCCCATCAGGTAGCCTGATTTCAGGATTATTAGGGAAGTCAGAGCATGTCAATTGTGTGCATTTAAACTTACCCATTGCACAGTGGCTTGGCATTTTTCCTATTTTGTTGCCTTACAACCTGGAATTAAAATGGATATTTGGGGGGTTTGTATCATTTGATTTATACAACATGGCTACCACTTTGAAGATGCAAAATATGTTTTATTGTGAAACGACATGAAATAAGACAAAAAAACTGAAAACTTGTGTGTGCATAACTATTCACCCCCCCACCCCAAAGTCAATACATTGTAGAGCCACCTTTTGCAGCAATTACAGCTGCAAGTCTCTTGGGGTTTGTCTCTATAAGCTTGGCACATCTAGCCACTGGGATTTTTGCCCATTCTTCAAGGAAAAACTGCTCCAGCTCCTTCAAGTTGGATGGGTTCCGCTGGTGTACAGCAATCTTTTAGTCATACCACAGATTCTAAATTGTACTGAGGTCTGGTCTTTGACTAGGCCATTCCAAGACATTTAAATGTTTCCCCTTAAACCACTCAAGTGTTGCTTTAGCAGTATGCCCAGGGTCATTGTCCTGCTGGAAGGTGAACCTCCGTCCCAGTCTCAAATCTCTGGCAGACTGAAACAGGTTTCCCTCAAGGATTTCCATGTATTTAGCGCCATCCATCATTCCTTCAATTCTGACCAGTTTCCCAGTCCCTGCCGATGAAAAACATGCTGCCATCACCATGCTTCACTGTGGGGATGAGGTTCTCGGGGTGATGAGAGGTGTTGGGTGTGCGCCAGACATCATTTTCCTTGATGGCCAAGAAGCTCAATTTTAGCCTCATCTGACCAGAGTACCTTCTTCCATATGTTTGGGAAGTCTCCCACATGCCTTTTGGCGAACCAAACATGTTTGCTTATTTTTATTTTTTTCTGGCCACTCTTTCATAAAGCCCAGCTCTGTGGAGTGTATGGCTTAAAGTGGTCCTATGGACAGATACTCCAATCTCCACTGTGGAGCTTTGCAGCTCCTTCAGGGTTATCTTTGGTCTCTTTGTTGCCTCTGATTAATGCCCTCCTTGCCTGGTCTGTGAGTTTTGGTGGGCAGCCCTCTCGACAGGTTTGTTGTGGTGCCATAGTCTTTCCATTTTTATTATAATGGATTTAATGGTGCTCCGTGAGATGTTCAAAGCTTCTGATATTTTTTTATAACCCAACCCTGATCTGTACTTCTCCACAACTTTGTCCCTGACCTGTTTGGAGAGCTCCTTGGTCTTCATGGTGCCACTTGCTTGGTGGTGCCCCTTGCTTAGTGGTATTGCAGACTCTGGGGCCTTTCAGAACAGGTGTATATTTACTGAGATCATGTGGCAGATCATGTGACACTGAGATTGCACACAAGTGGACTTTATTTAACTAATTATGTGACTTCTGAAGGTAATTGGTTGCAGCAGATCGTATTTAAGGGCTTCATAGCATAGGGGGTGAATACATATGCCCGCACCACTTTTCAGCTTAATTTTTTTCCATTTCACTTCACCAATTTGGACTATTTTCTGTATGTCCATTACATGAAACGCAAATGAAAATCAATTTAAATTATATGTTGTAATGCAACAAAACTTGGAAAAATGCCAAGGGGGATAAATACTTTTGTACAGTAACTACCTCCATTTAACAAATCAAAAAAAAAAAAATGAAATACTGTAGAGTCAAATTTGAGATCCACATTAAAATGACTGTCTCATTAAAATGGGAAATTCATTTACTACCTCCCACCATTTCATTATCAGGTAAATCTCCTAGCACCTAGTATAATTCCTTTATCAGGCCTGTTTCTGAATTATGATCCTTAATGTGTATGAAAGTCACAGAGATTGAGAAATGGGGACAACAGAGAATAAAACATCACATGGGTGGAATTTTACAGTAAATCAGACTCCAATTAAAGACTATCTACACACAGCACAGACACATACTCGCACAAACACCCTGATGAGCAAACACACACAGAAAAACACACACAGAAGTGCATAAAAACATACACATCCTTATGACACACACACACAACTCCCTTATGCCAGTACGTCAGTATAGTCTAAGAATTCTAATCTTGGCAACGACAATAGGCTATTTCTACCCATACATAGCAGCAAAATATGCAATTTCATTTTTAAAGTCTGTCCCTGTGAGGGTAAACAATCTCCATATTATGGTCATGAGTCTTGCATGAAATCACATTGTCACATATTGAGCTTGTGCTCAAATCCAACTTCAATACACAGTTATGTGTGCGTGCGTGTGTACATGTGTGTGTGTGTGTGTGTGAGACTGTGACCGTGTGTGTGTGTGATCCTGCATGGTTTCAAGGAAAATAAATGACAGCCTATCCAGTCAGCACACCAAACAAAATAAACCATAATCCATTGCCACATTGACATCAATTTAGCAGCACCTTCTCACATATCTACGGCTGTCAACAGCCCTCAAGTCAACTAACAATATCACCCAGTACAGCCGTAACATTCAAGACAAAATAACTGTGACTACAGTATGCTGCATCATTGGTTGTACCATTTATGCATTCCTTTCCTCCCACTCAGAGACAATGACGCACAGAGCTAGGGCAGGGGCTACAGCTAAATGACTTGACACACTCAAGGAAGCAATACATCAACCTGTTGTTTTTTTGGCCAGACATCACGAGGCTGGGGAGTCAGTAATGCTATGGTTGCCATTTATCAAACAACAGGGTTGCTGCAGCTTTTGATCAACGGCTGCAGCACTATAACCAAACGGACAAAACGCGAGCCTAATAAGCACAACCGGGCGACCCAGTGGGAGCATGCTTGGAAACAGGGAGACAGAAAAAGAGGCACTGACACACACTTACATACACCGTCACTGACATTCTACGCACATACACGACTCTCTCCCCCCACCCTCCCGAACACACAAACACTGTCACTGACATTCTACGCACATACACGACTCTCTGCCCCTCCCTCCCTCCCAAACACACAAACACTGTCACTGAGATTCTATGCACATACACAACTCTCACACTCTCTCCAACACACACACAAGGTTATGCGATGACAGACAAAAATAGCATCCATTTTGAAAACTGTTGTTGCAGTTTGTTAGTAATCCAGGGCCCTTGCTGGCTTTCTGCAAACACTTTTTACAGTCTAACAGAATATAATTTTTTCATACGGCACATTTGATTTGGTTTTATCCCTGCAGAGAGGAACAATCACTAGGTCATATTTAACAGGAAGTTGTACACACAGTAGCTCAGCTCAACCTCTCAGTACCACCAGAATGTGGAGTATAGATACATGCTTTTATTACTCTCCTTTTCCAGTATACTGTTATAACATATTTCATTACCATATTATACTGCTTTCCATGTAGTCTGGGAAAACTATAGATTGGGGAGACGGGTGAATTAACCACCAGACAACATTCCTTAGGAATCTTTACAACAGGTACTTGAGAAATAGGCTGCTTTGTTAGTGTCAAATCACACTAATATTCTCTAAACTGCAATATGTTGGAGGTCAAAATGCAAAATGGAAATTATGAGTTACCCTTGCTTTGAATAATAAGTTAGTTTCTTTCTGGATACCCATGAAAACCATTGAAAGGTTACAAACCAGGTTAAAAACACATGTTCTTGCATTGTGAGCCTGTTTGCAAAATGAGAAATAGTGTCAGACATATTGATTCAAATAATATATAAAAATTTAAAAAAACATTCATTACAATCGGTGAGAATAACACAAAAAAAAAAAAGGTTCATCTGTAATTACAGAGGGTGAGGGACAAGGAATCTTAATGTGTTGTTGAACATTTGAGCGCTTTTACATGCCTGGAGGAATTCCATTAACTATCATGATTAAAGCAATCATCAGACTCATTGGTGCCTGTCAGATCTCATCTCTGCCTTCTCAATTACCCAAATCTCCTTGAACTCAATTGCTCACATCATCATGACGCTGTGGCAGAGCGTCCTCCTCACATATCCTCTCGGCCCTGCACTGCAGCACAACAGGTTCACAGCGGAAATGTTCCCTACTTTAGCCCCTCCAAATGAGCTAAGTGAAAGAATCCAGGGGAGGCGTATTAAACCATTGTGCCCTTCCACATGGAGTCCCACAGAGGACCCCATTGGCTTATTAAAAGCATTATATGTCAAGTTAGAGGCTCTCACGGCAACCTCCTGCAGTGGGACATGGCTAATTCATGCATCCATTAGCCAGGAGTCGGCTACCCTGCTCAGGGTCATGGCAACATTCGGGCTGCCTTCTGGCTTGAAAATAGGAGCATGAACCCCCCCCCCCCACCAGGTTCACTCAACAAATGAGATGGGTATATTATGAAATCACAAAGAAGCACATGTCAGTGTAAAGACACACCTGTACCTAAACACAAACACACATCCCTATACTAACGCCATAATATGATTCACACCTGGAATACAGTTTTTCCCAAGCAAGGACTTCTATGGTCACTGCAGTTGTTTACTAAGGTGAAACACAAATACCAGGAAATGAAACTGCAGCACAGCAGTAAACCAGCTAGGTCAGATTCTCAGTACTGGCTAATAACACACACACAACAACATGGAGCTTTTGCTGAGGGTGCCGGAAGTCAAATATTTAGATGTTGTGTCACTTCCCAAATGAGTTACACAGGCACATAATTTACCCCAAAACTTTCAACATCCTAGGTTACATCGTTTCAGCCCATGACAGGGCATGGCCTCCATTGTTAGCCTGTGGACACTTGGCAATGATTCACCTCCTGTGACGGCTATGCTATATCGATAGATGCACTGAGTTTCGGGCCCTTCTGTTCTCTAAAATGCTGCTTTCATTTTGGGCCGCTATAAAAAGGCTCACATGCACCCCTTCTGGAATAGGGCCCTGGAGGCTTGAAAGGAAGACTTTCATATGCATTTTTTGGTGACTGTGATGTAATGTGTTTTTAACCCTATCAGAAGATGCTCAGCACAAATGTTGATGTTTGCAATTGGAACCACTATGAATATGAGGACACCCTCACAGTTTCATTGATTAAAGCATATTGATCAAAACCTCACTGAAAAACCAACTTCTCTTGATTGGCACATGTTGCATGCACCAACATGCGATAGCCTTTCACGATAGCCTTTCATTTTCCCCACAAGAACGTATATGAACCTGACATCATATTTATTGATGACATTAACATATTTTGGTCAATATAGTGCAATAAGTGCAAAGCAATTAAAACAAATGAAATTGATTAGGGAAAGAGAATTGCGAATACTTGTATAAAAATAGGTGTTACATTAAAATATCAGTATTACACAACATAATTATTATTTCAATTATTATTCATGAATTTGATAACATATCAAGAATACATATTAAGAATGAATGCACATATTCATTTTTAATAGTAATCATCCTAATGATAGCTGTTTAAAGGCCCACTTGCCTTCCAACTCCAAAAAAGTGCAGAAAGCATACAAAGACACCTTTTTTCTTCTTTAAATGATGCAGTCTTTCTTTAACATTGGGGGTGTGCCACCTTTAAAAAAAGCCACTTTTACAATGCGAGCTACAGTAAATGATATGGAACTACAAACATAAACGTTTACAGAGGATCATGGAATTATGACACAGGTAATATTGGTGAAGAATCAAAAGTTTTGAAAATACATGGCAGAGTATTCCAATAAATACCTACTTACAGACCAAAGCAGAGAATTGTCCTGCGCAGTTTGATGGAGACACTGCTGTACAGTGTTTTTTCATCAGATGGTGATTTATAAACATTTTTGTGATTCACAATATATGTATGGTTATATTCCTGAAAATGTAGTTGGGTAAGTTTACCTGTACACTTACATGTACGTGTATTCAATCTTCCCCCATATAAAAATAGATTCTAAATCACCAGTTAAGTAGAACAACTTCTATATTCATCCAGTTACGTTCAGAGAGAGACTTTCAGTTCCTGCAATGTCATGTAAATAAGAAATAAGAATAATAGAGTTTGGCACACCCCGTTTAATGCTTATTTTGTTGATGTGTCGTGCCAAGGCACCCTCAATACTGAGCCAGTACTTTTAAGGGGGGGAAATCCTTCTAAATATGGACAAATCTGTTGCTCAAAACTGACTGAAAGTGGTCTGTTTCTCAAGAACTTCGAGGTAGTCCGGCTCGACTTGAAGTTTCGCTTTTAGTTCCAAATATTCATTTCTGTTGGGCTCCACGTAAACAGTACTCGGCGCTGTGCCATAGAGCACTGTTTCTCGTATCCTCTCTGGGTGTAAGAACTGGCGTCGAACATCAAAGTTTGGGTTGTACGTGTATGAGACAGGGCCAGTGTACTTGTATTCTAGACTGTTACCGGAGGGGGATTGGTTGTCCGCCTCTATGATGCCCCTGAAGAAGTGCTCAGCATTCTCTGCAGGGGAGGGGTCCTCGCGAGGCTCAATAGTGCTCACGCTATAAGTGGGACTTCTCATGTTGCTGTTCCTCTCCTCATCCACATCACTCCTATAAGTCACCTTCAATTCATGGAGGTCGCGGGTAATCCTCGACTGTGTTGCCTTCCCTGGACCTGTAAATGGGATTTTTGCACATGTGGCCCATAGGGTGAGGGATGTACTCATACACGTGTCCGGCGGGGGCTTTGACTTTGGGGACGGTTCGGTTATTGCTGTAAAGGCTGTACTGCAAGTTAAACGAGCTCACGTCAGAGTTGTTGGTGCTGGTGCGGTCGCTCTGTGACTTTTTACGCTTTTTTACCACGACAACAAACAGCCCCGCCGCCACAAAGACGGACATGATGAACACGAGCAGCAGGCTGAGGATGAGGACAGAGAGAGGGACGACACTGCTAGTGGGGTTAGATCTCTGGTAGGTCTCTGTGGTGGTGGTTCTGTCGGGCAGAGGCTCGTCAGAGGGGGGCGTTGTTGAGACGACTACGTCAGAGTAATCTGGACACAGCTGTTCAGACTGAATGGAACGCATATCAATCCCGCTGTGACGTTTGGGGGTCTCGCATTTAACCTCATTAACAACGGTGCCTGCACTGAGCTGCTCAAGCCATATCTTCATGCCGACGATGTCACAAGAGCAATCCCACGGGTTCTCAATCAGATCTATCTGCAACAGCAATTTTAACTGATCTAACACACCACTCACAGGCAAGTTTTGGAAATGGTTACTGCGGAGATTAAGTCTAGAGAGGGACAGCCCAGTAAAGATTCCCCCTGGTAAGGTTTTCAGAAGGTTATTGTTGAGGAAAAGCAGCTGTAGATTTGGCACAAACCGGAACGTGTCCCCTACAATCTCTCTGATTTTGTTGTATTCTAAGTAGAGATACTGCAAACTCTGCAGGCCAAAAAACATCTCTGCTGTAAGCCTGTCGATTAGATTACCATTTAAATACAGCCTACGCAGGTTGGTTAAATCCCCAAAAGCTCTGTCTTGGATGAGGGATATCCTATTGTTTCCTAGGTGAAGCAAATCCAATCCGGTAGCCTCCAAGAAATCAGATCTACGTACCACAGGAATGTAATTCCCTGTGAGGTAAATTTTTTTGGGATTGTATGGCTTGGGCTTCAGGTCAGATATGTTCTCAATCTTTCTCTCCTGGCAGTTGACGTTTAGTCCAAGATCAGCAATCTGCAGATTACACGTACAGGTGGTGGGACAGTCCAAAGGCACAGGAGATTTGGTCTGATAAGCAATGATGGGGCCATAATTGTAAGGGTTAGCTGGAATCCGGGAGGTGGGCTTTGACCTGGTTCGGTTTGATTGACGGGTGCCCTTGGTTGGCCTTGACGACGCCTTGAAAGCATTCGACGAGGTGGCTGAGGCCGTCACCGAAGCTGGCGTGGTTTGGAAATATCCATTGGTGCTGAGTGGGGAAGGGGGGCGCATTTCATATTCAGAGATTGCTCGGCGGGGGCACAGCTCCTGTTTGGAGACCTCGTCCAGGTCTCTGCCATGCAGCCTGAACGGCGTCTCACAGACCACCTCCCCCACTAAAGCTGTGTACGATATGCTCTCCAGCCAAGCTTTCAGGGCGATGAGCTCACATGAGCAATTCCACGGGTTCTCCTCAAGTTGCAATTCCACCACTTTGTCCATGTGCTCCAGGAGCCCAATGTAAGGAAACATTTTCAACCGGTTGCCCCTGAGGTCCAGATGTGTCAAGGGAACATTCCGGAAAATGTTGGTAGGCAGAGCAGAGAGCAAATTGTCATTCAAAATGAGAACTGTGAGCTGATGCAATGTACTCAGGGCATTGGGCTCTATATTGGTGATGTAATTGTAATCAATCTGAAGGTATTCCAAACTCTCCAGGCCAACAAACGTATCATCCCTTAGGACGTCTATCTTGTTGTTGTTCAGGTGTAATCTCTTTAATCCCTGGAGTCCATTGAAAGCACCCGTTTCCACTTCATCGATAGCATTGTTGCCTAAATGCAATATGGTCGCCCCAGTGTAGTTGATAAAGTCGTTGAGGGACAGTTTCTTTAAGAGGTTCCCTGTCAGCAGAAGGTGGTACATTGAAAAATGCACTGGGCTTATTTCTGTCAGTCTGATGATCCCTCTATTTTCGCAGCTTACCGTCAGTATTCCTTCCTTCTCTTCGCATGTACATAGATTCCTACAGATCTCCCCATAACTGTCGTACATCTCGACCAGACTCAGAGATGCTGCGATCAGAAGGATTATTTTCAGTATCCAGATATGCATTTTCGAGGGAGAAGGTGCCCCAGCTCACTGAAGTATGGTGCCAGTATGGGGTGTCATCTAGAAGAGAAAGGCAGGCATTGTCTGTTTAATGAACATCTTGTGTTAAGTGGAACATCCCTGCATGCAGTGGTTACAAAGAGCTATACACTTGTGGATAGAGACATAATACACTTTGTAAAGAATTTTAGGTAACTAATTGCATATATATATTTGGAGGTTTATGTGCATAAGAATGAGCAGAAATCTGGACAGAGTTGCAAACACAATATAGTTCTGCCAAAAACATTTGTTGCAGCTAAAATGCCACATTAAGTACAGTTTCATTATTATGTATTTAGATAGAGCATCATATCTCAACATGGTATAGAAATCCGAAAATGAAATAACTCTCTATGCGAAATATTGATGACATGCAGTGCATATTGGTGAATGTTATAGAAAAGAGTACAGCCTATGCATGTGTTTCTTTGAAAATAGAACAAGCAGGTTGATTATAGCTGCCTTTAGGTTGGCGATGTGCGATTTTGAAAGCTATCGATGCATTCAAATGGCTTGCAAACTAAACCCACTAGCCATCTGCGGCATTTATACAGAATCCATTGCCATTTCAAATTCTATTCCCCGAAGATTCCAGCTAAGAGTTAATCTTGAGACAATGTTTACATTTAATCGATGAAACCCAGGATTAAAATACATATTATATAAATCGAATGGAACAAAATTCCGTTGTTTAGTTTAGAATTAATTATATATTTTAAACATAGGATACGAGCAACCCTGTGGAAAGACCAATCTCCTACTCACCCTGCAGATCCGACGATTTTGGAATAGTATAGAAACCGCCGGGTATAAGTCATTATCATCAGATATCCGGAGATATTTTGTTAATAAATGATAAATAGGCTAGTCGTGGTCATTATGTGAGGTGTTCATCCTTAAACCTGCATGAGTTAGAAATACTGATTGTTACATAGGGACAGTCACAGCCCTTCATCCCTCGGGCGAAAAAAAGAGACCCAAGTTGATTAAAAGCAAAAACGGATTTGCAAGCATTGCTGAATGTCATGCACAATTTACATCCTGATGTGGAATAAATAATACTATAATAAACGTTTTATGTCGCATCTGGTATGTGTTGAAGTTGAAGAATCTCTTAATTCTTGTTCAAATAATCTCTCTCTCCCTTTCTCTCGTCACCCCCACCTCACAAACGCGCGCACACCACTCACATAATCACACACACACACACACACAAGTTCTATCTGTGACAAAATCGAGAAAATAGAAAAAGCTATCGGTCTGGAGGTCCGATTTTGTGGGTGTAGACATCCAATATGATCATAGAGTTTATGGTAGGCTAATAGGCTATGTTTTACCAAAGGACATTTGATTCATACCGATGAAGAATGTATTGCATTCCATATTTAGTTAGTCTGTAGCCTATGTAGGCCATTTACCACTAATTCATTCAATCAAAATAGGCCTACACTGAACGAATATGAGGCATTGCAATGATTTCATGAATTGCGCATTCATTCATCACCTTGAAGGACACTGAGTAGCCCCCCCAAAAAAGTTATGCAATTTAAATGTCAATTTATTATATCTACCAGTAAACGCGGATGTATATTATTGCCACTTTAATCAAATCCACCCGTTTCATCGTTTTTTATTTAGATTCAACCAACTTGAATACAGCTGTAAGAGCTGTATAGGGATAAATAATTTTCCATGGACAGCTCCCCAACTTAAGAATTAGCTTCCACTGAAATGAGCAATACAGCCCTGGATCTCAGACAGAAAACCGCTGTCCTTACCATGTTGAACCTTCTCAATGCGAAAGCATTCCAACTACCTTCCGCTGTTGACCATTCTGTCCTATGGTAATGTGGAATCTGTGATTTCCTTCCTTTTCCCGGCTGTAAAATCCTCAAAGTCGAGCCACGGTGGTCTTTAGCTCCAAATACCTGGCAATGAATTGCACAAACTGTCTCATTCACGCCTGCAACGTGACGATCAGCGCGACAAAAAAAAGCGGGTTCTTGTATTTCTCACAGCGAATCTTGGTCTCTCATTGTGGAATGGAATCAAAGAAAAGTAATAATATCATATGGGAAAAAGTGTAATAAACCGAACTGTAAAACATCAAATACATCCATTTCAACCGAGATCTCCCTCTGTAGCACGCGCGCCGGTGAATCGGTGGAAAGGCACGAATCCCTTTGTATCTTGTGAGTGGTAAGGTTTGTATTGCGTTGTGAGTAGATCTACCCAAGATGCTTATTTTTTTTCTCAGCGTTGACCGCACAATTTGACTGAATATGTATGCGCATCTTAGATAGTTGACTTTAATTCAACATTGTCTGACGAAATAATGTGATGTCCTTCCTATGTCTCTGCGCAATCAATTATGCGTTTTTTGTACTGCCAATGTTTCAACTGGTGGAACGTGGATCAAGGTTGGCGCAGCATACACAATATGTAAATTCAATATTAATTTCCATTCGTTGGAGGCTGAAAGAATCCTGGAATATGTATGAATGTCCCCACCCCTAATGTATATAACGAGCAAAACATGCATGTTGTCAATATTTAGATGCTATTTGTGGTGTAGTACCTCATGGGGGGTCGTGGGAGTGAGGAAGACCTATAGAGGGCAGTACAATGCGATGAAACATGCTTTTTTTGAGCGTGTACTGTATACATTGCCAGGCAATAAGGCTGTATTGACACAGGCTACCCAATTTTTATATTTTTTGCCACTAATTTGACCAATCAGATCAGATCTGTTGCCCATAATTGGACAAAAGATCAGAAATTGGCTGCAAGTGAGAAAATGCTGTGACAACATGGCAACAGGTGTTGTTCATGTGGCATGTTAAGGTCAGTGTGTGGGTAGAGTCTGAGGGTGGCTGGAGTGTGTGTGTGTGTGTGTGTGTGTGTGTGTGTGTGTGTGTGTGTGTGTGTGTGTGTGTGTGTGTGTGTGTGTGTGTGTGTGTGTGTGTGTGTGTGTGTGACATAAAACACAGCCTATGAGACATAAAGTATAACCTAGTTGTAGTTGAGGGTAGCTAAAACTGGGTAGGCCTGCACCTAACTTAAATCTCAGGCATGCCTAAACCATATAGTCTGGGTAAGTGTTTCAAGACATGGCAATTTACTGTATATACAGGTCATCTGTGCACACAATTCTAAATTGGATGAATGTTCTAAATTAATACAACAATTATAACAACCAACACATTTGGGGCTGATTTCCTGAAAAAAAGATTAAACCTAATCCTGGACT
The DNA here is from genome assembly GCA_030435695.1 of Brachymystax lenok tsinlingensis. Lineage (NCBI taxonomy): Eukaryota > Metazoa > Chordata > Actinopteri > Salmoniformes > Salmonidae > Brachymystax > Brachymystax lenok. The sequence continues at coordinate 72,680,228 of CM059814.1, forward strand.
AAGAAGCATGTTTAATGTAGATTATCCCTGAAAAGTACATTTTAGTCCAAGACTAGGCTAAATCTGGGTCTGGTAAACTGTTTTTTTTCTATTACAGCACCAGTGGTTCGCCAGTGATCATACTCACGTTAGTTCTATAGTTTTTTGGGGGGGGAACTGTGTTTCAAGTTAGGACTTGACACAGGACTTGACACTGAGGACTTGACACTGAGGACTTGTGTAGAGCAGAATCAACAACATCTGCATCATCAAGACAGTTGCTTTGTGAGTAGGTGTTAACCGTAGATGGTGTTAACCCATGTTCACAGTTAGCCATTGCTATGTAAATGCGAGCTGAAAAGTACCAATGGCCTGGACTTGGTCGCAAGTTAGAGCAGGTCCATGGAGGCCATGGTACAATGAGACACTGGGGCCAGGCCGTGGAGCCTTTTTGGTAAAACACTGGGGTAAGTCCTTAGTGGAAATAAGCCATTAGAGTCTGAGCTGTTCGAATTCATAAACGTTTTGCCTGGTGCCTATTCAACAGTCATGTTTGTGGTTTATCTGTCCATTGGCTAACAAAGGCAGGCGATTGGCAAATTAAGTTTGAATAAGTCTTTGCAACCGTATGCGTGTTAGCTCTGCCAGGGATAAAGTCCAATTAGACCTTGAGAGCCATTGAGCAAGCAATGTATACATATAATTAAATCTAGCATATGGAGGGGCTGGCATGTACAAGCAGATCTTCCCTTTAGTCTACATTGTATTACGTATCCATAAGTCAACTCCTATACCCTCCTTAGTGACCAAACACAACTGTAAGCTGATGTGTCATATAGGCGGCTTCCAAATTAGCCGTGGAGATGCATTAAATTATCTGAACGTTTCTGGCTGGCTAATCGCATTAACAATACGTTAACAGTAAGTTGCCTGTTGTGAAGGACAGATCTCACAATCTCTGGCGCCCAGCTGGAAATCCAGTTAAAGAAGTCGTTGTCGTGATAGCGTGGCACGGTGGCAGTGGTGTCTTCCCAATGCAAGGTACTTTGGCTGGCTCCCCTGAGAAGAATCATGACATCAAAATAGCAGTCGTTTTTTCATTAACTCCTCTGATGGAGGAGATACAAGTGGTGTGTGTGTGTGTGTGTGTGCACGTACGAGAGAGAGGGAGAGAGAGAGAGAGAGAGAGAGAGAAAGGAGAGAAAGAGAAAGGGAGAGAGCAAGAGAGCGAGCGCGAGGGATAGACATGTGTACATGGATCATTTTAAAAGAAACAGTAGCAGTATTATTCAAATCAGTGTGTGTGTTTGTGCGTGTGTGTGTGGGTGTGTAGGCCTTTGTATCTACGCTACAGCAGATGCATGATGCATCTATGCCAACCTGCCTGTTAACAGACAAAAAATAATAATACTTATACACTCAGGGCACTACATATTTAGTAATTGCTTTGAAATGAGAGCACATACAGCTGCTTGGCCAACATGAACTGAGTGTGCTTACAGTTTGTAGAATTAGGTACCTATAAGCTCTACCTGGAAAGCTCATCCTAATGATCACCTACTAAATAATGACTATGCCAGTGGAGGCTGCTGAGGGGGAGGACTGCCCATAATAATGTTTGGAACGGCGCGAATGGAATGGCATCAAACAAATAGAAACCATGTGTTATATACCATTCCACTCATTCCGCTCCAGCCATTACCACGAGCCCGTCCTCCCGAATGAAGGTGCCACCAACCTCCTGTGCTATGCACACACTATCATACCCAATCAAAATAACAAGTAGTAAAGATCTGATATCATTGGGATGTGATGCTACAAAGTACTGAGCCCAATGCCTATGCGTAATGAGATCGGATGATGAGCCCAAGGCTTGTGCTTAATGGTATGTGGGATTATCTCAGTGCAGTATGTGCTGTGTTTCTATGTCACACATTTCTGTTTGCTTTGACAGCTTTAGCACCTAGACAGTCTGAGCCCAGATTTGTGATGTTCATAGAAAAAAAAAAAAAAGATATAGAGCTCTTATCACTGTTGTACTTGAGTTATCCTTTTGGGACCAGGATACTAACATTCAATCGAACGGATTTATATTACCAGCTGTCCCATTTCTCAAGACAATGTTGACCATTTGCTATGGTTCTTCATGTAAATACTGATGTTAATGATTGAATGTCAACGTCATGTGGATGTCATGTTTAAAGGGACAATGAAGAGATGCGGTGGTGAATTCATAAACAGGATACACGTGGTGGGACTAAACGGTTTGAGCAACTGCACATTCATTTGATTCAATTGCAGTGCACGTCTCGAATAACAAACAGTAATTCCAGCTCAATAAATGTTACCGATTTCTGGAAAAATCACTTTTGGTTAACTGATTTTTTGATCGATGGGTTAGCTGGATTGCTTAGAGTAATTGATCATCTAGATGCACCACAATTAATAGTGTATGCCTTACTTACGTGACGTTGTTTTCTCAACAGTGGAATGGCGCCATTCATTTTCCTTCAACAGTGGCGAATACAGTGCCTTCAGAAAGTATTCACACCCCTTGACTTTTTTCACATTTTGTTGTGCTACAGCCTGAATTTAAAAATGGATTACATCTAGATTTTGTGTCACTGGCCTACACACAGTAACCCATTATGTCAAATTGAAATTATGTTTTTAGAAATTTGTACAAATTAATTCTAAATGAAAAGCTGAAATGTCTTGAGTTAATAAGTATTCAACCCCTTTGTTATGGCAAGCCTAAATAAGTTCAGGAGTACATTTTTGCTTACAAGTCACATGTGTGCAATGATAGTGTTACCTGTAACATGCTTTTTGAATGCCTACCTGATCTCTGTACCCCACACATACAATTATATGTAAGATCCCTTAGGTGAGTATACCTCACTATTGGCTAATAACACACACACACACACACACACACACAACAACAACAACATGCAGCTTTTGCTGAGGGTGTCACGATCTTCGGAAAGGACAGACCAAGGCGCAGTGAGGCATCCAGTATACATGCTTTTATTACGAAAGGTAACTCACGTAACTGGGCAAAACAATAAACAGAACGAAGATCGTAACATATAACATAGACTTACACCACGAACAAATGAAGCTATGCCTAAACAATAACCCACAAAATACTATAGAAAACCCCAAATATATATATGGTTCCCAATTAGAGACAACGACACACAGCTGCCTCTAATTGGGAACCATAACCCCAACATAGAAATAGACAAACTAGAACCAAAATAACCCTACGCCAAAATGAAACTAAAAACACGCCAGCCTAAACTCTGGCCTGGACGTGACAGTACCCCCCCCCCCAAAAGCGCGGACTCCGACCACGCCAACAGTCCATGAAGGGGTCTTCGGGTGGGTCTTTTGGTCCCAGGTGGCGGCTCCGGTGCCGGCCGTGCTGGCTCGATGTCCCGCACCGGAGGCCCTGGGCTATTAGCCAGAACTCTGCTGCGAGGAGCAGGAACCGGCCGTGATGGGCTCATACCGAGAGCACTGGAACTCTGGTGTGGGGAGCAGGAACCGGCCATACTGGATTCCCAAAGCGCACTGGGACTCTGGTGCAAGGAGCAGGAGCCGGCCGTACTGGGCTCACGATGCGCACTGGCACTCTGGTGCAGGGATCAGGAACGGGCCGTACTGGGCTCATGACGCGCACTGGGACTCTGGTGCGGGGAGCAGGAACGGGCCGTGCTGGATCCACGACGGGCACAGGAATCCTGGAGCGTGGAACAGGGACAAGACGTGCTGGGTCCACGACGGGCACAGGGATCCTGGAGCGTGGAGCAGGGACGTGCTGGGTCCACGACGGGCACAGGGATCCTGGAGCGTGGAGCAGGGACAGGACCTGCTGGGTCCACGACGGGCACACGGATCCTGGAGCGTGGAGCAGGGACAGGACGTGCTGGGTCCACGACGGGCACAGGGATCCTGCAGCGTGGAACAGGACGTGCTGGACTCTCTGAGCGCACAGCGGGCCTGGTGCGCGGAGCCGGAACAGGACGTGCTGGACTCTCTAAGCGCACAGGGGGCCTGGTGCGGCGGAGCCGGAACAGGACGTGCTAGACTCTCTAAGCGCACAGGGGGCCTGGTGCGCGGAGCCGGAACAGGACGTGCTGGATCCACTACACGAACAGGGGGCCTGGTGCGCGGAGCCGGAACAGGACGTGCTGGATCCACTACACGAACAGGGATCCTGGAGCGTGGAACAGGGACAGGATGTACTGGATCCATAACACGCACAGGAGACCTGATGCGTATAGCCGACACCCCTCTCCCAGGTTGTTCACTCATCCTGGCTTCACCGATGAGGGGAGCTGGAATGTCGTGCACCGGGCTGTGCGTGTGAACAGGAGACACCGCACTGCCTTTCGGGCTTCCTAGCCAGGCGAGGTCTAACAAACTTTTCCTTCTCCGGGTTCCATACTCCATATCGATCCTCATAATATCGCCGCTCCGCTATCGCTGCTTCCAGCTCCTCTCTAGCACGGCGATATTCTCCAGGCTGATCCCATGGTCCATCATCCTCCAGTTCTTCCTCCCAAGTCCTGAACTCCCGGGTCTCTTGCTGCTTGGTCTTTTTATGGTGGGTTATTCTGTCACGATCTTCGGAAAGGACAGACCAAGGCGCAGCGAGGCATCCAGTATACATGCTTTTATTACGAAACGTAACTCACGTAACTGGGCAAAACAATAAACAGAACGAAGATCGTAACATATAACATAGACTTACACCACGAACAAATGAAGCTATGCCTAAACAATAACCCACAAAATACTATAGAAAACCCCAAACATATATATGGTTCCCAATTAGAGACAACGACACACAGCTGCCTCTAATTGGGAACCATTACCCCAACATAGAAATAGACAAACTAGAACCAAAATAACCCTACGCCAAAATGAAACAAAAAACACGCCAGCCTAAACTCTGGCCTGGACGTGACAGAGGGTGCCGGCAGAAAATTGCTTAGATTTTGTATCACTTCCCAAATGAGTTACACTGGCACAGCCTAGGATACATCGTTTCAGCCCATGACAGGGCTTCCACCGTTAGCCTGTGGACACTTGGCTATGATTCACCTCCTGTGACGGCTATGACATATTGACAGAATCACTGAGTTCCGGGCCCTTCTGTTCTCTAAATGCTGCTTTCATTTTGGGCGGCTATAAAAAAAGAAGCTCACATGCACCCCTTCTGGAGTAGGGCCCTGGAGGCTTGAAAGGAACACTTTCATATGTATTGTTTGGTGACTGTGATGTCATGTGTTTTTAACCCTATCAGAAGATGATCAGCACAAATGTTGATGTTTGCAATTGGAACCACTATGATTATGAGGACACCCTCACATTATCATTTATTGAAGCATATTGATCAAAACCCCATTACAACACCAACTTCTCTTGATTGGTACATGTTACATGCAGCTGCCTTTGTGAAATATCAAACAATAGTGTTTCATTTTACCCACAATAACATAGATGAACCTGACATCATATTTATTGATGAGATTAATATATGTTGGTCAATATAGTGCAATAGGTGCAAAGCAATTAAAACCAATGAAATGTATTAGTGAAAGAGAAGTAATTGATCATCTAGATGCACCAGAAATTAGTGTATGCCTTACGTGACTTTGGTTTCTCAACAGTGGAATGGCACCATCCATCGGATTTCAACAGTGGCAAATACAATGCCTTCAGAAAGTATTCACAACCTTTGACTTTATCCACATTTTGTTTTTTTACAGACCAAATGTAAATGGATTACATTGAGATTGTGTGTCACTGGCCTAAACACAATACCCCATAAAAAAAAAATATATGTGCAAATATTGTATAATCCAGGTGTGCAAAGCTCTTAGAGACTTACCCAGAAAGGCTCACAGCTGTAATCACTGCCAAAGGTGATTCTAACATGTATTGACTAAGGGGTGTGAATACTTATGTAAATTAGATATTTCTGCATTTCATTTTCAATAAATAAGCAAACATTTCTAAAATCTACTTAATCCACACAACAAAATGTGGAATAAGTCAAGGGTTATGAATACTTTCTGAAGGCACTGTACATCACATCAATAAAGTTAGCGCCTGGAATGTGTAGATCACTTCTTTACTCTCTGTTAAAAAAATTCTGACAGTTCATTTGCCACGTTTACTTTAGCGCAGTGCTAGCTGTCGATGCCCGGGCGCTAATCAAAAGCATCAAATCTAGCCCTCAGCATTTATCAGGCCTGAGAAGATGTACAGTACAGCTCTGGAGTGGATTCCCATTGAAGATTGACTGCATTGCCTCTTCAGACAGCTAAGATTGATCACCAAAGAGCAGGGAGGTTTCGCAGGGGGCTTTCCTTTTGTTCTTTTTCCTCACAGGTTCCTCTACCGGTCTAAGGGAAGGTAATTTAAATTTGTTGAATCAGTAAGATGCCAACTTACCTAGGGCTATAATGAAAAGAGCTGCTGACGACAGCGATAAGTGCATCCACAGTATCAACAGTATGAATGAGTGAATTAATTGAATTATGAGCTCTCATGCAGAGTAACAAAGCGGCAAACCGGAAACAAGTTCACCCCTCATAGACTTCAGTTACAGTAGGCCCTAGGTTAAAAAATTTGGATAGAGTACCAGGACTGAGCGTCCATACGGAAAACTCATGTGTCATAAACGATATTTACATATATGTTCAGAACATATTCATAGACTATTTAACTTGAGCACATCATATGTATGCAAATATATTTTAAAATATATGTAAATTAAATATATTTTTGCGCCATATGTTTTGTGCTGAAGTGTAATGTTGAGTCTATTGACCTCTAGTTCCTTGGCATTAGGTTCCCAAAGTGGGGTTTGCATGCAAAAGTTGAAAATAAATTATGCAGCTTTTGAGGCTACTTGCCAATTTTGAAACAATGTAAGATTAGCTATGTTAATTTCGAAAAGAGACACATGAACCTAGAACATGTTGCTCCCGAGCTGTCAAATCCAATTTGAAATTATCCAGAGCCCCCAGCCCACCTCCAACTGACAGAGCAGCAGTTGCAATTTAGAATTTTCAGCTGTCAGTGCCCAAAATCTGTCATTGATAATAGCATTTTATTTTATTATATAATCATAACATTGATTTAAAATCTGTTTTTAAACTAGCGTTTCAAACTGCCTGAAAGAAAGAGTTTTCACTGAGCTAGCTAACACAGCTAGTAAGCTAGCTAGCTCCTTTTGCTTGTCCACACAACATGTAGTGTGACTGACCAAGGCAAGAAATATGTCATGTAGTTACAGTACAGGTATGTGTTAGATATAATCAAATTGCCAAAGCTAGCTGGTTAATGTTAAATGTTGCTTGCCAAGCAATGCATTGCTTGCTAGCTAGCTAGCTAGCTCTGTAGTGAATGCAGGGTTTCTCTGACAGCAATATAGTTAGAACTGGCTAGCTAGCTAGATTATTTCAAGCTAAAAATACTAATATTTTCCCCTGCAGTGGATCTTTCTGGTCTGGAACCACAACAGCTAATATAAGTTAGTATTTTGTATAATTTAGCTAGTTAGCTCCTGAACATTAACCCCTTATTCTTTATCTTGTATGGAATTGTTTTACTGACTCCATGTCTCTGCATTATCCACAGGGTAATTGCAACTTGTGAGTCTGACAATGGACATCGGAGGTTAAGGAATCTGCATTGTAAGTATCAATTTGATGTTCATTAACATTTGTCACAACCTGATTTGGTCGGGGTGCATTGTAGTTAAGCCATACCCTAACCCTTTTCCTAACCTTAACCTAATTCTCCTAACCTGCCACATAAATTCACCTAACCTGGCTAGTTAATTCACCTAACCTACTACTACCATACTTATCCTTACATGCCAATTTAGTTATTCTAACCTGTAATTCACCTAACCTACCACTGGGGCCAACATAACCATTGCCAACAATGGAGGTGTAATGAATACTCAGGGAGAAAAAAGTGTAGATTCACATGCAGAGTGTGGCAGATGTTTATTAAGCCTTCGCAGAAAGCAGGAATTGTGGTCGCAGGTAATGGTCAAACACAGGTATGCAGTCAAAAACAAACAATACCTCACAACCATGCAAACAGAAAGAACTGAACTAAATAGGGAGCTTGATGAGACCAGGAAAGAAACGAACACAGGAGAAATCAATGAACACAAATTAAAGACAGGGCTATGTTCTAGAACACAAAGAAAAATAACACAAGGTTGACTAAGAAAAGCAGAACCTTACAGGAGGCCAACCAAATCAGGTAGCCCAACTTCATTGGGTAGTCACACAATAACCCTTAATTCTTCATCTTGTGTTGATTTTTTTTCACTGACTCTCTGTCACATTATCCTCAGGGTAACTGTCAACTCGTTTAAAGACCTTATTTTCCGTTCATCTCCGTTCATCTTTGCCTCGATCCTGACTTGTCTCCCAGTCCCTGCCACTGAAAAACATCCTCACAACATGAGGCTGCCACCAGCCTGCTTCACAGTAGAGATGGTGCCAGGTTTCCTCCAGACATGATGCTTGGCATTCAGGCCAAAGAGTTCAATCTTGGTTTCATCAGACCAGAGAATTTATTTTCATAGTCTGAGAGTCATTTAGGTGCCTTTTGTCAAACTCCAAGCGGGCTGTCATGTGCCTTTTACTGAGGAGTGGCTTCCGTCTGGCCACTCTACCATAAAGGCCTGATTGGTGGAGTGCTGCAGAGATGTTTGTCCTTCTGGCAGGTTCTCCCATCTACAGAGGAACTCTGCAGCTCTGTCAGAGTGACCATCAGGTTCTTGGTCACCTCCCTGTCCAAGGCCATTCTCCCCAGATTGATCAGTTTGGCCCGGGTGGTCAGCTCTAGAAAAACCGGTTTTCTGAGAAAATGGTCTTTGAATGATTTGGTACTACTACTGGAGAGCTCTTCTTTGTCTACACCCATTCAGCATCGTTCACACCCTGTTAAGCTTTAGCCCCACCCATCTCTTCAAGGGTTTATCTGAGCATGTGGTCAAGCACCCAAGCTAACTTGCTAGGTACTTCCAGACACAAATGAGAGAACAGCTCACTGAACATTACTCACCCTAGCAGAGCTGGTTAGGCTGTTATGTTATCCAGAGCGTTGGTGACTGTAACTGTGCTGCTGGCAACAATTTAATTATGCTTTTCTACTGACGTTTACTGACACCGGCCATATTCCACGGGTGTTGAGCGTTCATAAATTCATCAGTTATTCTGCACTCTGGCACACTCAGATGAGAGTGCTCTGAAATCAGAGTAGATGACCAGACTGAATTTATGAACGCACCCGATATGGTTACTTGCATAGTGGAGTCTTTTGTTAAGACATGTAGCTACCTAGGTAAATAATGAACCATAATCCCAACTCATGACGTTATTACCCTGCATGAATCTGCAGGTAGCTAACCAACTAGGTTCAATGTTAGCTAGCTAACATTAGGCTATAGCTAGCCAAGCAAATGGCTCTGAGATACGAATAATAAGATCATACATGTAATGTTATCTAGCGAGCCAGCCAGCTAATGTTAGTTAGCTAGCTAACAGTACAGTTCAACTTAAAATGAAACCACTTTCTGTCAAATAAAATAATATAAAATGTTATTGGTCACATACACATGGTTAGCAGATGTTAATGCGAGTGTAGCAAAATGCTTGTGCTTCTAGTTCCGACTGTGAAGTAATATCTAACAAGTAATCTAACAATTTCACAACAACTACCTTATACACACAAGTGTAAAGGAATGAATAAGAATATGTACATATAAATATATGGATAAGCGATGGCCGAACGGTATAGGCAAGATGCAGTAGATGGTATAGAGTATTAGACAGGATTACCTAGACAGACTGACCAGCTCATGTAGACAGAAGCATGTTATATGGCATACTGTCACAGGCTGGGCTCGAACTCGGGTCTCAGAAGTGGAGAGTTGGGTGTTCTACCCCTTAGCCACAGAGGAGGTAGTGTTGGACCCAAATGAAACACTCAAGGCAATACTCCAGGCAAAGTAGATTTAATTTAAGGAGAGGTTTCTTTGCAGGTCAAAAAATAGTCCAACAAAAGTTCTTCTCAGAAAGAGGAATACTAACGGGGACAAAGTAAACAAAACAGGAGGAAAAATAAAAGAACTCCACGAGGGGAGAAAAACAAAATAAAAATAACTTAGAAGGCTTACTTGGGATAGCTTAGATCACTAGGAAAGACGATGGGACACAGCAGGAGACACATAGCCAAGACTCAAAAACCAAGTGAGGAACAAGGGGAAAAAACACAGCTAAAATACTCTAGGGGAAACAAGGCACAGGTGAACTGGATAACACTAATAAGGACACACGAGGAAGAGCTAAGGCAGAGGGAAACACAGGTGACCTCTAGAGGCCCGGAGACAAACAGGGGGCAGGATGCTGACAGGACCCTCCTCTAGGAGCGACTCCTGACGTTCCTTCCAGAACACCCTGGCCTCAGGGTGCGAAACTCTCGGATCAAACCTGGGTCCAGGATGTCCTTGGCTGGAACCCAGGAGCGCTCCTCTGGCCCGTAGCCCTCCCAGTCCACCAGATACTGCAGAGAGTTCTGGACCCTCCGAGAGTCCAGTATCCGGCGCACTGTGTAGGCTGGCTGGCCGTCAATGATCCTGGGAGGTGGAGGGTCTGCGTGGGGGGCAAAGGAGAAGACAAGACAGGTTTTAGTAAAGAAACATGGAAAGTGGGGTTAATTCTAAGGGAGCGAGGAGAACCAACCGGTAAGAAACCGGGTTAACTTTCCTTGCTATGCGAAAAAGGGCCGATGTATTTCTGGGAAAGCTTCTTGGATTCAACCGGAGGGCAGGTTCTTAGTGGCCAACCAAACTCTCTGACCAGCTCGGAAACTAGGGGCCATCCGGCGGCGGCGGTTAGCCTGACCTTGGTATCTCTGGGAGGTCCGAAGGAGGGTACGCCTGGCCTTCTTCCAGGTCCGCCTACAGCGTTGGACAAAGCGCTGGGCGAGGGAACACCAACTTGCGCCTCTTCCTCTGGAAATAATGGAGGGTGTATCCGAACTGGCATTCGAAGGGGACAATCCGGTGGCTGAGGACTGGAGGGTGTTGTGGGCATATTCAGCCCAAATGATATAGGTGGCCCAAGGCGTAGGATTATTGGCCGCCATACAATCCGCAGGGTGGTCTCCAGATCCTGATTAATCCGTTCCGTTTGGCCATTGGACTCTGGATGGAACCCAGGCGATAGGCTGGCTAAGGCCCCAATAAGCCTGCAGAAGGCCCCCAAAACCGGGACGAGAATTGGGGACCTCGGTCGGAGACAACGTCCAGGGGAATTCCAAATATCCGGAAGACATGGTCCATGAGGAGCTCAGCAGTCTCCTTGGCGAAGGCAGCTTGGGCAGGGAATAAACCGGGCAGCCTTAGAGAACCGGTCTACAACCACTAGGATGACTGTGTTGCCCTGGGATGGAGGAAGTCCCGTTACAAAGTCCAGAGAAAGGTGTGACCATGGCCTGCGAGGAACAGGTAAGGGATGGAGAAGTCCCTGGGGTCGCTGGCGTGTAGACTTTCCTGGTTGCACACAGGGCAGGCCTCAACATAGACCTGCACGTCCTTCTTGATGGACGGCCACCAAAACCGCCGCTGGAGGAATTCCAGTGTGCGAGCACTACCTGGATGGCAGGTCAAGGGCGACTCATGACCCCACTGCAAAGGCGGGCCGAACAGAGAGAGGAACGTGCAGGCGTCGGCGGGACCACCGCCTGGATCGGGCTCATGGACAAGGGCCTCTCGTACCCCTCTTTCTAGTTCCCACTGAAGAGGTGCGACGATCCTGGACCTCGGAATGATCGGTGCCAAGGGCTTCTCTTGTGTTTCGGGAGAATAGGCTCGAGACAGGGCATCCGGCTTGACATTCTTGGTGCCAGGTCTGTAAGACAGGAGAAACTGGAATCGATTAAAAAAGAGGGACCATCGTGCTTGCCGAGGGTTCATCCGCTTTGCCTGTTGGAGATATTCCAGGTTCTTGTGGTCTGTGAGAACCTGGAAAGGATGCTGAGCCCCTCAAGCCAATGGCGCCACTCTTCCAAGGCCAGTTTAACCGCGAGCAACTCACGATCCCCCACGTGGTAGTTGCGCTCGGCCTCGGACAGGCGGCGAGACATGAAGGCACACGGGTGTAATCTTCCATCCTCACTCCTCTGTGACAGGACGGCTCCCACCCCCACCTCTGAGGCATCCACCTCCACCACGAAAGGTCTTTCTGGGTCAGGGATCACCAGGATCGGAGCAGAAGTGAAGCGGTGCTTGAGATCCTCGAAGGCCCTGCTGCTTCGGACCCCAGTGAACCTTGGTCCCTCCTCCCTTGGTAAGCGTCGTCAAGGGGTCTACTACAGAGCAGAAATTCTTAATGAACTTCCGATAGAAGTTAGAAAAGCCAATGAACCGTTGAACCTCCTTGACCGTGGCAGGTGTGGGCCAGTTGTGGACCGCTTTGACCTTCTTGGGATCCATCTCTAGGTGGCCGGGAGTGACAATAAACCCGAGAAACTGAGTCTGGGAAACATGAAATTCACACTTCTCAGGTTTAACGTAGAGGTGATTGTCAAGGAGCCTCTGGAGAACCCTGCTAACATGCCCTCATGCTCCTTCAGTGACCTCGAGAAGATGAGGATATCGTCCAGGTACACGAAGACGAACCGATTAAGCATATCCCGGAGGACATCATTAATCAGGGCTTGGAATACTGCGGGGGCATTGGTGAGCCCGAACGGCATCACCCGATATTCATAGTGCCCCGTGGGTGTGTTGAAGGCCGTCTTCCATTCGTCTCCTGGCCGGATCCGCACGAGATGGTAAGCATTGCGGAGATCCAGCTTAGTAAAAATGGAAGCCCCTTGAAGCAGCTCAAAAGCAGTGGCCATGAGAGGAAGGGGGTATCGATTCCGAACCGTGATCTTGTTGAGTCCCGGTAATCAATACAAGGCCTAAGACCCCGTCCTTCTTTTCAACAAAAGAAGCCCGCCCCAGCCGGGAAGTAGAGGCACAGATTATGCCGGCTGCCAAGGACTCCTTAATGTAGGTGTCCATAGCTGGCGCTCGGGAGGATAAGGAAAGATCCGACCTCTAGGAGGGCAGGAACCAGGAGTAGATCAATGGCACAGTCATACGTGCGGTGAGGCGGTAAGGAAGTAGCCGGGACTTGCTGAACACTGCCTTGAATCGATGGTAAACACTGGGGACTCGGGAGACGTCAACAGACTCTTGAGACTGGGTACTAGGGGCTGAGGGACTCTGAAGCATGCAGGTGAGTTGGCAAGTGGGACCCCAGCTTAGAATGGTGCCAGTGGGCCAGTCAATCTGGGGATTATGTCTGCACAGCCAAGGGTGACCCAGGATAATAGGATACTGGGGAGTCAATGAGATAGAAGGTCTCCTCCTGCTGGTGTTGAAAGATGGTAAGTCGCAGGGACTGAGTCGCCTCTGTAACTTCTCCTGGTTCCAGAGGTCTGCCATCTAAGGCTGTAACTGCCTGGGGTTGAGGGAGTAGTTGGGTAGGGATCTTAAGTTCCTTAGCCAAGGTTAAATCCAGGAAATCACCTGCGGCGCCGGAATCGATCATAGCCTGGACCCGATGCTGGTGGCCCCCCCAGGACAGAGTGGCTGGAATAGCTAGGACAGCGTTAGTAGGAGGAGCTCTAATTTTCCCCATCACAGCCCTCCTGTAGCTGGGCGGGGACAGGCGCTTCCAGCTCGGGGCAAGTGGAGCGGAAGTGGCCGGCATCCCGCAGTAGAGGCACCGGCGCTCCCTCATGCGGCGTTCCCTTTCGTTGGGAGAAAGCCTGGAGCGGCCTAACTGCATGTCCTCCGGGGAATCCTGGAGCTGTTCAGGAGGAACTTGGGACTGAGACACCTGGCGGCGAGCCGTTCTCCGCTCTCTCAGACGATTGTCCAGGCGGATGGCCAATGCTATGAGGGACTCGAGATCCCCAGCTGGTTCTCGGGTGGCTAACTCATCTTGAAGGGCTCGGACAACCCTCCCTGAAAACAGACCCTCAGCGCTTCATCATTCCATCCGCTCCTTGCTGCTATGGTCCGAAATTCAATGGCAAAATCTGCCGTGCTTTGGGAACCCTGACGGAGAGACAGTAAGTGCTTGGAAGCTTCCCGACCACTAACAGGATGATCGAACACCCGCTTGAACTCTTCTACGAATGCAGCGTAGGAGTCACAACAGGCCTCCTGGGATTGCCACACCGCAGAGGCCCAGGAGAGCGCCTTGTCTGAAAGAAGAGTAATGATGTAAGCAATCTTGGAACGGTCTGTGGGAAAACTCGAGGGTTGGAGCTCAAAGGTGAGGGAGCATTGGGTGAGGAAACCCTGGCAAGAACTTGGATCTCCAGAAAAGGGCTTGGGAGGTGGTAGTCGGGCTCCGCCACTGGAGAAGGCCTGTCGCCACTGGGGGGTGACCCAGAGGAAGGGGAAGGACCAGGGAGGCGTTCAAAGAGCTGGCGGACGGAACTCATCATATCAGCCAGGAGTTGAGAATGACTGGCCATCAGCTCTTCTTGTCGGCTGAGAACGGCTTCATGGCGCTGGAAAGATGCCTCATGTTGAGCCATCACCGCCAACAGGTCCTTGGAACTGAGTGTTTCTGAGTCCATGAGTGACTTGGTTTTCTGTCACAGGCTGGGCTCGAACTCGGGTCTCAGAAGTGGAGAGTTGGGTGTTCTACCCCTTAGCCACAGAGGAGGTAGTGTTGGACCCAAATGAAACACTCAAGGCAATACTCCAGGCAAAGTAGATTTAATTTAAGGAGAGGTTTCTTTGCAGGTCAAAAATAGTCCAACAAAAGTTCTTCTCAGAAAGAGGAATACTAACGGGGACAAAGTAAACAAAACAGGAGGAAAAATAAAAAGAACTCCACGAGGAGAAAAACAAAATAAAAATAACTTAGAAGGCTTACTTGGGATAGCTTAGATCACTAGGAAAGACGATGGGACACAGCAGGAGACACATAGCCAAGACTCAAAAACCAAGTGAGGAACAAGGGGAAAAAACACAGCTAAAATACTCTAGGGGAAACAAGGCACAGGTGAACTGGATAACACTAATAAGGACACACGAGGAAGAGCTAAGGCAGAGGGAAACACAGGTGACCTCTAGAGGCCCGGAGACAAACAGGGGGCAGGATGCTGACAGCATACCATTCCAAACTCATCTCTCGGCATGTCATTATCTCAGCCAATCATGGCTAGAGGGAAGGTTGCTAACTTTTTCTGTGCCTAAACCAACTAGGCTCGTAATTTAACAATTTTATTCGTATTTACAGATGGCATACACGTTTGTTATTAAGGCATATGAAAGTTCACATGTTCGAGAAGGCATTTCTGCCCAAAAAAATGCATCTTGATTTAACTACTTAGGGAGAAACGGCGCACTAGCGGGCCGCTCCAAACACTACCCGGTGAAATGTAAGGCGCCAAATTTAAAATCCAAAAGTTGAATTATTAAACATTCATCAATATACAAGTGTTGCAAAGTCATCAAAAGCTCTGATTCTTGGCAATATCACAGAGTTGTCAGATTTCAAAAAGGCTTTACGGTGAAAGCACAACATTTGATTGTTTGAGGATAGCAACTCTCATATTTATGCATTAGCATAAATTCATATCCAGCTCGGGTCACACAAAACCCATATAAAAGGGCTAAAATAAATCACTTACCTTTCGAAGAACTTCTGCTGAGGGCATCCCAAGTGTCCAACGAAGACATCCAATGGTTATTTTGTTGGAAAAAGTCATGTATTATATCCATAAATCTCCGTTTGGTTGGCGCGTTATGTTCAGAAAATCCACCGTCGAGTCGCCCATTGAACCGTGAAGAGAACGCATTAAAATTATACCTATCAACTTTGTCCAAACAAATCAAACATCATTTTTAATGTATCCTTAGGTATTCTTTTATGTATATTTACTATAATATTTCAACCGGATTATAGCCTGAACGATAGGAAAGGAAAAAAACACAGAGCGAGCGAGACCGTGAACGCGCATGTCAATCTATTGAGTTCCGGGGTCCACTTCTAAATTCTTCTTCTATTGGCTTCTAATTCAACCTAATGTCATGAAACCCTGTCTAAAGACTGTTGACATGCAGTGGAAGCCATAGGTACTGCAGTCTAGGTCCTGCATAACGTTGAATCCCATTGGCAGCCAGGAGAAAAAGGTCATCTACAAAAAAAAACTGCAAATCCGGATGGATTTTCCTCGGGTTTTCGCCAGCTATATCAGTTCAAAACCGTCACCTCTGCTGCCGCTCCCTAAAAAGTTTTTAAGGCATATGAAAGTTCACATGTTCGAGAAGGCATTTCTGCCCAAAAAATGCATTTTGATTTCAAAAAAGGTTTACGTTCAAACGGCTCTCCTGTGAAGTAGTGATCCGCAACATACGCCTAGTTTCCTGAAACGGGTCACATATATGAGTAATAAATATATTTAGATATATTTATTTCAAATATTAGTACATACAGTATATTACATATATGTATATGAAATATGTGTAAATATATTAGGCTTCGGTATGGGTTAACAGCACTTAAGGTCTTCAGCCATCAAGGTCTACAGCCATCTGTGAGGTAACATAACCACTACCTATATGAAAAGCGGAGATAAAAATGTAATTTCAAACTCTGACTTTGACCCATTATCTTAAAGTTCAAGGGCATTAAGTGATAGGATAATAGTGAATTTGTCTGGCTAGTATATGCTTGTCTAAATCCTTTACTATCAACCACTCACAGAGCAAAAATTCAGTCCATAAGGCATTTTGAAGCACCACTACACATTGCCTGGCCAGTTGAAAGGCACATTTGAAAACATTAACTGAAGTGGAGCATTGTTAGGAAAATTGTGTTGTGGCCTGCATTCAAAAGGTCAATATTATGTATTGCAGAGAATGGATGGCTAAGCCAGTTTTCAAATGTTGGGCCACTTTGTCAGCAATTTCATAAACAGCCAGGTGTGGAAGCCTGACTCATACTCGCCCTCAGTACACCATACAGATTGCTGCTAAGTAGTTCTATGTTTGCACAGTAGCTAAGGTTGGTAGATATTGATTAAGGGTAAAAAAAAAGATTTTGAAGAAATCAGAAAACGGAAACTGTGACGTTGTTGAAGTAGGAATGAAACATTACTCCCATCCTGTTCCTCTACTGAACACTAATCTCATATTTAGTACAATGAATGTTGCTAATAAAACAACTAAATGTCTTCACTTTATTAATTTGGTACAAAATTGGGGGGATAACCCACAGAACTTCAAACATCACATATGTGCAACAAAATGTAAAGCTCATCTACAAATCACATATCAGATAAACACAGCATGAGGCCTATTGTTCAAACAAACTTTTCTCTCTTGTTTGGGATTGGAAATTAATTTTACTGTGCAATGTTCTAGTCTAAATTAGAATCACTGTTGGATTTCAATCTGTGAGTGAGGGAATGAATGAGGGGGAAAAGCCTGCCTAGCCAATTAGCCAGCCAATAATGGATTTCTAAGTCACAAGAGGAACCATTTGCCCTCTAATTTAAATAGTCAAGATAATTACAGTAAATGAAAATATGGATGAGAATATTACCATGTACATATCAATTGTCATGCATGTCTTGTAGTCTCTTTCCTTTTCTCTCTGCACTACAAATCCACACATCTAGACCCTAAAACAAATATAACTCCTAAGATAGAGTCCTTTCAGTTAACCTACAACTGGTAGTGTCAGTTTGTCACCCAAATTATGTTCTGCGTTTTTGACAAAAAAATCAACTGTACAAGTTGTTCAGGCTCTGGTCTTGTCCGATCTTGATTACTGTCCGGTAATATGGTCAAGTGCAGCAAAGAAAGACCAAACAAAGCTGCAGCTGGCTCAAAACAGAGCAGCACACCTTGCCCTTAACTGCACATACAGAACTAACATCAACGACATCCATGATAGTCTTTCCTGGTTGAGGGTTGATGAGCGATCAACTGCTTCTCTTATAATTTTTATGAGAAATATTACTTAAATGAAAATTTCAAATTGTCTGCAGAATCAAATAACATTCAGTTCAGACACCAATACAAACTCCACAAGACATGCCACCAGGGGTCTCTTCACAGTCCCCAAGTCCAAAACGAACTCACGGCAATGCACAGTATTATACAGAGTCATGATCCCAAATACTGAAGCAAACCGCAAAATTGCCTTAAAAGAAATATATGAAACAACTGCTCTTGAAACGGCGGGGACTGTGAGGCGACACACACAAACACACGCAAACACAATGCTTTTAGTAGTATTGTTTGTACTATTAATATAATGTTCATGTTTTTAGTTGTATTGTTTATATATTGTATTTTAAATTTGTGTGACTGTCCTTGTCTATCAGTGTATCAGTGTTTTGTGTATATTGTGGACTCCAGGAAGAGTAGCTGCTGCTTGTCAAAAGCTAATGGGGATCCGAATCAACAAATAAACCAATGAATAACATCATAGCCAGAGTTCTGTCACAACATCTTCAGCCATTTCTCCCCACTGCAGCTGATGTTAAGAATTCAGTAGTTGATGTTCACAAAACTACTTCCCTTGCCAGGAGCCTAAGAAGCATGAAAAACTCCCGTCCAGCACACAAACAGACACAACAACACTCTACCCATGTCTTTACATAGCAGGCACCATCAACACACACAGCGCACAACAGAATGCCACAGCAGAATGAACAGGGACATCATAGAATCAAAAGGTATTTGAAATGGAAAAAGGTTGTTGAACCCTGTGACGTTCCAATTCTTTGCACTAGCTGCCTTTTTTATGTCTGGATCATGGATTTCCGTAGGAGTGATTTGATTCATGCTGGGAAGGTGTAGGGGGAAGTTCAGAAGGGCCGAAGGAGTCTGACTATATCAGAGACCTCTCAAATGCTCCTTTGAGTGTCAATGGTGCTTTTTCTACACTATTCTTCAGTATGTTCCATGTTCTAGTATGTTCCAGAACATCACAATAAAAAACAATAGAATAAACTAAGCACACTGACCATGAAAAATAACGCTTTTCTGAATGAACGAAGTGTTCTGTACCATACTGCATGGTAGATTCAAATGAACAAAGACCATTGCTCAATGAGGCTCATTATCTACAATGCCTGAAAAGTAATATAACATTTCTAGAATCAAAAAACTATTGAGTGATCGCAATAGGCTTCTGTGAACATATGAAACAGCTAAATAGACATTTATTTGATAAAAAATTATCAATATACAGTTGTTTTACCAACCACCTCCAATCCCAACGGAGGACTTTGGTACTTAGTAGAGTGTGTTGATGAGGAGAGTTCCCAAGGGAAATCATTTCATACTGCACCCTCACAATGACAAGTAATGGGACAAGAATACATTCATTAACAAATGTTGAATTCATTCATCAATAAAGTGCCATCAACATACAATCCATGGTACTCTAGAAGTGAGGAAAGTATGCAAAACAACAGATGCATTTTATGCTCCTCAGACATTCATGTAATAACTAGAAAATCATTCTGATTAATGAAAGGTGCATGGGTAACTAATCAACTAACTGGACTATTACTTTGTCAACATATGCAAAGTGTGATGTTCTCCTAATTGGCTTCAGCAAAAACCATATCCTTCAAAAGGCCAAGTGATATAGGGTAATACTGTGCAAAAGTGGTGTTTCAAACTGACCTCATTTCCAGATTAAAATGTGCTTCCAGTACTTGACAAAACCAATTAAATTTTCTGATCCTCCATTCCTACAGGACAGCAGTTGTCTATATCTTGCCAGAGCCACTCGTGCTCCCTTTGTGCATATGGAGCCAGGGACACACTGCCCGACCGGGGTATTGGTTCCAGTATGCGATAAGGACTGGGCAGGGCCTCAGTGCCTGGGCAGAGGATCAGTCATTGGGCTTGATGATAGCTGGTGGCCAGGGATTCCCTGGGTGGACTCTACCTACTAGACCCAGTTGTCTCTGACCCCTACTGGACTGTGTGAGCTGCCTGGATGGATGTCTGACCCAAATAAAAGAGGCCTATGCCCTAGAAACCGAGGCTGGTGTTTTTAATGTGCAGTGTTGTGTGGAGATGAACCATTGTCTTATACACTGAAAAATGAATTATCTGTATATTATCACATACACTATATGGCCAAAAGTATGTGAACACCTCTTCAATTGAGTGGATTTGGCTATTTCAGCCACATCCGTTGCTGACAGGTGTATAAAGTTGAGCACACAGCCATGCAATCTCCATAGTCAAACATTGGCAGTAGAACGGCCCGTACTGAAGAACTCAGTGACTTTCAATGTGGCACCGTCATAGGATGCCACCTTTTCAACAAGTGAGGTCATCAAATTTCTGCTCTGCTAGAGCTGCCCCGTTCAGTTGTAAGTGCTGTAAATGTGAAGTGGAAATGTCTAGGAGCAACAACGGCTCAGCCGCAAAGTGGTAGGCCACACTTGCTCACAGATGAGGACCACCGTGTGCTGAAGCGAGTAGCAAGGTTCATACAGAAATGGTTTCTCAAGATCGGTGTGGAAGAATTTGACTGGCCTTCACAGAGCCCTGACCTCAACCCCATCGAACACCTTTGGGATGAATTTCAATGCCGACTGCGAGCCAGGCCTAGTCGCCCAATGTCAATGCCCAACCTCACTAATGCTCTTGTGGCTGAATGGAAACAAGTCCTGGCTGCAATGTCCCAACATCTAGTGGACAGCCTTTCCAGAAGAGTGGAGGTTGTTTTAGCAGCAAAGGGGGGGACCAACTGTTAATGCCCAGGATTTTTGAATGAGATGCTCTTGGGCTATGATATGAATGTACATCAAGCTGCACAGTTGAGTTGGGCGCCATGCATAACCATCCTGACTCACGGGGCCTTGACCCATGTTCCCTCTAAGCTGTGCGTGTGAGCAGCTCCCCCGGGACTGCCGCGCAGAAGAAATGTCAGCCCGCGCAGAGAACTTCACTTTCTAGAGTTTCCCCCCATTAGTTAACACTGTCAGCGTTTCACTTTACTGTGAGTATTGTGATCGAATCAATGCAATATTAGCCACTTTCAATGCAACATACTGAAACAAAGTGAACTATACAAGACTGAAAGGCGCTGCAAGGTCAATCAGACTTCTGCGTTGGCCATGCAGCATTTACGGTGATATGGCCTCCGCATTCATACTTCTTGCACTTCGCCGAGTAGCGCAGAGCTGTTGAGTAGCGCTGTTGTGAAGGAAGTTGTCAAGGAAGTGAGTTTGTGTTCATACAGGACCTCTGCCCCCACCTGCCATCAAACAATCATGTCAATGCGGAGCTATACAGATCCCTCCGCATTGTTACAAAATATGGGAGGTGCACTGCGATGCGGTACGGAGCTCAATTTGGCCTCTGCATTGAGCACAAATTGGCTTTCAGCCCGTACTCTACACAGACCAATGCGGCATAACCAATCAGAGCTGCAATAGGCCTATATGCAAATAGACCATTGCCATGTATGGATCTGTGCCATTTACTTTGAACTGGACTAGATGAGTAGATGAGCTTGTTCAGAGATCAAAGCGAGAGCTGCATGTAGTCACGTGTGCACATTTGTTCATATCCTTTGCTAGTTAGTGAGTTTGTAGTCAGCAATGGGGGAGTGATTGCTTCCTACAAGAGCACAACATTTGTACATTTCTAGACATCTTTGAAAAGCAAGTCAGGTCAAGACAGGTTTGAATAAGCTAAGTAGCCAATAGGCAGAGGGTAGCATATTTGTCTGATTCTCTGTAATAATGGTATAGGAATAATAATGCAATTTATTTTGCAAAGTGGATTCTTGCATCAAACAACAACATTTTCAGTCACCTCTTTGTCTGAAGTACAAGTGGATAAACAGGTTAATGTCAAGCCCTGCATGTTTTTTTTTCAAAAGTCTATATTGAACACCACACATTGGCTTCTATTTCCACGTTCAAATGTTATGCGATGCATTTTCTACATTGTTTGGCAGTGAGGTGTAGGTCTGCATTAGGATCAAATATCCACAGTAGCCTACTTGACCACTGTCTGAAACTGAAACTTAAAATGGGTACAGCCTTGCTGGAAGTTGCACAGAATTTTCACAACGTTCAGGTTAGCGCTCAGCAGTCCTGCAATTTGCTCAGTGCCGGATAATTTTTTAGAGCGAACATTGCTTGACACGTTTACTTGACAGATCTGATTGATTATAAATACAGTTTTGTCAAAACATGTCACGGCGCTTCACAGAAACAGATTTGAGTAGACAGCCAATTATATTTAGCCCATCTTTAAATAATGGTGGAAGAGTGGTGTTTAGTGATGAGTCACTCCTGTATTGTTCTTTACATTGATTGTGGGGCCCTCATGATCCATGTCTCAGGGGACTCTGCTAGCATAACATTACTCTTCTCCTCAGCTCACTTTCCAAGTGCGATTCATGACAACGAGGAGTCATCTGTTTCATAAGTCTTCAAGTGAATCCGTTCAGACAGCAATCTGAAGAAGAGATTTCTATTCATGTTTTGCCTTTGAGTGTCAGGCGGTTTGGCATGTGGAAGGGAAGAAAAATATAAGAACATTTTGGGGACCCCTTGGTAAATATCAAACGATGCTGACGAATGTAATCTTTTATTTTTGAAAAATACTATTGTAACCCTATTCGTTATGAACACAAGCCTAATGAAAATGTTTCCATCTGCAAAACAGTCCAGTGGAATGTTTGCTAGATTGTGGAGTAAGCTACTTCATTGTTGGCATAACAATTTTAATTTAATCTTGTTACATTTGCAATAATACCATTATGTCATAACTGCATGAGCACATAGCATTTCAACTCCCCTTTCAAGTGACAAACGTTTTAACTCACTATTGAATGACAATTTCAGATAACATCAACAACCCCCGTTCACCCATCACTCATTTGGGGATGTTCACTCAATTCTCACATTATGAATTGAATGAAAATATGCTCTTCTCTCCTCCAGAGAAGCCAAAAACAAAGCACAGTATGTCAACTGGGTATATTGTCAGTTTGGACACACCATAGACAATCTATGAAGATTTGAGTCCCTTTGACAAGGCACAATCAGCAAAAAGCAGCTGTTTATTCTGGAAGCGAGGCGCCGGGCAGCGCTACTCTGGGATGCCAAGAGCAGCACGGTTTGATTATTTACTGTCACACAGTGTGTGTTCAGACACAAATTGACCCCTGGAACAATGTTGGGAAAAAGGATCACGCAAATTCCACTTCTAAGCAGCGCTGGTATTCTCCTGACGATGGACGCTTCGAGTCGCTTCGGTGTTTGCGGAGGCTTATGTGAGCCAGAGTCGGATTGCATGTGATGGAAAACCCACTGAGGGGAGTGAAAGAGTGGAGTGCGAGACCAGGCTTAGAGAATATGGGGCTAATATGGTGGTTTACCCCAGTGAAATGGGGGAAGAGACAGGTTTTGGTCTAAACAGCTGAACAGCTTATGTTGCAGGGTGGTAAGATGCATTATTCCAAAACAGTATGTCAAACTATACCATTGTGTGATATGATAGCCGACTCAAAAAAAATGCTAAATTATGACTAAATTGCATTATTAAAATATATAGATTGATCTAAAATTTGATGCTGCAAGGATATTATCAATATATGACGTTTTTTCCTCATTTATCTTTGAAAAAACCCTAATGAAATCATGAAATGCTAAGTGGAAGACAATCAAAGATCTTGTTACTCGGTCTTAAATTACTTCGATTTTGGTGCGGACCATTAAAGATGTAAATGGTGACATCACATTCAGTTTATCTTTTGATAAAACGGGGACCCGTTTTGGCTCGTCAAATCAAATCAAATTTTATTTGTCACATACACATGGTTAGCAGATGTTAATGCGAGTGTAGCGAAATGCTTGTGCTTCTAGTTCCGACCATGAAGTAGTATCTAACAAGTAATCTAACAAATTCACAACAACTACCTTATACACACAAGAGTAAAAGAATGAATACGAGTATGTACATATAAATATATGGATGAGCAATGGCTGACCGGCGTAGGCAAGATGGAGTAGATGGTATGGAGTACAGTATATACATATGAGATGAGTAATGTAGGATATGTAAACATTATATAAATGGCATTGTTTAAAGTGGCTAGTGATACATTTATTTCATCCAATTATAATTATTAAAGTGGCTAGAGATTTGAGTCGATGGCCGAACGGCATAAGCAAGATTCAGTAGATGGTTTAGAGTACAGTGTATACATTTGATATGAGTAATCTCGGATATGTAAACATTATATACAAAATTGTTTAAAGTGGCTAGTGATACATTTGTTACATCCAATTCCAATTTTTTAAAGTGGCTAGAGATTTAAGTCAGTATGTTGGCAGTAGCCACTCAATGTTAGTGATGGCTGTTTAACAGTCTGATGGCCTTGAGGTAGAAGCTGTTTTTCAGTCTCTCGGTCCCAGCTTTGATGCACCTGTACTGACCTCGCCTTCTGGATGATAGCGGGGTGAACAGGCAGTGGCTCGGGTGGTTGTTGTCCTTGATGATATTTTTGGCCTTTCTGTGACATCGGGTGGTGTAGGTGTCCTGAAGGGCAGGTAGTTTACCCCCGATGATGCGTTGTGCAGTCCTCACTACCCTCTGGAGAGCTTTACGGTTGTGGGCGGAGCAGTTGCCGTACCAGGCGGTGATACAGCCCGACAGGATGCTCTCGATTGTGCATCTTTAGAAGTTTGTGAGTGATTTAGGTGACAAGCCGAATTTCTTCAGCCTCCTGAGGCTGAAGAGGCGCTGTTGCGCCTTCTTCACCACGCTGTTTGTGTGGGTGGACCATTTCAGTTTGTCCGTGATGTGTACGCCGAGGAACTTTCCACCTTCTCCACTACTGTCCCGTCGATGTGGATAGGGGGGTGCTCCCTCTCCTGTTTCCTGAAGTCCACGATCATCTCCTTTGTTTTGTTGACATTGAGTGAGAGGTTATTTTCCTGACACCACACTCCGAGGGCCCTCACCTCCTCCCTGTAGGCCGTCTCGTCGTTGTTGGTAATCAAGCCTACCACTGTAGTGTCATCAGCAACTTGATGATCAAGTTGGATGCGTGCTTGGCCACGCAGCCATGGGTACAGGAGAGGGCTGAGAACGCACCCTTGTGGGGCCCCAGTGGTGAGGATCAGCGGGGTGGAGATGTTGTTTCCTACCCTCACCACCTGGGGCCGGCCCGTCAGGAAGTCCAGGACCCAGTTGCACAGGGCTTGGTCGAGACCTAGGGTCTCGAGCTTAATGACGAGCTTGGAGGGAACTATGGTGTTAAATGCTGAGCTGTAGTTGATGAACAGCATTCTTACATTGGCACCCCTTTCAAAACTACTGTGTGAAAATCTAAATTTAAAAGTTCTGGAGCGTCACTTTTAAGTTTGAGCATTTACTCTAGATTTCCCTTCTTTGAGAGCTCTCTTCTAGTTATGGACTTTTACAAGTATAAGATAATTGAAAGGAGGTCCATGTGCGATGCTGCTGCTTTTCAGACTTCTTTATTCTCTATGAGAAGAAGAGCCTTCAGCATCACCACTGATGAATTCAAAGTGTTCATTTGGCATTCAGAGGCCCTGGCAAACTATTCAAAGGAGGAGGAGAAAGAGAGCCATATAGCCAGGCAGAGAAATATGTGCTCTCTGCTCCAGAGATGTGATGAATCATGTTTGGGGCAGTTATCAAGATTCCTGCGAGGTCCTTTTGAAGAATGGAGGGAATGAGAGTGAGGAAACTTAATGCTTGTTCAGAACCCAGGGTTATTGTTATTCCAGAGGAAGGCCACGTTTGATGCACTTTAAACATTAAAATGTGACACGTCTCAAAGTGTCAGACTTAAACAGCAATATGGTGTTAGATTAGGGAAATGGTGTTATCGACCGCTTACAAAAAAAAAATAACATCTCACAAGTCTCAGAAATGTAATGCATCCATACATTCTTGTGCCTGGTGATAAGAGAATTAAAAAAAGATATATATATATATACAGTATCAGTCAAAAGTTTGGACACACCTACTCATTCAAGGGTTTTTATTTATTTGTTCTATTTTCTACATTGTAGAATAATAGTGAAGACATAAAAACTATGACATAACAGATATGAAATCATGTTGTAACCAAGAAAAGTGTTAAACAAATCAAAACATATTTGAAAATCTTTAAAGTAGCCAGCCTTTGCCTTGATGACAGCTTTGCACACTCTTGGCATTCTCTCAACCAGCTTCATGAGGTAGTCACCTGGAATGCATTTCAATTAACAGGTGTGCTTAGTTAAAAGATAATGCATTTCACCCAATCAGCAAAGCACCCCCACAAATCTGCCAAAATGTCCGTTCATACCTACAGTTGAAGTTGGAAGATTACATACTCAGGTTGGAGTCATTAAAACTTGTTTTTCAACCACTCCACATATTTCTTGTAACAAACTACAGTTTTGGCAAGTCAGTTAGGACATCTACTTTGTGCATGACACAAGTAATTTTTCCAACAATTGTTTACAGACAGATTATTTGACTTATAATTCACTGTATCACAATTCCAGTGGGACAGAAGTTTACATACATTAAGTTGACTGTGCCTTTAAACAGCTTGGAAAATTGCAGAAAATTATTTCATGGCTTTAGAATCTGCTGATAGGCTAATTGACATCATTTGAGTCAATTGGAGTTGTACCTGTGGATGTATTTCAAGGCCTACCTTCAAACTCAGTGCCTCTCTGCTTGACATCATGGGAAAATCTAAATAAATCTGCCAAAAATTGTAGACCTCCACAAGTCTGGTTCATCTTTGGGAGCAATTTCCAAATGCCTGAAGGTACCACGTTCATCTGTACAAACAATAGTAAGCAAGTATAAACACCATGGGACCACGCAGCCGCCATACCGCTCTGGAAGGAGACGCGTTCTGCCTCTTAGAGATGAACGTACTTTGGTGCGAAAAGTGCAAATCTTATCCCAGAACAACAGCAAAGGACCTTGTGAAGATCCAGGAGGAAACAGGTACAAAAGTATCTATATCCACAGTAAAACAAGTCCTATATCGACATAACCTGACAGGCCGCTCAGCAAGGAAATGCTCCATAAAAAACCAAGACTACCGTTTGCAACGCACATGGGGACAAATACCGTACTTTTTTGAGAAATGTTCTCTGTTCTGATGAAACAAAAATAGAACTGTTTGGCCATATTGATCATTGTTATGTTTGGAGGAAAAAAGGGGAGGCTTGCAAGCCAAAGAACACCATCCCCACCGTGAAGCACGGGGGTGGCAGCATCATGTTGTGGGGGTGCTTTGCTGCAAGAGGGACTGATGCACTTCACAAAATAGATGGCATTGTGAGGAAGGAAAATTATGTGGATATATTGAAGCAACATCTCAAGACGTCAGTCAGGAAGTTAAAGCTTGGTCGCAAATGGGTCTTCCAAATGACCCAAAGCACACTTCCAAAGCTGTGGCAAAATGGCTTAAGGACAACAAAGTCAAGGTATTGGAGTGGCCATCACAAAGCCCTGACCTCAATCCTATAGAACATTTGTGGGCAGAACTGAAAAAGCTTGTGGAGCAAGGAGGCCTACGAACCTGACTCAGTTACACCAGCTCTGTCAGGAGGAATGGGCCAAAATTCACCCAATTTATTGTAGGAAGCTTTTGAAAGGCGACCCGAAACGGTTGACCCAAGTTAAACAATTTAAAAGCAATGCTAACAAATACTAATTGAGTGTATGTAAACTTCTGACCCACTGGGAATGTGATGAAATAAATAAAAGCTGAAATAAATCATTCTCTCTACTATTATTATTATTATTGACATTTCACATTCTTAAATTAAGGTGGTGATCCTAACTGACCTAAGACAGGGAATTTGTACTAGGATTAAATGTCAGGAATTGTGAAAAACTGAGTTTAAATGTACTTGGCTAAGGTGTATGTAAACTTCCGACTTCAACTGTACCTTCCTATCATTCACTTCCACTGAAGTGGAATTCTCACAATCAGTGCATTTTGGGGACCCTAAGGTTCTTCATGGATCCACCTGTACCCAAATGCCCGAGACCCGAGCGGGTTCGAATCCAGAATTCGAAATAATGTCACAGGTCGGGGTCGAACCTGATATGATTGTCAAGGGTCTCGGGTATGTGTGATTTTAACTGACTTGTCCGGAGGGAACCATATACACTGAACAAAAATATAAATACAAAATGCAACAGTTACAGTTCATAAGAAAATCAGTCAGTAGAAATTAATAAATTTGGCTCTAATCTATGGATTTCACATGACTGGGAATACAGATATGCATCTGTTGGTCACATATACCTTAAAAAAGGTAGGGGCGTGGATAAAAAAAAATCTGTTAGTATCTGGTGTGCCCACCATTAGCCTCACGCAGCGCGACACATCTCCTTCGCATAGAGTTGATCAGGTTCTTGATTGTGGCCTGTGGAATGTTGTCCCACTCCTCTTCAATGGCTGTGCAAAGTTGCTGGATATTGGTGGGAACTGGAGCACACTGTTAAACATGTCTATTCAGAGCATCCCACACATGCTCAATGGGTGACATGTCTGGTGAGTATGAAGGCCATGGAATAACTGGGACATTCGCGGAATTGTGTACAGATCCTTACGACATGGGGCCGTGCATTATCATGCTGAAACATGAGGTGATGGCGGTGGATGAATGGCATGACAATGGGCCTCAGATTCTCATCACGGTTTCTCTATCCATTCAAATTGCCATCGATGAAATGCCATTGTGTTCATTGATTGTAGCTTATGCCTACCCATACCATAACCCCACTGCCACCAAGGGGCACTATGTTTCCAACGTTGACATCAGAAAACCACTCGTCCACATGGCGCCATTCACCTGCAGTCAAGTCAAGACCCTGGTGAGGACGACAAGCACGCAGATAAGCTTCCCTGAGACTTCTGCTGACAGTTTGTTCAAAAATGATTTGGTTGTGCAAACCCACAGTTTCATCAGCAGTCCAGATGGCTGGTCTCAGACAATCCTGCAGGTGAAGAAGCCCGATGTGGAGGTACTGGGCTGGAATGGTTACACATGGTCTGCAGTTGTGAGACAGGTTGGAAGTACTGCCAAATTCTCTAAAAGGACGTTGGAGGCAGCTTATTGTAGAGAAATGAACAGTCAATGCTCTGGAAACAGCTCTGGTGGACATTCCTGCAGTCAGCATGCCGATTGCACTCTCCCTCAAAACTTTAGACATCTGTGGCATTGTGTTGTGTGACAAAACTGCACATTTTAGAGTGGCCTTTTATTGTCCCCAGCACAAGGTGCAACTGTCCAATGATCATGCTTTTTATCAGCTTCTTGAAATGCCACACCTGTCAGGTGGATGGATTATCTTGGCAAAAATGAAATGCTCACTAACAGGGATGTAAGCAAATTTGTGCACACAATTTGAGAGAAACACGTTTTTGTGCATATAGAACATTCTGGGATCTTTAATTTCAGCTCATTAATCATGGGACCAAAACCTTGTTGGATTTGATCAGTATATCTGTCTGACCTGCAGACTGCAGAACATTTTAAAAGTGCAAAGTCACTCTGAATTTTTCTAATTTTGCTACACCCATACTTCAGTATATACGTACTGTACTGTTTTGTGTCTTATATTTCCTTCAGGTGATATATAATTCCTAATTTCCTCCTATTCCAAACCAAGCACTAAGCCTCCTCAGTCTCTTCCACAGGTTTGAATATCTATTTCAAAATATTTGTGGTTAGTCTTTCATGCTGGATCATATTCAGGATTATGGAGCAAATTAGGTGGGTAAATAACACCCAAACCCTCTTTTCCGTCAAAATGCATCCATCTGATATTGTGCACTATACTCCGGAGATCTTTAAATATGCATATTGCAAGAACTATCAATCTTATACAGTAAGGGCCCCAGGAATAATACATTGACCAAACCCAATGATAAATGGAAGACTTTACTCAATATTGTCAAATGTTAGGCTCAATGGCTTATACAGGCATCCGTCACCAGTGCAGCTCTACATGTAATTGGTCAAATCATGTGGTCTGTTAGTCTTGAATGATGGAGGGCGGGGAGAGGGGAAACTGTCAAGTTGAATAATCCCGTTACAGCATAGCCTGTCCATGTCTGACTAATGTTCACACTGCCCAAATTAACCCCATAGAATGCTTCCTAACAAAAATGAACATATCATGTTTCACTCACCAACACTAAAGATTAATGTAAGTATAAAACAGAGAATACTGAATCTATGCATATAACATACATTGCCTTCAGAAAACATTCACACCCCTTGACTTATTCCACATTTTGTTGTGTTACAGCCTGAATTCAAAATGGATAAAAAAAAAAAAAGAATCTCACCCATCTACACGCAATACCCAATAACGGAAATTAAATACCGAAATATCTAATTTACCTAAGTATTCACACCCCTAAGTCAATACTTTGTAGAAGCACCTAAGAGCTTTGTACACCTGTATTGCACTATATTTGCCCATTGTTCTTTAAAAAATGTGTCTCCCAGTGTCTGTTGGAAAGCAGACTGAACCAGGTTTTCCACTAGGATTTTGCCAGTTCTTATGGCTGTATTCACTTCAGTTAGTCCTTGCAGAAGACAAGCATACTCATAACATGATGCAGCCACCACCAGGATTGAAAATATGATGAGTGGTTGGATTTGCCCTAAACATAACACTTTGTATTCAGGACAAATAGTTAATGTCTTTGCAAAAACAAATGTATGTAGTACTGAAGTTTCCTCATATCACAAACATTAAACTCTAACTGGTGAAATCCCTGAGCAGTTTCCTTCCTCTCCAGCAACTAAGGACGCCTGTATCTTTGTAGTGACTGGGTGTATTGATACACCATCCAAAGCCTAATTATTAACTTCACGATGCTTAAAGGGATATTCAGCGTCCAATGCCCTTCTTTGCAAGGCACTGAAAACCTCCCTGGTCTTTGTGGTTGAATCTGTGCTTGAAATTCACTACTGAATTGAGGGACCTTACAGATCATTTAATGTGTGGGCTACAGAGGTGGGTTAGTAATAAAAAAATTATGTTGACCACTATTATTGAACACGGGGTATATGCAACTTATTATGAGATTTGTTAAGCACATTTGTACTCCTGAACTTATTTAGGCTTGCCATAACAAAGGTGTTGATTACTTATTGACTAAAGACAAAAGATATAGGTGCCTTTGAACGGGGTATGGTAGTAGGTGCCAGGTGCAACGGTTTGTGTCAAGAACTGCTACGCTGATGGGTTTTTCATGCTCAACAGTTTCCTGTGTGTATCAGGAATGGTCCACCACCCAAAGAACACAGATTATTCCCTGAACCGAAATAACCCAACGCCAACACACACACACATAAGTGATCCCTACACTTCATACCTTCTAATGCTTTAATGTTTAAAAGCTTACGTTAGGTATTTTGTTTTGATATCCTGCATACACAGCATGCTGTGTCTATAACTCGCTTAGCTAACCCACAACACAGTGGTAATGGATGAATAGTCACTTTAGGCCCTGACAGATCTACTGCCCCAGCAGGGAGTTGATAGATGTATGTCACTGATGTCTCCCGGACCATGAAGAGATTAAGTAAAAAGCATTGCTGAGATTATGTGCCATGCAAAAGTTGATGTGGCTGATCGCAAATTGTGTTTATTTTTTCTTATTACCCGGAGATTTATGGGATACTCCACGGACTATATTCATTGGCATGACCTCTGATCACCCTATTTGGTGAATGAGGGTCACGCCTTAATTCCCTCGCCAAGTTCAGTGCAAGTGCAGTACTGCATAACATTAGATTTAGCTAGGGTTTAGCTGGGTTTACTGATATACAGTATCTGTAACCACAGATAAAAAAGACACAATCTTTACCCTCTGTGGACAATCAGACTTAATGGACTTTATGGGATTAAACCCTAGTGCAGATTTTGGAGTACACCACTATGTCATATGAGTCATGCTGGACATTGTGGCTCAACAAAGACTTGGACATTTACTCTGCTCCTGGACATTACGTACGGTATTGACATTAATTACATATATGGGATGTCTAAGCCTGCCGTGATTACTCATCAGTTCCATATGCCTGTTTGTATCATGGGAACAACAGGCCTCATGGGCTCATATACTGTAGCGTGCAGTACTATCATAGCTCACCCTACCTATAATTATTAGGGCTTTCGAGGTATACAGTCAGGTCCATAATTATTGGCACCCTTGATAAAGATTAGCCAAAATGACTGTATAAAATAAATAAAATAAATAATAGAAATTATTTTATTATATACTGATACAATTCAGTGATATGCGATGAGATTTGTGGCTGGGTAAGCACTGGCTGTTATCAACGCCAGATTTACTAACAAATAAACCTTGATGAAGCACAAGTTCACCATACAACAGATACAGTAGCTCCAACAACCAGAGTGACATAGGCTATTAACCAAAATAGACAAGCAATTTTCACTAAATGTAAATACCAACACAAGCGATAGCCTCCGATGGCAGCATATTTCATATCATCCAACAAAATTACACACTGCTCAAATCAGGTCTGCCATAGACCAATGTAGCATCCACAGTTACAATTGATAGATGGCACTAAAACCCAATATATAGACACATTTCATTCGAATATTTTGCAACGCAAACTCACAATGGATTTACAATTCTTCAAATGCACCATGTGTGGCGCTTGCAATCACCCCCACACACATAATAATATTATTATGTGAAATATTATTACACACACATATAGAATGCATACATGTCTAATGAAATGTACATAAACATTCGAAATGACTGAAAAATGCAGTTCAAAACGTCAAAAAAAATTCTCATCAAAACAACATTCTAGCTTGATAAATCAAGTGCATTCAAAGAGATGTTAACCAGCAAATTGAAAAGGAAAATGCATTTAGGCCTAACTTTACTTGCTATAAATTAAGTCAATGTATCTGTCCTTCAGGGTGAACAGAGTTGTAAAAGTCACAGAAGAACCCTATGTCCATTATTTTATTCTGCAGGCACACAGCAGGCCCACCGTCGTGTGGAAGATGCATCCCCAAGACCTCTATTGATTCCATGGTGGCACAGTTCTCCCATGCAGCACACATGCAGCTCCATCCATTAGGGCATCCAGCCAGTCGGAGAGCAGAATCCTCCCATACGAGTGCGCCTCCATGCAGTCACGCACGTAAAATGGTTTTAGTGTAATTAGTCGCATCTATCTTGTAGAAGCCAAGGCTCGGGCCCGCATTGAGTGGCGGAAAAAGCCCCATTCCCACTACGTCCACAAAGCAAAAGTAAATGTCCAAGATGTGTAAAAGTCAGGGTAAAAAGTATTAATTGGTAATGACGTTTCAGACAAGTGTTCCGTCCAGTACTCACTGTTCGCCTGCCCAACAGCTAACAGTGTGGGTGATGGCGGTTGCCTTGCCTGTCATGAATAAAGTCACATCTTGTATCAAATCAAATTGTTTTTGTCACATGCACCGAATACAACAGGTGTAGTGTCAGGCTAAGTGTGACTGGTGAAAGGAGTCAGGCGCAGGAGAGCAGAAATGCGTGTACAAGGTATTTTAATATAGTACCAAAAATAATATCTATCAGATGCGGGAAAAATACCTGTCACAAACACACTACGGGCGTACATAAAACAAAACCCGATAACAAAAGCAGCCATCAGAAATGCCAGAACATAAACAATCACGCACACAAACATGGGGAATTGAAACTAGGTGTGAAAAAAACAAAGCCAAAACAAATGGAAATTGAGAAATGGATCAGCAATGGCTAGTAGACCGGTGCCGTCGGCCGCCGTATGCCGCCCGAACAAGGAGAGGGACCGACTTCGGCGGAATTCGTGACATGTAGACCTTACAGTGAAATGCTTACTTACAAGCCTTAACCTACAATGCAGTTTTAAGAAAAAAAGTGTGAAGAAAGTATTTACTAAAATAAACTGATAGAAAAAATAAGAAAAAATAATAATTAAGGAGCAACAATAAAATAACAGTAGCGAGGCTATTTACAGGGGGTTCCGGTATAGAGTCAATGAGCGGGGGCACCGGTTAGTCGAGATAATTGAGGTAGTACATGTAGGTAAAGTGACTATGCATGCATAATTAACAGAGAGTAGCAGCAGCGTAAAAATGGGGGGTGGGGTGGGGACAATGCAAATAGTCCAGGTAGCCATTTGATTAACTGTTCAGGAGTCTTATGGCTTGGGGGTAGAAGCTGTTAAGAAGCATTTTGGACCTAGACTTGGCGCTCCGGTACCGCTTGCTGTGCGGTAGCAGAGTGAACAGTCTATGACTAGGGTGGCTGGAGTCCTTGGCCATTTTTTGTGCCTTCCTCTGACACCGCCTGGTATGGAGGTCCAGGATGGTAGAAGCTTGGCCCCAGTGATGTACTGGTCCGTACTCACTACCCTCTGTAGTGCCTTGCGGTCGGAGGCCGAGCAGTTGCTCCTGTATGCTGCCTCTGTCTGGTCTTAACTTTCATTATAGTTGACATTTCACTCTTCGAACCCTCCGAACGGCGCTTTACATGATTCCAAATAGTTTGAGGTGCTAGCTAGCTTTGTTCAGTTCAAGGGGTGCGTGCACCAAATTATCTGGACCCACCCAAATGTGCAGAGCTTACCACAGGCATTATCCACACAACATGTTTAGGCAATACACATGCACAAAATATGAATATAAAGCTACTTCAAGCTAGGAAAAAACAGCTGGCTAGATAGGCTATTAACCAAAATAGACAAACAATATCCACAAGTCATAGCCTGTCCATTAACCGTATCTAGAGTCAGGAAAGGCATGTCAATGATTTGAATGGATTTGAACGATTGGAAAGAAAGGCATGAATACCCAGGCACCTTTCCTAAGGATTTGATGCAGTTTTAGCAAATTAAGAAAATAATGTATATAATATATATATATTTTTTTACATATATTTGGCTTTTAATAACATATTTTTTATTTATAAAATTATCACAGCGAAGGACCAGTGGTTGCAAAGTAGACCCATAATATCAAAGATCCACCAACATATTTTACAGTATGAGGTTCTTTTCTGCATATGTATCTTTCTTTCGATGCAAAACACACCACTTGTGTGTGTGGCCAAAGAGCTCTATTTTCATGTCATCCAACAAATAGAAACGCCTGGAGTTTGCTAAACAGCATTGGCACTTGGATTGGAACTAATGCTATTGTCATATGACATGAAAATAGAGCTCTTTGGCCACGCACACCAGTGGGGCGTTTTGCATCGAAGAAAGATACATATGCAGTGAGGAACCTCATACCTACTGTAAAATATGGTGGTGGATCTTTGATGTTATGGGGCTATTTTGCTTCCACTAGTCCTGGGGCCCTTGTTAAGGTCAAAGGCATTATGAACTTTACCTATTACAGGGAGATTTTAGCCAAAAAGCTGGTTGCCTCTACCAGGAGCCTGAAACTTGGCCTCAAGTGTATCCCTCCCAATGTGTTCTCCAATCTCATTAAACATTTTAGAAAAAGACTCAGTGTCGTTATCTTTGCGAGGTATTGAAATGTATTGAAAATAGGGGAGCTAATAATTTTCACCTTTATGTTTTTTATATTTTTTACATTATTGCTCTGCGCATTTGTACTAGTATAAAATAATACTTTTGTATTTTTGTGAAGCATAACATTTTGCTCAGTATTTGCATTTATTTTATAGTATTTTTTAATACATTTTGTCAATGGTACATGATTTTAATTCTGCCCATCCCTGGCATGTCCCTTATTGGTCGGTATAGCCCGATTCTGTCGAACAAAGTTGTTGCTTGTGTTCTGTGTTTTTCCCCCCAGCCCTTGTCTGTCGAGGACTAAAAATAAGAAATCCCCCTTCTACAGATATAATTAATCACTGTGGGAGTAGAAACCATGTAATTATTTAGGTTACCTCGGAATGCTTCGAAGCCCTTCACTTTACATCCTAGAGCACCATTTCACAAGCTACAGTACATAGCCACTTAAGCTATCAACCCTGAAACAATTTTCTCCCCCATCATTTTTTGCTACTACATGAATAGTTGCAGTCGGTGGAAGTTGCAATTTTTGAAAAGGTTGCTGCATCACCTTGGGTTACTACACAGCTTGCAGTAATGTGTTTTGATTTGAAGAGACCTAATTTGAAGGAAAGCACTTCATTGGTACAAGCAATGTAATGGAACCGTGTGATAGACCATTAACATACTCTCTGCTGCAAGCTAAACGTCAGTCATCTGTTTCAGTTCTGATGAAAGCCAATAGAAGTTCAAAGGGAAATAAGTTCAAGCACGCCTCTCTCGCTCTGCTGAGTAGTGAGGCCTGCAATGGGGAATGTGGCGGATTTGTCTGGCCTAGAATATGTTTAGACAATAATACATGCAGCTTGAGACTTCTCTGCAGTACATTTCAGTGTAATTAATTGTTCATGCATCGTTTCACTGAGATCTTCACCAGAAGCATATCTCTTTGCTATGATACTCTGTACTATACATTGCACTGACTGCTCTAAGTATCCTGTATGCATATTTCTTCCATACCATTTCACATTTGCTAGACTCTATGACTCTAATCCCATTTAGAGGAATGGCTGAATGCTATATGTGTCACGTGTGCTCCCTCTCCAGCCTCTAGGTCACCAGGCTGCTCGTTATGGTGCCCTTTATATGTCACTCCCTTTGGTTCTATCCCCAGGTGTCATTGTTTCTGTGTCATGTCTGTGCATTGTCCTTGTTTCTTATTTTATTTTGTTAAATTTATTTAAACACTCACTCCCTGAACTTGCTTCCCGACTCTCAGCGCACATCGTTAATAAATGACGCCTCACCAAAGGGAAGCATCAGGGCATGTTTTTTTTTTGTTGTTGTTTGTTTTGGTGGTGATGTCGGGTCCGGGTGTCAGAACCGGAACTACCTGGGAGGCCTCAGCCGGTTTGACGGGTTCCCCTGCCAAAGCTGGCTCGACGGGTTTCGATACCTCAGCGGGATT
The DNA here is from genome assembly GCA_030435695.1 of Brachymystax lenok tsinlingensis. Taxonomy (NCBI): domain Eukaryota; kingdom Metazoa; phylum Chordata; class Actinopteri; order Salmoniformes; family Salmonidae; genus Brachymystax; species Brachymystax lenok. The sequence continues at coordinate 72,717,351 of CM059814.1, forward strand.
GACAGGCTGCCATGCCTCAGCTGGCTCGACAGGCTGCCATGCCTCAGCTGGCTCGACAGGCTGCCATGCCTCAGTTGGCTCGACAGGCTGCCATGCCTCACCTGGCTCGACAGGCTGCCATGCCTCACCTGGCCCGACAGGCTGCCATGCCTCACCTGGCTCGACAGGCTGCCATGCCTCACCTGGCTTGACAGGCTGCCATGCCTCACCTGGTTCAACCAGGCTGCCATGCCTCAGCTGGCTCGACAGGCTGCCATGCCTCAGCTGGCTCGATAGGCTCCCATGCCTCCGCTGGGTGAACAGGTTCCCATGACTCGACCGAGGTAACTGGGGAGGTCTCAGCCGGCTCATCAGGCTCTCATACCTCAGCTGGTTCGTCAGGTTTCTGGCGACCAGTCTGCTCCTGAACCCCGAGATCGTCCCTGTGGTTGGTGTCCTGCGTCTGGAGCCGAACGCACGTACTGTCACATATGCTCTCTCTCCGCGGCTCTAGGTCGCCATGCTCCCATGCCTCAGCTGGATCGACAGGTTCCCGCGCCTTAGCAGAGGTGACCGGTCCGCTCCTGATCCCCGGGATTGTCATCTTGGTCGGCGTCCTGCGGCTGGAGCAGTGCGTCGGGGAGGGGGTACTGTCACGTGTGCTCCCTCTCTGGCCTCTAGGTCACCAGGCTGCTCGTTATCACCATCGTTACGCGCATCAGCGCATTATGACACTCACCTGGACTCCATCAACTCCTTGATTACCTGCCCTTTATATGTCACTCCCTTTGGTTCCTTCCCCAGGCGTCATTGTTTCTGTTCCTGTGTCACGTCTGTGCGTTGTCCGTGTTTCTTATTTGGTATTCTGTTGTGTTTATTTATTATAACACTCACTCCTTGCTTTATGACTCTCAGCGCACATTGTTACAATATGCAATCATCAACAAGAAAACATATTTCTAAGAAGTAGGCATTTTCTTTTAGTAGGTGCTTGAAAAAGCAGTCAATAAACCAGACGTTTTTTGGAAATGTTGATGGTTATTCAGCTCACAGGTCTACATGACAACTTACATAAAGACACTGAAATTTAAGTCTACTATTCCAACATAGATTGGTGGAACACAAAGTACTGGATACAACACTAACCCTCTGAGAAATACATCATATTTGTTTAATTTAATGAGTATGACCGGTATTCTACAAACTGGCTCAAAACAGAAGGGCATAGCCTCGTCTTCCCCAGGTAATCATAAGTTGAATTTACGAAAGGGTAGTAGAGGCGTTTTCACAATGATTTTATTAACCACAGGCACAAATTGAGTTCCCTAAGTCCCAGTGCAATACAGTATATCTTAAATACAATGGGATGAATAAGGAAAGCACTTGCTCATTGGGATTTCTCATTATCGTACTTGTATGGTGAATTGATTCAGTTTGAATAGATTGAAGTTAATTGCAAAGATTATACCTGCAATGGCTTTTTGTATTGACTGGATTTTTGGTAACACTTTACAATTTACATAATGCTGATAGGTACAATGCCAATGCATTATGATAAAGTTATATTGCATTATGAGACTTGTCATGAGAATGTTTGTCTTGTCTTAATGATGTTGTATTACTGTTTTACAATTATCAATTGTTATTTAACTTAAAGGGGCAATCTGGGATTCAAACAACAAAGTCACCTCGCCACTTCTTTGGTCACCAGTTGAAGAATTGAGTAAGACAGTTGAACTAAGGTCAAGAGTCATTTATAAGTCATATTCTTCAATAACCAATTGCTATATATCTATCATTCATTTAAAAGTCCACAAATGGATGTAACAATCCCAGATTGTCCCTTTCACTCTTAAGGTGTACCAGTTGTGACATACATTTAAGAAATGATGTCAAACATCATGAGAAGTCACAGTCAGAGAGGCATTCTGAGGACACAGTGAACAAATTATGCTGTGAAGCAGCAAGCACAAAATCCTCAAACCTCTCTCCACCAATTATGATTCACCCCTTTGCTGATAAAGGGTTCAACATCAGTTCAGATAAAGACGAATACACCATAATGAAAACATCCTTTGGAGTGTTCCAGACCGATTCAGAATTAGAGCAATTAGAGACCTCTGTTGAAATCCCAGACGAGTCAGGCAAAGTTGCTATTGTGCAGTGTCAGCTGTTCGCAACCAGTAATGTGACCCTTGCCAATTGGATAGTACTTGTGTCCAAATGAGAAATGGCAGGCCTGTCATGATGGTGACAGACCCATGCTTTTGGCACAGCCCATTGTCTCCAGTCCAGTAAACACAGTGGACACTGATGAGACCGCTATGTCAATTGGACATAGGATACAACAAAGTTTTGGGGCGATACTTGATACACATTTATTTAGACAATATCAATCTAATTCACATTACTTTTCGCAGCTCTAGAACTTATTTCTGATGAAGTGTTTCAGTTCTAGGACTGAGGCATCTTAGGATTTTTTGATTTTACAGTACCACTTGGTGATTTAAGAGGAAGAGTATCAGTATGAGCACAAGGTAGTTCCTTCTTTAAAAAACAACAACATGCAAACATATTCTTCAATTATTTGTCTCATATCCCACAAAAGGATATGGTTGCAAGTGTCAAAATGTATTTACATTTATTTAAATGATTTATTTAATATTTAAATGTATTTTTGAATTATTATCAATGATGCAGGAGATGCAAAACATTGTCCAGAAAGGTCCAGCCATTTTTTATTTTAAGGAAAAGGAGGAGGTGAAGACCAATTGGAGCCAGGCACGTCCATTACATTGAAATCAATTGCAACCAGCACACGCGTGTTGATGAGAGAAAAGTCAGTCTATCGTGGAGACATTCCATGGACTGGCTCACTGAATCAATGTAATCAGTGCATACGAACTAGTAGATACTGTAGGCATCCGTTTCACAGGGTGGCTGTGTAAACCAAGCAAGAGACGGCCAGGTCACGGTGCAGCGGAGTTAGCTGAGCCAGAAACCAAGAGAGAGATGTTCAAGGACAGTGAGATGATAGAGAAACACAGGAGAAAAGGAGTGTCATCTTACTGAGGGCAAAGAAAATAAAATAATAAAATGTTGTGGGTGGGTTGAGGAGGGGGAGTGAGGGACGTAGATTTGAAGGCAGGGGTAATCCAAACCAAATATGGTGTGTTTTTCGTAAAGGTACGATCATTCAATATCCACTTCTGTTATTTTTAAAATCTCTGTTCGGGATTGGTAGATTATTTTACAGGTACTATGATCTGCTGATGTAATGATGAGATGTGGTTAACAGAGGACATGCAGATTCGGGACGACAGGGAGACAGAAATATTACCCTTCTCCTTCATCTTGCGACTGAAACCAAAATGTATTTCGGGAAATAAACTTAATGGGCTGGAGACCAAATAAGTCACTGTGTACAGTTACAGAAACAGGTATCTATGACACAAGTGAACATCATTAATTCACTTGTGTTTTTAAGCATTAAAGTAACCACCAATTTTGATCACCTTAATTAATCAGGACAGTACGTATGTAATAACCAAGCTTCCAGTATGCACCTGGCACATCCAGAGTTTTGAATAGAAATCCTGCTTAGGCTACAGTTTATGCCCACATCAAAGTGATGGCATGATTGAGACAGCATCAGCTTTGACATATTGAAGAAAATGGACATTGTCCCTTGTACGCTTCACTCCACCAATGTTGTGTACTGGCAGACAGATACTACACATTTGGTTGAAGTGGCTTTGTCAGTGACAGCCCACCAAAGGCTCTTTGGCATGTCCACTCATCCGTTTATGGAAGAATATTCAGTTGGAAAACTGGCAAAGGAGGACCGTTATCGCACGCAGAAAAATACCAAGTCAAATAGGACGACAAGCTGAAACTGCATGCTATTTTCTTTCATTTTCTCAAAAAACGAATCTAATTTACTTAAATTATGTTATTTTTTATCATTAGTTGTTGCCCCTTGACACATTCAAATAATGCTGCTATGTTTTCCTGGTTCATAGTTGACCTGCAATAGGCATAGATGTCATGCTGGTATGAATGATTCGGGAGACAGACACAGGAATGCGTAATAGGGTTATTTATTTCTTACCCAAATTACGGCGTGCTGTGTAAATACAATTGATCTGCAAAAACTTAAAATGTGCTACAGTGGCATTTCATTTTTGTGGGTATATTTTCTGATGTGATTTAGCATGGAAAAGGATCCCAATAATAAGAAGTAAACTTGCAGCAATGTGCACAGAAGTGTTAGGGAGGATGGAAATTGAATTATCTCAAGTCTCTGTGGGATTTCATCAAATTGGTCTGTTAAAGAGAGAGAGAGAGAGGTGGAGAGAGAGAGAGGTGGAGAGAGAGAGGTGGAGAGAGACAGAAAAAGAGAGCGAGAGAGAGCGTGAGAGAGAGAATGGGAGAAAGAAAGAGAAGTCATTATGGCAGAATAAAAAACAGAGTAGCTTTTGGACAGTTTTATCTCTCCTTTTGATAGCACTCCCTCTGAGTTTTCCCAACACACTGGGCCAGTTCGTTCAGCCAGCACACACATTATCCCAGGCACTCTCCGATCACCTTCATTTGGTTATCAATGCCTTCTATTCCAAATGGGAGCAGAGGTACAACAGAGCCCACCAAACATGTTAGTGCCTCAAAAGAAGACATTCAAGTTACATGCTAGCTACGCAATGTTTCACATTTGCACGCTAACACATTTAATTAATTTAGCTTAACAGCCAAGGGCAATATAAGTTAAACCACACTGATAACGAAACTCAACTCTTGTGGTGATCATACACTAGACGGCATCCATTTTCCCCATCTATCAATTGACGATATGTCCCACCAACAGTAGCCTATGTGGTTCAACTGTTGAGGGAATAGTCTAATTGTTTTTGACATTACAATTGCAGGTCTCAAGCCATCCACCAGGTGGTCCCAGGACAGGTCATTTCCAATGACAGCGTGGTAGTTGGGGAATCGCCTGACATCTCGTTCCCATGTTCAATGCCTGTTGATGTTCACTATACTATGACATTTTCTGATTCAGAAATGGTTCCCCTCACCACAAATTACATATTCATCCTCAATATGTAAACACTAGTGGGTACCGCTGTAGGTGGGCCTGGCGGGTATCTAAACGGCATAGACAGTTCTTCATGTCGCCATTTAGAGGACGTGGAGCTGAGCGGTTTAATTATAAATTGACCTAGGAAAATCCAAAGTTTCAAATCGGATACGGTCTCAGGGATTAATGCTTGCCTAGAGCAATAACAGTAAGTATTAAGGCACTTTCCTGGGCCTACCATCGAGCTCGAGGCTACAGCCCTGAGCCAGCTGGCAATACATTGGGTACACAATGCTCTGAAGACTGACGAGCTGGAAAGACAGTAGACCTACGTGATTTTGGAGCCGTACGATGCAGATTGCCAAATTATAAACAAGGTGAAGTTGTTTCCCTCTTTTTGATTGTTTTCAACATGTTGTTGTTTTATTCAATGTATACAATCATGAAAAAAAATGTTATGTTACATATGTACAATTTAACAGGTACTCATCTTGAAATATCTGACACTTGAAACACTTTTTAACTAAGTGCTGGCGTGCCAGCGATAATTTGCATGGTTGAAATGCCAGAGCACAGTTTCAAGTGCTCACAGGTGTGATCCCAGGCTCTCAGCTTCACTCGACAACTGAGACAAAGCAAGGGGTTCCTGGCATGGATTTCTGCCCAATCAAAGTGCTCTCTGGGGCTCCGTGTTTGGCACATTTGGGCCCACCAGCGCTCCCTCTAGTATTGTCCTCTCAGTGTGTAGGAACAATGGCGGCCTTTAAACAGGGTCCCCAGAGCCAACACAGGTCATAGAGTAGGCCCTGGCTGCCACTGCTCCAGTGGTGACATGGCTGGTGCAACTAGTCCCTCACCAGTTGAGACGGCATGAATGTATCATGTGTGAGTGAGGACATCCCCATAGATTTGAGTTGGTGTGACTGTGTATCCACTGCTTAGTGACATGGATAAATGGATAAGGAGGTAGGGACTTTGGAACCTGGCAGTGCAGACCTGGCAGTGCAGACCTCTTTACACATGATGGCTGTTTAGACTACAGGTGACATCCCAACATGTGACGTGAAGCCGTACCCATTGTAACCACTGTATGCATATATTGATTATTTCCTTTTTTGTGCTCTTAGAAGCTCTATGCCTGGCTGTTGAATTCCTGTCATTTTATCTGGGAAGGTATAAAGGAAACACTTGTATGATGAGTTCATCTTACTTTCTTTTAATCTTATCTCAATCTTCTGAATCCTAGATTTACTTTAAGGTAAGATGAGGCAATCTCTATGTTGATGGCCCAAGGCCCTCCTGTCTCACTGGCTGTATAGTTTCCACAAAGCTTTTTCATTGCATTATTGCTGCCTCTGGCTAAGCCCTGAGCAAAGTGGCCCAATTCAGTAAACATTAAAATGTTCTCTATCTGGATAGAAGCTTCTAAATTTATATCCTGTACTGAAATGAATTACAACTTAAAAAGCTGATGAAAATAAGTTTACCGGAGAAGTAACCTTAATAGAAAAAAACAAAAAAGCAATCCACAGAATTCAGATATCTACTATATTCAATTTAGATTATTTTTATGGGGCTATAACCGATAAGATAAATTAGTATAAACGTTAATCACACATTCTATTCATTAGTTATACCGAAATTGGCTCTCAGTTCTGATTGTTTTTCATAACAGGAACAGTAGCAAAGAGAACACTATAAAAAAAAACTCTATATTTATAAAGGGATAATGTATCAAACTAAAACATTCCATAATACATCATATTGAAATGAAATGGACCAAAAGTGATATAGATGAATCAGATGCAGCCATTTTAGTTGGTTTTTGCCAATATGTCATACGGTTCTCTGTGTTTTAATTTAACCTCTGTGACTAATGTAACTTTAATAGCTAATATCTCCTATGTAATTACTGCCACATCCAGTCAGACGCAGAAAAAAATAACTGTCATCATTATAATCACTCCAAACATACCCCAGACATCTGTGCCTAAGTGCCTCTCCCCCAATGTGTATATGTAATAAGTCTATGTTCATAGCAGTAAAAGATAGCATTACGGTACATGGTGGGCTATTCAATATGCAAATGTACTGTAACAATAAGAGCAAACATCAATGGAAATTCATGCTTTACATCCCTTTGCGGCAAACCACCAACCCACTGAGTGATTCAACACTGGAAATGTGGAATGTACATACTCACTAATGCCTGTATTATAGAAAGAAAATGTACTGAGTAAACTCATTGTGAATGCAGTCTTAGACAAACTGCAGGTGCTTTCAAAGCCTTTTAGAAAGTCTCTGAAAACCTTTTCAAGTACGTCTCTCTTTGCCAAGGCACACTTTTTAAATTAGTACTTTTTTTCTAGAAGGGGAAGCTACTGTCACATTTCCAAAGGACCATATCTGGGCTGCCTGCTATGATGTCTGTTTCTTTCCACAATCAGCCTTTACATTCTAAAGAGGCGATGTAATGAGAAAAGTCCATAGGCCTCCTGCCTCTTGTGAGTGGGAATAAATACATTAATTAGCTTTTCTCCTTCCTCCTCACTGAGGCTTCTAGAGAGAATATTATCTGATTACATTTTTTTTTAAGTTCAAACTTGACACTATACATGTAAATGGGTTCACATTTAGAGATTACACTTGTGTTTGAGTCTAATCAGAGTACTATTTTCTCGATTTGAGATGATATACCTATGATTATTTGACATAATATTAAGATTACATTGTTTTGTGGTAAACTTAAACTAGATAGCACTGTCCAACAGATATCCATACAGACAGGTGGAAATAAGAAGCAAACTTGATCCATGATATGTCCAGATCCAATGGAGTTATGATGATGATACTGTGTATCCACTAACTAGTCAGTAGTTATAAAAGGGAAGGAAAGTGGCAAGGATGGAAAGTGGCAAGATACAAGTAACTGCCAAAATAATGGAAACACTTCAGTAAATGGGGGATACAAAGTATATTGAAAGCAGATGCTTCCACACAGGTGCAATCCCTGAGTTAATTAAACATGTAATATTCCATCATGCTTAGGGTCATGTATAAGAATGACTGGCAGGCAATTATTTTGGCTATTATTTTGCTAACATGGTTAGGATGGGGCACGAGTGGTCACTGAATGGTTTGATGAGCATGAAAACGATGTAAACCATATGCCATGGCCGTATCAGTCACCGGATCTCAACCCAATTGAAAACTTATGGGAGATTCTGGAGTGGCGCCTGAGACAGCGTTTTCCACCACTATCAGACCCCAAATGATGGAATTTCTCATGGAAGAATGATTTCGCATCCCTCCAATAGAGTTACAGACACTTGTATAATATATGTCAAGTTGCATTAAAGATGTTCTGGCTCATGGTGGCCCAACGACCTATTAAGACACTTTATGTTGGTGTTTCCTTTATTTTGGCAGTTACCTATATGTAGCAACACTACCCAAAGTGAAAGGGTAAAGACAATGACATAAAGTAAACTCATCCGTAGCTTCATTTTGGATTGCTTTATGTTTTTCTATTAAGCTGCACAGTTGTTTATTGCCAGTGGATTTTATGTTACATTCCTATCTGGGCAAAGCTAGGAACAGCAATGGCAGGTCAAGCATAAGGTGCCCTTGCTAAGCAATATTCTAAAATTACAGTTCTTATACTGCCTCTGGCCCTCTGCCTGGACCAGGCTATTGTCCCTGCCATACAGCAGCAGTGACATTAAATAACAAGTAAATGAATTATTTTGCAGAGGAGCGAACCAGTGAAATTAATCTAAGGTGCCAGTCTGCTTTGTACCTATGCACTCCACTGATGACATTCTGCATTCTGAAAGGGTTCGAGAGAAGCCGGTTTCATTCTTACATTCTTGGAGTTTCTGGAACACAATGGCTTTTGGGCGATGCATGTCGATAGATGAAATGAGAAGATGATAATTCCCGTTTCCATTTCTATATTAGAGGATCACATTCGGCATTCATCTTTGTTTACCGGAGACTGCCTCGGCCTCATGCATATTTGATGATGTGTCGGACTCAGGCAAGCCGCTGAAGCCTTTATTAGATAGACAGAGTTTTTATTCAATTCAAGACAGATATGAAAAAGTACAATACCAAGATAAAAAAAAAAAATCCAGCCACAGAATCAATTCAATCACTTCAATTAAAACAACCCGGCACCATTTTGTGCCTACCCTATTTCCTTTTTTGGGGGCGGTTATGAACAATTGTCACATGCTGATGATTTTCAAGCTGAAGGTTTTTTCCACTGAACAAATTTCATTGTATAAATACTTCTGGGTCTGTATTTTTAAATTGTCTCAGATTAAGAGTGCTGACTTAGAATCAGTTCAGACTTTTACATCATAATGAATGAACAGGGGGACCTGATCCTAGATCAGCACTCCTGCACTGAGACGCTTTATGAATATGGACCCTGGGCTAAGAATATCAATATGATATTATCTTATTCCTTGAGAATAATCTGGCTAACATGGTTGCTAATACTAACTGTGGGTTAGCAAACTGAATAGTAAAATCCTTATCTATGGCATCTGACTGTTTGAATGAATGGACAACTCGCTAGTTATCCATTAAGGTTGATTAGTCGATTAGTACAGAGTGAACTCTCTCTTTAAAAGGTATTTTGCACATTTGCATTGACCCATTCCCCTTTGAACAGGCCCAGTGGGACGTCTGGAGAAAGCACAAATTAGCGAATAGGAGCAGTAATTTGAACATGTTTGTGCCTGCATGAAATGAGTCAGGTGTTTGCACTGGGGTATGTCAATGTTTCTTTCTCGTTCTGTCTACTTTTCTCTCTCTACCTCCCTCCCATTATCTGTCTATCACTGTGTGCGTGTGTTTGTGTGTGATCGCTTGTGTGCGCGTGTATGGATGTGTGGTGAGTTCATTTCATACCATAGAGTGAAGCCCAACACCATCAATGCCTTGCAAACTCCTTCATACATCATTCCCAACACAATCACCTTTCAGACGGAAAACTATGTCCAGTTATCTCATTGTTCCACCCATTACACTGTAGCAAACAATCATGACATTGGAACATAGAAATCAATTCTAATCTACAGTATGTATCTACATAATGTAGAATCCTCCATAAAAGTCCCTGCAACCATAACGAAGATGATATGTTAGCTACCTCATTATTGCAGAAAGGAAAGGAAAGGCAGAAGTAGGGCATTCCCGAAGACGTAGCTGGCATATGACTGGAGGACAGTCTGCAGAAAAGATGAAACTTCTACTGAATGTCTTGATCATATCCCTCTGGGCGAGCAGGAAAACAGACTTTGTTCCGTGTATTTGCCATCAAAGACCCTGTTACGTACCACTGCTGCTTTTGCAATGACAAAACATGCAACGGAGTTCTGTTGTGCAAAAAATATCCATGGACTATGAAATGATGCATATCATATATATTTTACTTGAAATGCGTACTAATCAGTATGACGTCAATCCATTGGATAATTGCAGAATCTTTTTATGAAGCTTTGAGCACATCTTGTTCTTATCTACTAAACTCAATGCTGCTTCTGACATTTGGGAACAACAAATCATTAGTACAGTAAGACAGAATATCTTCCTGACACTTACACCCTGTCTCTCTCTCTGTCTCTCTGTCTCTGTCTGTGTTGTCAGCTCAGTATTGCTTATGTTTGTCCCGATTCACTCCCTGTCCTAGTAATTACCTCTTCACACTGATCCCTTAATGCTGGAGTGTGGGCCTCGCCTCCTCTGGGGATCCCTGTGCTAGATAAATAACTATGAGTTAGAAATTGATTAGCCACCAGTTAAATCTTGGGTATTAAACTTATTATGAGAGTCCATGACCTGAGTGGAGTGTACGGAATATGGCTTTAGCTCATCGTAGATTGACAGCATGTTACTAAGCCATATTGATTCTCCATATGGAAGGAAGAGGATAGGCAGTGTAGCATAGTATGGAGTAACGTTTGTGCCAACTCGGGTCTTTGTCGTTTTCCGGGTAGTATTGCATTTGGGAGCAAAGGCAATCATTTTAGCTGTTTTATTTTTTCTTCTCTAAATCACAGTGGTAGCCAAGGCAATGGTCGCCTTCTCCTTTAAGACTCATGAGCCACTAGAGCTGTAGCTAGGAGAATTAAAGCTAAATACGGTAAAACCAGAGCCAGAGCTTTCCAGAAATTGCTCTAACGACAAGTCCAGGGTCAGAGCCCAGTTGCATAAAACATCTTAAGTGTTTCCCTTAAGGGTTTACGTAGGTAAGGGCATACTTAAGGGGTTTTATGTTAGTTTGAAGGCAGGTACGGCAGAAAGAGTATCTGGTTACCAAGTCTCATCAAAGAGATCATATTTGTTTTCTGACGAAGGCCGTGAGGCCGATACTTAAAGTGCAGTGATTCTATCAAGAGCAGTGTGCGGGTTTCTTCGATGGGTATGGAGGAATTGGGTATGGATTACTTACATGCCCACTTTTGACAATGATGTCTAATTGCCTAAAGACAACAAGGTGTGGTCCGCACCCAGCAGCCATATGTTGTAGACATATTGTCAAGTCTGCAACGCACGCACACTTGCTCAGCATAGGAGTGAAAATGAGCTTCCATAAAGTTGGTGCAAACTTCTAATGCCTTAAACAATATTGTGCAAGATGGAAAGGGATGGATTACATTCAACAAACGTATGACATGATGGCTGTGACTAGCGTGTGGTGAGTAGCTAGCTAGCTATGACACTGTGATGTAACTAGCTAAATATATAGCCTCTAGTCCTAATGTGTGATGTTATGTCATAGAGAGGAAGATTTGCATAGCTAATTTTGCACCTGACGATAAGGTTTGATATAGGATCTATTGTTATTCAGCTTGCTATCGATAGATAATGTTTCAACTCAAACTGGCTAACTAATAAGATCCCTGCAAGCTAACATTAGCTAGCTAGTCAATTCATTTAAACTCAGATCACTAACCCGGATTTGCAAGTTAGGTAGCTAGCTACTTTTATGAGAACAGGCATGTTGTTTGGGTTAGCACTAGCTCTCGATAACTCAGGCCCTGGTGCCATTCTGCCTTTATTGTAATGGAACTGGGAGTCATGATCAATGGCTAGGCTAGAACTAACTAGCTAGCATTCAGGGGCTTCGTCTGCTACTAGTGCTGAAACAACATGTCTGTCCTCATAATAGTCTATTATGTATTTTCTAAGGAAAAATTAAATGTGGTACTTGAGTACCTGAGTGCCAGTTTCTTTAGCTAACATGCTACAAATATGTGTCAGCAAGCATTCGGCAACACAACTTTACACAGCTGGTTTTATAGTTAAGGTGTCAGGGTCACTGGCCTGAATCTATTCTGTACTTAGTCACTCACACATTTTTCTCACTATATGTTTATTGAGTGACTATATTACTCCATTCACAGGCCACTTACAAAACCTGGTGGATTTGATGTTCAGCAGTGTCGTGGGACAGAAGGGCGAGGCAGTATGTGGACAGGCACCAGTCCCACTTCAGGTTGGTCACATTTGAGCTGGTCATAGGTCAAAATAAAATCACTTGTCAGCCCCGGAATTCACCCAAGATCCATGGATAATTACATTTTTCTTAAGATGGAGGACACAGGAGATACGGTTTGTCATGGAGTGGGGGGGGACACACACACCATACGAAGGGATGGGGGGGGACACACCATACGAAGGGATGGGGGACACCATACGAAGGGATGACGACTAACATGTACTGCCAGACAAAATGGTGGGATGAGAAGAGTGCCATCTTCCTGCATCACACATCTGCCTGTATGGATTTTAACTCTGCCTGCTGGACCCATGGGTTGAGGAAAACTCTTTCCAATCCAGGATGGAGTGCCATGCACTACACACCTCCTGCTACCTGACGGCACCTGTCCATAACCTGTAATACATTACATAGAAGGAAGGGACTTCATCACCCACCGGTGACTTGAAGACAGAACCTCATCTCACCCAGAGAGATGTGCATGTCAGTGTGTGGTTAGACAGCCAAATCCTTAGACTATAAAAATAGAATAGAATGCCATGCTAGTTCTGGGACAGCTGAAGTTGTACCAAAGATGTTCATGCTCATTGTTCTATCTGTGGTTGTACTCTACACACATCTTATTTTAATTTACTAGGTAAAGTGTAGGCATACTGTCTTTACAAGCAAATCAATACGACAGCCTATTTACAGCAAACAACGTTTTGTCTTTGTAACACACCCATAGATTTTTTTCTGTTGATTAATGTAACTACACTCAAGCTGGCCATGTTTATGTAATGTCCACATGTAGCCTGGACCTGTAGGGATATTAGTTCTGGGATTTGTCCCCCAGGATAAAAGAATGCATGAGACAAAACTAGCCAGTTATAGAATATTGTGTTGACAGCTGAGCTGACTGAAGACCGGGCATTCAACTAGCAGTTGTTGATCTAGTTTCTACGGTAACATGTCTTTACATGACATGACACAACTTCAAGTTTCAGCTAATATTGTAGAAAGGTGTCGTTGAACGAGTGTCTCATGAAACACATTCCAGACACTGGTACTTCTAGCTATCTTGGCATAACTGATTTGAAAGAGAAACATCTAGCCAGATTGGCTAGCCAACTGTAGCTATCCCCAAGCTATGCTAGCTAGCTGCTGTCAGGTTGGCTAAACACAAGTTCAGCGAATGCTTTTGCCAAGGCATTGAACTGATTTAGCATCTTGAGATGGCGAGTCAGTAAGTAGGGGAGAAGTCCTCAACTTCAAAATGACTCTCCATAGCAAAGCTAGCTTAGCTTACCTTGCTGTTACTAAGCTACTCATTACTTCCCTCGTTTGTTTGTTGTGATTGAATGGCAAAAACACAACCAAGAAACCTCCACATTAAACCACACCCAAAAGACAACTCTTGTATGGGCTTAAGCAATGGCCGCTGCATTTCTTAATGAGCACCGGAAGAAACACATGTGGAATAGGTGAGTGCAGTTCAACTTTAACCTGTATATGTTTGACCTAGGATACAAGCATATACTAATTATAGAACCACCATGTGGTGGATCTAGGTTTACTTTAGGCAGGGCCGTAGCCGGACCTCAGTCATTTATAAAAATATATATATAGAGATATGAGTACTGTTTATTTTTCATGTAGGAACTCAACTTACTCTTGAGAGGTAGAATACACAAGGTAACATTTTGAAATTTGCTTGTGCATCAGCAGTTTTCCTCGTGTTACAGTGGCTTCAGAAATTATTCATACCCCTTGACTTATTCCACATTTTGTTGTTAAAGCCTGAATTAAAAATGTATTAAATATATTTTTTCTCACCCATCTACACACCATACCCATAATGACAAAGTGAAAACATGTTTTTAGAATATTTTTTCCAAATTGATTGAAAATGAAATACAGAAATATCTAATTTACCTAAGTTTTCACACCCATGAGTCAATACTTTGTAGAAGCATGTTTATTTAAGCTCTGCCAATTCTATTGTTGATCATTGCTGTAAAACAAAAACTTAACTCTGCCACTCAGGAACATGCACTGTCTTCTTCGTATGCAACTCCACTGGAAATTTGGCCTTGTATTTTAGGTTATTGTACTGCTGAAAGGTGAATTCATCTCCTAGTGTCTGGTAGAAAGCAGGCTGATCAGGTTTTCCTCTAGGATTTTGCTTGTTCTTAGCTCCATTCTGTTTCTTTTTATCCTAAAAAACTCTGTGGTCCTTAATAATTACAAGCATACCCAGTAATGGTACTCAGTGATGTGTTGTATTGAATTTTCCCCTGTATTCAGGACAAAAAGTTAATTGCTTTTCCAATTTTTTTGCAGTCTTACTTTAGTTCCTTGTTGCAAAAAGGATCCATGTTTTGGAATAGTTTTATACTGTACAAGCTTCCTTCTTTTCACTCTGTCATTTAGGTTACTATTGTGGAGTAACTGTAATACAATGTTGTTGATCCATCCTCAGTTCTCTAAACTCTGTAACTGTTTTCACCATTGGCCTCATGGTGAAATCCCTGAGCGGTTTCCTTCCTCTCAGGCAACTGAGTTAATCATGTTAAACACTATTATTGCACACCAGTGGAGGCTCCTCAGAGGAGGAAGGGGAGGACCATGCTCTTCAGTGAATTTGCAATGAAGTTCTGCAGTAGCCTCAACAGCACTCTGTAGGGTAGCACCATGGTGTAGCCGGAGGACAGCAAGGTTCCGTCCTCCTCTTGGTACATTGACTTCCATACAAAACCTAGGAGGCTCTTGGTTCTCACCCCCCTTCCATAGACTTACACATTAATTATGACAACTTCCAGAGGACGTCCTCCAACCTATCAGAGCTCTTGCAGCATGAACTGACATGTTTTCCACCGAATCAAAGGATCAGAGAATTAATCTAGTACTGAAAGCATAAGCTACAGCTAGCTAGCACTGCAGTGCATAATATGTGGTGAGTAGTTGACTTAAAGAAAGAGAAAGACAATAATTTAACAGTTTTCACCAAATTAATTTCTTCAAAAATGAAGGAAAGCAAGAGAGAGAGAAAGAGATTTTGTCATTTCTTTTCACTTTCAGTTTCACTTACTTAGATAGCAAATGCAGCTGACTAGTTTCGCTACTAAAACACCTGGCTAAAATAGAGGGATGCTATGTTAGCTAGCTGGCTATGACTATCCAACACAACAGTGGAACTCTTCTAAGTCAAGGTAAGCTTTTGGTTTAATTAATTTATGGCCACCGGGGGGACCGCCAGTGTTTTATTTGATTTATTTTACCTTTATTTAACCAGGTAGGCTAGTTGAGAACAAGTTCTCATTTACAACTGTGACCTGGCCAAGATAAAGCACAGCAGTTTGATACATACAACAACAAAGAGTTACACATGGAATACACAGACATACAGCCAATAATACAGTAGAAAAATGAAAAAAATAAAAAAATAAAATAAGTCTATATACAGTGAGTGCAAATGAGGTAAGATAAGGGAGGTAGGGAAACAAATAGACCATGGTGGCAAGGTAATTACAATATAGCAATTAAACACTGGGAAGGTAGATGTGCAGAAGATAAATTTGCAAGTTACTGGGGTGCAAAAGAGCAAGATAAATAAATGAATACAGTATGGGGATACAGTATGGGGATGAGGTAGTAGGGTTGGCTGTTTACAGATGGGCTATGTGCAGGTGCAGAGATCTGTGAGCTGCACTGACAGCTGGTGCTTAAAGCTAGTGAGGGAGATATGAGTCTCCAGCTTCAGTGATTTCTGTAGTTCATTCCAGTCATTGGTAGCAGAGGACTGGAAGGAAAGGCGGCCAAAGGAGGAATTGGCTTTTGGGGTGACCAGTGAGATATACCATCTGGAGAGCATGCTGCGTGCGGTGTAACTGCTTACTGACTATACACTGTAATGTTACTGCATGATTGTAGCAGGTTTTCTAACACATTAGTTATATTAACTATGTTGATTAGGACGTTACTTTAGCTAATATGGGGACAATGATGTAGGCTGTTGTGCAGTGGTGGAAAAAGTACTCAAATGTCATACTTGAGTAGAGGAGAAGTAAACGTGAAAGTCACCCAGTAAAGTCACCCAGTAAAGTACTACTTGAGGAAAAGTCAAAGTATTTGGTATAAAGTATACTTAAATATCAAAACTAAATGGAATTGCTAAAATATACTTAAGTATCAAAAGTAAAAGTATTAATAATTACAAATTCCTTATATTATGCAAACCAGACGGCACAATTTTTATATTTTTTTTTTTATTTAAGGATAGCCAGGGGCACACTCCAACACTCAGACATAAATTTGCAAATGAAGCATTTGTGTTTAGTGAGTCCCCTGATCAGAGGCAGTAGGGATGACCAGGGATGTTCTCTTGATTGTGCGTATATTTGGACCATTTTCCTGTCGAAATGTAATGAGTACTTTTGGGTGTCAGGGAAAATGTATGGAGTAAAAAGTACAATATTTTCTTTAGGACTGCAATGAAGTAAAAATATATATAGCAAAGTAAAGTACAGATACCCCCAAAAAAACTACTTAAGTAGTACTTTAAAGTATTTTTACTTAAGTACTTTACACCACTGGCTGTGTGCAGCGATTATTATATGTATTTTTTTTTTTTTTGCCTGTACTGTCACGTCTGCTCCCGCTCTTCCCCCATGGCACTCGAGGGCGTATTATGCACTCCTGCCACCATCATTTCCGCACATCTGCCTTCCCTCGTCACACGCTTCAGCAATATTGGACTCACCTGGACTCACTCAATCACCTGTTTATTACTTCCCCTACACAGTATTTGTCAGTTCCCTAGCTCTGTTCCCCGCTGCTGCATTGTTTGTCATATGTCCGTGTTACCCGTGTGCTGACGCTGTTCCTGTCTTGTTCTATGTCTGTTCTCAAATAAATGTCTGACTCCCCGTACCTGCTTCTCCTGTCAAGCGACGGCTCTTACAGAGTTCAGCAGACATCCCACGAAGCATCGGGGAGAACTGGCGTTCCGGTTGGTGGTGACGTCGGTCCTGGGTTTCCGCCATTGGAAACCGGGGGTGCCTAGCCAGCTCGTCGGGATTACACACCCTAGCTGGCTCGAGAGGTGTCCTCGCCCCGGTTGGCTCGGAAGTTGCCCATCCCACGTCGGGCCTCAGCCGGATCATCAGGTCTTGTTCGCCCAGCCGGCCCATGAGTTTTCTTGTTTTGTTGGTGACTTCGGGCTTGGATTTCGCCGGTTTCCTTGTCTCAGTTGGCTCGGCAGGTTCCCATCCCACGTCATGCTCCGCCGGATCATTGGGCTTCCACGCTGCAGCGGGTACTGTCACGCCTGCTCCCGCTCGGCACTCTGCCCCACCACCACTGCACACATCCAAGAAATGTGAAAACATTTGAAGTACTATTTTCCCCCTGGCCCAAATAGTACTTAAACTTTTTTCACATTTCTTGGATGTGTGCGGTGGTGGGGCAGAGTGCCGATCTTCAGCAAAAGAAACAGCTCGAACATAACAAGGCAGCAAAAAGAGGTAACCAAGAATGCACACTACTGACAGCATTGGAACCCCATCTGACCCCCCACCCACTGTCTCCAATTTACCTCAGACAAAAACATTCCCAACAACAACTTAACTCCAGACCAGAGAGATGCCAAGATTAAACACACACACCACACAATGTATATTAGAGAAACATATTCCCAATTGGCAGGGTTGGGGAGTAACTGATTACATGTGAACAGTTAATGTTAAATTACCAGAAAATGTACTTTTGGAAAAACTAGATGATAACTTCTTCTATTACCTTTAAATTCAGAAAGGATGATACAAAAAAGAAATGAAAAATACATTGACAACTTTCTGTATTCTTAATGACATTAAATTCAGCATAGAAAAAGATGCAAGTCTAAGTTTGTTCCATCTGAGAGAGTCTGACCACAAGTCAGAGACCACGATGACACACCAAAAGTGTTTGATGGATCCTTTTAAAAAAATATATATTTACAAATTGTACATCCTTTTTAAAAATGTTAAATTTATTTAGTCAATTAATAACAAATTCTTATTTACAATGACTTCTACAATGACTTTACAACATATTCTGATGCCTCTTAAAGGGAAAATAATCTAAAAATGACTGAAAGTAATCAGATTACATTACTGAGTTTTGGTAATCCAAAAGTTACATTATGATTACAATTTTAAACAGGTATTTAGTAACTGTAACGGATTACATTATTATGAAAGTTACCTACCCAACCCTGCCCATTCATAACCAACATGGTTGTTAACTTCTTAAGGAGCAGCAAGGTGCGCTGGGGCGCTAGCGCCCCACTCCCGACACTACCAGGTGAAATGCAAGGCGCCAAATTCAAAATCCAAAAGTTGAATTATTAAACACGCATCAATATACAAGTGTTTCATAGTCATCAAAAGCTATGCTTCTTGGCAATATCACAGCGTTGTCAGATTTCAAAAAGGCTTTACGGCGAAAGCACCACATTTGATTGTTTGAGGATAGCACCCCACATTTTTTTTCCATTACCATAAATTCATAAACCATGCGGTTCACACAAAACACATTTCACGGCGAAAACAAATCAATTACCTTTTGAAGAACTTCTACTGAGGGCTTCCCAAGTGTCCAACGAAGACAATCCATGGTTCTTTTGTTAGAAAAAGTAATGTATTATATCCATAAATCTCAGTTTGGTTGGTGCATTATACTTTCTCTCCAATCGTCCATTGAAACGTGAAGAGAACTCGTTCAACTTATACCTAT
Organism: Brachymystax lenok tsinlingensis; assembly: GCA_030435695.1. Classification (NCBI taxonomy): domain Eukaryota; kingdom Metazoa; phylum Chordata; class Actinopteri; order Salmoniformes; family Salmonidae; genus Brachymystax; species Brachymystax lenok. Next base: position 72,736,679 of record CM059814.1, read on the forward strand.
AAACGTGTCCAAGAACAATCAAACATAATTGTAAATGTATCCTTAGGAACACTTTTATGTATAAATAGCATAATATTTCAACTGGAATATAAACTGGGCGATAAGAAAGGAAAAAAACCACAGAGCATGCAAGCCGTGAACGCACATTTTCTTCTATTGACATTCTCTGTGGACACTTCCTTATTCGTCTTCTTCTCTGCTCTAAAAGCATCTAAGAAGAATCAGAACACTTTCTCGAGACTGTTGACATCCAGAGGAAGCGATATGTACTGCATTCATATGCCCTTATATGGGCATTTTCATAAGGGAGGGGTTCCAAATGAGGCAATGTGTCAAAACCACTTTTTCCAGGACAGAAATTCCTTGGGTTTTCGCCTGCCATATCAGTTCTGTTATACTCACAGACAAAATGTTAACACTTTTAGAAACTTCAGAGTGTTTCCTATCCAATGTTACTAAATATGTGCATATCCTATTTTCTGGGCCTGAATTTTACTTTGGGCACACCAGGGTCTCCAAAACGGTCACCTCGTGCGCTGCTCCCTAAGAAGTTAACAATTAAATAAAATAATTTACATAATCTGTCAATGCTGCCCTAAAGCTGTATCGTGATTTAAATGAATGATTATTGACGACAGACAGTGAAGGGGGTAGATTCTAGAATGTCAACAAAAAGTGTATGACTAAACCCCTTTGAAGACGGGATCAAGTCCATATCTTGTCTCCATTCAGCACTATGAACGGCTCTTGGTCCAGCCACAGAGGAACAGAGAAATAACGGGCCAGTGGACCTGGTAAGAACAAACCAAAAATTTGTATTTGTATTCCACAACACTTCTGGTATTTACTCATCCCAACGATAGGTGTCACATTTTCATGGATTTCAATGGGCTGCTTTAGCATTAGTTAGCCTAGCATGAAGACGAAAAAGGCAGTTTAATAAAAAACTAGCAGTATTTTAATGTTCTTGATTGATCAATTTGGATAATGGAATAATTAGGTTTTACAGCGACATCTTCCATTCCTGAATTGAGGTACATTTTCAAGCCAAATCCCCCGCCGGCTCCGTGGTGCCTACATATGGCAGCTGTGCGTTCTGACCTGAAAGGTTCAGATTGTCTTTATTATTTGCTGCAGAATCTCAGGTCGGAACAGTTCAGGCTGTAAACAAGCCATGAGATGCAACAGAAAGACATTACTTTCTTTTGTATCTATGACATTCACAGGCTGAGCAAATTTTAACAGTACACTATACAAAACATTAGGAAAACTTTACTAATATTGAGTTACGACCCCTCCCATCTTACCTTTTGCCCTCGTCGGGGCATGATCTCTACAAGGTGTCGAAAGCATTCTACATGGATGCTGGTCCATGTTGACTACAATGCTTTCCACAGTTGTGTCAAGTTGTCTGCATGTCCTTTCGGTGATGGACCATTCTTGATCCACATGGGAAAATGTTGAGAGTGAAAAACGCAGCAGCGTCACAGTTCTTGACACAAACCGAATCACATGACACCTACTTTCATACCACGTCCGAAGGAACTTAAATCTTTTTCTTGCCATTCACCCTCTGAATGGCACACGTACACAATCCATGTCTCAATTGTCTCGAGGCATAAAAATCCCTCTTCACCTTCTCTCACCTTCATCTACAGTGATTGAAGTGAATTTAACAAGTGACATCAATAAGGGATCATAGCTTTCACTTGGATTCACCTGGTCAGTCTAGGTCATGGAAAGAGCAAGTGTTTTTAAACAAATCAAATCAAATTGTATTAGTCACATGCGCTGAATACAACAGGTGTAGACCTTACAGTGAAATGCTTACTTACAAGCCCCTAACCGACAGTGCAGTTTCAAAAAATAAGTTTAAGAATAAGAGATAAGTAATTAAAGAGAAGCAGTAAAAAAATAACAAAATATACAGGGGGGTTCCGGAACAGAGCCAATGTGCAGGGGCATCATTTAGTTGACTACGCATAGATGACAACAGAGAGTGGAAGTGGTGTAGGGGGCAATGCGAATAGTCTGGGTAGCCATTTGACTATATTTTCAGGAGTCTTATGGCTTGGGGGTAGAAGCTGTTTAGAAGCCTCTTGGACCTAGACTTGGCGCTCCGGTACCGTTTGCCGTCTGGTAGCAGGGAGAACAGTCTATGACTAGGGTGGCTGGAGTCTTTGACGATTTTTAGGGCCTTCCTCTGACACCGCCTGGTATAGAGGACCTGGATGGAAGGAAGCTTGGCCCCAGTGATGTACTGGGCCGTTCACACTACCCTCTGTAGTGCCTTGAGGTCGGCAGTGATGCAACCAGTCAGGATACTCTCGATGGTGCAGCTGTAGAACCTTTTGAGGAACTGAGGACCCATGCCAAATCTTTTCAGTCTCCTGAGGGGGAATAGGTTTTGTCGTGCCCGCTTCACGACTGTCATGGTGTTCTTGGACCATGTTAGTTTGTTGGTGATGTGGACACCAAGGAACTTGAAGCTCTCAACCTGCTACACGGCAGCCCCCGTCGATGAGAATGGGGGTGTGCTCGGTCCTCTTTTTTCCTTAGTCCACAATCATCTCCTTTGTCTTGATCACGTTGAGGGAGAGGTTGTTGTCCTAGCACCAAACGGCTAGGTTGGTGATCAGGCCTACCACTGTTGTGGCATCGGCAAATTTAATGATGATGTTGGAGTCGTGCCTGGCAGTGCAGTCATGAGTGAACAGGGAGTACAGGAGGGGGCTGAGCACGCACTCGAGGGGCCCCTGTGTTGAGGATCAGCGTGGCGGATGTGTTGTTGCCTACCTTTACCATCTGGGGGGCGGCCCGTCAGGAAGTCCAGGATCCAGTTGCAGAGGGAGGTGTTTAGTCCCAGAGTCCTTAGCTTATTGATGAGCTTTGAAGGCACTATGGTGTTGAAAGCTGAGCTGTAGTCAATGAATAGCATTCTCACATAGGTGTTCCTTTTGTCCAGGTGGGAAAGGGCAGTGTGGAGTGAAATAGAGACTGCATCATCTCCACAAGGCAATCAAACAAGCTAAGCGTCAGTATAGAGACAAAGTAGAGTCACAATTCAATGGCTCAAACACAAGATGAATGTGGCAGGGTCTACAGTCAATCATGGACTACAAAAACAAAACCAGCCCCGTCGCGGACCAGGATGTCCTGCTCCCAGACAAACTAAACTTCCTTTGCTCGCTTTGAGGACAATACTGTGCCACCGACACGGCCCGCTACCAAAACCTGCGGGCTCACCTTCACCGCAGCTAACGTGAGTAAAACATTTAAGCGTGTTAACCCTCGCAAGGCTGCCGGCCCAGATGGCATCCCTGGCCGTGTCCTCAGAGCATGCACAGACCATCTGGCTAGGTGTGTTAACAAACATATTTAGTCAATCCTTATCCCAGTCTGCTGTTCCCACATGCTTCAAGAGGGCCACCATTGTTCCTGTTCCCAAGAAAGCTAAGGTAACTGAGCTAAATGACTATCGCCCCGTAACACTCACTTCCGTCATCATGAAGTGCTTTGAGAGACTAGTCAAGACTCATATCACCTCCATCCTACCAGACACCCTAGACCCACTCCAATTTGCTTACCGTCCCAATCGGTCCACAGACGACACAATCACAATCACACTGCACACTGCCCTAACCCATCTGGACAAGAGGAATACCTATGTAAGTATATTGTTCATCGACTACAGCTCAGCATTTAACACCATAGTACCCTCCAAACTCGTCATTAAGCCCTGTGCAACTGGGTCCTGGACTTCCTGGGACGGCCCCTGGTGGTGAGGGTAGGAAACAACATCTCCACCCCGCTGATCCTCAACACTGGGGCCCCACAAGGGTGCGTTCTCTGCCCTCTCCTGTACTCCCTGTTCACCCATGACTGCGTGGCCAAGCACGCCTCCAACTCAATCATCAAGTTTGCTGACGACGCTACAGTGGTAGGCTTGATTACCAACAATGACGAGACAGCTTACAGGAAGGAGGTGAGGGCCCTCGGAGTGTGGTGTCAGGAAAATAACCTCTCACTCAACATCAACAAAACAAAGGAGATGATCGTGGACTTCAGGAAACAGGAGAGGGAGCACCCCCCTATCCACATCGACGGGACAGTTGTGGAGAAGGTGGAGAAATTTCTTCGGCGTACACATCACGGACAAACTGAAATGGTCCACCCCACACAGACAGTGTGGTGAAGAAGGCGCAACAGCGCCTCTTCAACCTCAGGAGGCTGAAGAAATTCAGCTTGTCACCAAAAACACTCACAAACTTCTACAGATGCACAATCGAGAGCATCCTGTCGGGCTGTATCACCGCCTGGTACGGCAACTGCTCCGCCCACAATCGTAAGGCTCTCCAGAGGGTAGTGAGGACTGCACAACGCATCACCGGGGGTAAACTACCTGCCCTCCAGGACACCTACACTACCCGATGTTACAGGAAGGCCAAAAAGATCATCAAGGACAACAACCACCCGAGCCACTGCCTGTTCACCCCACTATCATCCAGAAGACGAGGTCAGTACAGGTGCATCAAAGCTGGGACCGAGAGACTGAAAAACAGCTTCTATCTCAAGGCCATCAGACTGTTAAACAGCCACCACTAACATTGAGTGGCTGCTGCCAACATGCTGACTTAAATCTCTAGCCACTTTAATAATTAAAAAGTGGATGTAATAAATGTATCACTAGCCACTTTAAACGATGCCATTTATATAATGTTTACATATCCTACACTACTCATCTCACATGTATATACTGTACTATATACCATCTACTGCATCTTGCCAATGCCAGTCAGCCATCGCTCATCCATAAATGTATATGTACATACTCGTATTAAATTCTTTACACTTGTGTGTATAAGGTTGTTGTTGTGAAATTGTTAGATTACTTGTTAGATACTACTGCATGTTCGGAACTAGAACCACAAGCATTTCGCTACACTCGCATTAACATCTGCTAGCCATGTGTATGTGACAAATAAAATTTGATTTGATTTTGATCATCTGTGGATCTGTTGGGGAGTTAAGCAAATTGGAGTGGGTCTAGGGTTTCTGGAATGATGGTGTTTATGTGAGCCATGACCAGCCTTTCAAAGCATTACATGGCTACAGACGTAAGTGCTATGGGTCGGTAGTTGTTTAGGCAGATTACCTTAGTGTTCTTGGTTAAAACATTTTGGTATTACAGACTTGGACAGGGAGAGGTTGAAAATGTCAGTGAAGACACTTGCTAGTTAGTCAGCGCATGCTCGCAGTACACGTCCTGGTAATCCGTCTGGCCCTGCGGCCTTGTGAATGTTGACCTGTCTAAAGGTCTTACTCACATCGGCTGCGGAGAGCGTGATCACACTTTCTTCCGGTACAGCTGGGGCTCTCGTGCCTGTTTCAGTGTTATTTGCCTTGAAGCGAGCTTAGAAGTAGTTTAGCTTGTCCGGTAGGCTCGTGTCACTGGGCAGCTCTCGGCTGTGCTTCCCTTTGTAGTCTGTAATGGTTTGCAGGCTCAGCAACTTCTGACGAGCGCCAGAGCCGGTGTAGTACGACTCGATCTTAGTCCTGTATTGACGCTTTGCCTGTTTGTGTACTCAGTGTATAATAATGTACCACAGTACTGCACAGTAGCTGTGTGGATTTAGAATAAAGTGAGTATGTTCTCAGAGCTGTTTTGTGCACGTCAGCAGGAATGCAGTAAATGCGCAGATATCTGTAGAAACAGGTCCTAGAACAGACAGACGTGGCTGTCACATGGCTCCAGCCTTGGGGGAGTCATCTGCCGCCGCCTCCTAAATCTGCAGCACCACCACTTGGAAGGTATGGTTCCCATTTCCCTGCCTCCCTGAGCTGTTCCACAAGCTCTGTGACAGTGAAAATGCAATTACCTGTTCCCTGTAAATGTCTGATGTGTTACAGAATCTGCTAATATTGAATTATGGATGCCAACCACCATGCAATAATTTAGAACCATGGAGATTTGATAAAGCATTTACATTATACACTGAACAAAAATATTAACGAAACATGCAACAATTTAAACGATTTTACTGAGTTGCAGTTCATATAAGGAAATCAGTCAATTGAAATAAATTCATTAGGCCCAAATCTATGGATTTCACATGACTGGGCAGTGGTGCAGCCATGGGTGGGTCTGAGAGGGCATAGGTCCACCCACTTGGGAGACAGCCCACCCACTGGGGAGCCAGGGCCAGCCAATCAGAATTCGCTTTTCCCCACAAAAGGGCTTTATTACAGACAGAAATAGTCCTCAGTTTCATCAGCTGTCCGGATGTCTGGTCTCAGACTATCCCGCTGGTGAAGACGACGGATGTGGAGGTCCTGGGCTGGCGTAGTTACACGTGGTCTGCGGTTGTGAGGCCGGTTGGACATACTGCCAAATTCTCTAAAATGACGTTGGAGACGGCTTATGGTAGAAAAATAAACATAAAATTCTCTGGCAACAGCTCTGGTGAACATTCCTGCAGTCAGCATGTCAATTGCATGCTCCCTCAAAACTTGAGACATCTGTGGTATTGTGTTGTGTGACAAAACACATTTTAGAGTGGCCTTTTATTGTCCCCAGCACAAGGTGCACCTGTGTAATGAATATGCTGTTTAATCAGCTTCTTGATATGCCACACCTGTCAGGTGGATGGATTATCTTGGCAAAGGATAAATGCTCACTAACAGGGATGTAAACAAATTTGTGCACACAATTTGAGAGAAACACGTTTTTTGTGCATATAGAACATCCTGGGATCTTTTATTTCAGCTCATGAAACATGGGACCAACACTTTACATGTTGCATTTATTTTTTTGTTCAGTATATACAGTACCAGTCAAAAGTTTGGACACCTACTCATTAAAGGGTTTTTCTTTATTTTCACTATTTTATAGAATAATAGTGAAGACATCAAAACTGTGAAATAACACTTAAGGAATAATGTAGTAACTAAAAGAGTGTTAAACACATTTTTGATTCTTCAAAGTATCCACCCTTTACCTTGATGACAGCTTTGCACACTCTTGGCATTCTCTCAACCAGCTTCATGAGGAATGCTTTTCCAACAGTCTTGACAGAGTTCCCACATATGCTGAGCACTTGTTAGCTGCTTTTCCTTCACTCTGCGGTCCAACTCATCCCCAACCATCTCAATTGGGTTTAGGTCGGGTGATAGTGGAGGCCAGGTCATCTGATGCAGCACTCCATCCCTCTCCTTGGTCAAATAGCCCTTACACAACCTGGAGGTGTGTTTTAGGTCATTGTCCTGTTGAAAAAAAAATAATAGTCCCCCTAAGCGCAAACCAGATGGGATGGCGTATCGCTGCAGAATGCTGTGGTAGCCATGCTGGTTGTGTGCCTTGAATTCTAAATAAGCGTCACTAGCAAAGCACCCCCACACCATCACACGTCCCTCTCCATGCATCACGGTGTGAACCACACATGCGGAGATCATCTGTTCACCTACCCTGCGTCTCACAAAGACACGGCAGCTGGAACCAAAAATCTCAAATTTGGACTAAAGGACAGATTTTCACCGGTCTAATGTCCATTGCTCATGTTTCTTGGCCAAAGCAAGTCTCTTCTTCTTATTGGTGTCCTTTAGTAATGGTTTCTTTGCAGCAATTTGATCATGAAGGCCTGATTCTCTGAACAGTTGATATTGAGATGTGTCTGTTACTTGAACTGTGAAGCATTTATTTGGGCTGCAATCTGAGATGCAGTTACAGTGAGGGAAAAAAGTATTTGATCCCCTGCTGATTTTGTACTTTTGCCCACTGACAAAGAAATGATCAGTCTATAATTTTAATGGTAGGTTTATTTGAACAGTGAGAGACAGAATAACAACAAAAAAATCATGAAAAACGCATGTGAAAAATGTTATAAATTGATTTGCATTTTAAGGAGGGAAATAAGTATTTGACCCAATCAATCAGAAAGATTTCTGCCTCCCAGGTGTCTTTTATACAGGTAACGAGCTGAGATTAGGAGCACACTCTTAAAGGGAGTGCTCCTAATCTCAGCTTGTTACCTTTATAAAAGACACCTGTCCACAGAAGCAATCAATCAATCAGATACCAAACTCTCCACCATGGCCAAAACCAAAGAGCTCCCCAAGGATGTCAGGGACAAGATTGTAGACCTATACAAGGCTGGAATGGGCTACAAGACCATCGTCAAGCAGCTTGGTGAGAAGAAACACAAAAGAACTGTCAATCTCCCTCGGCCTGGGGCTCCATGCAAGATCTCACCTCGTGGAGTTGCAATGATCATGAGAACAGTGAGGAATCAGCCCAGAACTACACGGGAGGATCTTGTCAATAATCTCAAGGCAGCTGGGACCATAGTCACAAGGTCCCCCGCTCAAGAAAGCACATATACATGCCCGTCTGAAGTTTGCCAATGAACATCTGAATGATTCAGAGGACAACTGGGTGAAAGTGTTGTGGTCAGATGAGACCAAATTAGAGCTCTTTGGCATCAACTCAACTCGCCGTGTTTGGAGGAGGAATGCTGCCTATGACCCCAAGAACACCCTCCCTACCGTCAAACATGGAGGTGGAAACATTACAGGAGACAGGACAACTTCACCGCATCAAAGGGACGATGGACGGGGCCATGTACCATCAAATCTTGGGTGAGAACCTCCTTCCCTCAGCCAGGGCATTGAAAATGGGTCATGGATGGGTATTCCAGCACGACTATGACCCAAAACACACGGCCAAGGCAACAGAGGAGTGGCTCAAGAAGAAGCACATTAAGGTTCTGCAGTGGGCTAGCCAGTCTCCAGACCTTAATCCCATCGAAATTCTGTTGTGGGAGCTGAAGGTTCGAGTTGCCAAACGTCATCCTCGAAACCTTAATGACTTGGAGAAGATCTGCAAAGAGGAGTGGGACAAAATCCCTCCTGATATGTGTGCAAACGTGGTGGCCAACTACAAGAAATGTCTGACCTCTGTGATTGCCAACAAGGGTTTTTCCACCAAGTACTAAGTAATGTTTTGCAGAGGGGTCAAATACTTATTTCCCTTAATAAAATGCAAATCAATTTATAAAATTTTTCACATGCGTTTTTCTGGATTTTTTTGTTGTTATTCTGTCTCTCACTGTTCAAATAAACCTACCATTAAAATTATAGACTGATCCTTTCTTTGTCAGTGGGCAAACGTACAACATCAGCAGGGGATCAAATACTTTTTTCCCTCACTGTAACTCCAATGAACTTATCCTCTGCAGCAGAGGTAACTCTGGGTCCTCATTTCCTGTGGCGGTCCTCATGAGAGCCAGTTTCATCATAACGCTTGAAGGTTTTTGCGACAGCACTTGAAGAAACTTCAAAGTTCTCAAAATGTTCCGATTTGACTGACCTTTGTCTTGATGGACTGTTATTTCTCTTTGCTTATTTGAACTGTTACTACATGATTCCATAGTTGTGATGTCTTCACTATTATTCTACAATGTAGAAAATAGCAAAAATAAAGTAAAATCCTTGAATGAGTAGGTGTGTCCAAACCCTTAACTGGTACTGTATATATTTTTGTAAATAACTGTCATCAGGAATTTTGACAGCATCCCAGACATCAGATCAAAACTAGGATATGTCCTTTTACAAGGAGAAACAACTCATCGGACTAAGCAGCCAGAGCTTGTTACAGAGCAGAAGCGGCCCCCGCTGCCTCCCAGATTGAGGGTATAATTCTATATTTGATCTGACAGCTGAAGGCAATTGAAAAAACTGTCACTGGTTATTTTTGCCAGCCCTTCTAGGAGCCTAGGAGGCCTATTGCTCAGTTGTTTAGGATGTGATGTATGCAGTGGTGATTTGTAACTGGACATGGAAATACAGCCATGAGTAATATTTTTTATGACAGTACGTAAATGTCATAATATGATTCATTGTGGGTCTGTGTGTGTGTGTGTGTACTGTACATGTGTGTGCATGTGTCCATATTCAAGTGTCTGTCTGTGATCATAGGGTGAGATAAGACACAGTACAACTAACATTGCTGCAGCAATCTAAATGCAAATTGAGTAACAAAGAAACGTATACAGTTTAAGTTGAGACATCTCAAGATTTTACCATCAAACACCAATGACAAGCCTTTAGGTCATCCTTGAGTGATACAGTACGTGTTAATATTATCCCTAGTATTATCCCTATCCCTACATATTTACACTCCCATAATGTATGATGCTTTTGTTATATATACTCTCTAAATAGAGCACAGAGAACGCCATTTCTTCAACAGCAAAACTATGGTTTACATAGGCAATAGAGACATTAACGGGGTTGCCGGGAGTAACAGCAAAAACAAGAGTTGCCGGTACATGGCCAGGCAGAACCAGTGGCTGCTATTCTTTGGCAGACCAAGTTGAACGCCTGTCTCTTCCAGTGTGGTCCCCCTTACCAAGACTGATGCAGTCGCTGATTGTCTGGGAACTTCCTCTGTCATCGTTAGTGAAGAAGGAGGCACTTGTCAGAGGCTGCATTAAGAGTTTGTTATGAGCTCAGACGCTTCGGCAGTCACAGATAAATACAGAGTGGGCACTAGTGAAGTCCTCTCATCCAGGGAGAGAGGACGGCAGACAGCTAGAGGATGCCAAAATAGAGGGAATGAGAGATTATTCTTTAGGGTAGAAAAGCTGCATTGTAGTGGTTGAGTGGCACCATGACTCAGGTATTGTATTGCAGCTGGGTTTAGAAGTAGTGCTCAAGCATGAGACATCACTTCAAGCTGTTATAATAACCTTGGTCTCCAGGTATGATGCTTGTTTTTAGTGGACACAGTGGTAGCTCTAGTAAGCCTATAGATAGACATTTTATAAAAACCAACAAATCTGAAGCAACGGCAGAGCAATGATATGCCATCAATATTGCATTGGCTATTACATTTCTAGTAAAAACAACCTTAATACCAAATGGACATGGATTTCAGGGAATAGCGTTAGACTGCTTTTGTGCTAGCATTGTGTAGGGATACGTACAGTATATTCCAAAATAAATACACTCATTATCATACGGTATGATTCTTACATGTGGCCAAAGCAATTCATATACTGTATACCCATTTCATTTTGATGTTCAAAGTATAACAACTTCACATTTACAGCACTGTAATCTAAAGCAGTAGAGCCATCCCGCAAACCTCATTTTGAACTAAACAGAATTGTCTTTTAACCTCATCATCTGTCTTCCAACTGTGATCGTCTTGACATATGTGGGGGGCATTGCTGCTTCTAATAGAATGTCTGTTCCCAGGTATCTGCTCTTCATGACAAACAGGAAACTGGGATCAATTCCACTGATAAAAAGGCTGGTTGAATAAATCAGGTATAATGCAGGCCCGGGACTAGCTCTGGAAAAAGGCTTCAGCGTAGAGAACAGTATGTTAAGCTTCACCTACTTGTCAGTAAGATTAATGTGGCGCTATTGTCTCCGGCTCTCATCAGAACACTTTTATCTTCAGAAATGACAAAGCTTGCACTTTTCATTATGTATGTTTGTAGCGAGCTACATTCTCCTAAGCAGCCCCTGCTTACTTCCATGAGATCATATTGGGGGTGTTGCTTTTGTGTGTGTGTGTGAGTGTTGTGTTTTTATGTGCAACCTTGTGCATGCTATACTGTATGTGTTCTCTAACAATTTGGACAAATGATAACAGAGTAATTTTATGTTTTGTCCAACAACACGGTTGTATGGAGTATTGATTACTTTCAAAGCAACATTGATCGGAGAAAACAAGTGTTGCCCCGTGAATTGGCTGGCTGTGAATCAATACTATTTGTGAGAGCAGAGATTAAAGAAACATGAAACACAAGCGGTATAAAGCATCATATGACAGTGATATGCAAAATGAGATTGCCAATTCAATCCCTTTCTCCCAACAGCAGTGATACATGCCAGTAAGAAAAACATGGCCTTGGGGTGCAGCACCTTAAAGTACTAGAACATCAGAGAGATGAAGGTCTGTAATGTCCTTGTCATTAGCATTGCTTAAACAAAAATGAATAGAGGTCAATACAGTTCCAAGATGGCATCATCTCTCAAGGCACACCATGAGTAAGAACAATGTGATGTAAAAATGTCAATAATATTCATGTGTCAAATTCAATCTATGAATAAAAGATGGGAGCAATATGTCCCATATTTCTGCCATGGGCTTGGAACAAAGCCATAAACAAAGTGATAACAGAACATTAACTCTGAGTGTAGGTTGTGATTGCTGATTCTCACCAGATGCACAAAAAAAACCTAGGGCAAAGAAATATACATACACAAAAGTATGTGGACACCCTTTCAAATTAGTGGATTTGGCTATTTCAGCCACACCGGTTGCTGACAGGTGTATAAAATCGAGCACACAGCCATGCACAAACATTGGCAGTAGAACAGCCTTACTGAAGAGATCAGTGACTTTTAACGTTGCACCATCATAGGATGCCACCTTCCCAACGAGTCAGTTCAACAAATTTCTGCCCTCCTAGAGCTGCTCAACTGTAAGTGCTGTTACTGTGAAGGGTAAAAGTCTATAACCAACAACGGCTCAGCCGCGAAGTGATAGGCCACACAAGCTCACAGAATGGGACCGCCAAGTGCTGAAGCACGCAGCGTGTAAAAATCTTCTGTCCTCGGTTGCAACACTCACTACCGAGTTCCAAACTGCCTCTAGAAGCAACTTCAGCAACTTTTGTTGAGATCAGTGTGGAAGAACTTGACTGGCCTGCACAGAGCCCTGACCTCAACCCCATCAAAGACCTTTGGGATGAATTGGAAAACCGACTGCGAGCCAGGCCTAATCGCCCAACATCAGTGGCCGACCTCACTAATGCTATTGTGGCTGAATGTAGGCAAGTACCCGCAGCAATGTTCCAACATCAGGTGGAAAGCCTCCCAGAAGAGTGGAGGCTGTTATAGTATTAAAGGGGGCACTAACTCCATATTAATGCTCATGATTTTGGAATGAGATGTTCGACAAGCTTTTGGGCATGTAGTGTATCATATCTCCAATCCCATTGACTTTTCTCACCAGCCTCACAGCATGTGCATTGTTACTAAAATGACAGAAAAGCGTAATCCAGGCATTGCAGTGATTTCCAACATTGCAAAAGTTAATCTAAGCACTGCGGTGATTTTAGCCATTGCTTTAAAAATCATATTGCTTTCCTTGGTGTGACAACACCTGCAAAAGCAGTATGCAGCACTTTCCCAGGACGCTTGCCAACTCAGTTAATGTTTTTCTGTGCCAGAGCGCTTAATATATTAATTTAAGAAATTATTTGGAAAGTAGAAGCTAAAATAGCTTAGATTTTTTGGGGTGTAAATCCGTTGATAATTACATGTTAACTCCAAATCCTGTAGGACTGCAGCAATCCAGAACAGAGAACAAATGGTGGGGGGGCTGTGGTGCTGCACATCACAAAGCTAAGAAGTCTCTAAAGAGAACCACAGTCACGCGGCCACCATCTTGAATACAAACAAGCACAGGAGGACTTGCCCAGGACGGCACTTGATTAGATTTGCCGTTGACAATGCATATGTCTTCTCCCCTGTCTGGAAGAACTCGTATAAGGCCAGGGAAATTTAATCGGTTGAGTTATTGACAAGGGTTCTGTGTGGCGATGAATGTAATAAGGTATTCCTTCGAGAGAGTTAATATATGTGTGTGTTGTAAAAACACAGTGTGCTGCGGCAAGGACTGTATGTCAACACTCTGTTTGCCAAGAAACCATGAGGTATACTTAGACTATTCCATTGACTCTTTCTCCTGATGTCTGAGTTTTATTGCGCCACATCTGCATAACCAGAGGCCCCTTGTAACCAACCACTACTCTGCATTGTTGATGCATTATTCCCTGCTATATGAATGCCATATGGCCTTGCAATTATTTTTCAGTCCTTAGTTGTATTTTAAAAGCAGACATGGATTACTGTACATATCGTCCAGCAATTAGGTTCCATATGGGAGCCAACTCTATTACGAAACTGCATCTTTGTGAATTCTTTTGTTTTTAGCTTTTCATAGCTCCTCAGAGGGATTCTGTTCAAGGACTGTATATATATGGCTGGGTGGTCAGGGGCATTATCTTTAAATAAAACATAGTTATCTTTTTATGAAATGCCATTTTACTCTATATACTGTAGACTTTGATCAGAGTGAAACTCCTAAATTCATCTATTTGCACAAGCGAAACTAGACTGACACATACAGGCGCATTTTGTAATGGTGGTAATTGAAATAGGGAAATTGATTCGAAAGACAGGTTTTACGAGGACATACATTACAGCTGCCTGGATGAGTGGCTCGAGAAAGGCCAGTGAACCCTGAAATGGAATTTCTCCATCGAACATTTCACATACCCGCTGAACAATGTTCTAATGCATAAGTAACATCCATCGCTACATTAAAGATATTTTTAATCCTTTTGAAAAATTCCCTCAGTTAATCTGCATTTATATGCAGTGGCATTAATTTTCTCCCTTCCAACACATGATTGTATGTTTCACTTTGACTGCTGGTTTACAGTATTCAGGGAACAGACCCCAAGAGATAAGCATTTCTAAATGAGGATGCATTTGAAGGGATTATGTCTGTCTGCTCACTTTTACAGCAACATATGTCGTAGGCCCTCTACTTGCATTCTATTTGTGTTTGAGCTGTACGTGAGTGGGTGTGTGTTGTGGTGTCTGGCTCCGTTTGTGAATATGGCATTGGTAATCTGAGCAAGTAAAAAAATACGTAATTGTGTCTTGTCCTGCAAGAAATATGTCTTATCCCATGGACCAGGGTACCGCTGTGGATTGAATTGAGCCCCTCAAGAGTGCTACTGCTAACTGTATGATGGTTTCTCCCCGTAAAAATCAAATAATACCTATGTATTATTACCTTTGTGCGAACGAAGGACACTGTTTCAGAGTGATCTCTCTTCTGCAGTGTGCCACTGACAACAGGAATCTCTTGGGACTTCAGAAATGGGTCAATGGGACTCTAAGGAAAATGATTAGAATAAATGTGTTCATTTCCATCTAAAAATGACATCTTAATGGATAATGTTAAGACTCCTTTGGGGTGAAAGATGGGATGTGAAGATAAGTTTGTTATAACCGATTAAGGGTCCCATTTTCGGTCAGTGAAAAAGCTCTCACAACTGACTGTTACCTGGGCAAAGTATGTTTGACCTGAGTACTCAATATCCAAAAAGACAGTAATGAAATCATCAACCTGCAAAGTTTTGGGAAGTGCGTCAAAGATACAAACACAGGCAAGAAGAACATTTGGGTACTCAATGTTCCTTTTCATAATGAATTCACCATACTCTGTCTCATCAAGCAGGCTTATTCTGTGGCCCGTGGCTGTGAGATCCATCTACATCAGTGGAATCTAGAATTAATCAGTCTACTGTAATTAGTAATTGTTCACACAGTCGGAGACGTACCACCCAAACTCCTACCTGGTCTCACACTGTGCTCGGAGAATTCCCATTACAAATTAGAGCCTAGCTCTCTATCTGCTGCATCTTATCACCGATTCACTGATTTTTCCATTGACTTTTAAGATGTTGCCTCAAAGCATTGACAAGGAACCCTCCTGAGGGGCACGATACACCCATGCACATGGAATACAATGTGATAATTTTATTCCATTTCATGAACTGTCTCTCCAATATAGTCAATATGCAAAAATCACAACATTACTCATTTTCATTGTAATGCATACTGGACAAAAAGATTGACTTGGGGGTCCTACTCTTCCATATGCAAATGTCAAAGGTATGATTTTAGCATTTCATTTTCTGAAAAGCTTTTACATTTTAGTAGACCCTCGTCTACAGAGAGACTTACAGTAGTGAGTGCATACATTTTCAAACTTCTTCGTACTGGTCCCCCGAAGGGAATCGCACCCACAACCCTGGCACTGCAAGCTCTATGCTCTACTAACTGAGCCACACGGGACCCGCTTACATTATTCGTGGTATTTATTTCCTCAGACCTTTCCATGTGTCAATCTATCGCCAAGTTGCAATTGGATGCTGACCTCTTCTCCGCACCACAGGGCCAAAACTTTACTCCTCTCATCCCAGCGCTATTACCAAGCTTTAAATAAATCCTAGTTTCTATGGCAACCCAAGTCAAGTTCCTATGTGGAGGGAGCTAATGGTTGAAACTTCAGCAGCAGCTAAGTGTTCCTACGGAGTGACACCAAGTCAGCCAGAGATCAATCATCCTGACCAATCATTCCAATAACCTGTCTCAGCGGTACGAGTCTCAGCTGTACCAGTGTTTTCTACCAGGGTAGGAATTATTTCACAATACAGAAAATTAAGTCGCAATACAACCTATCCTCATCCAGTCATTCGCATATCATTTGATGCCGTTCACATGGCATCTACTGAATGGTTTTCTGAGATGTATATGCATGTTTACATATGTATGGGGTCACATGGTTATTTTGGCTCACAGGAAGACAAGAGAGGATAATAAGAGAGAGTATTTAGAATCTGCCTGAGGCTCGTCAGTTTAGACAGTTATTGCTGATGCTGCTGACTACTAGTGCATTATCTACATCAATTATCTTACTTTTGTCTTCTTCTATTGATCTAAAAAGTTGTACTACTTCCTCTGAACATGTAGTCAAGGTTACACATTCACTCATCTCTGGTGGAATCATTGATATACCTTGGCCTTTTGTGAGGTATTGAGAAAATATGTACTGTAAGGATTTCTATTTTGGACTGTTTTAATCCTAAAAAGGCACATACTGCGCTCTCTGCATATATAATCCACCATTCACCTCGGGTTGCAAAATTTTAACAATGGAACAGAGTTTTAACAAAACAGTGTATATCCCGAACATGATGGGACACGCCTTTAGCCTGGGGTGACACATCTATTAAACAGTAAATACATTTGACAGTTTAAGTCTGGTTAATTTGAAATACATTATTTCAAACAAACACTAAATTCTGTGTGTGTGGAGCAATGGAAGTTGTGTAATATATTGCTACTTAAATATAGAGATGTCTTTCTAATCCTCTAGGTAAAGAATGTATCAAATGAAATCCATGTCAGTAACATACAGTAATGTTGATATCTGTCTAACAACCATAGATTGTAGCTAACAACTAATGGATGCACCTATATGAAATGGGTAGAAACATATAATCAAGGACCATCGCATTAGGTTGCAGTGTCGTTATCATATTAATTTGCCCATCGATTCCTTACGAGCACAGGTGACATTTAGAAAAATTGCCTTTGTATTGCTGAGATAATCTCTTCGTCACTACAGCAAGAACACCAGTTGGTCAAATAAACCTTAAAAAGTACCCTTTGAATAAAAGAGAGGCCCAGGGTTTTGTGAAAACATTTACACTCTTGTGGCAAAGAGGACAGACTGACATGTCCCTTAATGGTGGTCTTAATGAACATAGATGATGCATAAGAAAAGACTGTCCTTGTCTTGGGGATCCAAATGTGCCGGACAACAAAAGATAGTCTGGGTAGTTAAAGTGAAATAGAGTTACAAAGGCTCTCTTCCTTTTTCACAGTTTGACTAAATTGGACAGTTTAGAATTCCTTAAAGGGGTGATCTGCAGTCCCAACTTTACTTAAAGGGGCGATCTGCAGTCCCAACAATAACAAAGAGGCGCCACTGATTTGGTAAACAGCTGGGGCTGGAAAAATATAACCACTCTCATGGACAGAGCTATGGATACAAGGACTGACCATTCATTATATCACAATTATAGTTTTAACCATGTTTTGAGGTTATGGCGTGTTTGTTTACATATACAGCGTTTACAAACAAAGGCATAAAACAAGCTTATATTTTGGTTCTGATGGGGTACGACAGTTGAAATAGAAGCCTCATAAGCTTGTAGAAGTTATATAGTTCAAGAATCAATGGGTATATATAATTGATTTAAAAGTTTTTAAAAAGGTATGTAGCAACTGCACAATGCCCCTTTAAGGCCAACAGGTATAATATGGCCATAATCAAATGCGAGACATTGCATAAATTACAGCCAATTCGTTGCATTACAATTCCTCCTCAAAGAGCTGGAACTATTCATTGTTGTGTATTTGAGCCACTCTAAGCAGTTCCTATCTAGCTCCCTTATCTCTTTGTCGTGCATTTACTTTTGAAATACTAAAATAATGTCCTCTTATCTCTCCCTTTCATAATAAATGGTCAAAGTAAGCATGTGCTCATCTGCTTTTTAAAAATGTGGAGAGAATATTTAGAGTGCAACTTAGGCATGCAATTTGGACACTTAGGTAGCAAAACAATGCCTCTAAATGTTAACAGAACACAACATCAGACTGCTTGAACAACTGAAATCACCACATGAAAAGAAAGTCCAAAGTCATCACAAACTACAAAGACCCCTATGGGGTAATAATTCACTAGTTTAATTCTAAGACTGTTGATCCTAAACCTTTACCTCCATACTTCATAATTGTTTTCTACCCGGGTCAGCTTCGTGTGAATCTCATCTTTCCATAAAGTGATCATATTAGTTTGTAGACCAAACCGTTCGAACGCTATAGATGATTTCATGAGAAGACCAATTTTCGGGATGTCTCCTGGTCTGACAAACACAGCTGTAGCTTTTCCACTTTCCACGGCATATGCAGAAGGCCGACATAGGCAGATGTGGTGGATTGAGATGCAGCCCATGCAAAAAATTATATCTCTTGCTTAAACTGACATATTTTGATGAGGACTATATTGCCACTCCTATTTGCTACATCTTCAATTTAATTTAGTTTCAGAATGGGCGGCAAGGAATAAGTTAGTCCTAAATATTTCAGAAACTAAAAGCAGTCCCCAAGTCCAGAACAGACCATTGGAGGCGCACATGTCAAGGCGTGTGCGTACTGGTAGCGAAGTCAGGTGCAGGAGAGCAGAGAGTTGTGAACAGGCGCACACTTTATTTAGAACGGAGGAAAAAACAGATGAACGCAACTACGTCAAAACCTCCATCCAAAAATGTCAATGGTGCAAAAACCAGTCACACTACATACAAAGTGGAACAAATAAACAACTTCGTGAAACAACACGGAAATAAATCACACTCGTCTAGCGCGTCAGAAATAAATGACACGTAAACACAAACAATTCCACACAAAGACATGATGGGGAACAGAGGAATAAATACATGCAGTGTGATTGGGGAATGAAAACCAGGTGTGCAGGGAACAAGACAAAACAAATGTATCAATGAAAAATGGAGCGGCGATGGCTAGAAAGCCGGTGACGTCGACCGCCGAACGCCACTCGAACAAGGAGAGGAGCCGACTTCGGCTGAAGTCGTGACAGCGCAGTACTACATAGAGCTATGACTACATGGAACTCTATTCCAGGTAACTGATGCAAGCAGTAGAGTCAGATTAAAAAACATGTAAAAATACACCTTATGGAACAGTGGGGACTGTGACTTTGAAGAGACACACACAAAGGTACAGACACACGCATTCGCACACAAGCGCTAGCACACACACTCTACACACACGTACATTGTAATATTTTTGTATGGTGGTATTATACATTTTGTATTGTAGATATGTAATAGTGTAATAATGTTATATGATGTAATGTTTTATCTGTTGTTTTATATGCAATGTCAGTGCCTTAATGTGTTTGGAACCCAGGAAGAATAGCTACTGCTTTGGCAACAGCTAATGGGGTTCCCTAATAAATACAAATACATACAAATACAAATACTCTTAAGGATTAATAAACAATTCTCACATCAACTTATTTGAAAATAACCCACAGTATATCTGACTTCCATCTCTGCCAGATGACAACTGACAACGTAAGTGAACCTCTGACGAACTGCAGTGTTGAACTGGCATCCTGCCATATAATAACATAAAAAGGTCCTCAGAAAGATTAATGGAAACATTATACAGACCAGAGAAATTGTGATTTCAATACTTCAGCTGCACACAGAATTGTACCCTCATTGCCAGTGTGTTAGATTCTATGAAATTAAGAGGATAATGACTTTTTACAGATGTGTTTTCGATTAAAGAGGTCACTTAAAATTATTGGACCATTTTGAAATCTGGTTAACCCGATCGATGGGATCATCTTTATACCCAAAACACAGTATACTCAAGCTGTTGGACTCCCCAGGTATCTTGCAGGGACACGTTCAATTTGAATGAGGTGGCGATAGCTTTTGTTGTGGGTGTAACAGCACCAAGGGTTACTCAAGCTTTTAATCTTCACAGTAAATTATAATCCGCTTTCCTGACAATTGTAACTGTTGCTAATACCCTAAGTAGTTTAAATATCTATTCACTGACCATGTCCAGTGATCCAGTGAAGGAAAGTGCTTAGTAATCATGAGAAGAGCTCTCCACATTTAAGCCATTGATATTAATCACTTTGCAACAATTGGAGGATAACTTTCCAAGCAGATGTACTATAAAGTTGGAGAATGGGGATTCAAGTCATTGTAAGAGAGAGAGATAGTTAGTTGAAGCATGGGCTATAGTGAATGTAATTTCCAAATATCCACATGATTTCACTATAATAAAAGTTACCTAAATTCCAGAATAAGCAGAATAATCTAAGCTAGAAAAATAAACACCTTCAACTAATGTATACGACTTATGTATACTAAGGATCACTGGTGTGTATTACATGAAACGGGAATATCATCTGTTTGGTCGCTTATTGTCACCGAAATAGTTCTCAGAATGTCACAGCTCGAATCTCCAGCATATTTACCCAAAAGGAACAACATCTTAGCGACTGAGTTAGCACTCTTCCCCAAACTCCAACATCAAGAAACGCTCCCTGTCCTACATAAAAACAAAGCGACATGAAACCAAATGCCTCCCGGGGGAGAAAACAACAACAAGGAAGCAACTAGCGAAGGCAGCTAGCCCCCTAAAGGAGTCCTTATTCTTTTAGTCAAAGCCTTGGATCACATGAGTCACACCATGTGTGGATGGGGCTGCCTCACAGGCCTTAGATGCACCAGCGCACACTCACCGCCTTGTCTCCTTCAGTCAGTCTCAATCTAATGGGAGACCTGCTGATCTGGGGAGAAGCCCAGAAAGAAGCCACTATTGCACACATACCCCAAGAGATTCTGACATGGGTGCCATAAAGTACATTCCAAATCCGTGTGTGTGTGTGTGTGTGTGCTTCAGAGATGGTGATGCTCCAAGGTGGACGTGAATGTCTGGGAAAATATCAAACACTTGTGGATATGTTTGCAGCAGTGGAGGCTACAGTGGGGAGGACGACTCACAATAATGGCCGGGAATGGAGACAATGGAAAGGTATCAAGCACCTTTTTGTTTTTGTTTTCATGTGTTTGATGCCATTCCTTTCACTCTATTCCAGCCATAATACTCAATTCCAGCCATTATTATGAACTGTCCTCCCCTCAGCAGCCTCCATCGGTTTGCAGACCGCATACCCATAGAAAATGTGAGTTATCCATCACTGTAGCCTAGAATTGAGTGTGTAGGTGGTTGAGGGGGGCTCACAAATTAAACTGACCTCACTGATCTCCATGGTGACAGCCTTATCTTTTGTGCAGGGATCTAGACGTTGTGGCAACTTTGTGATTTGCCTTTCTCTGTCTGTATTTTGTCACGTGAGCCGACTGTCTGATATGTTCTTTGGTACCTGTCTTCAAGGTTGACTTTGCCTTGGGGTCTGTTCATCTGGCTGCCACATCAATTCCTGTTTTAGAGAGAATATATTTTTGTGAAGACATTCCAATAAAACAGTTAGTTTCAAATAAATATAATAAAACATGTGTCAGCAATCATTGTATAAAAACACGACTGCATGCCTTGCAATAGCAATTCATAGAGTCCATTATGTTAGTTCCAATCTAGACCAAACTTCATCTGCACTGCGTTAAGAATGACAGATCACCTGTTCACCTGTAAAGTCAGTTCAAACCAAACAGCACTAATACAGTATTCACTACTGTAAAGTGTGAGACAGTAAACATTTGAATGTTAGTTGAGCATGAAGGAGGGTCTGAAACAGTAAGGGCAACGCCTGCATTCCTAAACAACTGCAGTGGTTCATATTGAATGCAGGGGCAAGGTGAAGGATCTGATATTTAGTGTTTGGTACAAAATAAATAGACCTTACAGCCATTGGAGCTAACCTCTGGTTGAAATAACATCATACTGTTTGCTTTTTGGCTCATGTTTACTCTTTAGGTCACAGGAGTGAAGGAGGCTGATTGGCCCACATGGGAAAGTGGTTATGAAATATAGGCCAATGTGAGAGGAGACATATCTGAGACTGGGAGGAGTGGGAGGGTCAGTTCTTTGTGCCAGATCTTTCTACCTTACATTTTGTTTTAAAGATCTCATTACAATTCTTTCCTCCGCTTGGGTGCCCGTTGGCATGGTTGACTGGATGTATTTATCATGTGGGTATAGGTTAAAGCAGTTTATACCGTATCTATTTCATGTCGTATGGATAGCAATAGCAGATACTGCTCTCTCTACTCTGAATCAATTTAGTCCTGGACATCCATCTTCTCCAAATTCTTATAGAAAAATGCTAGCAAAGTTTGTCCACAAAAGTGAGTAAAGTTCATATCCACACCCATTCCATGACTTTACTTGTTCCTTAAAGGAAATAAAGATAAGCAGAGAATGGACTGATAAGCCAGTGTCCAGTGTGTGTGATTGAAGGCAGTGTACAAGCGAAGTAAAGACTCACTGTCTCTATGGCAATCGGTCAACAACATAGCGCTTCCTTCAATATGAGACTGCCAAAACGTTGTGGCCAGAGAGAAGTTACACATTCAGCAGTTGCAAGTGGGTTTTCAGAACAAGAGGAAAGGGAATGATTCAGAAGCAAGAGAAAAGGCCTCTGTTAACTTTGATCTTGCTGTAACATTGAGCGTGAATGTGGTGAGCTTTAGATCAAGTGTGGATAAGTGTCTCATAATTTTTATCATTGTATTAATCCACTGGCATCTTAAAAGGTATAATACATTGGCTTCAATGCATCCAATGTTTCAGAGAGACTAAATGAGATTACAAAATGTAAGTATCAAATACAATAAAACATTATCTAGGTCAAAGGTCGTGCCATTTCTCAGAATACCTCAGACAAGTTGTACTAAATAGGCAGAATTTGATACTAACCAACCAAATACAACTACCTTCTGACAGATCCTAAGACAGGCTGACAGGCATGGAATAGACTGGTCCGAACAAGATTACAAATAAATGATTTACTAGCCTACTCAGAACATACAGACTTTTCAAGGAAAGACTTACAAGACTCAACTTTGTTCTCCAGACAGAACCTTTGATGATGTTTAACACGGCGGCACACTACAGACAATGATTGATATTGCAGACACAGCAACACTTGTCTCACACGTAATGGCGTTTCAATTGAATCCGTTTGTTGATGTCCAATAAATTCACCTGCAAGGCAAGCCTGTAAAAGTTTGTTGTTATCTATAACAAAGACCATCAAAGGGAACAGACCCACCGTTTTTGTTCCTCTCCCTTGTGCATTGGTTATTTAGAATGCTTGTTCTGCACCACATGTTGGCACATCTGTGAAAAGTACAGCACAGCTGCCATGGCATACTGGCGGGACCATTGATGTAGCTTGTTCCAGGGGAATAATGAGATGGATATGAGAACTGGTCCAGAAGGTGGGATTAGTGGGCTCCTCCATTACCAGCAAACCGGTGTCCTGAAGAACTGGAAGCATCGGATGGAGGTAATGCTGACCTGGACAAGGATAAGCAAGTGATGCCAAACAGGGTCTTTGGTTGGTGCCTGGATCTCTGCAATAAAGATCTGGAAGAAACTATGTCCTGGAATACACTATCCACGTGAACCCTGACAGCATACCATGTGTGTTGTATAGGGCACTAACCATCTTTAGTAGTGGATTTTGGTTCCCCGAGATGGCAAAGACTGGTGTGTGTATCTGAAGAAAAAAAAGAACAATCAATTATTGTCAACAACTCACGCAACACAATTTTGCTGCCAGAGTAGTCAGAGAACCGTGCAAACAGATATATGCAATTATCTGTTTGTGGGAACTGACATCATTTAAGATTGTGCTGTGTATAATGTAACTATGTTTGACAGATGAAAATTAAGCTAAATGGCAAACAAATTCACAGCTATCCATCCATTATAAAGTTGTTTAGTATTCTGAGGCGCTAGGTCATCATAGTGTCCATTTTAGTTTGAACGTTAATGCATTTCTGCTCTGAGGTTGGAAGGTCTGAGCCATGAGGACTGATTAGAACACAGCAAACTGCATAATGTAAATACCATTTGTGTATAGCAAACTTACCAGGGATATGAGTTTCAAAAGTTTCGATTACTTAGTTTAATGAATGTTCCATGGAATCGTCAATCTGTCCAAAGGTAATTTATAGCGTGCCAGTCATACGTGTTTATCATGACAAGTAAGTTAATAACTTTGATGTGTCCATATATTGTGTCTTCATACATTTCAGGGTTTTTTTTCATAGAAAAGAGACTCACTATGTCTTCCAAATTCCAATATGCTTTCACTGATACACTGTGTGAGACTATCCAAAGACTATAACCATAGTATGTATAATATACTAATACCATTGTTCTGCAATCTTCACAATCAAATGAATGAAACAGAAAGGTTAACCTTGCTTTTCTTCTTGAAAGGTTTGAAATAATCACTCTATTGTATGAGTGTCAAGAAATGGACTGGCTTTATGTCCCGAGAATACTGTCTTTCTCCCCATTTAGCTTAATCATGACAGAAGTTATTGACCAAATGTCAAATACTCCCAGCTCTACCTTAATGAGTAGCACAATTAGGCAGAAATTGACACACTACGGGCTTACTCATAGCACAGGTCTGGCCTCAATGATCAGTGTTTTGCAAAGGGGGCCTTTTTCATACCATGCACTAATGCACCGTCATTTGCTGACAACACCACGGTGGTAGGCCTGATCACCTACGGCGATGAGACAGCCTACAGGGAGGAGGTCAGAGATTTAGCAGTGTGGTGCCCGGAGAACAACCTCTCCCTCAACGTCAGTAAGACCAAGGTGCTGATCGTGGACTACAGGAGAAAGAGGGGACAGCACGCCCACATCAACGGCGTTGTAGTGGAGCGGGTCAAGAGTTCCTTGGTGTCCACATCACTAAGGAATTAACAGGAGGCTGAAAAGATTTTGGCCTTAGGATCATCAAAAAGTTCTACAGCTGCACCATTGAGAGCATCTTGACTGGCTGCATCACCGCTTGGTATGGCAAAGGCACCACCCGCAACCGCAAACCACTACAGAGGGTGGTGAAAACAGCCCAGTACATCACTGGGGCCGAGCTCCCTATCATCCAGGACCTCTATACCAGGCGGTGTCAGAGGAAGGCCCGTAAAATTGCCAAAGACTCCAGCCACCCAAGTCATAGACTGTTCACTCTCCTACCGTCTGACAAACGGTACCGGAGCATCGGCTCTCGGACCATCAGGCTCCAAGACAGCTCGCACCCCCAAATCATTAGACTGCTAAATAGTTCATTAAATAGTTACTCGGACTATCAACACAGACCCTATGTTGCACTGACTCTATGCACACTCACAAGACTATATACATGTATACACACTACAGTATCTACACACATACCGACACTACAGAAACACACATTCACACACATGCAATTTTACGCTCATCATATGCTGCTGCTACTCTGTTCTTTTTTTTCATCTTTATTTAACCAGTTAGGCCAGTTGAAAACAAGTTCTCATTTACAACTGCGACCTGGCCAAGGTAAAGCAAAGCAATGCGACACAAGCACAGAGATACAGATGGGATAAAAAAACGTACAGTCAATAACACAATAGAAAAGTCGATATACAGTGTGTGCAAATGAAGTAAGATTAGGGAGGTAAGGCAATAAATAGGCCATAGTGGTGAAATAATTACAATTTAGTAATTAAACACTGGAGTGATAGATGTGCATAAGATTTATTTTGCTCTTATTATTATCTATCCTGATGCCTATTTACTTTACATTTCTACCTCGTACCCCTGCACATACTGATACTGTTACTCCTGTATATAGCTCCACATTGATCTGCTGCTGGTACTCCTGTACATAGCTCCACATTGATCTGCTGCTGGTACTCCTGTACATAGCTCCACATTGATCTGCTGCTGGTACTCCTGTACATAGCTCCACATTGATCTGCTGCTGGTACTCCTGTACATAGCTCCACATTGATCTGCTGCTGGTACTCCTGTACATAGCTCCAAATTGATCTGCTGCTGGTACTCCTGTATATAGCTCCATTCTTGTGTACTTTATTCCTCTTGTGTTACTATTCTTCTTTTTATTTACATTTTTTAACTCTGCATCGTTGGGAATTGCTCGAAGGCAAAGCATTTCACGGTAAAATCAACACCCGTTGCATTCGGCGCATGTGACAAATAAAATTTGAATTAGCACAACAGCCTCTTCTCTATGTTCCTTGATGTAATTGTCTTTCATATGAAAATTGGGCATATAATGAAAAGACATTGAACAAAATGGAAAAAGGAGTGGACCGGGAAGGTTGATGATGGGTAAAGAGAGTGAATGCAGCAAGGACTGCCTAGTTGATATGATTGATATGCACATGCATACTGGAGTGTTATTGGCTGTTCATTAGTATGTGCCTAGGGCTCTAAGAGTCTGGAGTCTACAGTACCTGGAAAGGGCTCATCATGCATCTATAAAGTCTGAGGTGACTCATACAGTTTTCATTAGATGCTTCTAGAGGTCTGCTAACTGGTGAAATAGGAGAAAATTATGTATATTATGTTGATATGTACAGTTGAAGTCGAAAGTTTACATGCACCTTAGCCAAATACATTTAATCCTAGTAAAAAATCCCTGTCTTAGGTCAGATAGGATCATCACTTTATTTTAAGAATAATAGTAGAGAGAATGATTTATTTCAGCTTTTATTTCTTTCATCAAATTCCCAGTGGGTCAGAAGGTAACATACACTCAATTAGTATTTAGTAGCATTGCCATTAAATTGTTTAACTTGGGTCAAACGCTTCGGGTAGCCTTCCACAAGCTTCCCACAATAAGTTGGGTGAATTTTGGCCCATTCCTTCTGACAGAGCTGTTGTAACGGAGTCAGGTTTGTAGGCCTCCTTGCTCGCACACACTTTTTCAGTTCTGCCCACAAATGTTTAATGGGATTGAGGTCAGGACTTTTTGATGGCCACTCCAATACCTTGACTTTGTTGTCCTTAACTTGTTAGGGAGTGGCAGCTGAGGGGTCGGTTTTGGAGAGCCTGGCGTGCCCAAAGTAAAATGCCTCCCATTCAGGCCCATAAAATAGGATATGCACATATTTAGTACCATTGGATAGGAAACACTCTGGATTTTCCAAAAGTGTTAACCATTTGTCTGTGAGTGAAACAGAACGCATATGGCAGGCGAAACCCCGAGGAATTTCTGTCCTGGAAAAAGTGGTTTTGACAGAGTGCCTCATTGGGAACCCCTCACTCATGAAAATGACCATATAAGGGCATATGAATGCAGTATCCATCGCTTCCTTTAGATGTCAACAGTCTCGAGACAGTGTAAATTTTCATTTTGGATGAATTAGACCAGAGAATAAGAGCAAACCAGGAAGTTACCTTTTTATGTACCCAGTGCGCGTTCCCGACAAAGCGCGCAGTGTCTTTTTTACCGTCTTTATCGATCAGTTTATATTCCGGTTGATTTATAATAGTAAATATACGTAAAAGTGTTCCTAAGGATACATTTAAAACTATGTTTGATTGTTCTTGGATAAGTTTATAGGTATAAGATGAACGAGTTTGCGTCACGTTTCAATGGACTAGTGGAGGCTGTCGTTTCTGATTATAACGCGCAAACCAAATGGAGGATTTATGGATAAAATACATTACTTTTTCCAACAAAGAACCATGGATTGTCTTCGTTGGACACTTAGGATGACCTCAGCAGAAATTCTTCAACAGGTAATTGATTTGTTTTCGCTGTGAAATGTGTTATGTGTGTGCCATGATGGCTAATCGATTCATGGCTATGGGAAAAATATGTGAGGCGCTACCCTCAAACAATCAAATGTGCTGCTTTCGCCGTAAAGCCTTTTTGAAATCTGACAACGCTGTGATATTGCCAAGAAACAGAGATTTTGATGAGTATGGAACACTTGTTTATTGGTGGATGTTTAATAATTCAACTTTTGGATTTTGAATTTGGCGCCTTACATTTCACCTGGTAGTGTCGGGAGCAGCCCGCTAGCGCCCCAGCAATCCCTGAGAGGTTAAGCCATTTTGCCACAACTTCGGAAGTATGCTTAGGGTCATTGTCCATTTGGAAGACAAATTTGCGACCAAGCTTTAACTACTTAGGGAGTGGTGGGGCAAGGCGCCAAATTCAAAATCCAAAAGTTGAATTATTAAACATTCATCAATACACAAGTGTTGCATAGTCATCAAAAGCTCTGCTTCTTGGCAATATCACAGCGTTGTCAGATTTCAAAAAGGCTTTACGGCGTAGCACCTCCAATATTTTTGCCATTACCATAAATTCATAAACCATTGCGGTTCACACAAAACACATTTCACAGCGAAAACAAATCCCTTACCTTTTGAAGAACTTATGCTGAGGGCTTCCCAAGTGTCGATCGAAGACAATCCATGGTTCTTTTTTTAGAAAAAGTTATTTATTATATCCATAAATCTCCGTTTGGTTGGTGCGTTATGATGAGAAAATACAGCGTCCACTCGCCCATTGAACCGTGAAGAGAACTCATTCAACCTATACCTATACACTTGTCCAAGAACAATCAAACATCATTGATAATGTATCCTTAGGAACACTTTTATGTATATTTAGTATAATATTTCAACCGGAATATAAACTGGGCGATAGGAAAGGAAAAAACCACAGCGGCGCAAGCCTGTGAACGCCGCATCCTCTTCTGTTTACTTCTTGTGACCACTTCCCAATTCTTCTTCTATTACCATCCAGAACAACTAAACAGAATCAAAACACTGTCTAGAGACTGTTGACATCCAGTGGAAGCAATAGGTACTGAAATCTTACTCCCTTATATGGTCATTTTCAATAGGGAGGGGTTCAAATTGAGGCAATGTGTCAAAATCACTTTTTCCAGGACAGAAATTCCTCGGGTTTTCGCCTGCCATATCCGTTCTGTTATACTCACAGACAAAATTTTAACACTCTTAGAAACGTCAGAGTGTTTCCTATCCAATACTACTAATTATGTGCATATCCTATTTTCTGGGCCTGAGTGGGAGGCATTTTACTTTGGAAATGCCAGACTCTCCAAAACCGTCACCTCGGGAGCCGCTCCCTAAGAAGTTAACTTCCTGACTGATGCCTTGAGATGTTGCTTCAATATATCCACATACTTTTCCTGCCTCATGATGCCATCTATTTTGTGAAGTGCATCAGTTCCTCCTGCAGCAAAGCACCCCCACAACATGATGCTGCCACCTCCGTGCTTCACGATTTGGATGGAGTTCTTTGGCTTGCAAGCCTCTCCCTTTTTCCTCCAAACATAACGATGGTCATTATGACCAAACAGTTCTATTTTTGTTTCATCAGACCAGTGGACATTTCTCCAAAAAGTACGATCTTTGTCCCCATGTGCAGTTGAAAACTGTAGTCTGTCTTTTTTATGACGGTTTTGGAGCAGTGGCTTCTTCCTTGCTGAGCGGCCATTCAGGTTATGTCAATATAGGACTTGTTTATCTGTGGATATAGATACTTTTGTACCTGTTTCCTCTAGCATCTTCACAAGGTCCTTCGCTGTTGTTCTGGGATTGATTTGCACTTTTCGCACCAAAGTACGTTAATCTCTAGGAGACAGAACTCGTCTCCTTCCTGAGCGGTATGACGGCTGCGTGGTCCCATGGTGTGTATATTTGCATACTATTGTTTGTACAGATAAACGTAGTACCTTCAGGCGTTTGGAAATTGCTCCCAAGGATGAACCAGACTTGTCGACGACCACTATTTATTTTCTGGGGTCTTGGCTGATTTATTTTGATTTTCCCATGATGTCAGGAAAAAGGGCATTGAGTTTAAAGGTAGGCCTTGAAATACATCCACAGGTACACCTCCAATTAACTCAAATGATGTCAATTAGCCTTTCAGAAGCTTCTAAAGCCATGACATCATTTTCTGGAATTTTCCAAACTGTTAAAGGCACATTCAACTTAGTGTATGTAAACTTCTGACCCGCTGGAATTGTGATACAGTGAATTATAAGTGAAATAATCTGTCTGTAAACAATTGCTTGAAAAAATACTTGTGTCATGCACAAAGTAGATGTCCTAACCGACTTGCCAAAACTATAGTTTGTTAACAAGACATTTGTGGAGTGGTTGAAAAACAAGTTTTAAATAGTGTATGTAAACTTCCGACTTCAACTGTACGTGACCAAAGTAACAAAGTGAGATACGGACGGACGGATCAACAAGACAAGACAGACAAGACCAGACTAGACTAGTCAAGACGGACAGACAGACACTAAGGCACAACCAGAGAGTTATTTTCTGGTCTCTATCCCAATGTCTGCCACTGCTGCATAATAAGCAACATGATCAAACTCTAATGATTGAGGTTGGAAGTGTTCTCTGAGTTGAAGGCACTGACAAGGTTTCTGTTAGAAATGCCAATTACATCTAATTCTAGTTAATTATCCATTGTTTGGTCTACAATGGAATCATCAACGCAGAATGCAAGAAAACAAATATATTAAACACAGCCACATCCTGTCATTAGCCACACATATGCATCAAGAGAAACCTAGCTCTGCACAAATGGATTTGTGAAGTAAAGTCTAACCAAAACTCTGTTCCCCTGTTCTCATGTTCTCCTATCATTCATTTCTCCAAAGAGGCCTGTCAGCCATGATAATACATTATCCATTCATCAACAAGTCATTTCTACCTCGGCACATAATGGAAAAACAAAAAGGTCAAACAACAGAATTTTGTGTTTTCTAACCTAAAGTGTGCCATTCAGCATTTTAATTAACTAGCGAGCCTATGAAGAATGAATGAGCTGCGAGCAGTAAAAGCCTTGTTTCGCCCTGAGTCATACACTAGAGAGGCAGGCAAGACGGCGTGGTTACATTAACAAAATGGTGAACCCGAAGAACAACGATCCCCGATCCCTAGGCGGAGGGGATGACGTTACAAACACTGAGCCATAGTGAATATACTCTTATTACCATGCCCCTCCCTCAAGATGGATGATAGTTATGTTGCTCTCGATTCCCTTTGAAGGTTTATCTCCACCCACTCTGATATTATCTAGGATGCGACCCCTCTGGCGAAAAAATAAATTGTACGCCATATGTCATATCACACACAGCAGATGCATGAAACATACCACACAACTACAGCCTGCTTTCTCTTGGTTCCTGTCTGGCTGAAGTGAATCTCCTGTGTCTGTTGTTGAAGCATCACAATGGCTTTTAAACAAAGGCAGACTCTGAAGGGAGGTGTTAGCCAAAGTGGGGCTTTGTGAATAATTGCTGATACCATGGTGCAGCTAGAGGCAGCATGCTGGCGGAGAGGCACTCATGGTTGACTAATGATCAGCCTGGCTTCTACCCCAAATGAGAAGTGACAAGAATCCAGATGAGTGGCAACTGGCTGATGGACTACAATACCCATGCAAATGCAGGAAGGGTTCCATGCATGGAATCATGGGAACTGTAGTGCCATATCATCATTGTGTATATTATTTATGCCCTGGTCATCAGCTGTACCTCCCATGGATGAATAAAAAGCTGACTGGAGTATGAAATTGAGGTTCAACATGAGCTAGTCAGGGCCAACATAGTTTAAAGTAGCTATCCAGTGTTTCCAGATTTCTATGAAATGTGATCTGTAATGAATAACAATATCAGTGAAAAAAAAAATATATATATTTTTTATTAACTATGTTAAAAAGCAGCGTTACTGTGTTTGAATAGTGTGGGCATACCCCAACAGCAGAATGGTATGGGTGTATATGGGTCAGTAAAAATATGAATGAAGAGTAAACAGCTGATTGGCCATCTCAGCCAATGACCCAATGAAATGTCTTGACCAAAACATATCATCCTCTATGAGGAAATATCAAGCACTTTTTAAATGGTCTGTTTAAGATACAAGTTTGAAGTGGTGGTTTTCTCCGTGTTTTTTTCTCTAATTTATGCTTTGGCAACAAATACACGTACAGTGGGGCAAAAAAGTATTTAGTCAGCCACCAATTGTGCAAGTTCTCTCACTTAAAAAGATGAGAGAGGCCTGTAATTTTCATCATAGGTACACTTCAACTATGACAGACAAAATGAGGAAAAAAAATCCCGAAAATTGTAGGATTTTTTATGAATTTATTTGCAAATTATGGTGGAAAAGAAGTATTTGGTCACATACAAACAAGCAAGATTTCTGGCTCTCACAGACCTGTAACTTCATGCTTTGGGGCTGTTTTTCTGCAAAGGGACCAGGACGACTGATCCATGTAAAGGAAAGAATGAATGGGGCCATGTATCGTGAGATTTTGAGTGAAAACCTCCTTCCATCAGCAAGGGCATTGAAGATGAAACGTGGCTGGGTCTTTCAGCATGACAATGATCCCAAACACACCGCCTGGGCAACGAAGGAGTGGCCGTAGAAGCATTTCAAGGTCCTGGAGTGGCCTAGCCAGTCTCCAGATCTCAACCCCATAGAAAATCTTTGGAGGGAGTTGAACGTCCGTGTTGCCCAGCGACAGCCCCAAAACATCACTGCTCTAGAGGAGATCTGCATGGAGGAATGGGCCAAAATACCAGCAACAGTGTGTGAAAACCTTGTGAAGACTTACAGAAAACGTTTGACCTCTGTCATTGCCAACAAAGGGTATATAACAAAGTATTGAGATAAACTTTTGTTATTGACCAAATACTTATTTTCCACCATAATTTGCAAATAAATAAATTAAAAATCCTACAATGTGATTTTCTGGATTTCTTTTTCTCATTTCGTCTGTCATAGTTGAAGTGTACCTATGATGAAAATTACAGGCCTCTCTCATCTTTTTAAGTTGGAGAACTTGCACAATTGGTGGCTGACTAAATACTTTTTTGCCCCACTGTATAGTACGAGTCAACAGCATTATTTGGGTATGAGTAATCAGCCAGCCTGATAGAGGTTACAGAGTAAAGTGTGGTTTGACTCACACACTTCCTAGTATATGTTAATGTAAATGTAATAACAATTTATCCTGGACAAGTTTGGTTTAGTGCATCTTGTACACTTTCTATGAAGTGGGTGAGTCAAATCACAAATGAACAGGGCTCTAAGGCGTACATTCAATCAGATCAAGCGGTAACCGGCAATAGCATACACCTGCATAGCGAATGTTTTGGAGGGTGGAACTGCATTGGAGCTGTTAAATCGGTAAACAGCTGCTCTTGATCATTGTAATGAAGCTACACCCGCCACGCTCGTGTTTGAAGTTCAGAAATAACGACGCTCAAATTGAAAAATCCTTAAACAAAATAATGAGGGTTTCTATCATCCTAATGGAGGTGTAGATTACATCTCAAATTCCAGTGTTCCAACTTGTAAACACGGCTGCATGGGATTTCTGGTATTGCGACTCCATGCAGCCAATGGCAATGTCCACTTAAGATATAATGTCGGGAGCCAATTGTGGATTTGACAGCTCTAACAAAGTTCCACCTAAAACACAGTCAAAACGACCGCCATGCTGATGTCGGCTAAAGCAGATCTGATTGAATAGCGCCGCTAGTCTTGTTTATAAAGACTGACACTAAAACAGAAAGTCTGCAGAGAATCAAGAGCCTCTTTTTGCTCACAGAAAACAGAACTGGAACTCTGCACATACAAAAGCCACACGCAAAAACAAATAGCAAATGTCTGAGGGGAGATAATTATTTAGCTACTAAAAGGGAACCCAAGTCCATTATAACTGTGTGGGCTAATTATTTAGAATCCTTTGTCACTAAATTGTCGCCACATTGTTGTCACGTCCAGGCCAGAGTTTTAGGCTGGCGTGTTTAGGTTTCGTTTTTGGTGTAGGGTTTTTGAGTTCTAGGTTTTCTATTTCTATGTTGGGGTAATGGTTCCCAATTAGAGGCAGCTGTGTGTCGTTGTCTCTAATTGGGAACCATATATATGTTTGGGGTTTTCATTTAGGTTTTGTGGGTTATTGTTTAGACATAGCTTTGTTCGTGGTGTCTGTCTATGGTATTATGTTACGATCTTCGTTTCGTTAATTTTGTTATTTTGCCCAGTTACGTGTGTTTCGTTGTTAAATAAACATGTATACTGGATGCCTCGCTGCGCCTTGGTCTGACACTTATGAGGATCGTGACAGAATAACCCACCATAAGAAGACCAAGCAGCGAGAGACCCGGGAGTACTGGACCTGGGAGGAAGAATTATTTAGGGACGGACCCTGGGCCCAGCCTGGAGAGTATCGTCGGCCAAGAGACGAGCTGGAAGCAGCGGCGGCGAAGCGGCGCAGGTGTGAGAAGCTATACGGAGCATGGGATCCGGAGAGAGAAAAGTTCATTGGAACTCGCCTGGCACGGAAGCCCGAAAGCCCAAAAAACTTTTTTTGGGGGGGCACACGAGGAGGTTGGGCGGTTCAGGAGGGACTCCTGAGCCAACTCCTCGTGCTTTGTGGAGAGAGTGTTGGGGAGAGTGTCGCACTGGTAAGACGCCGTGCTATGCAGTTTTGCGCACGGTGTCCCCAGTGCGCGTTCACAGCCCTGTGCGAGAGATTCCAGCGCCACTCATCTGTCAGGCTACGGTGAGTGTGCAGCCTGGTAGAGTGGTGCCGGCTCAGCGCTCTTGGTCTCCGGTGCGCCTCCTTGGACCAGGATATCCTGCGCCAGCTCTACGCACTGTATCTCCGGTTCACATCCACAGCCCAGTACGTCCTGTTCCTGCTCCACGCTCCAGGATTCCTGTGCCCGTTGTGAACTCAGCACGTCCTGTCCCGGTTCCACGCTCCAGGATCCCTGTGCCTGTCGTGGACTCAGCACGTCCTGTCCCTGCTCCAGGATTCCTGTGCCCGTCGGGAACCCAGCACGTCCTGTTCCTGCTCCCCCGCACCAGAGTGCGCGTTATGAGCCCAGTACGGCCGGTTCCTGCTCTCCACACCAGAGTGCGCGTTATGAGCCCAGTACGGCCGGTTCCTGCTCCCGCACCAGAGTGCGGCGTTATGAGCCCAGTACGGCCGGTTCCTGCTCCCCGCACCAGAGTGCGGCGTTATGAGCCCAGTACGGCCGGTTCCTGCTCCCCGCACCAGAGTGCGCTATTTGAGCCCAGTACGGCCGGTTCCTGCTCCCCGCACCAGAGGGCCAGTGTGCTTCCCCTGTCCAGGTCCGCCAGTGAGGGTCCCCTGTCCGGGTCCGCCAGTGAGGGTCCCCAGTCCGGGGCCGCCAGTGAGGGTCCCCAGTCCGGGGCCGCCAGTGAGGGTCCCCAGTCCGGGGCCGCCAGTGAGGGTCCCCAGTCCGGGGCCGCCAGTGAGGGTCCCCAGTCCGGGGCCGCCAGTGAGGGTCCCCAGTCCGGGGACGCCAATGAGGGTCCCCAGTCCAGCAAATGGCCCAGGGCCTCCGGTGCGTGACTTCGGACCAGCACGGCCAGCACCGGAGCCGCCACCTGGGATCAAAAGACCCACTCAAGACCCCCCATGGACTTTTGGGTGGGGGGGTGCTGTCACGTCAGGCCAGAGTTTTAGGCTGGCGTGTTTAGGTTTCGTTTTTGGTGCAGGGTTTTTGAGTTCTAGGTGTTCTATTTCTATGTTGGGGTAATGGTTCCCAATTAGAGGCAGCTGTGTGTCGTTGTCTCTAATTGGGAACCATATATATGTTTGGGGTTTTCATTTAGGTTTTGTGGGTTATTGTTTAGACATAGCTTTGTTCGTGGTGTCTGTCTATGTTATTATGTTACGATCTTCATTTCGTTCACTTTGTTATTTTGCCCAGTTACGTGTGTTTCGTTGTTAAATAAACATGTATACTGGATGCCTCGCTGCGCCTTGGTCTGACACTTCGCCTTGATCGTGACAATTGTATATATTTATTTTTTACTATTTTAAAGTAAATCAGTGTGGGATCACTAACTGAAAGCACCATTTGTGGAACTTAAAATATTTATTTTAGCTTGATGTTAAAATGTTTTTTGATAAAGAATAATTTAGAAGAAATGTATCTAAAAAGTCTCATGATGTGCATTGACTTCAATATGAGTTTAAAAGGTAAAAAAGGTCCACCACTTTAAATTTACCTTGTGGTAATTTAGGCAGACAATGTATTTTTCATTGAAATTGGTAGAGCACATCCATACATAAATAATTTGAATATTTGTACCGTGCAATGAAAAAGTAGAACAGCTTTGAAATGGGATAATGTGAAAGCTACTTTAGCGGCAAATTAAGTTCATGGAATATAAGATGACAGCCCTAGGCAACATATAGGCCTACTGAGATACACCTCAAGATTAAAGCAAAGGTGAATTGTTCATAAAAGTTGATGAATAGCGTGTTGTTTATTTGCATTAAGACATCGATTTGGCCTTTTGCTTTTTTATGTTGGATATTTTATGATGCAAATTAGTACTGTCAGGATGTAGAATGAAAGAACCTGCAACAATTAAAAAATACATATCCTATAACCCTGACATTGCTAAAAGCTCTAGGCATTGTGCACTGATCTAAAATCAGCTTTCTTTAACATAACCCTAACCTTCACTAATAGAGGTCAAAAAGCAAAACTGACCCTGGATCATTGCTTAGGGCTAAATGTAAATCTACACTAGGGGAAGGGGGCAGAGGGGACCTAGGGTTGGGAATATAATATGACCCAACCAATGAGAGACTACTTGAAGTACTTTGGGGACCATACCAAGATACATGGATTTGAGATTAGAACCCTAGCCCTTCTTTTTGAACCTCAATTCATTTGAACTATCTGACTGTTCGACCTACAGTTAATGATATCGTTTGAATTACCCCCCTAGTTTTAGAAAAGTGCCTGGTAATTGAAACCATAACAGCTAGCTGGCCAAGCCATAATAGCACTGCATCTAGGCTACAGCTAGCTAGCCATTGGCAACTTTAAATAAAGAGCTACAATGTTCTCTCAAAGTTCAATATGCATTATTTATATAGTTATGGATCAGAAAAATACACCTCTAAATATATATACTGTGTATATATATATATACACATATGTATATATTTTTTTTCATATTCAAAATTAATAACAATCCATGGGGAAGTCTAACATGGTAATATATTTGGAAGGACCAGTAATTATAAAACTAGGCCATATACCAATGGGAGATAATTAACAGCAGCAAATCCCTATGAGGTTTTTAAGAAAAAGAGTCTTTGACAAAGCCATTCAATTATGTCTGTCCCACTGGGACTGGGTATATAGAATGTCTATATTAGGTAAATGACAAATGGAAGGTTCCAATAGGAATGAGCCATGTATAGCAGACTGTGGTGGACATTGAACCCCCAATGAATAGGTAGCCATTAGGCCGATGTCTTTGCCATTTTCATTGCATGTTGTCATTCTTACATTTACATAAAGTGAACGTGTTGATTTATAAGAAAACACAGCTACAACACAATTTTGTAATTAGTATAAAGTTAAAGGAAAAGTCCACTTCCCCAAAAATACATTTTTGGTCATTTTTAAACATTTGAAGTTGAATTACGTCCATATTCCACATTGTCTCTCACAGACTGAGTTAATTTGTTTTCTTCGAAAAGTGTGTATTAACCTGTATACAGTACCCTGCATCATGCTCATCTGTTTAATGAGAACTTGCATTAGTTAAGAAGTCAGGCTGATAAAGAGTGACTTGGCCCACTATATACAGACTAGACCTCAATGTCTAGTTGATCTTACGTTCTCTCAGAAAGAAAACTAACTGTTAAAATGATACATAAATGCTTCACAAATCATTTATAAGCAAATGTCACAATGTATAAGTGTGATATAACAGGAGCTTTCTCTCTCACACACAAGCATGTGCGCACACACACCTTTTTGGGGGGGTGCCATGGCGTCGCCAAAGATGGTGGATAAATGAAGATGACCCACTCAGACCATTTACTATTGAAAAAAATGGTTCCTGCATGGCTCTACCTTAAGGCACCAATGCAATAGCAGCTGGGTCTGGTCTGCTTAGTTCATGGACTGTATATGTATATTTCCTTTACATTTATTCATAATGACATTTTTCTATCACCTTTTTGTTTTATGATAGCTTATGTATAAGTAGTAATTAATTGGTCATCTTGAAAATTGTAAAATGGCGCTGGAGAGGATGGCAGATGTTTTACGTGCCCCCAGCCGATTGTGTTTTTTGTTCGTTTATTTGCGTTGTTTGTAACTTATTTTTTTACTTATTTTGTACATAATGTTGCTGTAACCGTCTCTTATGCCCGAAAATAACTTTGAGACATCAGGACTGTGATTACTCACCACGGACTAGCAGAATCCTCTTTTTCCTTTCACGAGTCTGACGAGTCCGACACGAAGGATACACAGCTTCCTCGAGAACAGGCCCT
Organism: Brachymystax lenok tsinlingensis; assembly: GCA_030435695.1. Lineage (NCBI taxonomy): Eukaryota > Metazoa > Chordata > Actinopteri > Salmoniformes > Salmonidae > Brachymystax > Brachymystax lenok. The sequence continues at coordinate 72,775,293 of CM059814.1, forward strand.
GATCCCCGTGATCTGCATGAAGAGGAGGCGGAGAAAGAGGGTGCGAAGGTTGGACTGCCTTCTGAGAATTCGTAGGCGATCGGGAAAAAAACACTTCCCTCCATGCTGCTAGCAAACATGCAATCTTTGGACAAGAAAAATCTATGAGTTTCGCGGAATATTAAACTACCAACGGGACATTAAAAACTGTAACATCTTATGCTTCACGGAGTCGTGGCTGAACAACGACAACATCAACATACAGCTGGTTGGTTATACGATGTACCGGCAGGATAGAACAGCGGCGTCTGGTAAAGACAGGGGGCGGTGGTCTATGTATATTTGTAAACAACAGCTGGTGCACGATATCTAAGGAAGTCTCGAGCTATTGCTCAAATGAGGTAGAATATCTCATGATAAGTTGTAGACCACACTACCTACCGAGAGAGTTTTCATCTGTATTCTTTGTAGCTGTTTACATGCCACCACAGTCAGAGGCTGGCGCTAAGACAACATTGAATGAGCTGTATTCCGCCATAAGCAAACAAGAAAACGGTCACCCAGAGGCGGCGCTCCTAGTAGCCGGAGACTTTAATGCAGGGAAACTTAAATCCGTTTTACCAAAGTTCTATCAGCATGTTAAATGTGCAACCAGAGGAAAATAACTCTGGACCACCTGTACTCCACACACAGAGACACATACAAAGCTCTCCCTCGCCCTCCATTTGGCAAATCTGACCATGATTCTATTCTTCTGATTCCTGCTTACAAGCAAAAATTAAAGCAGGAAGCACCAGTGACTAGATCAATAAAAAAGTGGTCAGAGGAAGCAGATGCTAAGCTACAGGACTGTTTTGCTAGTACAGACTGGAATATGTTCATGGATTCCTCCGATGGCATTGAAGAGTACACCACATTAGTCATTGGCTTCATCAATAAGTGCATTGATGACGTCGTCCCCACAGTGGCTGTACGTATATACCCCAACCAGAAGCCATGGATTACAGGCAGCATCCACACTGAGCTAAGAGCAAGAGCTGCCGCTTTCAAGGAGCGGGACTCTAACCCGGAAGCTTATAAGAAATCCTGCTATGCCCTCCGACCAACCACCTCCCTCTGCAACTGGATCCTGGACTTCCACCCCCAGGTGGTAACAACACATCCGCCACGCTGATCCTCAACACAGAGGCCCCTCAGGGGTGAGTGCTCAGTCCCCTCCTGTACGCCCTGTTCACTCATGACTGCACGGCCAGGCACGACTCCAACACCGTCATGAAATGACACAACAGTGGTAGGCCTGATCACCGACAATGACGAGACAGCCTATAGGGAGGAGATCAAATACTTGTTGCCAGGACAACAACCTCTCCCACAATGTGATCAAGACAAATAAAATGATTGTGGACTGCAGGAAAAAGAGGACTGAGCACGCCCCCATTCTCATCGACTTGGCTGCAGTGGAGCAGGTTGAGAGCTTCAAGTTCCTTGGTGTCCAGAGTTCCTTGGTGTTCACCAACAAACTAACATGGTCAGAGCACATCAAGACAGTTGTGAAGAGGGCACGACAAAACATATTCCCCCTCAGGAGACTGAAAAAATTTGGCATGGGTCCTCAGATCCTCAAAAGATTATACAGCTGCACCATCGAGAGCATCCTGACTGGTTACATCACTGCCTGGTATGGCAACTGCTCGGCCTCCGACCGCAAGGCAGAACATCACTGCCTTGCGGTCGGAGTACATCACTGGGGCAAAGTGTCCTGCCATCCAGGACCCGTATACCAGGCGGTGTCAGAGGAAGGCCCTAAAAACTGTCAAAGACTCCAGCCACCCTAGTCATGTTGGTTAGGGGCTTGTAAGTAAGCATTTCACTGTAAGGTCTACACGTGTTGTATTCGGCGCATGTGACTAATACAATTTGATTTGAATGAGTTTAAGGACACATTTTGCCAGTTTATGGCTAGCTAGCTTGGGGACTGTTTGGATTCAAGTGAATTAGAATGCTTGGAGAGAGAAGCAGAAAAAGTGATAAGACTGCATGCAGAGATGGCTCGGTCTAGTGGATAAACTACTACTATGACTGTTTTTATGGTGTGGAGAGCTTCCAGCGCCTTTGTGGCAGCATAGTTTAGCATCACCCAAGTGGGTGCTACACGGCGTTAGTGGGGAGAGGAATGGCTAGCCAGCTAGCTAACTGAACATCTACATCCCGGAGCACAGAGGATGTGAGCGGACAGCTAGATGCGGTACTCAGGCTCCGGATCTGACTGTCTTTCTACTCTGACCGGCTCCCTTCTCCATTCATCCTCCGCTCCAAATGCCATCACATCTTCTTCAACTCTATCATCCATCATCTGTTCCAGTTCCATTGCTCTCAACAATGTATCCATTTGTTGTTGTTTGTTTTCTTGTACTTGTATTCGCAATTCAGCTTTTAGCTGCCACGTATGCAAATAAAAACTAAACATGCACACGCACGCATACACACACAAACTGTCTGTTGTCATCCAGTCCATATGAAATTTCACTCAGCATGCGCATGGTTCCAGTGTACTAAACGGGAGGGATGGGGATAATAACTGTGTCTTCCTAATGGGCGGGAGTGACAAACAGTTGTCATGAAATCAACAAGCCGAGTCAAACTATGAAGCAACTATAATCTATACCTACTGTAATGTGTTGATCTATTTCTTTGGGGGAGAAAGTGTCTGATAATGGCATATATTCTATAAAACAGAGGCACATGACTAGCTGCCATGACCTATTTCCTGTGCTCAAACTGTCACCCCCTCTTCGACTTGCATTACAAGCTTATTAAATAGCAAGAAAATGTTGCTTATAACATTGGGAGAAACTTCATATCAACTTCAATGTCTTCTTTGAAAGGGACACAGTTCAGGAGCGTGCAGGTTGGCCGACAAAAAATATTTACCAAACCAGAAAATAAGTTGTTGAACACACAAAGGTTTGATTGGCTCAGTGCACGCAGTGATTTGAGATCCAATTGGGGAGAGAGGCAACGGATGTTCGGGTTCATGCTATGCTATTAACATTCAGTACGGGTGATAAATTCCTAAACACATGGTCCTGGGGCTTGCGTTCGAGACCGAAGTGTTGCAGTGGATTTTAATTAGCCATTCTACTGTTCTAGCTCTTGTGGCAAATTAAGCCCTGCATGGTTTCAGAAGAACAGTGAGAGATCAGCTCAGGTACATGCAGTGAGTCTGTATCTAGCACGCCAGAGAGACAAAGAAATGGGTCAGAGCGAGAGAGAAACGGGAACAATATGCTACCATGTTTGACCAGAGTCCCTGTATACCTGCCCCCTTCAACACCAGCTAGAAAAAACACATGTTGCCTGGCTAAAAATAAGCTCACCACAAGGACTCGGAGACGTGTGCAAGGCAGACAGATGTTGGCCAGGCCAGCTGGACATATGAGAGGATATTCAGGGATGTACACTGTCCCTGTTAACATTTACAAGCTGTTTGTTTTTGTCCTAATATGAGAAGAGGTCAACAATGACCTTCCCAACAGAGGCTCTCACTATCATTTTCAAAGTCGGAAAGGAACCGAAACCAAGACAGTACTGGTAATAATGATGCTTTAGTAATTGGGATTAACAACCGTGATTTTGCAATATCACCATCGCTTTTATGTGTGAAATATTGGTGCTTATACATGGCAGTAGACATTCACTTTGTATGCTGGGTGAGCACACACAAAAAGCCACCCATAAGGACTGTAGCGGCAGAGAAGTTATCGTTATTACTATGACATATTTCAGTGGTGCATGACTGCTTTATTTTCCCCATTAATCTTCTTACTTTAGCCATATAAACTTAATATTCTAAAAGGTGAGATTTATTCCCACACCATGGGGCCATTATCCCCAGCGTGAATTAAGCAAAGGGACATGTATTTCATGTATCTTACACAATATACTATAGACCCTTAATTAAAAGCTGTGTATCTGCTAGTCACCCCGACATACCGATACACAACTGCTAATGCAAAATAATAGGTGCTAAGTTGAGGAAAGAGTATACAGTACCAGTGAAAAGTTTGGACATACCTACTCATTTTGTCAGGTTGGTATGAATGGATTTGGGAGACAGGCGCAGGAATGCGTAATAGTGTTTTTTATTAAGCCCAAATTACAGTGTGCTGTGTAAAGGCACGGGGACGAAGAATAAACAAACACGTAACAAAAGGGAAGGACCCGATGCAGTTGCGTCGTCGGCGGATGGCCAGTTGCCGCTGCCGAAGCTGGCATAAATGCGTAATATTTGTTTTTATTAAGCCCAAATTACGGCGTGCCGTGTAAAGGCACGGGGACGAAGACCTAACAAAAACACAGGGTTGAAACCCAAACAAAAGAGGGAGGAGTACCTCTAATAAATAACACAAACACACGCAATGATTAGCACACGGGACGAGACCCGTAATCATCTGCGCAATCCACAAGGGCACGAAAGCCCAAAACATACAGCACAGGTACTCACACGCACCAACGGACATAGTAGCAATAATCGACAGCCCAATGGAAACCAAATGGCACACTTATACAAGTACTAATCAGTGGGAATAGGGGACAGGTGCGCGTAATGAAAGTTCCGGAGGGATCCGTGACACATTTTTACTACATTGTAGAATAATAGTGAAGACATCAAAACTATGAAGTAACACATATGGAATCATGTAACCAAAAACGTGTTTTAAAAATATTTTATATTTGAGATTATTCTAAGCCACCCTTTGCCTTGATGACAGCTTCGCACACTCTTGGCATTCTCTCAACCAGGTTCACCTGGAATTCTTTTACAACAGTCTTGAAGAAGTTCCCACATATGCTAAGCACTTGTTGGCTGCTTTTCCTTCACACTGCGGTCCAACTCATCTCAAACCATCTCAATTGGGTTGAGGTCGGGTGATTGTGGAGGCCAGGTCATCTGATGCAGCCCTCCATCACTCTCCTTCTTCGTTAAATAGCCCTTACACAACCTGGGTCATTGTCCTGTTGAAAAACAAATGATACTACTAAGCACAAACCAGACGGGATGGCGTATCCCTGCAGAATTCTGTGGTAGTCATGCTGGTTAAGTGTGTCTTGAATTCTAAATAAATCACTGACAGTGTCACAACCAAAGCACCCCCACACCATCACTCCTCCTCCATGCTTCACGGTGGGAACCACACATGCGCATATCATCTGTTCACCTACTCTGCGTCTCACAAAGACATGGCGGTTTGAAGCAAAAATCTCAGATTTGGACTAATCAGATTAAAGGACAGATTTCCACCGGTCTAATATCCATTGTACATGTTTCTTGGCCCAAGCAAGTCTATTCTTCTTATTGGTGTCATTTAGTAGTGGTTTCTTTGCAGCAATTCACCATGAAGGCCTGATTCACACATTCTCCTCTGAACAGTTGATGTTGAGATGTGTCTGTTACTTGAACTCTGTGAAGCATTTATTTGGGCTGCAATTTCTGAGGCTGGTAACTCTATTGAACTTATCCTCTGCAGCAGATGCAACTCTGGGTCTTCTTTTCCTGTGGCGGCCCTCATGAGAGATAGTTTCATCATAGTCCTTGATGGTTTCTGCGACTGCACTTGAAGAAACTTTCAAAGTTCTTGAAATGTTCTGTATTGACTGACCTTCATGTCTTAAAGTAATCCTGGACTGTAATTTCTCTTTGCTTATTTGAGTTGTTCTTGCCATAATATGGACTTTTACCAAATAGTGCTATCTTCTGTATACCAACCCTACCTTGTCACAACACAACTAATTGGCTCAAACACATTAAGAAGAAAAGAAATTCCACAACTTAACTTTTAACAAGGCACACCTGTTAATTGAAATGCATTCCAGGTGACTACCTCATCAAGCTGGTTGAGAGAATGCCAATGTACTTTTTGGTTACTACATGATTCCATGTGTGTTATTTCATAATTTTGATGTCTTCACTATTAGAAAATAGCAAAAATAAAGAATTAGGTGTGTCCCAACGTTTGACTCGTACTGTATGCATTGGTAAATAATATACAAACAAGTGTTTCCTGTGTTTCCATTGTGCGTCACCCAGACTCACCGATACACACCTGCAAATGAAAAATAATGGGTCTAAGAAGCTGAAGAAAGCATTCAAGAAGTATAACCTAACACTACAGTTTCCCCCCATTGAGGTATGCTACTTCATGACAACAACAAATGCTGTATGTGTCTCTGAAAAGAGAAGTTCAACTGAGTAGAACTTTACATTAGATGTCACCATGTGACCCTTGGATACCACAGTGCATAGGTATACAAACTGTACAGTAGCAGGACTCCCATCTGGACAGTGAATAGACATGCAGGGGGGGAGAGGCAGTGGCAGGAAACACAGGCATAAGGGCACGGCTTTACAGTGTGTGTGTGCTGTGGGGGTGGATGTGCATGGCTGCGTATCCCTCTATGACAGCTCCCTGTCTGTGAATCATTCCGAGCCCTTTGGGCACCATCCACAGCCACCATGGCCAAGGCTAATTCCTTTCCTCATCCTACAGCATGCCTTACAGAGGAGCCCTGGGATGACACTGTTCATGATATATAATACATGACGGTGTGTATGCGATACTGGCAAATGAGAACATTTTGTTCCCCTTCAGCGAGGCCCAGGTGATAACCACTGTGATGTGCTCAATAGGGGACTATACATACTATGATGACTGTGTAGTCAGTAGCAAACAACACACACACACATAGCTGGTGGATGCTACATCAATCCAATGTTACATGCTCCCCTCAATGACATTGCATAATAGTCAATGTCTTGATACAGTGTGTGGGCAGGAGCTAAAATAGGACAAATCAACAGAAAAACTGAAGACAAAACAAAAACGTACCACAGCAGAGCTTTGTTTTAATCTAATTCTGCCTCTGCTGCTGCATGCAAGGAATGACATAACAATCTCATTTGGTTACTTCTCTGTTGTCTCAATCTTTCAATGCCCCCATGCTGTTACTTGTGATACTACAGCCTCACCCTATACTTTGTATTCAAGCACAGTTCATTGTGAGATAATTTCCTTCATTGGATGGATTGGTTAGAATGATCTAGAACATTCTGGTCCTTTAGGGCTAATGTGATTGACAGATATGAGTACATGCACTTGATTGTGTTGCTGGTGATATTCATTCCTCTTTGATCATACTACACTATATGACCTCGTCGAACATCTCATTCCAAAATCATGAGCATTAATATGGAGTTGGTCGCCCCTTTGCAGCAATAACAGCCTCCACTCTTCTGGGAAGGCTTTCCACTAGATGTTGGAACATTGCTGCAGGGACATGCTTCCATTCAGCGACAAGAGCACTGATGCTGAGCGATTAGGCCTGGCTCGCAGTCGGTGTTCCAATTCATCCCAAAGGTGTTAGATGGGGTTGAGATCAGGGCTCTTTTGCAGGCCAGTCAAGTTCTTCCACACTGATCTCGACAAATCGTTTATGTATGGACTTCACTTTGTGCACAGGGGCATTGTTATGCTGAAACAGGAAAGGGCCTTCCCCAAACTGTTGCCACAAAGTTGGAAGCACAGAATCATCTAGAATGTCATTGTATAATGTAGCGTTAAGATTTCCCTTCACTGGAACTAAGTGGCCTAGCCCGAACTATGAAAAACAGCCCCAGACCATTATTCCTACTTCGGCAATCTTTACAGTTGGCACTATGCATTCGGGCAGATAGCGTTCTCCTGGCATCCGCCAAACCCAGATTCGACTGCAAATGGTGAAGCGTGATTCATCACTCCAGAGAATGCGTTTCCACTGCTCTAGAGTCCAATGGCAGTGAGCTTTACACCACTCCGGCCGACGCTTGGCATTGCACATGGTGATCTTAGGCGTGTGTATGGCTGCTCAGTCATGGAAACCCATTTCATGAAGCTCCGGACCAACAGTTATTGTGCTGACGTTGCTTCCAGAGGCAGTTTGGAGCTCGGTAGTGAGTGTTGCAACCGAGGACAGACGATTTTTACACGCTACGAGCATCAGCACTCGGCAGTCCCGTTCTGTGAAATTGTGTGGCCTACCACTTTGCGGCTGAGCCGTTGTTGCTCCTAGACGTTTCCACTTCACAATATCAACACTTTCAGTTGACCGTGGCAGCTCTAGCAGGCCAATAATTTGACGAACTGACTGGAAAGGTGGCATCCTATGACAGTGCCTCGTTGAAAGTCACTGAGATTGCATGGCTGTGTGCTCTATTTTATACACCTGTCAGCAATGGGTGTGGCTGAAATAGCAGAATCCACTCATTTGAAGTGGTGTCCACATACTATAGCTGTATGCTGAGTTCAGATTGACTCAAGGTTAATGAGAGGTCAATGCGTACTCGACCTTGGCATTAGACATCAATTGGAGCACTAGGTACTTTGGGTAATAATGGATTCTCCATTTGTATTCTAAATATTTAATGCGCTAGGATATTCAAGGATTATTTCTCTGCATAATAGGTCTTTGGATATCAGTCTCCTCTGGTCTACTTCCTTTGTAAACAGCCTTGTGTCCTTGTGTTGTGCTTAGGGGGGAACAAACAGTCCACTTAATGCAGGGAGTGATTTTCATTTTATATTTCCTGTCTTTCTTTGTCCTTACTTTTTCCCCTTTTCTTTTAGAAACTTTTAATGCAGTTATACTTTTGTGTATGCCTGTTTCCAGGTCAAGTAGGGTAAAACTGTGTGGTTGTGGTGAAACCACTGCTAATGTCAATGCTAGGTCAGACAAAAAAAGATATGCTAATTTGTAGAGATCAAACACACTAAGGATGTAAACAAAAGTCCATAGAAAGGCCAATAGGATATAATTCTACCATACAGTCCTTGAAGAGGAGGGAGGAAGGCTGTCTGATAATGGTGGATAACTGACGTCAGAAGTCTATTACTCCAGGGTTGCAGGGAGTCACTGAATGGGAGAGAATGAATGATAGAGATTTCAGAGTTAAGTAACTGACATGATTTGAGTGCTCTGCATATTACTTGGGGAAGTCTGAAAGGGAATGGGGACTATACGCAGAGATTTCTGTCAAGCTATGTCTTTTTTACTGATTGAAGACAATTTGAAAACCATAGAATGTCTATATCAGATCTTTTTTTTGTACAATGACATATAGCAAAACATTTGCTGTTTTCCAGATTGTGCATAGCAATGTATTGATTTATTTTTTAAACAAGTGGTATGCAAATAATAAAAATTGAATTGGGCCTTAGGCTAGGGGCAGAGGAAGGCAGGACCACATGCATGGGTTTCTAGAGCTAGCATGTTCTCCAAAAGCCACACAGTAACTCATGGTTCTGTAGCACAGCAGGTTTACCATCAACTCCCATGCTTCTCTTTTGGTTCTGCAACACTTTGGCATGTTTAGGACTTGAGTCATGCTTTTGCTTGTTGTTGTAAAGGCTGGGAGCTATAGTATTGTACATACGATTTATTGCCTCGGTCGTCTGAAGGGGGCGCCATGGAATACACTAAAGTGTCTATTGCTTTATGGAAACGACACTGGGAGCAGCTACAGACAGCCATAACAAGATTATGTTTACACATTTGTATAAACATTTTTACAAGCTATAGTTCATGCATTTTAAAGCAGATAAATTTAATCTGTGGTAGCCCAGAGAATATTAATATGGGTTCAGCATCAACATAACCTGTGGCGTTATCACTAGGGCTCACATGATGTCCTTGAAACAGTACAAAACTCCTGTAAACACTCGTAATCCCTCAAATAAATAGGTGGATAAGATGTGCACAATGATGTCCCCCCTAGATAACACCGTAGAATTTCATAGAGCTAAATAACCCTGTGCAACACTGCTACAGAAAATGTTGTTATTTGCTCTAAGAAGATGAACTAACTAATGAAAGGAATGTGTATGCAGGATATGCTCCATAACTCTTTCTAAATGAGTGTTTCATCATTCTTATGGAAGATAACTGCTATCCAATTGCACACCTCAAAATCCCAGTGTGGAGCATTGGGACTATAGCATGACTTCCGTAATATTTTACTGTATAATTTCCGACGTAATTGACCTAAGGGCCCGCAGGGGTCATTAGAAACATACTTTCCCAGTATGTGTTTTATTGCGGCTGTTAATTTTATGACGGTAGTTAAGTAAAGTGGAGGTGCTACTGCCAGCTAGCATGCCGCTTGGATCAGCGTTTCATCCTCCCAAAAATATTTGTTTTTCTACTTCGTTTGAGCCTCTGTCACTGCCTGTATTTCAAGTGCTTATTTAGGACTGTGGGGTATGATTAAAATACATGTGCCTCTGCAGGGACATCTCATCCAGGGGAGACAATGCACTCAGTGTTTCCTGGTCATGTGAACGGCATGTTTATGCTCCATGAATGGAGGAAGGGATCTGAGAGTGTCAATGCAGGTGGTCGTTGGGATACACAACCCGAGCCACTGGCAATCTGCCAAAATGGACCTTGCCCAAAGAGGTCCCACATTTAGCTAATACTGCTGATGGAATTTTGATCCACGAAACGTGATGCATATCAAGGCATTACCAAATCGTATGTTATATGCAATGACTGCAATGACGTACAGTATATGTATAGTTAGTCATGCCACCTCTGATGTCATTGACATTTTAACAGCAGTCTAACATCGCTAAATTCTAACAATTTATGGTTAATGTAACCAATCACATCCTAAACTGATGGAGAGTTTTACATGTAGACCCCTTACACAGGTGAAGGTGACACTTGTCTATTTATCTGGGGTAAAAACACAAAACCTCTCTTGGGCTTTTCATAGTCATCTCAGCAGTTCAGCTGGGCATAGACCAGCACTTCAAAACACAAAGCATTACCATATCACACCCGGGGAGATAATCAATAATGCCTTGGGGTCATGCACTGTCTGTTACAGAAATGTGCCTTCCATCACTAAAACAATTAACAACGGGAAGAATATGTCAGTCAACCTTCACCCTTCCCTTGCCTCAGCCCCCCTCCACCTCCCAACGCAACGCCCACACAATTGGGTAATGGTGGGTGTGGTAGCCAATCCCCTTTAACAGTCCCAGCCCCTGCATCGCCCTCAAATGAGCGCTAAGCCTCTGTTTGCCCCCACAGCTTAGTCATTAATAATGGGAAGGGATCCACCCCACGGTGACCTGGGAGATGTAGTCTGTTCCGTCACAGTGGTGTTGCCAACTAAGTGTGGCTAATTGAGAGGGACGGTGGGGTTGTCGCTGTGTGTGGGTTCAGGGAAAGGGAGTGGGTGTCTTGCTGCATTATGTGCTATGAAGAACCTGGGAGCACTCGAAAGATGGAAAAATAATTATAATATGGAAGAAAATTTGGGGGGCAACTGTCAAGCCAAGGGACACGCTCTCTTGAAGGAATGTCCTTCCTTCAAGAGAACGTGTCCCCATGCTTCTCTGTACCAAGTCCCTCACGTGTACACGCCTCTCTGATGGCCACACGGGAGCCTTCCCACTTCTGACACCAATGTAGCAAACTTTGGCGGTAGCCCTGACAGGGACTCAAAACTGGGTGCAGCGACCGTCAAGTCATCACCTTAACCATTACGCCAAGAGGTCGAAAACTCTTCACGAGGTCGCTAGGGGTTTATGGAAGACCTGACCAAATTAGGCAAACTACTCTAATTTTAGCAACCAGGAAATGGCTGAATGAAGAAGCTACAATATACAGATTTCCTAATGCGCACACACACGCACAAACACCCTCCACCCCACACACACGCACAAACACCCTCCACCCTACACACACTCACAAACATCCTTCACCCCACACACACAAACACCCTCCACCCCCACACACAAACACCCTTCACCCCACACACACACACAAACACCCTTCACCTCACACACACACACAAGCACCTTCCACCCCCCCACACACAAACATATACATCCTCTAAATGCATGTACTTAGAGTACTTATATTCTCCACAGCCACATGGTAAGTGCTTTGAGCACAGCCACTACAGTGACTGATGTATTTATGCATTCCCTGACCAGGGTGCAAAGACAGGAGATGAGCAGCTATCCAGGGGAGCCCAGGCTCCAGTGTACGTCCCACTTCCTCCCATCATTCACTCTGCTGCCTCTCTCATCGTTATGTGTTCACTCATCTGGGCGCGCACTCTACTTACAGCTGTACTCAGGCCAGTCACCATGAGCCACCGACTATTTCTGTAACATCCGTTTTGAGCAGCGCCTTCATCTGAAATCTACAGTACCCACGATAAGGATGACTGTATTTGTTTCTGTTGATGTTGACGGTGGTTGAAGGATATCCTGTTCACTATGTGAATGTGGCTTTACAGATTACATTGTGAAATAGACTTGTATATTGTGTTGTGTTATCAACTAACCAATCATTGTGCAGGTCCTTTGTCATCTAGAGGGAAAACAAATGCAAACATCCAATCTGGCAATGCAGTAGGCTACTATATTGTATTATTCCTCACTCCATGGTCCCCACAGCATGACATACAGGGTTCCTTTTCAACTGCTGTGTGTCAGCACGTCTGTGTGTGTGACAAACAGCTATGGGCATCTTAAGTCTCCAAATACCCTGGAGAGCCTAATAGCTGTCCATCATCAACCAGGAGTGTGTCAGCTCTCAGCACTTAATCAAAGTGATGAAATCAAACTGGCTCTGGCCTGACAACACTCCTGCCTCAAGGGGATGATGGTAACCGTCCTATAGATGCTCCCCAATGTCACCAGTGATGTGAAACTCAATTGTTGGGTGTATTTGATGTAAAACGCCATCAGTAAAAAAGTATGGAATTAAAAATACAACTAATTCTAATTTTGTTTAGTTGAGAAAGGAAGATGACAAGGGGTGGGGTTGTGTGTGTGTGTGTGTGTGTGTGTGTGTGTGTGTGTGTGTGTGTGTGTGTGCATAACATGTGTAGGGGAGGGATTTAATCCTCTATGACTTAATTATTTCAAATATTTTGGGAAATTCAACAGTGCCCTCTCCTGTACACCGATGGTATCATCTCCAAAATGACCTTTTCCAGAACAGTAAAATCACCCAACACATATTCGCTTAGGGTTTTGCTCAAGTGAGAAGAATACAAACAAATCACATGAATGTAGTCCTGTAAATCTTCTAGTCTTAGGAAAGTACATTGAGGACTGCACAAGTGGGTCTTGTGTTACCGATTGACCTGAGCGAGTCGATCTTTAAAGCTCCATTTCCACCAGATGTAGCTGAGTACACTTCAAGTTCACCCGTTGACATTGTTCTATTGGCCCCCTATTATCTGACAATGCCAATGCAGAAGATTGAAAGGATTCAAAACCGCACGAAGGAGTTTGCTCTGTTAACAAATGAATACACTCAAGTACATGTCTTTGTCGACTATACAATTTAAACATAGAGTACCATAAAATATGGACAAATCTATGCAGACAACCAAAAAAGACAACAACATCACTCGATTTATCCTGAAAAAGCTAATCCACAATCTACTCTGTCCCACATTCAAGACATAACATAACAGCACCCACTGGGCACAGACGTCAGTTCAACATCTAGTTTTGATTAGCATTTGGTTGAGTTGTCAACTAACCGTGAATTCAATGTGAAATCAACAACAAATGTCACCATGTCATTAGAGTTAGGTTAAAAGTCGCGCAAAAAAAATACAAAATGCCCTTACGTTGATGACTTTTTGCAAATACAATCAGTTTTCCACGTTGATTCAACGTTATCACATAGATTTTTGGGGTTGAAATGACTTGGAAACAACATTGATTCAACCAGTTTTTGCCCAGTGGGCAGTGTCTCAAACTACAGAATATTGGATGAGGTAATTGACAATCCCTATACCAGCATGTATCCAATTTGAATACAGTGTGAAAAAACAAGACATGAACTGTAGTGTTGTAGACAAACAGATACAGCTGTTGTCAGCCTGATCTGCTCCAGGCCCCACACGCCACGTTTTACATAATGTTTTTCTAGTGTTAGCCTGTAATTAGGTGACAGATCTCGGGCATTTGAAGAGGCTAGGCAAATCACCTTCATTACCAATGCTGCTCATTATCGTAATGAGCCGATTTCATTATCGTTTGGAGGACTTTTTATCTCTGCCACCAAACAAGACTTGTTGTTCAGCTCTCCAGGGGTACTACTTGAGTTGACTCACAAGAGGGCTCGGGTCGTGGTGATGGCAGGTGTTGTGAGGAGTTTCTGACTGCAATTAACTAACTATAATCCCCTCCTGTTGGACTCTAGTGACGACTGTACTGCTTTCAGCAGGAATAGTCCTACTACATTGGGCCCCGGTGAGCTCTCTGAGTCTCTCCGATAAGTAGTCAATCTGTTTTATGACCTTTAATGGCAGATCAAACTGCTTAACATTGAACAAGTTTCAAACCCCACCACACATGCCTCCAAACCAAATCTTTGGCTTAATCTCCTCTCCCCAACGACCTTTTCTCTTTGTTTGCCTCATCTGTCGCTAATTGTCCTCGAATTCTTTCCATTAGCATCACAAACAACTCACAACTGACGCCAGGTCTTATCTTTTGGACTGATCTTTTCTCCCTGTGTACTCATTCACTGGCTGGATCTAAAGAGCAAGGCCTCAGCTGGAGTGACCCGCGCAGTCGTGCAGGGAACGCTAGGTACCAAAGCCATTGAGGTGCATTTACGAGGATTTAACATTTGATGGGGGCTCAGAGGAAGTGAAGGGAAGCTGTGGTAGACGACCTCTAAAGCCAGAACAGCCTGAGCCGGGTATTAGCATTCAACAGTGTGCCAGTCAGGGTCCCCGGGGATGACTTCCTGGTCACAGTCGGAAGATGAAGGTCATTGGTAATGGGAGGTGGAGGTGTACCTGCAGCAGAGGCCCTGTGTGTGTGGATGGAGGGGAAAAGGAGGGCCACAGGAGCTGGGACTCAATGGGCAGGTTCTGCAGCACAAGAATCTGAGACAAGATACACACTCACACACACACACAGACAGACAGACAGACAGACAGAGAAAATCACAGCGTATACATTAAAACGTGCAGCAACTCTACTGCAGATACATTCTATATGGAACAAGTTGTGGCTGCTCTATGTCAGTGTAAGCAGTAGCTAAACGTTGTAATATTTGTTCAAACTGGTTCAAGAGCTTTACCAAACAGAAGCAGCCCCCTACTGTGTACATATACTGTACGTATTTTAGATGAGGGCAAATACATCCAGAAATGGTTCAGCACACAATCACCATGCCTGAGAACATGCAGTATTTGCAGCACTCGCCCACAGTGTGCACTGTGCAGTGTATACACAGGTAATTGCTGTGATTAAGCTGTGCAGTTGACAGAGCTGTCAAAAGTGTGCATTTCCTCTCACTACGGGTCCCCTATACACATATCATGCATTTGAATGTAAATAGTAGGGATTTGAAGGCTCTACTGACACTTACTTTAAGCTTAGCAAATTATCACATGATATACAGTATTGTGTTATATAAGTTATTTAAAATGTATTGCTTCACATCCAACCCCTGTTTTTGTTTGACTAGCAACATCAAAATCAAATAGTTTAGCTGCCAGCCATCTTCATGAGCAAACTATTGTACAGACAGGCAGACACAATTAAATGGCAGGATTGAATTATTGGAATATATCAATAAGTGCATATGTAGTTCAGACCAGAAAGTTCTAAAAGCTGAAATGCTATCCCAAATAAACAGTTCTCTGCTATGCATTGTTTTGTACACTGTCCGAGTAGATACGGTTCAATCAGTAGGTGCAAGCAGCCACTGTAGTTTTGGATCCCTCATCGCCAAAGCTGCTCTCTGTTTGAATTTGTACGGCAAATCACCAGAAGGGGGCAATGCAAACCAATGGAAATACCATGCTTCCTGTGAATTTGATTTAGAAAATTCAAGCGTTGTAAAAGGAAGCATTAATCAAATCATCTGTGTCATTGAGAAAGCAACTATCATACTATTGGAGACATGTGCCTATTGTGCAAGCTGACAAAAAGGTGGAAAATAAAAGTTTGTATATAATGTCACTGACTGAACCTACAGTAGATGTACCTTTTAGATAAACAAGGTTGTCTGATGTGGTCGACCAGTGCAGGATCTCAGACTATGGTGATTCAGTTGCAACCCAAGCCTCTTTAATTAACACACAACCTGTCTACTTACGGGACCGATGGACCGCGCCGGGACTAGAGAGGAGTCTATTACGAAAGGGGAGGACAGGCCAGGACCGACAGAGATAGAGCAGCATGTGGTGTGAGGCCTTACCCTGAGGCTGTCCAGCCCTTCTACACGACCAATACAAGCTGTCCACTCTCACTGATCTGCTTCTGTCCACAATAGGCCACTTCCTGGACACAAAAGTCAGTAAACAAAGTAAAGTACACACAAAGGGCTTTCAATCACGTACAATAGAACAATTGTATTGGCGACCTTGGACCATAAAGAGGTGTTTATTTTTAATTAAACAAGCCTCAGTGGGACAATAAACAGGATATTGCCAGGTAGACCTCTTTTGTCCTAGTCGGTGGAAGGGGAGATATTGCCAGGTACTCAAACTTTTGTTCTATTCAGTGGAAGGGAGGTATAGTCTGTCACACGACTATTAGTGAGCAGCGTATCAAGTGAACGTCTCTGGGGTAATAAGTGTGTAGACAGGTGTCTCGTTGTCCAATCTTCTGGAAAATGACCACAAAAAAGCAATATCAATCTTACTGTGCATGCTGTTCTTATTGTTCGTATAGTATGATTCAGCACATAGAAAGCCTATATGTGAGCTTGCTAAGTCAATAATAGGTTCATATTCAGCAGTGTGTAGCAGAGGTAATTTGGCGGACGAGGCCTGAATGTTGACTAACCTCAAACCTGAAGCCTGGAGACTTTTGTTCACTTCCAGTCAGAGTTAGCCTGGAGTCGCATGGGTGACTCCCGTTTGATTTTCGGTCAATCTCATTGGTGCATGTGACTCAGATCACACAATTGATATCTGTCAGCTGCTGCAGAGAGGGGGAAGAGATGAAAGAGGGATTAAGTGTAGCACGGGGTGTTTCCAAGGCATAGGCATTAGCTCTGGGAGCTATCAAGAGTCTTCAGTCCTCATGCAAGGTTACCAACCACAAATCTCAATTCTCTTTCCTTGATTCCACAATTCCTCTCTCCATGCCTCCTTCTCAAATCGCGTTGGAGGTTCCTCCCGCCTGGCCTTCTCCGATGCGATTTTGTGAAGGAGATGAGGAGAGAGGACATGAAGAATAAAGGAAATACAATTGAGATTTACCCATATACTTGTGTGGTGGGCAACCTTGCATGAGACCTGAAGACTCGTGTTAGCTGCCAGGGCTAATGCTTACGTCTTAAATTGTTAAGGGTTCAATACATGCCACAGGTTTGATTAGTCACATTAAGCAGTAAACAAGAGCTCAACAGATCCAATACTGATCAGCTGATGTGCAACAATATCTTGAAATAAGTCCTAACAGCCAACCTACTGTATTGCACCCTTGCAGCCTGAACATGACCTGAAAATATCACATTGTGCGCTAGTGCCAGTGGGCCTGTGTAATCATGCCTATCTATCCCTGTTGATGGAACAATTTTACCCAACTTCTTCTTTCTCCCCCTTGTCCATTAATGGTATTCTCCTAAATGCTTAATTTATTTCAAATGTTGCACTTCTGGTGATGTTGCTGTGTTTATCCGTTTTGTCTTTAATGTTGTCATTTCCCAGTAGTGTCCTGCAATTTGTGTATGCTTTTGGCAATCATATTATTTTTGTGTTTTTCTACCTCAGGGTGCATAGCTTGTGCTTTCCCAAATGAAAGCAGAGTTTTCTTTTTCTCACAGGTCACCTACACACAGCTTTTCTGGACACAAAGATTGTTTTTCCCATAAATTCCTTTTATCTCTGTTCTCTATTTTCAGATAACATATTTGTTCTGCCAACAATTCATCTCACTGAAGATTACACCCCAACAGATTTGTAGCCACTGCAATGACCCAGACTGCACGTGCAGTCGAGCTGATAGACCAGCCACACACTTACAGGATAAATGTAGATGTTTTTGCATCATAGTATTATAAAACACAGTATTATTTCTCACAGCAGGTTTTCAAAGAAGTTGTGTATTTCCGTACAATAAAGACAACAAAATCCTCTTAGAGTGCTATATTTGATCCACTCTATTATATATTAGTAATGTCTATATGATGCTGCCTATATAAAACAAGGGATACGTGCAAGGGGATCTACAATGAATTGATGCTCAAAGGTAATACTGCTTCAATGAGTGGCACCTCAAAATGTTTTGAATTACAACATCTAGACTTGCTTAACACCTGTATCTACTTAAAATGTACAATGGGAATACTATACCAGATAAATCAAATAAAGTGTAACTACAAACAATCCTGTTATGTCATAAAGAAGGAGAAAGATAACCCTTAGAGATGTTATTTGCTATTGGACAGGAAACACAACTCACTATGCCAAACCTTCACGTTCTCTTCACTCGTCATTGGTAGTCCTTGAGCTCATTTGAACTTTGACACAAGCAACATCAAAAAGATACAGCATGCTACAGCCTAGTGCTTTGTTGATATGCATCATAATATAGTTACAGTTGAAGTCGGAAGTTTACATAAACTTAGGTTGGAGTCATTAAAACTTGTTTTTCAACCACTCCACAAATGTCTTGTTAACAAACTATAGTTTTGGCAAGTCGGTTAGGTCATCTACTTTATGCATGACACAAGTAATCTTTCCAATAATTGTTAACAGACAGATTATTTCACTTATCATTCACTGTATCACAATTCCAGTGGGACAGAAGTTTACATACATTAAGTTGACTGTGCCTTTAAACAGCTTGGAAAATTCCAGAAAATTATGTAATGGATTTAGAAGCTTCTGATAGGCTAATTGACATAATTTGAGTCAATTGGAGGTGGATGTATTTCAGTGCCTCGTTGTCTGACATCATGGGAAAATCTAAATAAATCAGCCAAGACCTCATAAAATGTGTAGACCTCCACAAGTCTGGTACATCCTTGGGAGCAATTTCCAAATGCCTGAATCAATCCCAGAACAACAGCAAAGGACCTTGTGAAGATGCTGGAGGAAACAGGTACAAAAGTATCTATATCCACAGTAAAACGAATCCTATATCGACATAACCTGAAAGGCCGCTCAGCAAGGAAGAAGCCACTGCTCCAAAACCGCCAGAAAAAAGCCAGACTACAGTTTGCAACTGCACATGGGGACAAAGACCGTACTTTTTGGAGAAATGTCCTCTCGTCTGATGAAACAAAAATAGAACTGTTTGGCCATAATGACCATCGTTATGTTTGGAGGAAAAAAGGGAGGCTGAAGCACAACAAAGTCAAGGTATTGGAGTGGCCATCACAAAGCCCTGACCTCAATCACATAGAAAATCTGTTGGCAGAACTGAAAAAACGTGTGCGAGCAAGGAGGCCTACAAACCTGACTCAGTTACAACAGCTCTGTCAGGAGGAATGGGCCAAAATTCACCCAACTTATTGTGGGAAGCTTGTGGAAGACTACCCGAAACGTTTGACCCAAGTTAAACAATTCAAAGGCAATGCTACCAAATACTATTTGACTGTATGTAAACTTCAGACCCACTGGGACTGTGATGAAATAAATAAAAGCTGAAATAAATCATTCTCTCTACTATTATTCTGACATTCCACATTCTTAAAATAAAGTGGTGATCCTAACTGACCTAAGACAAGGAATTTTTACTAGGATTAAATATCAGGAATTGTGAAAAACGGAGTTTAAATGTATTTGGCTAAAGTGTATGTAAAGACTTCAACTGTAAATGCTTGTTATTTGGAAAACAATCAGAAAGCAGTAAAGTCATTTTTGACAACCTCTGTTGTAACTTTTAGGGATTTACCATCTTTCAGACAAGCTTTTTGTTTGTTCCACTGTTTTATTTCAAATGGTCCTCAACTGATGCGTCAGAAAAACAAATCAACCATATCAGTGACAAGGCAGCAGTAGGCCTGGGGTATATTCGCTAGGGACCAAACTGAAGCAATGTGGCCGAAACGAGAAGGGACCTTTCTGACCTTTGTTGTCCAATAACAGTAATAACGCTTGTTTTTGTTTTTCTGTTGCATAACATTTGTTATGATGCAAAAACATTTTGTTACGTGTGCCGCAAATGAATAAACACAAGGGCCCCTCATTTTGATCATCATCGGCAGAATCCTATCTTGAGATGTACACAGAGTGTACAAAACATTACGGATACCCCCACCCCACTTTTGCCCTCAGAACAGCGTCAATTTGTCAGGGCATTGACTCTTCAAGGTGTCAAAAGCGTTCCACAGGGATGCTGGCCCATGTTGACTCCAATGCTTCCAACAGTTACGTCGAATTGGCTGGGTGTCCTTTGGGTGGTGGACCATTCTTGATACACGCAGGAAACTGTTGAGTGGCACCCACTACCATACCCCGTTCAAAGGCACTTCAATATTTTGTATTGCTTAAATCTTTTGTCTTGCCCATTCACCCTCTAAATGGCGCACATACACAATCCATGTCTCAATTCTATTAAAGCTTAAAAGTCCTTTAACCTGTCTCCTCCCCTTCATCTACACTGATTGAAGTGGATTTAATAAGTGACATCAATAGGGGATCAAAGCTTTCAGCTGTATTCACCTCGTCAGTCTGTCATTGAAAGAGCAGGTGTCCTTAATGTTTTGTACACTCAGCGTAGGTCTGCAGTGCAACACATCTCCCATTAATATTGACAATGGGATTTACAATACAATTATGTGGATGTCTGAGTCACATAATCACATCTTAAGTTAGTATCCACAAAGTGTCTCAGAGTAGAAAATTGGTTGTAAGTGCTGAAAATAGAGACATTTTACTCTTACTCCTATAGGTGAAAATAAAAGCTATGCACGACGCTATGCTCTTTAGTCATAAGACTCCCACCCATTCAACAGATATTTAGGAGCCCTCTTGACCTGGCCTAAGCAGTTAAGAGTTAGCAGCAAGTGTCTTGATAATAGAAAAAGGCAGTGGTTCCTGCGTTATATGCAATTGCTTTGGAGTTGTTGACAGAATGTTTTGATATTTCTATATGATATTTCTAAGTAATCTAGACCATCATGCAATAGTGTCTCTTGCACTTGACAATGATTTCACGAGGCCTATTTCACACCATATGCCTAAATACCTATAAACACTAGGCTAATAAATGAACTAGTTTATTATTTTTCTGATTATTGCATTACAGTATATCACAAAAGTGAGTACACCCCCTCACATTTTTGTAAATATTTGAGTATATCTTTTCATGTGACAACACTGAAGAAATGACACTTTGCTACAATGTAAAGTAGTGAGTGTACAGCTTGTATAACTTGTTAGGGAGTGGCAGCTGAGGGGGTCGGTTTTGGAGAGCCTGGCGTGCCCAAAGTAAAATGCCTCCCATTCAGTCCCAGAAAATAGGATATGCACATATTTAGTACCATTGGATAGGAAACACTCTGAATTTTCCAAAAGTGTTAACCATTTGTCTGTGAGTGAAACAGAACGCATATGGCAGGCGAAACCCCGAGGAATTTCTGTCCTGGAAAAAGTGATTTTGACACATTGCTCATTTGGAACCCCTCCCTCATGAAAATGACCATATAAGGGCATATGAATGCAGTACCTATCACTTCCTTTAGATGTCAACAGTCTCGAGACAGTGTACATTTTCAATTTGGATGCTTTAGACCAGAGAATAAGAGCAAACCAAGAAGTGACCTTTTTATGTAAACAGTACCCAGCGAGCGCTCCCAACAAAGCACGCTGTGTCTTTTTTACCGTCTCTATCGATCAGTTTATATTCCGGTTGATTTATAATAGTAAATATACGTAAAAGTGTTCCTAAGGATACATTTAAAACTATGTTTGATTGTTCTTGGACAAGTTTATAGGTATAAGATGAACGAGTTTGCGTCACGTTTCAATGGAGGAGTGGAGGCTGTCGTTTCTGACCAAATGGAGATTTATGGATAAAATACATTACTTTTTCTAACAAAAGAACCATGGATTGTCTTTGTTGGACACTTAGGATGACCTCAGCAGAAGTTCTTCAACAGGTAATTGATTTGTTTTCGCTGTGAAATGTGTTATGTGTGTGCCGTGATGGCTAATCGATTCATGGCTATGGGAAAAGTATGTGAGGTGCTACCCTCAAACAATCAAATGTGCTGCTTTCGCCGTAAAGCCTTTTTGAAATCTGACAACGCTGTGATATTGCCAAGAAACAGAGCTTTTGATGAGTACGGAACACTTGTATATTGGTGGATGTTTAATAATTAAACTTTTGGATTTTGAATTTGGCGCCTTACATTTCACCTGGTAGTGTCGGGATTGGGGCGCTAGCGCCCCAGCAATCCCTGAGAGGATAACAGTGTAAATTTGCTGTCCCCTCAAAATAACTCAACACACAGCCATTGTCTAAACCGCTGGCAACAAAAGTGAGTACACCCCTAAGTGAAAATGTCCAAATTGGGCCCAAAGTGTCAATATTTTGTGTGGCCACCATCATTTTCCAGGACTGCCTTAACCCTCTTGGGCATGGAGTTCACCAGAGCTTCACAGGTTGCCACTGGAGTCCTCTTCCACTCCTCCATGACAACATCATGGAGCTGGTGGATGTTAGAGACCTTGCACTCCTCTAGCTTCCGTTTGAGGATGCCCCACAGATGCTCAATAGGGTTTAGGTTTGGAGACATGCTTGGCCAGTCCATCACCTTTACCCCCAGCTTCTTTAGCAAGGCAGTGGTCGTCTTGGAGGTGTGTTTGGGGTCGTTATCATGTTGGAATACTGCCCTGCGGCCCAGTCTCCGAAGGGAGGGGATCATGCTCTGCTTCAGTATGTCACAGTACATGTTGGCATTCATGGTTCCCTCAATGAACTGTAGCTCCCCAGTGCCGGCAGCACTCATGCAGCCCCAGACCATGACACTCCCACCACCATGCTTGACTGTAGGCAAGACACACTTGTCTTTGTACTCCTCACCTGGTTGCCGCCACACACGCTTGACACCATCTGAACCAAATAAGTTTATCTTGGTCTCATCAGACCACAGGACATGGTTCCAGTAATCCATGTCCTTAGTCTGCTTGTCTTCAGCAAACTGTTTGCGGGCTTTCTTGTGCATCATCTTTAGAAGAGGCTTCCTTCTGGGACGACAGCCATGCAGACCAATTTGATGCAGTGTACGGCGTATGGACTGAGCACTGACAGGCTGACCCCCCACCCCTTCAACCTCTGCAGCAATGCTGGCAGCACTCATACGTCTATTTCCCAAAGACAACCTCTGGATATGACGCTGAGCAAGTGCACTCAACTTCTTTGGTCGACCATGGCGAGGCCTGTTCTGAGTGGAACCTGTCCAGTTAAACCGCTGTATGGTCTTGGCCACCGTGCTGCAGCTCAGTTTCAGGGTCTTAGCAATCTTCTTATAGCCCAGGCCATCTTTATGTAGAGCAACAATTCTTTTTTTCAGATCCTCAGAGAGTTCTTTGCCATGAGGAGCCATGTTGAACTTCCAGTGACCAGTCAGTATGAGGAAGTGTGAGAGCGATGACACCAAATTTAACACACCTGCTCCCCATTCACACCTGAGACCTTGTAACACTAACGAGTCACATGACACCGGGAAGGGAAAATGGCTAATTGGGCCCAATTTTGACATTTTCACTTAGGGGTGTACTCACTTTTGTTGCCAGCGGTTTAGACATTAATGGCTGTGTGTTGAGTTATTTTGAGGGGACAGCAAATTTACACTGTTATACAAGATGTACACTCACTACTTTACATTGTAGCAAAGTGTCATTTCTTTAGTGTTGTCACATGAAAAGATATACTCAAATATTTACAAAAATGTGAGGGGTGTACTCACTTTTGTGATATACTGTACCTACGTTATGTTATTTCAAGTTATACCTATTGTGCGCAATATCACGTTGCCTAAATTGGGCATGCCAATTGAAGGCATCTAAACTCAGCAAAATGAATCGTCCTCTCACTGTCAACTGCGTTTATTTTCAGCAAACATAGCATGTGTAAATATTTGTATGAACATAACAAGATTCAACAACTGAGACATAAACTGAACAAGTTCCACAGACATGGAATAATGTGTCCCTGAACAAAGGGGGGGTCAAAATCAAAAGTAGTATCTGTCAGTCAGTATCTGGTGTGGCCACCAGCTGAATTAAGTACTGCAGTGCATCTCCTCCTCATGGACAGCACCATATTTGCCAGTTCTTGCTGTGAGATGTTACCCCACTCTTCCACCAAGGCACCTGCAAGTTCCTGGACATTTCTGGGGGGAGTGGCCCTAGCCCTCATCCTCTGATCCAACAGGTCCCAGACGTGCTCAATGGGATTGAGATCCGGGCTCTTCGCTGGCCATGGCAGAACACTGACATTCAGGAAATCACGCACAGAACGAGCAGTATGGCTGGTGGCATTGTCATGTCAGGATGAGCCTGCAGGAAGGGTACCACATGAGGGAGGAGGATGTCTTCCCTGCAACACATAGAGTTAAGATTTCCTGCAATGACAGCAAGCTCAATCCAATGATGCTGTGACACACCGCCCCAGACCATAACGGACCCTCCACCTCCAAATCGATCCTGCTCCAGAGTACAGGCCTCAGTGTAACACTCATTCCTTTGACAATAAACGCAAATCCGATCATCACCCCTGGTGAGACAAACCACTACTCGTCAGTGAAGAGCACTTTTTGCCAGTCCTGTCTGGTCCAGCGACGGTGGGATTGTGCCCATAGGCGACGTTGTTGCCGGTGATGTCTGGTGAGGACCTGCCTTTCAACAGGCCTACAAGCCCTAAGTCAAGCCTCTCTCAGCCTATTGCGGACAATCTGAGCCCTGATGGAGAGATTGTGCGATCCTGGTGTAACTCGGGCAGTTGTTGTTGCCATCCTGTACCTGTCCTGCAGGTGTGATGTTCGGATGTACCGATCGCAGGTGTTATTACAAGTGGTGTCCGTCCTGTCTCCCTGTAGCGCTGTCTTAGGAGTCTCACAGTACGGACATTGCACTTTATTGCCCTGGCCACATCTGCAGTCCTCATGTCTCCCTGCAGCATGCTTAAGGCGCGATCATGAATATGAGCAGGCACCCTGGGAATCTTTCTTTTGGTGTTTTACAGAGTCATTAGAAAGGCCTCTTTAGTGTCCTAAGTTTTCATAACCGTGACCTTAATTGCCTAATGTCTGTAAGCTCTTAACGACCGTTCCACAGGTGCATGTTCATTAATTGTTTATGGTTCATTGAACAAGAATGGGAAACAGTGTTTAAACACTTTTTGTGAAGTTATTTGGACTTTTATGAATGATCTTTTAAAGACAGGGTCCTGAAAAAAGGAAGTTTCTTTTTTTGCTGAGTTTATGGCTTATGTTAACTTTGATTCTGTTTGATGAATATGATAGACCTTTCAAACGTTGCATGCAACATTATCAACTTGTTACTTGATGCCTAGTGTGCCAAAGCGATTTAGAGTTATTAAACGGTGCGATGTTAGAAGAGTGTATTGTTATATCGGTGATATTGTCAAGAATTCGCTTTTAACAACCATCAGAATTGGTACGGAAAAATGTTATGCATGCCAACATATCAGGCAAGAATAAAGAGTAGGCAAAGTGATCAACCAACATTATTGACCCCCTTTAATGAAAATAAAAGTTAAACATTATGGACTAAATGTTCCAATAATGTTGCTACTGGATTATTTTGTTGTGACAATATAGGGCAAATGAAGATCCTATCATTGTGGTAACTTTGTGGCACCTCAAACTGTCATGAGAGATGATGACAGTTTGAGGTGATTTTATTGTCTGAGCAGTGTCTTAACATCATCCTAAAACCTACTCTGAGCTGGGAGTTTTTTTGGTCTTAAAACAGGTTTTTAACAGGATTCCTAGGACCTTTTTTGAAACCCTTTGTGGATGTGGCCCCTAGATTTATAGGACCTGTATGTCACATTGTTAGTGCCTGCCTCTGATGATTGAAACTGAAAAGGTCAGAATATCACGACATGTCTTTCTGCATTCCTGTGTGCTGAGAATCTGGTATTGCACTGTCAATGCACAGTAATACTCATAACCTATATATTTTATTGTAATATTTGCTAGTGGTGGGTGCATGACTTCTATGAGATTATTATTAACATTTTTATAAAAGATTACAGTAATATAATACCATTATGATTTTCTCAAACATTTACATTGTGATGACAAATTCCATCTAATTACTACAATAAATCAAATGTTCCCACACTTCTGGCTTCAGAGAGAAGTAAAGGAATGTTTCTTTATCTTTCCTACCCTACCGTATGACCATCAGTTACATAGAAAACAATCCTCTGTCAATGTAGCTAATGCATTACTGGACTGTGAAACTCTGCCAGGACAGGTTATTCTACTAGTTACTGAGAATGCGACAAGTTGGGACCTGGTTCCTGTGCATTCGTCTCTCATCATGGGAAATGATGTGCTCACCTCACTAGCCTCACTCATCTCACTTCCCTCATCGTCATAATTTCATGTTTGATGAAGGATGGGCCTTGAAACCAGTTACGTAGATAGGCTCTCCGTCATGTCACCAACATGTCTCTGTAAACAAAACAGAAAAAATAAATAATGGAACTGTCAGAAGAAGCTGTCATCTAAATAATACTTACTGTATATAGGCATCATTTGATACCATTTTTCATCACAAATAAAGATAGCCGACCACCTTGACTGTCCCCTAAAGATACATATATTAGTGCACATTCAGTACATACTGTAATTGATTGCCTGTGATCTCTACTATCAAAATGTTATCTACAATATCAGTGTGTTAGGGCACAAGTTTAACATGCATACCATGAACATGACCTTTGAACTCATTTGTGGGTCAGGGTTGACGTTATACCAGTTTACAGACACCTGTGTTGCCTGCTCAGATTAAAATCCCAGTGTTCCCCCCAGTTTGTCTTATTTCTACAGGGTAAAGTGGGGTTCTCATGGGAAATGGCCAGTAGTGACATGCCTACGAGGGAGACAAAGAGGATCAGTGTGGGGTAACGCAGTTGAGTCAGACTGTGACAGTGTGTGGGGAGAGTCAACAAAAACAATGAGGCACATCGTGCCTTCAGGTCAAAACAAACAAACTCTCAACAAATGTATAACTTTCAGTGAGATTCAGTTTGCTCAAAGGTGCTATATTTGCATCACTATAAGAAAACACTGGAGCTAGACAGCTGGGCTCTAAACTTTCTGTGATACCTGCATATTGATATTTTGTCATATTTACCTGAAAGGCTGAAATTCAATCGATAGTGGATAATGCCTCAAACCACAGAAAACATAAAAGTGCATTAATGCACACAAACATAAACAGTCCACATCTGTGATTCAAACGACAAGCCCAATGGCTTACCGTGCAACTTTGATTGAATTCTAGCTATATCTTCAAATATTGAACCAGTCTCCTTCAAATACCTCCAAGACCTCTACTTTCGAAAGCTGTTCATGAGTAGTTAGTGAGGATTCGGATAACTGTTATTTACTTAATGTGGGGACAAATTCTGATTCAAATGAGATATTACGAAGCAGTAAACCAAATGAACAAATGTTGGACTAAATAATCTAACTACAGATAGATTATTCTAGGTGTTCTCTAAATATATCTTACCCCATGAGAGTATAATATTGTAAGTGAAGCCCAATGCATCTTCAGATCAGAGAATCATTCTTTGAACATCTTCAGATCAGATAATCATTCTTTGAACATGTTCTAAATGTGCCTGACACAATCAAACAGAGATATAGTAATGGTATATAACTATGAGATCCAATTGGAGTCAGATCCCATCCAAGCTCATGCACTACTGACCAGAAAATCCAAAGATTGATCTTTCACATAAGATGAAGTATGCACAGAGTTTAATCTGTTTGTATGTATAGGCCATTGTATCATAGACTGTGAACAGACAGTCATTATAAGGATGGCTCCTTAGCTGTCTTAGCTTCAGACCTTCACACATAACATCCATTGTATGAGGTAATGGAAAGAATACACTAACCTGTTAGTGTTGATGGAATGTAAATAACAAGTAATATGTATCTATGTGCTTTCAGGATGAGAAAGCATTTTTCAAAGCGGGTGTCCTAAACATGTTTACATTGCATTATTCATGACAACTGTCAAACATATCAACTGTCTTTATCTAGTGGGTGAAACCATATCCATTGTCTCCTGTTATTTTGAGCATTAATAAAATATGATGTGTTGAACACCTAGCATACTGCTAGCTTCCCTGATAGGAACTGTAAAAAGCCAGCCAAGGTGAGGGTATATTTTGCAGTATTATTTTACTGTAAAACAGAGAGTTTATGAGACCAGGAAACATATGTAAACACCTTTACAAGGAAACCCCTGAGCAGTAAACATTTCTTGCAGTTCACTTGATTACCACACATAGCCATAAAGCACACGCCTACACACGCCTACACACGCCTACACACACACACACACACACACACACACACACACACACACACACACACACACACACACACACACACACACACACACACACACACACACACACACACACACCTACCATTGACATACTTTAGAATCTGCGATTTCTGACAGTTGCATGACCCAAAGTGATATTCACTGTGATCAAGGCTCTCGGGAAAGATTTCTGTTTCCCCAAAACAGTCATCTTCACACAAACAAAAACATAAATAAAACAGATCAATAAGTTACATTACATATCCAGATGAAGCTCTAATGAATCTATATATACACATTCGAAATAATTATATTATATCAACATTCATAGGGCTACTGTGGGCAACCTGACCTTCAGAACCAGATACCTTTCTCCTAAACGCGTTCCACAACACCATTCAATGCCATAAAAGTCAGTGAGTCTCAGGGGGAGGAGCCCAGAACAACTACAATACTTCCGAGCTTTCCACGGCTCTAAAGCATGCAAATTCTAAGGAACTATGCGAAGGATCAGTAGACCAAATA
Source organism: Brachymystax lenok tsinlingensis (assembly GCA_030435695.1). Classification (NCBI taxonomy): domain Eukaryota; kingdom Metazoa; phylum Chordata; class Actinopteri; order Salmoniformes; family Salmonidae; genus Brachymystax; species Brachymystax lenok. The sequence continues at coordinate 72,804,391 of CM059814.1, forward strand.
GGCTCTACAGTTACACTCACCCTTTAGTGGCTGGTAACTTAGCACAGAAGAAGTTAACAGAGAGGACTGACCAGGGAGACTAATAAGGATCTACATGAATTAATTAATTAATTAAAGATCAAGTGGAAAGCCCAACACATCCCAAAATTGCCTCGGACGGGTCGTGTTGGGTTGAACACTGCAATATCACTGCAATATCGGATTTGTAAACGCCAACAGTCTTCTACAAAAACAAGAGGTGACAAAAGTAAACGTAATTTAAACCAGTATGCCTAGCCTATTCTCTAAAGAAGATGCTGTAAAAATTGAATAAACAGTTTGAGGGGACTTTTGATGCTTCGCATCCTTACGTCTCCACATGGATCAACCTCTCTAACCCAAGCATCCTTTGGATCAGCCAGTCTTTCTCACTCTGCACAACGGGTAAGTAGCCTATCATATCATCCGAACGAGAAGTCTCACAATGTGTAGCCAACTGTTATAAATTCGTTACTTTCTCAAATTAGTTTGTTAACAACCTTTCTTTAGGACATATAGTCGCTTGAACTTCCTGCGTCTATCTCGTGTGGTATCCAGGTGTCCGTTCGATATATCGAGGCTTGTTCGGACTAGCTGGAGCTGAGGCTGGGAGATCGCTTTCCTCCAAATAACCTACAGACCAATCGATTTTTATTGTATTGGTATCTAAACGTGCGGAAGTGTTCTGGCCAAAGCGCTTGTGTTTTTAGAGATTGCAGTTGGAAAGACATAACTTCAAAAATTGTTATCCTCCATTTGCAAATTGGATTGTCTGATTCAATACGTCTTTAGTTTGTGAGGGCAGTTGAATTAGTCGAAATAAAACTGCTAAAGTAACGTTACACCTGGGTCGACAGACACATTCAGGTATTTTACGCGCACCTGGCGCACCGCCATGTATTAAATTCAGCCGCATGTACTGCAAATCTCCAGCAACGCATTGATTTAGCCTACTACAATCAATCGTCCTTGGAACATGTAACATGATTCAGCATATGCTCACCTAAAATGTTCCCGAGCGATTTCCATTGATAATAATAGCACACGCTAGTCTTACCAGCTTACTTGACTCAAAATGTATTTGTGCAGACGTTCAAATTTCAACATGTTTTGTGTGTAAATCAGTTAAGTTAGGCAACCACATAAATGGAGACATTTATAACATCGTTCTAACATGGAAGGTACCTCCATGCAATCACAATGCAATTACTCAGCTGTACACTGTAACTGCAGATGGAATATTGTTTGAGAATGTATAAAATAAAATACACAGGCCTAGGTTTTAAATTAATTACCTTTTAGGCATATGCGTAGAAGAATATAATACACAGGGAAAAATAGAACAGAATGGAATGTGACTGGATTCCATGTAAGTGCATGGCCTTGAGCTAAAGGATGACCAAGTCGAGTTGGTCATCACATTTATGCACCCACTGTGCATTGAAATATAACTTAAAACATGAAGAAAGTGGTTACAATATATGGTTATTGTGCTAGATTGTATTCCTGCTCTGGTAGGATCATGTAAATTCCCATTTGGACTGTTCACCTGTGAACACCCACTAACCGTATTCCTGATTAGGCAAGTCATTGAGTATTAATTATGGAGGTGCTCATTTGAACAGGAAACAAACACACACACATGCAGACCTTATGAAATAGTTGCAATGGGACAGAGAGTGAGTGACCTTTCGTCTGTCTTGAGTGAGCGAATGTAGTTATCATCCGTGGACTGTGGGACTGAGGACCATGGTAACGTCTCTATAGATGTATGTGGGAGTAGTGGTTTCCCTGTAGGGCAAGCACATCACTTCCAATACACTGGAATAGGGAACTCTCCTTCCATTAATTGGCCTGGGAACATATACAGTGTGCAGAAGTTCCTAATTTGCTCTCGTGGCTCTCGAGTTGAGTTGCTCTCTGCCTTGCCTCCCTTAGAGTCTTTCAGCCATGAGCGTAGCATCCGGTGTGCAGCAGTAACAACCACTAGTCTAGCCTCCAGTCTGCTGGCTATACTACTTCTGTATAGAGACACTGTGGGCCTTAGCTTTCAACACTATGTCTCCATAATAGAACCAAATATGCAATTAGAGGTCATGTTGACAAATGGTGAACATACACTGAGTATACCAAACATTAGGAACACCTTCCTAATATTGAGTTGTGCCCCCTTTTGCCCTTAGAACCGCCTCAATTTGTCGAGGCATAGACTCTACAAGGTGTTGAAAGCGTTCCACAGGGATGCTGGCCCATGTTGACTCCAATGCTTGGCACCTACTACCATACCCGTTCAAAGGCACTTCAATATTTTGTCTTGCCCATTCACCTTCTGAATGGCACACATACACAATCCATGCCTCAATTGTCTCAAGTCTTAAAAATTATTCTTTAACCTGCCTCCTCCCCATCTACACTGAATGAAGTGGATTTAACAATCAATAAGGGATCATAGATTTCACCTGGTCAGTCTACGTCATGGAAAGAGCAGGTGTCCTTAATGCTTTGTCCACTCAGTGTGTATGTCAATACACAAATGCCAATACCATACACCATGCAGAAATACATAATCATATACTAACAGCACTTATCTATCCAGAGGGGCCATTTGAATCATGGTGTTGATTTGAAACTGGCAAGGTGGTGTATGTGACTTGAAAATGTCATGTTTATGTTGTATAAAGTGATTATACTGAAATCACAGCCTTTTGTTTTGGGTTGGGTATAAGTGTTCTAATCTTGGCTTGTGTTATGGATCTACACAGATTAAAGGGATACCGTCAACTATGCTCGTTAGGTTATTTTCAACATCAAGGTCATTTTGGATGATGCTTCTGTAGAAAACAAGATGTGTTGTTGAGACTTTTACTGTCACTACTTTGTGTGGTGAGGAAAAATAGTCACCTGTCAAAGTTATTTATCATGAGTCATTTAAAGTTGACTAGTTTTACAAGATCTCCCAGGTTTGGGAATGTCTGTGGTTTTGGTCATGCAGCTCAGTGCTATTACGGAAGATCCTCTTTTACCTTAATGACTTTAGTAAAGACAACTCTTAAACAAGTCATGGGCCCTCTTTAATCCAATGACTGCTTCTGTCAGTGTGTGTGATATTCTCAGATGGCCTCATCCAGTCTCCTTTAAAACAGCATAATAATACATTTCTGGTCTAACTAGGGAGCAAGGGAGCGGTAATTCCTTTGGACCAGATTCTGCAGTGTACTGTTTTACATTACTGCAGAGCCAAGTGCCTTGATTGTGACAATGTTTCGCACATCTGCAGATGTCTTTCTTGCTAAACACATTGAAAGTCACTTGGTACATCTGACTGATAATCTTTGTGAAAAACAATTGCACCAAACAGGTTAAACAGACCTTTTGAAATGCACGCCTGCTAAATCGTCTTTACCAGGGGAGCTGGGTGCCCCCCTGTCGCGCTGCTATTATTAGCCTATCACGCATATGCTCGCTATCAACGAGGAGGGGCCCACCAGCCGAGCACACTGTAAAGATATGTGCTGCATTGTTTATTGTGGCAAGTCGTGTGCACAGTGGTGTTTATCGATCAGGCACCAATTATAGCTATCTCGTCGGGGGATCAGCTGTGTGCGTGTGCTGTAAGATTGGCCGCCTGAGTGGAGCTGGGTTCGCAGCTGACGTGATGTAACTTCATGGACGCCTGCTATCGCTCAGCCGCTGTGTGTCCGTTATCAAGGCTGTGGTGAGGCATCAGTGTTTGGTTGTATAATGGATGACATTGCTTTGGAAGAACACCTGCTCTGGAAGAAATGACAAAATGTGGAATATATTGGGTATATTTCTGTGAAAGTCAAAGCCTCTGTTGATAGTGATAAAGACAAATCTTGGCCATTTCATTATTATGTAAAATACCGAAGCCTTTCATAACCACCCATAATTATACACTGATTGTACAAAACAGTAGGAACACCTTCCTAATATTGAGTTGCACACCCTTTTGCCCACAGAACAACCTCAATTCGATGGGGCATGGCCTCTACAAGATGTTGAAAGCGTTCCACAGGAATCCTGGCCCATGTTGACTCCAATACTTCCCACAGTTGTGTCATGTTGGCTGGATATCCTTTGGGAGGTGGACCATTCTTGATACACACCCGGAACTGTTGAGTGTGAAAAACCCAGCAGCGCTGCAATTCTTGACACACTCAAACCGGTGCGCCTGGCACCTACTGCCTACCATACGCGGTTCAAAGGCACTCCACAATCCATGTCTCAATTGTCTCAAGGCTTAAAAATACCTTATTTAACCTGTCTCTTCCCCTTCATCTACACTGATTGAAGTGGCTTTAACAGATTACGTCAATAAGGGATCATAGCTTTCACCTGGATTCACTTGGTCAGTCTGTCATGGAAAGAGCATGTTTTGTACACTTAGTGAATACAATAGTAGTCTTGTTAGTGTTGTTAATGGTGGTATTAGTAGAAGCAAAAGTAGAAGTAACAGTAGATGTAGCAGTAGAAGTAGCATTAGAAGTAGCAGTAGAAGTAGCGGTAGTGGTAGCAGTAGAAGTAACAGTAGAAGTAACGGTTGCAGTAGAAGTAGCAGTAGCGTTTGTATCCTGCGTCTACAATGCTTAGAGGCAGAAAAGAGCAGCTATATGAGATAATGATGAACGCTTTAGCTTGTATGTCATTTCCCTTTACCGAGGATGAGTCTACAAGGCTATATCAGTGCCATGTAAACTGCTCTGCTCAGGCAGAGAAGTATTAGGAGCATCAGTCACGCAAATCAATTGTCTCAAACGGCAATAGCTGTATTATCCGAAAGCTATGATTTGCTATGACTTAATAACAGGGTTGATATACTACATTGTGTATATTCCACACAACCGTGACATTTACATTTGAGTCATTTAGCAGACACACTTATCTACAGAGACTTACAGGAGCAATTAGGGTTAAGTGCCTTGCTCAAAGACACTTAAACAGATTTTCACCTAGTCAACTCAGGGATTCGAACCAACTACCTTTTGGTTACTGGCCCAACACCCTTAAACACTAGGCTACCTGCTGCAGTTGTGTTAATACACCGTCAGTGATGCAGGATAAGGGTGCGATGGAACCATCAAGCGGGAACCCCCATTTTGGTGTGAGCACTCTGCCTAACAGATTGCACTTGAGAGCAATATGAAGCACACAGAGCAAACAGTGTGAATGACCTATTTGTCTGGCGATTTATGGACAAGGATCATTGTGTATATTACAAGGACCGCAGGGGACGAGTGATACACGTTTTATTTCCGAGGTTTCTCGCTCTTTTTCTTTCGTTCAGAGTGCACTGTTTTCCCAGTAATTTTTTTGTGACCTCCTACTAGCAGAGTAACTGCTTGGCGATGAGTTGGCCTTGCTTACATGCATGAGAAGGCATTATAAGGCTTCACTGGCCTCAAATGGATCTGTGTAGTTGCTTCGCCACAAGCTATACACATTTGATTCTGAAAATAGATGTGGGGCTGTTTTTTCCACTATCCTGACCCTGTTGTCATCCATTGTATAATGCACCCAGTCACTTTTCAATAGTATATATTTTCTTTTTTTATCTTGTAAAAAATCTTATCCCCCACCCACATAAAGCATTTAGTGATAAAGCATTCAGTCTTTGATCGGTGTAATTTATTTCTTCCACCAATGCAGTGCAGCGCTGTCATCCAACAGTGTTAGGCCTGTCAAACCTCACAATACACCCAACCTACAGTATCAAGCTAGTTCGGGATCTAGGGAGAATCAATGAAATAGCACCCCTTCGTGTGATGATCACACATTGCTGTGTGAGAGATTTGGAAAAAGAAAATCGCATAGGGGAGAAAATACATGTTTGCTCATTTGAGGAAAACATTTATTTTATTGATGCTGCCTCTTTGGTTAAAAACATGGATCAAATCTATTCTAGGCCATACCCAAGTGTATTATTTAAACAGAAGTGTTCTACATTACCTTGTATATGAGGTATTGTGGCCATGTAAACAAGATTACAATGTTCACTAGGCCATGCATGTTTAAAGAATATGAATTCCTCACATTCCTTCCAAGATAACTGTATGCTCCCATCATGCATATGATACATCAATGCATAATTCATTTTAAAGTTCATTGTGTATTCAGTTTCAAGTAAATTTTCTATACTGTGAGAATTGCATTGATCTTATGATCCAGGATTAAAAGTATATGCACAGTTCGGGAAAGAATGGGTCAATGCATTTCTATAATAGGAGACCATGCTTTATTGTCTGTCTGAAGGGACTTATAATCTAATCAAAGTAGTTAAGATACTTATAGCAAATATATGTAAACAAATACTTGTGATTGATTTAATCTACGTTTATGTTGTTTGCCAAGTCCATTACATTTTGGTAACATCTTTCTCTCCCTCCCTCCGTCCTTCTTCTTTCTGTTTTGCAGATACAACGGACAGAAAATGCTACCCTGCATCGTTTTCCTTTGCTCATTTTTCGCTGCTGCTTCTTTCCAAGACATCCAGCCCTCCAAGCCAGTTCTGAGTGAATCCTGTGACTCATTGTGTACTTGTGAAGAAAAAGATGGCATCCTGTATCTTAACTGTGAGGAGAGAAATATCAGCAAGATCTCCCAAATCAAAGTGCCGTCAGCTCTACCTTTCCACCTCAATCTGTACAAAAATGACTTGGTGGAGTTGCGTGCAGAAGACTTGGAAGGTTTAAAGAATGCCGTTTCACTTCATCTCGGGGCTAATAGCATACAAGAGCTTGAACCTGGGGTCTTTAGTGCACTGGGCTCCTTGAAGAAGCTCCACATCAACAGTAATTTCCTGGTCATGTTGAAGGAAGACACTTTTCACGGCTTGGTAAATTTGGAGTTTCTCCAGGCGGACACAAACTTCATCCGCGTGGTCGAGCCGGGGGCATTCAGCAAACTCATCCGTCTCAAAGTTCTGATCCTCAACGACAACGCCATAGAGTTTCTTCCCAGCAATATTTTCCGGTTTGTTCCGCTCACCCACTTGGACCTGCGGGGGAACCAGTTACAGACCCTGCCTTACGTTGGCTTCCTGGAGCACATTGGGCGAATCATGGAGCTTCTTCTGGAGGATAACAACTGGATGTGCGATTGTGAGATCCTTCACCTGAAGATCTGGATGGAGAACATGCGGGCCCAGTCGGCCATTGGGGAGGTGGTCTGCAGCAGCCCCCACCACCTCAGGGGCACCATCCTGGCCAAAATCAAACGGGATGTTCTCTGCCCCTCTCACGCCGATATCAACTTAGAGGAGCCTTCCAAGTCACTGGACATGGTGGTCACTCCGTCTTCCAAAGTGGCAGAGATTCCGAAGTTGGAGGACGCCAAGGACGACGTAAAGATTCCGACAACTGCTTATGTTCCAGGGAGTCCTTGTGTGGAGCACTGTTCTTGCCACAATCACCCTGTGGCTGGGTTTTTAATGCATTGTCAGGATAGAGGGATTCAACGGATTTCAGATATTGGAGTACTTGAGCAAAGCCCCACCAAGCTGGTGCTCACAGGAAATATGATTCAGAGACTGTTGAAATATGATTTTGTCACATATGATGGTTTGGAGTTATTGAATTTAGCCAACAATCGAATTGACTACATTGACAATGAAACTTTTCTCAGCTTAAGCAATTTGAAAAAACTTTATCTCAATGGCAACAGAATTGAAACCCTTTCCGCGACAATGTTCATTGGACTCCACAACCTTGAATACCTGTATTTGGAATATAACATTATCAAAGAAATTGTTCCAGGAGCTTTTAATCCTTTGCCAAATCTCAAACTCTTGTCTTTGAATAACAATCTGCTGACTAGTCTCCCATTGCAGATATTTCTCAACGTGCCCCTCACCAAACTGAACCTGAGAAAAAATCTGCTCATGCACCTGCCTGTTAGCAACGTGCTGGACCAGCTTGACTCTTTAGAGCAGATTTATTTAGAGGACAACCCCTGGGACTGCAGCTGTGACTTAATCAGTCTCAAACAGTGGGTTGAGACGCTGAGGAAGGACACAGTCGTAGGTTCCATTTTGTGTCACACACCGAGAAAAGTGGCGAAGGCTGAGATGAGGGCCCTAAGAAACGAGTTGCTGTGCCGCGGCCTAGTGACCTACTCCTTGCCCACGGATGAGGATGAGACAACCACAGTGGCGACTGACAGCGCTAGGAGCGGTTTCTTCAGCTCCATCACGGACTCAGTTCCGCTCTCCGTTCTGATCCTTAGCTTGCTCGTCATCTTCCTCATGGTCATCTTCTGTTCGGCAGGGATCGTGGCGTTCCTCGTGCACAGACAGCGAAGGAGGGTGAAGAAGAAACAGGCGGAGGAGCAGCCGCGGGAGAGCAGCAGCCCCATCCACCTGCAATACAGCATGTACGGCCAGAAAACCACCCACCACACAGTGGGGCAGAGGACCGGAAGCACCGTGTATGACGAGCGCTCACACAGCCCCATCGTCCAGATATGCCGCAACCCCAACTACTGCACTCAGCATAAAGAATATGAGTCCGACCTCAATGAACTGGACGAACCAAAGCACATCTGTCGTAGCATCATGGAGACAGAGAATACTTCCCCTCTCACAGGCTCTAATTTGAAGTTCAGAGCTGTGACGTCAGACTGCCCAACTGAGTTCGTAACACTTGGAGATGCGAGCTCTCTTTATAAAAACATACTAGAGAGGGAGAGGGTTAGGGAGCTGCAGCAGCTCGGAATTACTGAATACCTCAGGAAAAACATGTCCCAGCTGCAACCAACGGTAGAGATGCAGGTCCCAGGACACCACGAGGAATTGAAATTAATGGAGACTATTATGTTGTCGAGACCGCGGAAGGTCATGGTGGAACAAACGAAAAACGAGTACTTTGAACTCAAAGCTAACCTACACACCGAGCCAGATTATTTGGAGGTTCTGGAGCATCAAACTGCATTTAACTGATATAAAAAGACAATTAATGGTTTTATATTAAACTCCAGAAGTGCCTTGTCCAAAACTGCCATCTTATATTTCAGTCGAAGACCTACATATCCCACAGCGGTCTTGGACATACAAGTCATTTGTAGCACAGAATGTACTGTATAATTATCTATTTTTTGTTATTTTGTTTACCTATACAGTGCCTTGCAAAAGTATTCATCCCCCTTGGCGTGTTTACTATTTTGTTGCGTTACAACCTGTAAATTAAATTGATTTTAATTTGGATTTCATGTAATGGACATACACAAAATAGTCCAAATTGGTGAAGTGAAATTGTAAAAAAATACTTGTTTCATAAAATAAAAAAAAAGAGAACTGGAAAGTGGTGCGTGCATATGTATTCACCCCCTTTGCTATGAAGCCCCTAAATAATATCTGGTGCAACCAATTACTTTCAGGAGTCACATAACTAGTTAAATAATGTCCACCTGTGTGCAATCTAAGTGTCACATGATCTGTCACATGATCTCAGTGTATATACACCTGTTCTAAAAGGACCCAGAGTCTGCAACACCACTAAGCAAGGGGCACCACCAAGCAAGAGGCACCATGAAGACCAAGGAGCTCTCCAAACAGGTCAGGGACAAAGATGTGGAGAAGTACAGATCAGGGTTGGGTTATAAAAAAATATCTGAAACGTTGAACATCCCACAGAGCACCATTAAATCAGAGAATATGGCACCATAACAAACCTGCCAAGAGAGGGCCACCCACCAAAACTCATGGACCAGGCAAGGAGGGCATTAATCAAAGAGGCAACAAAGTGACCAAAGATAACACTGAAGGAGCAGCAAAGCTCCACAGCGGAGATTGGAGTATGTGTCCATAGGACCACTTTAAGCTGTACACTCCACAGAGATGGGCTTTAGGGAAGAGTGTCCAGAAAAAAGTCAGACACGTTTTGTGTTCGCCAAAAGGCATGTGGAAGACTCTCCAAACATATGGAAGAAGGTACTCTGGTCAGATGAGACTAAAATTGAGCTTTTTGGCCATCAAGGATAACGCTATGTCTGGCGCAAACCCAACACCTCTCATCACCCCGAAAACACCATCCCCACAGTGAAGCGTGGTGGTGGCAGCATCATGCTGTGGGGATGTTTTTCATCACCAGGGACTGGGAAACTGGTCAGAATGTAAGGAATGATGGAGGGCGCTAAATACAGGGAAATTCTTGAGGTAAACCTGTTTTTAGTCTTCCAGAGATTTGAGACTGGGACGGAGGTTCACCTTCCAGCAGGACAATGACCCTAAGCATACTGCTAAAGAACACTTGAGTGGTTGAAGGGGAAACATTTAAATGTCTTGGAATGGCCGAGTCAAAGCCCAGACCTCATTCCAATTGAGAATCTCTGGTATGACTTAAAGATTGCTGTACACCAGCAGAACCCATCCAACTTGAAGGAGCTGGAGCAGTTTTGCCTTGATGAATGGGAACAATTTCCATTGGCTAGATGTGCCAAGCTTATAGAGACAAACCCCAAGAGACTTGCAGCTGTAATTGCTGCAAAGGGTGGCTCTACAAAGTATTGACTTTGGGGGTGAATAGTTATGCACGCTCAAGTTTTCTGTTTTTTTGTCTTATGAGATGGTTTGTTTCACAAGAAAAAATATTTTGCATCTTCAAAGTGGTAGGCATGTTGTGTAAATCATATGATACAAATCCCCAAAAATGTAATTTTTATTCCAGGTTGAAAAATGTAAAAGTGCCAAGGGGGGTGAATACTTTCACAAGCCACTGTAGACAGACATCACTTGAAGTTGCTGATATAACAGATGTCTTTCCCAAATGTAATTATTGGGAAGGCAAATAGGTACTGCAGGGGTAAGTTTTTGTTACCAGTTCAGCTTAGATCTTTGGCAGGCCTCAATGTTTTCCACAAATTCTGTCAGGCTGTTTCAATCATATGCCATAATCAGCATGCTCAAAGTGCAGTAGACTTAACAAAATGCCAACATGTATTCTGGGTCGCAATGATGGAGTGCACATTAGTGCTGTCGTTCATTAGATTTAGCCCTTGCATTATTTCAATACCACATTTTGTTTTCCAACCAGTGGGAACATGTTTATACAAATCCATTTTCCCAAAACATAGCACTTAAAAGTCCCAGTACATATATAAATCATATCTTGCATCTGTACATAAGAAATGCATTGCACTAATCAATTGCCATTTAAAAGATGGTGCATGACAATCAACTTACTGTTCAACAGTTTCTGTTTATCATTGTTCCTTTCCTGCTACTGAAGGGGACGCAACTACTGATGTGTATAAGAACCTTTGTATGAGTGTCATTTTTACAAATCACAACTGACCAGTTTCTCTCAGCATGATAAATGTTCAGGATATGCGTTCACTTTATTATTCTGATCGAGTAAGCAACCCTGTTCAACTCTGAAAATGTTTTATGTAAACTTTATTTTATACCAATGTAGATACAATTATTTATTCTGTAATTTTTGTATATATGTCACACATTCTGTTATTTTGTGCCTTCAGTGTTGTGCAGGTGAAAATGTATTACATGTAAATAAAGAATTGCAATACTGCAAACTTTGAACGATCAAGATTCAATACAATAGATAAGCTCTTCAGTCCTCTAAACAGATTGCTTGCAGGTATATTGCAGAGCCTGTTGCAAAAAAACTACTTTCTGTCATTATCAGTTGAGCATAAAAGTGGAAAAGTTACCAAACATCTAATATTATAGCACATTACGTGCTCAACAGGGGAGTGGGGGAAATCATGATGCTATCCTACACAGAGGGCACTTAAGTTAGTAATGACATTACATTGTTATTCACACTCTTATGCATGTCCTCAACGCTGCTGCATGTTCTGTATTCCTCCCATGGACATACAGTACAGCACAGCATTATATACCATCTGTGTGCATGTTTGAATAAATCAAGCTGATAGGTTGGTTCATCCTGGTCATTTAACACTAAGTAGAATTTCAAATGAATGGCTTTATATATCCACACAGACGCACCGAAAATCTCTTTCGTGTCAAATCCATGCTCAAGCCTGGCTTCCCTAGTCACTCCCTCATCGCCCAATATGGCATGTCAAGTCTTTCCAGTTCTCTGCCTTGCAAACACAAGTCTGTCATTTCCTGTTGCATTATTGGACCCCCTTCTGAGATTGCTTATCCACAGTGCTTAATTACTGCACAACAATGGGGTATAGAAAATTCCCTCTGCACTGCTCCACACGACTTCCATTTCCATCCTAGCTGGTGATTTAGTAGGCTGTTCCGGTGCTTCCATTATACATCATAATTGATAGAACTAAAACTGCTCACACGGCCCCCCTCGGTGAACTGGGGTTGGAATACGGACACAGCGGTAAGGCTTGGGATTTTCTCCTTTGAGAATTAAGGGAAATGTGCTCCGGTAGGTCTTTCTGTGTGCCCTCTACCAAAGTGCAAAACAATGTTCCTTTGGGGGGGAATGTTTTCAGTATGTTGTGCTCATGAAACCGTTGTGGACGTTAATATTTCAGCAATGGAAGTCAATGTTAAAAGTCAAAACGGCTCAACGTACAGAGTGCCGATAGTGGAGTAGAGTAGAAAAAGTGAATTTTATGTCAACATTGGAGTAGAGATAAAATATGTATGCAGGGATTGTCTAACTGGCTCCACCGTTAGTCTATATGAAATCAATCCAGCCCAATGCCTATTATGGATGACTAAGCATGAGGGCAAGGAGCTAACAATGGAACATTTTTAACATGTGCAGGTATATTATTTCCAGATGCTACATTTTTGTGCAAACTAGCATGTACAGTAGACACTCCCAGCCCTACCATTTTTCACACAACATTATACATGGAATACAAACCACAAAGACTTATATGTGTGGTGAAAAATGATATAAAAACAAATATTTTCTATGGGAGGAGACCACGGCACATGAAATGTCACAGTAATGTTTACATAGTAGTTCAAACTTCAAACCTGTTATTTGACGAGACCTTGACCGACTTGAAACCTCTAGTTCAGCTACTGACGTGCCGACAGTTTAGTCTTTGGAGGACGTCACAAAATATACATACTATAGGCACTGCCACTGACAGCCTAAACTGCAAGAAAAGCTGGCATTAATATTGGAACACACACAAGATGTAGGCCTCGACTGTAAAATCTATCTACATTACATTTCTTTTCATCTATAAATCAACTATTGTTCCCCAGGTCAGAGTAACTACATGAAAGTATTAGTGCTGAAAATCTTACCCCTCTCCTTTATACTCAAAGGTACATTTTATTTCAGTAATAGACCTACAGCTAGCCAAAGTCAATTATATTAGCCATAAATAGAGTGGGATGTGAAATTGCCAACCCATTTGCTAATAGCTACTTTTCAGACAATCTACAGTGGATCTCTGGACAGTAGACTTTGTAAAGTAAGTAATGCCCACTGGCTAATATCTTGTCTTTACCATTTTCTTTTACAGAATGCCCTCTGCCCTGCAGTTTTGAGCAGTACACTGGTACCTATAGTTCCACCACGACCCAGCTGAGAGTTAGAGTATTTGTACCGTATCACTGCTCTCAGTGGTGTAGAGAAGCTAGGCTCATGACCCCAAATGTAACTGTGAATGATGAATATTTTGTCTGTTGGTTTGGACAAGAGCACTCTACCAGAAATGGTCTAGTTGGATTATGTAAACGTTTGAAAGGAAGGCACCAGGCTCACTGCTGTTTATATACTTCTACTTAACGAAGTTAGCATCAACGTTTCACATCCAGTCACAAAACAGACAACTTCATTTCAACCCTGGTAATATAAGTGTATATACGGCCATTTTAGAGGTTTCTTTGTAGGTGTTGTCACCTCATTATTTGTAGAACGCGCCGACCTTGCACCGCAGTAAACATTCTGAAAAAGCTCATTTTAGCCACTCTAAAGCGTCAGTCGATACGATACACTTTTTATGCTTGAATTCATCCATTGAAGTGAATTCCACAGAGGTTTCATTAGAACACGTTATTGATTTTCATCTTTTCCATGAATAGTTCAGGCTATCAACAGCCCCTTATACAGTAAGCTAATGAATCCATAGCCTTTAGTGAAGCCAAATGCATACATGCATTCAACTTGTAATGTATGGCGCCTCAGGGAACCTTCATTAATATATAATGATAACCTTCACATGGGTTCTTTAACCTAGAGGAGTAGCTAACGTTAGCTAGATATAGATTAGCTTACACACAGCATAAATCCATCGAAATGTAGGAAATATTCATAGAAAGCTATTTTCAGTACCCCTCCCACACACACACACCCTGCATATGTATGACATGGAGAAGCCCCTGCAGCTACTGATATGGCTGAAACAATGCACACGTATCACATTTTTTCTTGTTAACATGAAGTTCATAGATTACAGCCCTGCATGCTCTAAGCTTCCATGACCCACATTAAGCATTTCTCTCCACATTGTAAACTGTGAAAAAGACTCATACATTAACAGAGCATACTATTATGCGTCCATAAGAACTGACTCTAATGTTTGGCCTTGCGCATGCTACAATGTTTGGCATGTTCAACTTAATGTGCATTCGTATACGACATGCCTTCCCATGAGGAGACAAAAGTCACATTGCTGATGTCACACCCGTGCCCTATGCTTCGAAACGAGACATTCCTCATAAGATGATCAACAGTGAAACTATGACATTGCCGACAGTGTATTCTAATAATATTACAAGAGTAATGATCCAGTTAGACAAGGTCTGGATTTGGATTTTTTTCAAATGATCACTGATGCTCTTTCACGGCTGAGACTGGAGAGTGTAAAGCACCCTTTCTTGTACCCGACCGATGATGCAATTAAATGTTTAATGGTTTGCCAACATATTACTATCTGTGATCGCTCCCAGCTATCTCATTCACAAGCCACAGTCATGCACAGCACAAAGAGATGGCTAGCATGTCTCTCTCTCTCTCTCTCTCTCTCTCTCTCTCTCTCTCTCTCGCTCTCTCTCGCTCTCTCGCTCTCTCGCTCTCTCTCGCTCTCTCTCGCTCTCTTCCTCTCTCTCAATTAAATTCAATTTGCTTTATTGGCATGACGTAACAATGTACATGTTGCCAAAGCTTACTTTTGATATTTACAATATCAAAATAACAAGAATCAAAATTGTCAACGGGACAACAGTAACAACAATAACCAAGGGTCAAAATAACCATACATTGAACAATAACAATAAGCATACAGTTGAGGACATGTGCAGGCAAACCTGCCTTAGATCTTGTCTGTGTTTCATCACTTTTGAGGAATCAGTTTTTTTAAATATTTTCTATAGGTATTGGTATTGGCCTGCAGCAACCTGAAGCAGGATTGTACATTTATCTTCTCTTTTAAAAACAGCTAACCCTGATAAATGTATGTAGTTTGCAGATGTAGATTATTGAATGCATCATTCGTTTTGAGCATTGCTTTTTTGTAAACCTACGCAAAAGCTAAAGGGTGAAGTCATTAGAGTAATATCTGATCCAATGTACCGTACTGTGTGTCCTTCGTTTGTCTTACCTTCAACAATAACATGCTGTGTCCTTCTTAGTGTGTATTTTTGTCCTGACAAAAAGGAGGTGAAATTCTGGTGAGGCGTTCGTGACTCATCCCAGATGTTCCAGCTCGTAAACACCATTGTCACTCGCATCCGTGTTGCCGGAAGCTAAACTGTACATTTTCCTTTAAACATTTTTCACTTGTCTATTTCTACATCTTGGTATAGCTTAATACTTGTTTTGTTGTTTAATTTTTGTAATAATTTTATATTATAATAGTTATGTAATTATTCACCTTTGCCCTTAAAATGTAACTATATAATGATAATTCAAACATCCTATGTGATGTGTCTGAATCTGGGACAACTACTACTGTGTTTCAATACATGTCATTTGTTATCAGCCACGGGAGTCTATTTGATGTTCGCTTCCTTATACCCATGGCAGCCACCCAGCCCTATTAACCACGATGCACAATTCAAATGTGCACACACGCCCCATTCTGTTTTGTTGGCATGCTGATAGTCATTTTATAATGAGCAGCCCTCAGGGCCACAATGGTACTCTGGCTGACATCATATGGATTCTGTGCATTTCACATATAATTTGCTATATTAGCAGGCAACCACTATGGGACACTATAAAAACAGTATGTCAGTGCTGCCACATTCATACTGGCTGGGAAGATAGAATCCACGTTATCTCACAGTACTATCCAAGTTACTCGTTTTAGTCCATAATGTTTGTTACTCCCTGTATAAGTTCAGAGGGAATATCTCTTTGAGCGTATGTAGCTTTAAGCATCAAGCTTCCCAGCTATATGCAGTACTTCTGGCATCACAAGTCAAAACAATGAAGTCAGCCCTCACTTGTTTAGAGACCCCCAGATTTCACTAACAGTTTGATTTACTCTTTCTTGACAGAGATGTATAAGTAAGCAACAACGCTAGCTAGCCTTCCTGTGCCGTTGTCGCTTGCAAACGTGTTCTACCTACAGCTATAATTGATGTTGTTCGGAGCGGATGTAAACACTAAATGTGACGCGTGACCGTGTTACCATCCCCACCGACTGCCTTGTTGTTGTGTTATCCAGGGGGCAACGAGCGGTGAGGAACGAGCGCTCCGCTTTAGTTTACACAATCGCGAGTTTCAGCTTGTTTAGAGATGAATCGTTGGGCCTCGTTGCTACATGGCCCAGTCCATATCCTGCACAGACAGGCACCATCGGGGCCCCCTTCTTTGACATTCCACCATGATAGAAAACAAAACATGTGTTTTCTATACCAGCAAAGCTCTCAGCTGAGTATAATTTGTTCATGATGAGGCAGTTTGAGGAGTAAGCTGGAAGTTAAAGGGGGCTGTTGTAGAGAGTGGTGTGCGGGCGTTTTTTGGAGGAACAACTGATTTGAAGTGTTAGGTAATTCTCTGCTTGCGACACACATGCCTCTTCTTCTGAGCCAACCTGATTTGAATGTGGTGTGTGTGCCGGGGTGAAGAGGACACGGTTAACACCGTTGACACTGTGCTGACATCCATCTCCGCTGTGTTCCCCCCCCTCCCTACCAACCCACTCATCTCCTCTGTAGCCCCTCTTCTCTGCTGGAGACTGGCCTGTCTGGTATGTGATGGCTGCAGCGAGAACCAGAGTTAGACTCCTCCTCTACCCTCCTCCAAGCCCCATGCCCCACGCCCCATCTCTGCTGTGTTCCACCCTCTCCCCACCAACCCACCAACCCACTCATCTCCTCTGTAACCCCTCTTCTCTACGGGAGACTGTCAGGTCTGTGATGGCTGCAGTGAGCACCAGAGTTAGACCCCCCACCCAGTTTGAGGAAGCTCCACGTGGACTGTCTGCTCTGTCACCCCGAAGCTATTTTTAGCAGCCTCACTGCACCTTCAAAATGAGCTATAACCTCCCCAACTTAAATTGAATGTGATTATGCAGTCGCGATGCCTCCTTGAAAAGTTAGATTGGTAAAATATTAGCTCTCCTTGAGATACAATGGTGGAAGGTCGTCGACTCTGAATTCCTTTGAAAACGTTGGAACTTGTTTGGCATCTCTTTGTGTACTGTACCTCACTTAGGCTAAATAACTTTGGCATGTGAACAATTTGTAAAACCGTACTCTAAGCTGTCCAGACATCTCAGCGTTCCCTGTCACCTTGAGAACAATCCACCGAGGCCTTTTCATCCGTCAGTCATAACATTGTTTTCCTTACTGTAGCCTTGTTGTCAACTATTAGACTATGATGAGATAAGGAAGGTATTTGACATGTGTTTGGAGTGTGTTAGCGCCTGAGAACACAAATGTAAGTTTGACCTTTGTTTTAATATCCGCATTATTTTATTATTTTTGTTTCTAGCTTGGAGGCACATGTATTTTGGGATGTGTTCTGCTCTCACAGAATGAGCTGATGTGCATCAATTCTAAGAAAGAATATTGGTGTAAACGGATTGGACGGCTAGGACTATAAAAAATGAACCGCCTACCGAGGCACTGCAGACAAATGGAGAATGTTTAGTAGAGGCTCAATGGTACAAATCTATTCAGGTAGAAACTGAATATTACAAATGGACTCAATTCTCTGTCATATGAAATAGAGAATTGTGTCCTTTCCACTTTCCCAATTATATCAGCAACATTATGTAACATTTCTCCTGCTAAATATGACCACATTTGGGATTTGTCTTCTTCACATGTGCTTGCATCTCAGTATCCAGTGCCCAAGCCCACTCATTTCTGTGAAACACGCCACATCACAAATGTTCAGGCAAGGCATGGCTGTGTTATCCTGTCAGCTGTAAGGCTGCATTAATGTTTCACAGGTGTCCCTCAAATTCAACTAATGACAGCTGCCCTTTTATAGAGGAACAAAGTCTAAATCCCTTGGGGAGATCTCATCCACAAATCACATGCCCAAAGGTAGAACAACATAGGAGATGTACTTTACCTCAAGACACCAAGAAAGACTATTACATATGGATGTGTGGTATATTTTATGATAGAAGAATATAGGCTAAAAATAACAGGCAAGGCAAGCATATGTGTACAGTATATTCATATTCATTCTGTGTTGTTCTGTGTTGTTCGGGTCAGTGGTGACTGAAAGATAGCAAATCAACTGTGGGAAATATAATCCCATGCAGGCACTCTGATCTACATAGAAATGTATGCATTTTTCTAATGACTAAATGCTTCCTCGAGATCATATGAATGGCATTTTCCGGTTATAAATGAGATTTGAATGATGCAGCGAAAGGTTTCTTTCCTTTTTTCTGTTCGCTAATTTCTTGACGGACATATCTTATTTCAGCCAAGTGGTTGTGAGTGTTTGAGGTGTTACATGGAAATTATGGCTCAATGGCGTCCTTCTTCTTTCCACCAATTTTCTTGTTCAAAGATTATTCAAGTGGAAAAGTTACATTTGCAGCTTCACTCAGCTGGAATGCTGTGAAAGGAGAGAAGATGATCAACGCTCGGTCTGTGTTTGTGTGTGTGGGTGCTTGTGTGTCACAGTGGCATCATTCCCATAAGCGGCACAAAGACACGTGCCCCCTCAGATTTGTCCTGTTTGAAAACATTTCAGATGTGAAATTAATTACTAAACTTCATTGTTAAGCCCACTTTTTATCATAATTATTTATAAAAACATTGTTGTATTTTGTATTTTGTGGAGGAGGAACCCTGTCTGGACCAGGGAAAGATTTCCCCCCCTATTCTCCCTAGTAAATGGTTTCCTCCAAGGTGCACGGAGCAGAGATCCCTAGGCAGAAAGCTAGATGCTCTAGTCCTTGCAGTATCGTCAGTGGAATAGGAGAGAGAGTGGACTGTAGAGTAGATTGAGAAACACAGCATTTGATTTGATTTGAGCTATGAATTTGATCAAGCTATGTAGCCTATTGATTCCTTCTTGATGAATAAATAAAATTAAAACAATTTGTTGTTCCTCTGTCTATGAATTCATAAACATTTTCCAATGTGAAATTCACAGACAGAGCTATGCATGCAAAGATTGACAGATATTTATATTGTTCTTCTCAAATCTCAAATGGCAATAAGATACACAATTGACAAAAATTGCTTTAAATCTTGGGTTATGGTAGTATAGACCAGCGGGGCAGTTCTTAAAGAATCAACGTTTTACGGTTTTCATGATTATACATATAATTGGCTGTATAGTTATGTTCATGTTAGATGTGTTGATACAAACAGCTGTGCATCTACAAGGGCCAAGATATCCTGTGGCGTGCCAAAGGGTTCGATAATTGGACCTTTGTTATTTCTTATCTATATTTTCCTTTTTTTTTTTTACATGTTAGTAATTTAGCAGACGCTCTTATCCATAGCAATTTACAGGAGCAATTAGGGTTAAGTGCGTTGCTCAAGGGCACAGACAGATTTTTCACCTAGTCAGCTTGGGGATTCAAACCAGAAACCATTCGGTTACTGGCCCAATGCTATTAACCACTAGGCTACCTGCCGCCTATATCCATAAACTTGCTGCTGTGTCTTCTACCGTACTTCTCATTCTCTTTGCTGATGATACCAATTTGATTTTATCAAGAATTTTGATTCACTAATTAATGAAGCCAACTCAGGCATGGCCACATTTTCAGAATGGTTCCAGATAAACAAATGATCTTTAAATGTTAAAGAATCCAACTTCATTGTGTTCACTAGTAAGAATACAATATCTTGTTTAAAACAAAGAGCCAGAATCTCAATTGTTGGAAATGAAATGGAACAAGTCACATTCACTGGATTCCTCTGAGTTCTAATTGATGAAAAGTAATCCTGGAAAGATCATATTCAATTTGTCTGCAGCAAAAGTTGGTATCATCAGAAAGATGAGTGGTTTGGTTCATCAGGCTTGCTTCTTAACTATACTGTAGCTTAATTGACCCATATCTCATTTACTGTAATATTGTCTGGGCCAGTAGATATATCTCCTACCTACACATATTATTCATCATACCAAATCAATTTGCAAGACTAGTCACCTCCTCTAATTACCTGGCTACATCTGCACCTTTATTTAAGAAACACAATATCTTGTCTATTTATGACATTAGTGTACTAAAATCATGCACTTCATCTAAAAATACTCATACCTCCCAAACAGTTTACCTAAACCCTTCAATGGATTCTTCCAGGTTAATTCTGAAATCCATCTATATAACACAAGACACTGAGATAACCTTCACCCTCCCCCTGCCGCACCTCACATACTCAATCAGATATAGAGCTACCATACTCTGGAATTCTTATCTTTACATTGCCAAAATGTCATCATCCCTCAATAACTTCAAGTGAAGACTGGAGGTCAGCCAAAATTACTCAGTAATCTCCTCCATATAGCCTAACTCTCACACACTCACATGCACACACACATTTTAACAAAACAAATATATGTGATTACTGATTAATTAATTCATACATTTATAGTTAGTAGGTTTTATTATCTGTTTTAACAAACCTTTTTTATTTTTCTAGTTATGTATTGTATATTGGTTTTGTGTGGTGTGGTTTTCATATAAGCCCTTGGGCTTCCAACCACAATTGCACAGTATTTCATTTTTATTGTATTTATTATACATTTCTGTATTTTTGTCTATCTGTTCTCTTTGGTGCAAATAAATAAATATATAAAATACATTTGCATCATTAATTAAAATGACAATTGAACAGGTAAAGAGGTATGCTTAGATAACCTAAGGATAATTTTTTTTTCATACATAGAATTAGTGTCTAGATTGCAGGAAAAGGCTGTTTCAGGTGTTACAAAAATGCAAAATTCTCAAAAATCCAGACCACCCCCGTCCATCTTCACAAACTTTGAGCCCCTACTAAAATAATGGGTGTGTATGTGTTTGTGTGTCTGTGTGTGTGTGTGCTCTGTAAGACTCAGACTGCAATTGTATATAAACCCATATAGTCTTTACATAAATCTAAATGAATAATAACAAAATCATAACAACATTCATGACACTTTCTACATCATCTAGCCATTTAAGAGCTTTTGGCTGTAGCCTTAATGCTGTTGTTAACACAGTTGCTGTGAAAGGTCACGCCAAGTCAGGAATGACAAAGAGGTAGCATCTCCCTATGGAGGGACTTCATGCACTCAACATCCAAGGGATTAGCGACATGAATTGTGTGAACTCAGTGAGAAGCCCAGTTACATTTGATTCACACGTTCTGTGATGGATCTTGTAATTGAGTCCTGGGGAAAAAGGACACGTGTGTAACATGGACAGAAACTTGGCTCTTGAGTAATTTTCACGCTGTTGTCTGCCAGCAGGAAGTGGCAACATTGTCCAATGGAGAGTTTCTTGGTTTGTTTGCGGACTACTAAGTTGGAAGTTGTCTGGGCTAAGGAAATAGGTTCAGTTAGCCATGCTGTAAAGATGATGGACTCAAGAGGGAATGGCATGATGAAATACATTTTTTAAATACATTTTTGACATATCAAATCAAATTTTATTTGTCACATACACATGGTTAGCAGATGTTAATGCGAGTGTAGCGAAATGCTTGTTAGAGTTGTACCCATGTGGTCCATTTTGCCTTATAAAGTCTACCTAGCCAGACCATGAAGTCTTTTGTTTCGTTTTTTCCAAATGTGGAAAAAAAGTGTCAGCGTGAGGCGACAGAATGTGCCGTAATGATACCACAATTGTCCTCGTCACCCACGTTACATCCTGATATCATTAGTTTGTGTTAGATAATGACCTTGTGTGTTTGTGTGTTCTGGGGCTGTCACTGGCTATCTCTCTAATGGCCCTCAAGAATATCTCTCAGACTCTTGCTGATGCCTTGGCTCCTTCCCTCAAGGATTGACTAGCCGGTGGCCGAATAACACTCTGCCCAGTCCACTGATACCCTGTCACAACCCTTCCGACCATCTATCTCACTTCCTTTACACACTCTCAAATAACTAATGTTATTAACGTGACGCTATTTAGCACTGGGCTGATTGTGATTGTGGAATTAGCAGGGTGTCGTCGAGGGAAGTGTCTGCAAGAGCGTGGAAAATAAGGTTGTTTACACCTTGAGGCTCCGTTTGAGAAAAAGAGAACTGTCAATTGACAAGTATGAGTTCCATTTGACTGTATGTGTATATCTCTCTGAGTTAAGCTCCTGTAGGATCGGCGTTAAAAGCAGTAAAACAATGGAACCTGTCCAACCTCTGCTGTTGTGAGTAGACATTAATTGCAGGGCCTGTGCATTTCCCCCCATAAGTCTACAGACTAACTGTCAATCTGCTGTATTCCATAGTGCACATATGCAAAGCCAAGTCCATTTCTGTGGAAACGGTCAAGAAAGTATCAACTGTCAAAATGTAGCATGGCTGCTATATAACACGGCACAACACTTTCCAGAATACAACACCTTTAACAATCCAACACTGGGACCTTTATTTCCCACACAATAACATTGGCTGGGTGTAATAGAGGTAGTGGGAAGGGAACACAGTCGCTACCTCGCTCTCCAAACAAGCTGCATGAATTGAGATGAAAACTGAAGTGAAAAAGAAATTCAGCACCTCTCAGAGGGCAGAGGAAGTTGACAAAAATGCGTCTTTACTGATAAAACCAACGCATTTCAGCCCTTAGCCTTCGTCACCTTAGCCTTAATCAAACCCTGATGAAGGCTGAGTCTAGAAAATAAAATAAAAGTTAGTGAAAGTTAAACTCAGAGAGTGACTGCTTCCTTCCTACATCACTCGTCAGTGAAATGCAGTGCAATTTAATGAGTATAGACCAACCCGGATGGAGGATTGCACTACCTTGTCCTCTCACATTATCCTAACAAAGAGAACAGCATTTAATATTTCAAGACTGTCCTTCCTTGTAACCCCCTGAAGGTTTCATGAGGTATTAGTGGTGCCTGGACTGTGTATCACTCTGGGGGGTTTGAAGCCAGGTACAACATCTGCCCGTTGTTTACACCTAACCTCTAAATTGCATTTTTTCTCCAATGATTTGAGGTTCTTGCCGTTCTCCTCTTAAAGATCGGACCCTTTTTAAAAATATTTTTGCCTAAAATGACATACCCAAATCTAACTGCCTGTAGCTCAGGACCTGAAGCAAGTATATGCATATGCTTGATACCATTTGAAAGGAAACACTTTCAAGTTTGTGGAAATGTGATGTTAATTTAGGAGAATATAACAGATCTGGTAAAAGATAATGCAAATAAAAAACATGCGTTTTTTTTTTCTCCATCATCTTTGAAATGCAAGAGAAAGTCCATAATATAATATTGCAGTTTAGATGGCAGCAGTGTGTGTGCAAAGTTTCAGATTGATCCAGCGAAGCATTGCAATACTGGACAATATTTTGTATGAAATTGCTGAGTTGTAGTTGAAAAGTCTTATTATTACATCCTTGGATTGTTTATGAACCGATTCACACAATGGCATAGTAGTGTGACTGAAGTGTGCCTGTGGAGGGTTAAAACATAGGCCTACACTTTGTGCTTGTGGTTAGCTAGGTACCCTGTGTGTGAATTTCAGTGGCAACATGTTTTGCTCTAGGGACGAGCTGCCCCTCAGCTTTCCCACGGTACCCTTTAACTGTAACCGTTACGAGTGAAAACGCTAACCTGTCCACGGTCAAGTGAATAAATGCAACTCTAACCCACACCAAACGTTCATTCACTTAACCAGAGCCTGTTTTTAGAATATCTCTGGGGCAATAGCATGCATACCAGTTTGTTATTACCCCAAACCCAATATTCCCATTAAGCCATATGAAGTTTGAACCTGGTATTATATTGTGTAAACAAAAGTCAACTTGGAATGATTGAACCAAGATGAGAGGGGACACACATCCAGGGAGATTACTTAAGGAAGTAGCCATAGATCTGTGTGAAAAGGGAACTCAGCCTTCCAGATGGCTGCTCTGCAATACCTATGCACAATTACCTTCAGACATCTGGGGCCCATATTATACCCCCTCCCCCCTCTCTTCGACTCTCTTCTCTTCTTCCATCAAGGTTTACCTTTCTCTCTTTCTACTTTTCCCCCCAGCTTCCACAGACTTGCTGCTCTCGCTTTCCTCTCCTTTGACCCCTGTCATAACACTCGTCCCAGAGCAGCAATAATATAGCTACTTTGCTATTCAAATGACCGTGTTATGTTTTACCTTCAGTATGTTTCTAGGGACTTCATGTGTCCGTGTTTGACTGCATTGGTAATGGACATCAGGCAAAGATAAATTTATCTGGAGATAATGCAATGTTCTTATCACATGGGGGAACATTATTTATTTATTTTAGGATTTTTTTATCTTATTTGCTAATTATGTTTTTATTTGATTTTGATCTGCATTGTTGGGAAAGGGCGCATGTATTCGGCGCATGTGACAAATATAATGTGATTTGATATTTCAATTGATTCACTGAACTACCTAATTTAGTTGAATAATTTATTGCATGCCGGCATCATGTAATACCATTTATTAAAGGTAACATTGCATTCTGGAAGATTAGCCAATTAGTAATTTCAATCTATTTTATGGATTCTCAAGCATTTGTTTATTCTGGTTACAAAAACACTGGGATCTGAACGTTGAGGCAAACCAAATAAAGTAGCGGAAAAACTCTCAAAGGATGTAGTAAGACAAATACGGTTGGGTAGGGGGGATTTGGACTAAAAATAAGGAAAGAGGCTTGAAGCAAACGCGTCCTGTTTGTGCCTCGGCAAAGAGAATAATAAATAATTTCTCAGTCACAGGAGGTTACATCTCCTTGTGATGATTATAGGAGCCAGAGGAGTAAACCTATCCCAGGAAAGTTTACCATGGCCCAGATAGCACAGGTAGCTGTCCTTACCATCTAAATTAAACCACAGAGGAAAGTCTGCATGATCTAGCATTTTTTTAGGTTCTGGTTGATAAACAGTACACTCGAAAAGTTTTGTTGACTCAAAGTTCTTACTCAAGTTCTTACTCAAGTTTACTCTTTGCTTAGTGTGTGGTTTTAGGATAGCGGGAACATTCCAATCGAGGACCATGGTACCCCTGAGTTGATAAACACTAGTCAGAGTTTGTGAGTTCCACAATGATGAATTAGCTTTAGAACTGGAGCCTGGAACAGGAGTGTCTTCACCTACCAGAGTATTGACCCTTCTGTTCCCTGATGGCGTTCATGAAAATGGGACATTTATTCTTAGATACTTTAGGGAGAGTAATTGAGTCATATGTCATCAGCATTTTCATCTCAAACACCTTCCTTTGCAAGCACCTCACAACTACATGCGGATTTCAAACATCTACATCATTGTCTATGTCTGTAATCACTAGTGAAAGGAAGAATACAGAACAGGTGTAAAGTGTAAGATCTATTTCCTTCGTTAAACAAGACAACCTGCAATTATATGCCACTGGGGACATTATATGAATGTTAATGAATTGTGGAAATATTGAACCCTTACGAAATATTGAACCATTATTTAATATGTGCAAATACCAGATTCTAATGCGATGAGTCTGATGTCTCGTATATGCTTAAAGGGATGGATCAATATATCTGTTAATGGACCAAAGGCCAGCAGCCAATGGCATTGTCAAGGAGCCTGCTAAGCTCAGTTGCTTGTGCTGTTCATGTAGGGATGTCTAAATAAGCTCCCTCTTACCAGGGTTGGGTTCCTCTAAAATAGCTTTTAGTCTTTGCCTCCTTTCCTTCACGAAAACAGATACATAAAGTTGTCACTCTGATTCCTTTAAACCTATCAACTGCTCTTATAGCAATGGCCAAAGAGGAAAGGGGATGAAAAGAGTGAACTATCTGAGACTGTTGGGACATGGCCCAGGTGTCTATTTCCAGAAATGGGATAGTGAGGCTGTCAGGTCTGTCATGTGACTCCCTGACCTTTGACCCCTGACAGTGGCAGGAAGTAGGGAATGTGAAAGGCCAAGGGCAGAGTAAATTATCTCTAAAGGAAATCGGTCCCAAGTGCGAGGAAAAATCCTTCAAAGAGTAGCACATTGCCCATGTCATCATAATACCCCAATGGAAGTGGATTGAAGTCCAATGGAAACCATGCCCAATCTGACTGACTGTCATTCTACATCATTGTAATGCACCATGTAGGCTAGTCGAGGTGCTTCAGCCACATTCTGCAGAAAAACAACACTGAAGTGGTCAGGTTATTGTTATATTTATGTAAGCATTTAATATATCTACTAGACCTTTTAATATATATCTACTAGACCTTACAGTATAATATATCTACTACACCTTAGAAGAGATCTACTAGGCCTTATAATAGATCTACTAGACCTTAGAATATATCTACTAGATCGTACAGTATAATATATCTACTAGGCCTTATAATAGATCTACTAGACCTTAGAATATATCTACTAGACCTTATAATATATATCTACTAGATCTTACAGTATAATATATCTCCTAGGCCTTATAATAGATCTACTAGACCTTATAATAGATCCACCCTACCTTTTAATAGATATCTACTAGATCTTACAGTATAATATATCTACTAGGCCTTATAATATATGTACTAGACCTTATAATATATCTACTAGACCTTTTAATAGATATCTACTAGACCTTACAGCATAATAGATATATTAGGCCTGAGAATATATCTACTAGACCTTAGACTAGATCTACTAGACCTTATAATAGATCTACTAGACCTCATTATAGATCTACTAGGCCTTAGAATAGATCTACTAGGCCCTAGAATAGATCTACTAGGCCTTAGAATAGATCTACTAGGCCCTAGAATAGATCTACTAGGCCTTAGAATAGATCTACTAGGCCTTAGAATAGATCTTCTGGACCTTAGAATATATCTAGTAGACCTTAGAATATATATATCATTGGCCTTATAATAGATTTACTAGGCCTTAGAATATATCTAGTAGACCTTAGAATATATATATAATTGGCCTTGGAATAGATTTACTAGGCCTTATAATAGATCTACTAGACCTTAGAATAGATTTACTAGACCTTAGAATATATCTAGTAGACCTTAGAAAATATATATATATATATATATAACTGGCCTTAGAATATATTTACTAGGCCTTAGAATAGATCTACTAGACCTTGGAATGGATTTACGTGGCCTTAGAATAAAACAGTTCTCAAAGGACCTACAAGGTGTCAAACGACTGCTTGTGCTCATTGCTGAAAGTTGCTGAAAGTGGCTTCAGGACATCCTCCAATGAGCAAGTCTCAGGTACAGTAGGACTTTTTCTGTGTCCTACAATTGCTTTAGAATAGGTTCTAGTGGCTTCGATGAGATGATTTATGCATGCAGGCCCAGTTCAGCAGAAGAGATGACACCAAGTGACAGTCCACTCTATGACTAATGCATGAGTCACACCAAAGCATGTTTATTTAAGTCAGTGTAAATGTGGGCTTCTCTCATGTTGGGATTGGTTCATTTACAACAGGAAAGGGCAACTTTGATGAGGGGCCGCAGTGGCTCGCGGGTCTGCGTACCCACATAGCCACTTAGAGCCTTTCGGAGGCTTTGCCAACGGGTGGAGATTTCCTGCTTATTATACACATTTTGCCATAGGGTGGAGACAAATGTTTTTAATATGATAAAACTATATGTGCATTTTCTATCAGAGATGTTCGATACAATCGTTATTACATCAATATTTGCACTTAAAGTCGTTTCCACCGCCATTTCTCGCATAATGTATTTTCCAGACTTAAACGATCCCACCGTGTCAAACAAACAAATTGTCTGTTGGCATTTATAAAATTGTACCGGCATTTCATGTTTCCATCAGCCCGGTTCTGACTTTTTTAATTCGTCCAGTAATTTAATCCGCATGAAATGGTTGGATGGAAACGTCATTAGTGACTGAGAAAAACTGCTGATGAATTTTATTGAAAAATAAACTATTGTAAGAATAGATAATTCACCCAAAGCTTAACATCGGCCATTATTCCACTGTTATCGCTCCACAGCTACAACCGGTAACGGTAAGCAAGTCTATATTTACCCCTGTACGTAGCCTACTCTGGATGGAGGCCAGGTACAGAGTCCTTCATGGGAACTTCCTGGTTGTGTAAACCAACTAACTCATGTTTGAGGGGAAAAACAAAAGCAGATCCGTCTCCTGGCTGTGACTTAAACCAGACCCCACCACTCTATATGACCACATAGACCCGCTGTCAACTGTAAACATCGTCCATTTTTAGAACTGTTAACTGTCGACACCAGAACGCGGTTTAAAGCCTTGTATAAGGGAACAGTCTGATCTGATCTGTGAAGCGCTATTAGATCCTGTTATTTTATTGTAATGGCACTTCAGAAACAGTTATGATAAAAGAAGAACTATCATCCAATGGTGATAAATGTAAAGGGAAATTATTTATTCTTGAGGTTTGTAATGATTGTTGCTTTGACTATTAAATGTGCAATCAGTAGTTGAAAGAATAACAAAGTGGTTTCCCCACCTCTGTTTTAGCAAAACGCTGACGAATGGGTCTGGAGAAATGTAGGCTAAGCACTCTAAAATGCATAAACAGTGCTATGGACTGACCATCCAATACACAGTGACTTCAAAAAGTATTCAGACCCTTTGACTTTTTCCACATTTTGTTACGTTACAGTCTCATTCTAAAATGGATTAAATACAATAAACAACTCAGCAATCTACAAACAACACCCCATAATACATTTTTTGCAAATTTATTAAAATATTAAACAGAAATACCTTATTTACATAAGTGTTAAAACCCTTTGCTATGAGACTCGAAATTGAGCTCAGGTGCATCCTGTTTCCATTAGTCATTCTTGAGATGTTTCTACAACTTGATTGGAGTCCACCTGTGGTAAATTCAATTGATTGGACATGATTTGGAAAGGCACACACCTGTCTATATAAGGTCTCACAGTTAACAGTGCATGTCAGAGCAAATACCAAGCCATGAGGTCGAAGGAATTGTTCGTAGAGTTCCGGGACAGGATTTTGTCGAGGCACAGATCTGGGGAAGGGTACCAAAACATTCCTGCAGCATTGAATAGCCCCAAGGCCTCCATCATTCTTAAATGGAAGAAGTTTGGAACCACCAAGGCTCTTCCTAGAGCTGGCCGCCTGGAAAAACTGAACAATCGGGGGAGAAGGGCCTTGGTAAGGGTGGTGACCAAGAACTTGAAGTGGAATTATATTTTTTGAAAATGTTTCTAATTAATAAAAAATTAAAAGCTGAAATGTCTTGAGTCAAAGTATTCAACCCCTTTGTTATGGCAAGCCTAAATTAGTTCAGGAGTAAATCACATAATTGGTTACATGGACTCACTCTGTGATCAATAATAGTGTTCAACATGATTTTTCAATGACTACCACATCTCTGTGCCACACATACAATTATCTGTAAGGTCCCTCAGTTGAGAATTTCAAACACAGATTCAACCACAAAGACCAGGGAGGTTTTCCAATGCCTCGCAAAGAAGGGCACCTATTGGTAGATGGGTACAGATTAAAAAAGCAGACTTTGAATATCCCTTTGAGCATTGTGAAGTTATTAATTTAATTATCCTTTGGAGGGAATCATAGGGAATACGGTTTTGGAGTGTCTGTCCTACATCTCAGAGATATAAGAAAGCTCAGGAAATATTTGTGTTTTTTGGTCACATATTTTACTTTTTTTGTTGTTGGCACAAAACTACCTCCATATTTCAATTTTTTTTTTTTACAGGTACCAGGTTACCTTCAGATGAGCCCCGTGACAGATATGGGGGTCGTAGAGTAAAATGGAGAACACCATTGTGTCTCATCATTTTAGAGAGAGTCTCATCATTCAATAGGGTGCTCATATTTTCAGGATGTCTCATGGTCTGACAAACAGCGCTGAAGCTCTGCCACTTTCCACCGCAGATGCGGAAGGCCGACATAGGCGGATGTGGTGGATTGAGATGCAGCCCATGCAAAAAAACAGATCTCTAGCTTAAACTGACAAATTTGATGTGTATTTTTTTATTATGTTAAATAAATTGATGCACTTGTGAGTCAATAGAATCTTATGGAATAAAGTATGGTAAAAACAAACACTGTACATTTGATATGACACATCCTAAGCTCAATCGTCATCCCAATATTTTGGGCTGATGACATAACTCTCAATTTGCCATGCCCTAGCCATATTGTATATGGTGGGTTCTGGAACAGAAGCCTGAGTCTCACTATGGCATTTCCTGTGAACACTGGTGCCTATTCATTCACAGCAAAATCACTTTGAAATCAACAGCAATGATCTGTGGTCATCTGTGTGACTGCATGAGAAAGCCCCCAATGCTTATCACATCAAAAGAAGGGGAGTTCCGTAGACATACAATGGCATGGAAAACCCTATCATGACATATACAGTATAGTGTATTGATGTGATCTCAGAATAATTAAGTATTGATGTCAAAAAAAGTAACAGAATAGCCTACTAACAGTAACACATTGGGTAGAAACTGCAATGAACAATGACCAGTTTAGTGATCTTCTAAACTGCAATGAACTTAAGTAATTGTCTTTTGGGGACAATCAACTTTCATTTGATCATGTGATGTGTCGTCCTACCTTAGAACACTACAGAGGATAGCAGTGTTTGATAGAGTATGTAAGCTAATTCTCAGCTGCAGTCACCGGTTATGCAATAAGACAAAATGAGAATGACAAAAGGAGATATTTTCCTCAGTCTGACCCGTCAAATGATTGGTGCCTGCTCAGAGGGACACTCCAGGGGCATCTCCGAACACTGGCATGACAAGTATTGTGCAGATCGGCAGTTTTTGCATTATTCCCCTGGAATGGTCTAAATGACTTGTGCTCGCCATGAATATCAATGTCAGCCATGTCAGATGATATTAGATCTGAGTTGGCTTGATGTGTGTCATCCCAGTGCATAATTAATGGAAGATGTGACCCTCTGCCTGGACAGGAAGAGTGATGTTGATGTTGATGCAGACCTATGACATGCATCTTAACATATTATGTAGGATTTATAATAACCACCTAATACTATTACAGTTTGTGTACTTTGAGACATTGATCTGATCATTTGCATATAGTCATTTTAAGGACTTAGCTTTCACTTATCAGAAAACATGAAAACATGTGATTTGCATTAATCAAGAATAGAATATATCCGTGGTTGCCATGGCACTGTGAGAGAGCTCTGTAAATATTGTACATATTTTTGTTATTTAAGTGTTTTTTGTTAATTCATGAATTTATTACATTTGTGAAGCACTTTTCATTATACAGAATAACCTCAAAGTGCAAAAATACATTTTTTTAAAAAATGTTTCACAACTAGGCAGGAAAACTGACACAAAGAACACAGCTGACACTACAAGGGACAAGGACACCAAGGTATCAACAGAAAGCCTTCCTAAGGAGAAAGGTCTTTAGGCTTGTTTTAAATGAGCCTAGAGTCTATTGGGCCTGCAGGTGGTCCGGGAGGCTTGTTGCATTTTTTAAATTATCTTTTGGGGTTTGACTGCTCTGGATGAAAAGAATTGGGATGAAAAGTCTACCTTTTTGGCTTATAGCTAGCTAGCTATCTGGCTGTTTGGATTTCAAATAATGCAGGCCCAGCTTTTTTGTTTAATCTGTCAGGAAGAATAACAATCAAGGACTGCATGCTTTGTCCAGAGGTGGCAGAGGCTCAGGGGCTGATCTTAACCACTGCCAGGATATTGTGGCTTTTTGTGTGCTTTTCAGCAGCCGTGGCATCACCCACGCAGGTGCTACATGTTCAGCCATGGAGGACCAGTACCTACGGAGGAGTGGCTCCAGTGGTGGAACTGACCGTCGGAAAAGGAGTTGTTGTGCACTAACAAAGAGCTTCGGGCCTGTTTGTCAGACTGTCTTTTTTTCGCCCTGGCTTTACCATCGATGCCCCCTGAATGAAGCTACACTTAATGAAGCTACACTTAATTTCCAATCCAAACTACCTCCCAGCCTTTTCATCATCTGAAGCCAACTAGAGACATTGAATCTCCATCTCCATCATCTTCATTGAACTGTTTCTTTGTTAGTTTTGCTCTATGCACTCTAGGGACTACAATGTAAATATGCCTTTGACTTTGTGTTATCCCTGTCACGTTTTTTAAATGTATGTACTCTGTATATGTTTTTTTTTTTTTTTACTGTAAATACAATCAATTAAAAAAAAAATTGGATTATTTTGGGACTGGGAAGCAATGGGTAGACTTAGAACCAGTGCCCTTTGAATAGTCTGTTCATGCCAACTCTCAACAAGCAAGACCACAGGCTCTGGCTTTCGTTCCTTTTGACCTCTTTTAAGAGCTGTAGAGTACATCATACATTCATGATTATAACAGTAGGGCTGATGAAACACAGTCTTAAAGGTTACCTTCATCTTTAAATTTTTTTTGCATTTCTAATTTAATATTGTGATATCAAAACACTTGGGTGAGACTGAAATAAGCAAAGCCAGAGAAAGTAACCATCTTTATTCTGTTGTGTCTTTACAAGTATAGACCAAAGCTGCCTCAAGCTATTTATAGTCATTCTATACAGTTGTCATTGCAGTGATTTTGTTAGATATTCAAATTATCCGAGATTGTCCATCTGCAGAAACTACACCATTACTCCAGGGAGATGTTCTACCTTGTATTATTGGTTCTGACAGTATTTCAAGGAGGATTCACTGCCCCTGTGGTTATTTTTAAGTTAAAATGAAAAGTTAGGACCTTGTTTTCGCCCTCGGTTCAATTGTTGCGTGCACACTATCTCTCTCCGGGTTAATTGCAAAGACAAGCACACAGTGTGAAACATGAAGAAGTATCTTTGATTTTGGAGATCTCGTCCTATGTCAGAGTTTAGGAACAGTGGCTTTTGAAATGAAGATTGAGTTAAAATGTCTAGTAATTACTAATATTTAAAATGCATACAGTACACATCTTTGCCTATAAGCACAGCAGGAACAAGGCATTTAGCTACATATAGAGCATGATGAAAGCTTAATGAAGGAACATAATCCTTACAATGTTATTCCTTACAATTTTATGGATACTACCCTTTGGTCAATATTATGTAAGCTTGTTTACCTGTCAACTTCACGCTGTGTGTATAGTTATATAATGCATGCAGTATGAATATATGCTGTCTTAAGACTTTTCCAGATGTAAAGTGTTCCTCACTCTGTCTTCTCACAGGCCTTACTAGTGTCTTTCAGGTGAATGATATTTTGAACAAGCAATTAATAATTCATTGCATTTTAAGTTAGAACAAGCTGTGATAGCCTTCAAAGAGAATTGTGTATTCTTACAAACATTTCCTTCCAAACCTTCATTTAAGACTTGTTCGGGGGGCTTTTTGGTCCTGGTAGACTGGTAAGCTAAATGTTCACTAAATTCTATTTGCTTTACTCTCATTTACTTTTCAGTCAAATAGCAATCAGTGCTAGCTTTTGAACAGTTAACAGTGAAAATGAATGGTAGCATATTGTGTAATTGTATGTAACATACACAGTCATTTCAGCCAACCATAACCACAGTGATACTGATTTTTATCCATGGTACTCTACTTGAAGGGAAAAGGGCATATTATATAATGGGTTTTTTTGCAACCAAGATCAAGATCCATTTTTATAGAGCAACACAGCATCAGTTGAGCATCACAATTCTGAGGAGGAACAGAGTAAACCATGATTTAATTAACTATGGAGGTTAAATCCCGCGCAATAGAAACACAGTATAAAGGAAAGCTATGAAATGCTATGGTCCAAATTATCATTCATGTATATTTGCAATCTGAAAAGGGGGCCTCAGTGAGCAATGAGCAAAATACACTGGAAATGTGTCACCCAAAATCAGCTATTTGTGCAAAAACGGAACTGTAATGTCAACTAGTTGAAGAGTAGCCCTGTGTTGACAACTCATGCTAATAGTATAAGGGAAATGTGTAACATGCATAACAAACAGGTCTCAGAAAAAAAACTCTATGCTTCTCATATGTTCTAGAATATTACTGAAGTGATTAGTCCTCAATACAACTGACACATCAAAAGCAGTTATATAACACATGAAAGGAAGATAGACAATACCTATATCAAAGCATCCCATAAAAGTTGCCCATCCCTGGCCTAGATCATGATAGGATGTTGACTTTGATGGACCAGAGGAATTATATACTATTTATTCTACTGCGTGACCTTGTCACTACCCACTTTATATTTGTAGATACAGTGTAAATGCAGTGCAACTACCTCTATTTCTTCTGATAGTGATTCATGTACTGCATTGTTGAGGGAGCTAGCACATGCTGTAAACTGTGCATGTGATGAATACAATTTAATTTGATTTGATTACATAAAGCAGAGGGAACGACAGTGCAATTGCTGCCATTTCCCTCAGCCCCATCTCGGTTTTATTAATCTACTGTTTAACCTCTACGAGATCGGTGTCCCCCCCAGCGGGACGGTTGAGCTAACATAGGCTAATGTGATTAGCTTGAGGTTGTAAGTAAACAAAAAAACAAAAACAAAAAATCCCAGGACATAGACATATCTGATATCGGCAGAAACCTTAAATTCCTGTTAATATATCTGCACTGTCCAATTCATAGTAGCTATTACAGTGAAATAATACCATGCTATTGTTTGAGGAGAGTGCCCAAAAATGTATTAATAAACCAGTTAGGCACATTTCGGCAGACTTGATAGAACATTTTGAACAGATATGCAATGGTTCATTGGATCACTCTAAAACTTTGCACATACACTGCTCCCATCTAGTGGGCAAAATCGAAATTGCACCTGAGTTGGAATAATACATTATGGCCTTCCTCTTCAAAGATGATGGTATTATCTTTTCCCAGATCTAATGTGTCATATTCTCCTACATTAAGTTCACATTTCCACAAACTTCACAATGTTTCCTTTTGGTATCAAGAATATGGATATTCTTGCTTCAGGTCCTGAGCTACAGGCAGTTCGATTTGGCGAAAGTTGAAAAAAAGGGTCTGGGCTGCTCCTTAGAGAGTGAGTTGCTGTTATGTTTATAGTGAAACGAGACATATTTAAAAAGCTGCATCGTCTTGTATCAACGACGACAAAAGGAGAACCGAAAGCCTCAAGTAAAGGGAAATGCTTCCTACATTGCTATTCGTAATTAGAAAATCATCCAAGAGAATCAACCAACATAACAGAACTGTGATATCACAAAAGTCAATTAAGATATGTTTAATTGCAACATTTTCCTAGTAAGATATTATAATGACATATCATATATGACATGCTTTGTGTTAAAATAGTAGTCTCAGAGGCGTTTACTGTAGACATTCTTGTTTGTGTGTTCAGGAGCAGATTTGTGCTATAGCCTATGAAATGTCATAGCCCAGAGGGGAAGCAAAGTCTGCAACAACTGCTTCCTGGAAGTGACCAGATGGTCCCACACACACTCTCAGAAGTTCCCTTGGTCCGGAACTCAATATCTCCAGCAAGGGAAACAGAAAAAGTTTGATTTGTAGTTTTGTCTTCTTTCTCTTTTAGCTACTCAAGACAGTACTTTGTTACTTCTCATTGGTTATAGTGAACCACGTGTCTTCAAGATGTGTTTATTAGCGACATTCTCAAATCAAAATCAAATCAAATGGTATTTGTCACATACACGTGTTTACCAGATGTTATTGCGGGTGTAACAAAATGCTTGTGTTTTCTCGCTCTAACAGTGCAGTAATATCTAACAAGTAATATCTAACAATTTCACAATACACACAAATCTAAAGTAAAGGCATGGAATTAAGAATATATGAATATTTGGGCGAGCAATGTCAGAGCAGCATAGACTAAAATACAGTAGAATAGGATATGCTAGAGTGTATAAACATATCAGAAATATCAAGACCTTTCTCTTTCACTTATCCTCATCCAAGACAGAAGCCATGAAATGCTCAATGATTGCTTCAAGACTGTTTTCGGCTGTATTGTAAATTGAGAACATTTAGTTTTGTTGATGTTAGGTGAGAGGATTTTGGGTCTATTAACATGAAACACAAAGCGTAGAGATTATGAAGCAATTTGCTTGTTTTAGGGCTATTTTGGGGAAGACAGGATTAAGCTTTTTCCTCATTGCTTACACTGTAGATTAGCATGTTGGAGTCGTGAGTTGGGCAATCTAATTTGATTTCCATAACATCAATTTCCTTTTTTCCAATTTTCTAAATATTCAAATATGCATAATATTTAATCACAATCAATTAACCACAAGATTAGTATGACACGCCTTTAAATATACCCTTTCTTCCCAGCAGAAAAAAATGCTTAAGGCTTAAACAGAAAAAATAGACACTTTGAATTTACATCCATTTTAATGTGTGAACAGCCCTCAAGGGTCTAGTCCCTGAGAACATACTTAAACTCTTGTGTATCTAAGTGAGTTGCGTAAGTGAGTTACGTAAGTGAGCTGCGTTTATTAAGATTATGTTGGGATTAAGCTTGTATTTAGTTTCAGTTGGTTATGATTGGAGATACAGGATTTATCCATATCATGTTTCTCCTGTATACGTGCACTGCTATGTGCAACATGCTTACTACAGAAGTACTTCATCTTGATAAGTCACACAGAACCATGGTCCAGTTACATTACACACACATTACACACAGTTACCACAATGCCGTGTGATACTGTAATTGTACAACATACTCTACTCTAGGAGTCACTTTCAAAGCCACACAACCTTGTAAGACTATCGTAGACACAAGGCTGTTGGTAGGGGATCCACATTTCTATTCTCCCCAGTGAAATGCAAGCCTCAAAAGGGATTGCTGGAAGGTGAAAGTCAAACTGAAAAGAAAAGCATTCCACAAGTTCTGGGGCTGTTGGGCATTTCAAAGCTCTATGCCTAGGCGCTGGCATGAAACAGATACTGTGTTTCCTTGCTCAGGTGTCATCTTTGTTCCAGATGATCAGGTTTTGGGGTGTATTATGGCACTCTGTGGTTTAATGGTTTGGTGAGACTTGGTTTGACCCAACATGACTGAGGGGGGTTTTAAGGCACATTTTACTGTATTGGCTTAAGTGTCATGGGTTACCAACAATCTGTGTCTTTCCAGAATGTTACGTACTTGCCATAGTGTGGTTGAATATCAACCTAATTTTACTTGGTGCGTGTGTGTGTTTCTGTGTGTTCAGTGCATTCGGAAAGTATTCAGACCCCTTGACTTGTTCCACATTTTGTTATGTTACAGCCTTATTCTAAAATTGATTAAATAGTTCTCTCATCAATCTACACATTACCCCATAATGACAAAGCAAATAAAAATCTGAAATATCACATTGACATAAGTATTCAGACCCTTCACTCAGTACTTTGTTAAAGCACCTTTGGCAGTGATTACGGCATCGAGTCTTCTTGGACATGACGCTACAAGCTTGGCACACCTGTATTCGGGGAGTTTCTTCCATTTTTCTCTGCAGATCCTCTCAAGCTCTGTAAGGTTGGATCGGGAGCGTTGCTGCACAGCTATTTGAAGGTCTCTCCAGAGATGTTCAAATACAAAGGTCCGGTCTCTGGCTGGAACACACAAGGACATTCAGAGACTTGTCCCGAAGCCACTCCTGCGTTGTCTAAGGTCGTTGTCCTGTTGGAAGGTGAACCTTCACCCAGGTCTGAGGTACAAAGCTTTCTAGGGCAGGTTTTTATCAAGGATCTCTCTGTACTTTGCTCCATTCATCTTTCCCTCGATCCTGACTAGTCTCCCAGTCCAAGCAGCTGAAAAACACCCCCACAGCATGATGCTACCACTGTTTTTCATGGTCTGAGAGTCTTTAGGGGCCTTTGGAAAATTCCAAGCGTGCTGTCATGTGCCTTTTATTGAGGAGTGGCTTCCATCTGGCCACTCCATAAAGGCCTGATTCATGGAGTGCTGCAGAGATGGTTCTCTCATCTCCACAGAGGAACTCTAGAGCTCTGTTAAAGTGACAATCGAGTTCTTGGTAACCTCCCTGAACATGGCCATTCTCCCCCAAATGCTTAGTTTGGCTTCTTCCATTTAAGAATGATGGAGGCCACTGTATTCTTGCGGACCTTCAATGCTTTAGAAATGTTTTGGTACCCTTCCCCAGATCTGTACCTTGACACAATCCTGTCTAGGAACTCTTCGGACAATTCTTTCAAGGTATTATGTGTAAATTGATGAGGATACATTTTTTATTTAATCTATTTTAGAATAAGGAACTAAACAAAATGTGGAAAAAGTCAAAGGGTCTGAATAATTTCCAAAGGCACTGTATGTCTGTGCAGGTGGTTATTTTTTATTTAACCTTTATTTAACTAGGCAAGTCAGTTAAGAACAAATTCTTATTTTCAATGATGGCCTAGGAACAGTGGGTTGAATGATTTTTACCTTATCAGCTCAGGGATTTGATCTTGCAACCTTCCGGTTACTAGTCCAATGCTCTAACCACTAGGCTACCTGCTGCCCCAAGTATATGTGTGTGTGTGTGTGTGTGTTTGTGGGAATGTGTGTTCGTATGTGCACACGTGTGCATTTGCGTTTGCTGCCTTAGCGTAAACCTAGAGGACAACAACAATTGTCGTGCTTTCACTATAAATGTTCGATGCACTTTCAGTTGTGAAGAAGTTGTTTCACTTCCTCCACAACATGCCAGTGATACTGTCACTTGACAACGTAGTAATACACCTTAATGTCGTTCCTTCAGATAAATGTTCTAAACTCAAGGGCATTTAATGACAAAAACATCAGATGTAGAAAAGTGCTGCAACATATCTAAGAACATAAGTCATCTTTACTTCTGCTCGCCCCTCAACAACGGTGGTGTTGGAAGTAGACAGTTGACTTTCAGAACAAAAGCACAACGATTCAAGAAGTGATTTGAAGGATAAAGAACATTTTCAACATTCAAGTTCATTTACATTCCAAAGACAAGCTGACTATCACATGCAGTCTCCTTTGCTCATAAAAAAAGAATAACAAAACGTGGCTATGATAAAATCACCTTATGAATATATTATACTTGTATTGTTTGTTTGCAGATACATTTTTATCTCTTTACATCTAGCCTATGGGCTACGTTTTGTTGCTAATCTGTGACGAGAGGTCAAAAGACACAAGCACATGTTGCACTATTTAGTACAGATTTAGGTCCACACTAACGCCACTGAAGCTTCGGTCTACTGTACCTAAACTCACGTACACTGTGCACACCAAATTGCCTGGGTCAGTCTCGTCTGATTCACAATGCGAATCTAGTCCCCAGGACTCCAAGTTAATCAAGACAATTAGCATGAGAGACCAAAATACACAAATGGAATACCCAAGTAAGAAGCTCATGATGAGGGATGATATCTTTCTGTTGTTTTTTAATGTGGGTTAATTGGGTATATTACATCGTATTTTACGTGAAATTCATTACAGAAAATGATGTAACCACAGTGACATGAGCTAATGTACAGTTTTTGTTGTAAGTTTACAAATCCATGGTTTGTTCATCTGATCAAGTAGCAGTCAGGTCATGAAGTTTTTTTCAGAGCTTGCTCTAAACCAAAATCCTCAGTCATGCTGACGTCTCTATACACCATGACATTACAGAGGGCCTTTTTTTATACTGGCACTAGTTTGAATGCAAAGCTGAAAGTTAGCCTATTGACTGGAGGGAATGAGATCTGGCCGGATACTCTTCTGGCTGCACTGCATCGTGTCCTCATTGTTTTGCACACCTTATTTGCATAGACTGAACAAACAGTACTATGTGTGTTAAAACAAGTCAAACCTGAATAGCATGGTGTTTAGTTATATTCTTTAATACTTCCTCTTGCATATATGTTAGGTAGAATACTAATTCCAACACCAAAGTTAGGAACATTTATTGATCTCTAGAAATGCAGCTTTTTCTTTTTTTCCAACTCTGGATATCCAGCACCAGACCAGTGTCTACATATGTGAAGATGGCACGTGTCACGAACAACTAGAAGTGGGGGGTGTGGAGTCAGACGCAGAGAGCACGGTGTAGGGAAAAACGCTCCTTTTTAATCCGGCGTGTTAATACAACGCCCAACACACAGCAGGCGCACAAACAAACAAGGCGCTCGAAACAGGACACGGGCATAAACGACGACATGCACTAACGTCCACCAAAAACAGATAAACAAGCCCGCACAAAAGGAGGCGGGCTTGACCGGCTTAAATGGACCTAGAATAAAACACAAAACAGGTGCAAACAATAGAACAATCAACAGAAAGGAAAAGAGGATCGGTGGCAGCTAATAGGCCGGTGACGACGACCGCCGAACGCCACCCGAACAGGCAGAGGAGCCACCGTCGGTGGAAGTCGTGACAGCACGTTTCTACGATCTGTGGTTAAAATAATAATAAGAAAAGTAAAAAAATATATTTGCTTCTCTGTGACATCACAGAGTAGGATTCAATGTCAAAAACTGATTTTCAAAACCTGCAACAGGTTTCAAGCCCAAGTGAGGGTATTTTCTTGCTCCTCACGTCACTGCGAATCCCATGGTGTTTGAAAATCAATGTTTTTAAAATGTTTTAACTTTTGATGATGTCATCGGGTAGAACTTTTGAACTTTATATGTTTTTCTACAAAACGTAGAAATGCTCAGTTTTCACATATGTTGACAGTGGTATTGTGCTGGAAGATTATGAAAATTAGGTTAATTAAAAGTGGTGGAGTTGACCTATAAGGGTATTCTCTTATCTAGACTCTTTGTGCGTATGAGTTGCTGTTGTTGCCTCATCTGTCCATGATGCATTAAACTCTCCTCCCTATGACACCTAACATAACTTGACTCATTATTCTAATCAGGGTGGGTCTTTCAAATCGAGGGGCATGGACACTTGGGACGGATTCCAGGGCAGAATGACAATCACTGTTCCAAAGAACAAAAGTTCCTTTGCCAATTAGAACATTTCAATTCACTTTTTAAAACTGCTTTAGCCTTTTTCAAAATCAGCTCGACAGCATAGTCCAATTCTTATCAAAAGTCTGTCCGAACTGTGGCAGAAATACCATTTGACTCAGTTTGACAGATGGCTATGCTCCGTCCCAGGGTGGTGAAATGAGACACGAGGCAAAATCTTGAAAGGAACTGAAACTCAAGCGAGCTGGAGAGGCGTTGTATTTCTCAGTGAAGTGTGTTCTCTTTTCCAGTGTGTTTGGGGACCTGACAGATTAAAGACGTGTATTTATAGTAGGATATCTGTAGTTTGGAAATGTTGCAAAGAAGACACCCTGTGGCACAGAACAATAGTTGCAGAGGGACACTCTGGCCAGCAGAATGTCTAAAGTAGATCTTTACTGATAGTAGATGGTTCTGGGCTTGGTGGATGGTACCTTTTATGGTACTATCTAAGAGACCTTTGAAGAACAGTGCCAGAGAAACAGGCTCAATGTGTTAGACCAAGCTGATGTACTGCTTGCGTCATCTGTCATATCTTTATTATGGAGTGCATACATGTTTAAGATGTATGTTGATGTGAATTTTGTTCCCCAAAATATATGTAGAATAGATTATCAAGCACTCTTGAGAGTGCAGGCCTTTGTTCCAGCCCAGTACTAATATACCACCAACAATCCAGCTATTAATAAGATGAGTTGGTATTGGGCTGAAATAAAAGCCTGCACACCTTATGGGGTGGATATAATTTATAGTTACTTCGTAAGCATGTTTAATTCCAACATATATCATTTATATTGTGTAATTAAACTTTAAAGCGAAGCCCAAAAAAAGGATAACAAATGTTGTAAAGCAGAGAATAGACTTTGGTTTGTTGAATAATTCAAGCTAATGTCAGACAGAAAATTCTAGAAGAAGGTGAACACCAAATGTGCATCAGGAGAGCAAGTTTAAATGTCCTATGGATGGTGTCTTGGCATGCTGAATTGGCGGATTTGACTCATGTACGTTTGACTTTGTTTATTATTCAAATACATTTCCATATTAGAAACCGTGGTTTGCTATTTCCAGAGCAAGCCTTACCTTTCATCTGCTCGCAGCCATTTTTTATAAATTGTGGCCCTACCAGAGCATTCCTCATTATTTTAGTGAAGAGGTTTTCTCTATGCGTTCATGGTTGGCTATACGTTCTCAATTATGGAATTTGTAATGACTAAGCTTTTTTTTATGTCTGCCTTTCTGCACTCAACAGTAAAACCAACATTAGGAAGATTTAGATTTTTGGAATCTGGGTGAAAACATGTATTGGCTCTGAACCATTACGTCTGATCTCAGATGAGTAAACATAAGGCTTGCACCTGGCCCTGAATGGAGGCACTTATGGTGCATGTGGCAAGAAAAGGAGGTCACTATTTTGTTGTCAAAGTTTGTTTGAATGTAGAAAAGTATTGTAATTTTCATTTGAAGAATAAAGATCCTGTTATCTTTGGTGTGTGTGTGTGTGCATGCGTGCGTCTTTGCTCTAATTACAATATCTCTATGATGATTGCATGTGGCAAATGTTAGCCCTCCTTTGTCTCTGCACTGCTTTGTGTTGGCGTCACCATTCCTCACACACAGCACATAAGCTGATTTTCCAGCACAGAAGAAATTAAGCTGAGGAAGATTTGGCTGTTCAGTATCTTTTTGACTCACATTTCTTCCCTTTTAGGCACAGTAAACCCCTCCTACAATACAGGCTGATTCATACCCTGCCACCCTCTGCAACCAATATGAAGCAGCACTGAGAAAGACACCACACATACATGGAAACTACAGGACAGTCTATACTCTAAAATGTGCTTTCTGTGGCAGTTTGTGACTAATATTTTGGACATTATGGAGTTCAAAGGGTGTAATGGATGTTTTGAACTGATCATTCGAATAGTTGCATTATATCCTGACTTTCTATGAATACATTATTGAACTTCTGAACATTTAGTGATGATTTCATGCATCGCTGGACAGCATGCAGATACTATCAATTCAATTAGCTGGTACATGAAACAACACTGCTTTGCATATTACTTTCAACTTCACTATCTTTTCTAACATATACAGCAGCGTAGTCCTTACCATA
Organism: Brachymystax lenok tsinlingensis; assembly: GCA_030435695.1. Classification (NCBI taxonomy): domain Eukaryota; kingdom Metazoa; phylum Chordata; class Actinopteri; order Salmoniformes; family Salmonidae; genus Brachymystax; species Brachymystax lenok. The sequence goes on from CM059814.1 coordinate 72,847,934, forward strand.
AATGTCAAATGAAAGGATGTTTGTTTGTGTGTGTATGTGTGTGTGCGTGTTGGTAGAGCAAGGCTCTTGGAACGCGAGGGTTGTGTGTTTGATTCACACGGGGGACCAGTACGAACACGTATGCACTCATTACTTTAAATTGGTCTGGATAAGAGTGTCTGCTAAATTACTAAAATGTAAATGCAATATTTCTGCACACGTACCTGCCTGAGTGTGTGTGTATGGGAACTTATGGGGCCTGTGCCAGGTGCACACTGTCATTAAATAAAGTGAAAACAACATAACTTCTTTCTTGGTCTCATAACAGAGCTGAGACTGCTAGGCACCTTTTGGCACTTAACAATTCATGTTTACACAGGACAAGACAATTTATGGCCAAAGATTCCTCCATTTTTTAAAAGGGTGTCCGCAGACATGGGTGTGCCGAACAATCACACACTACAACACACACTTACATGAATGCACACACACACACGCACGCACACACACACACACAGAGAAGGAGAGATTTTTGCTGTTGTTGTGCAATCCTACTTTACTCTATACACAAACAGCTGTTCTAGGACCAGTAGAAACCAGAGCGCTCACCTTGTGCATGTTTGATATGGAATATTTTGTGTATGTGTGTGCCCACAGACACAGATTTGCCACATAATCACACACTACAACACACACACACATACGCTCATACACACACGTACACAGAGTAATGCAAACTGGTCAGAGTTTGCGGAGCATTAAGCTTGTGTGTATAGCCTTGCTAAGCTTTGCTACTGTTGCCTAAAGTGCAGCTCAGATTCCAAAGTATAGCAGTTGAAATGAAATGCTGACCCACTTGGCTTTGTTATTTGGACGAAAGGTTGTGTGGGAAAAGGCTTCCTCTGTAATTTAAACATACGCCCCCACATCCTTCACAAACACAGCTGCAAGTTGTAAATATGTTGTTGCAAAATAACACAACATTCATTGACTGTGTGCGTTTTTTTTGTTTCATTCAGAGGAAATGGTCGACTTCAAAGGGATGAAGCTATCAGCCTCTGAGCCACCAACACCATGCTATTCCTTTGATATTAGTTGGTCTGTATGTTTCCCTGTAGGGCGTACAGGCCTCTGAATGATCTCGGTGTGAGTAATCAAACAACTTTGTGACCAGTGGACTCTGAAACCCCTGCTGTCCCAAGTAATGGCATGTTCATGTTCTTTAAATTGAATGACATAGTAAATAAACATGTCAAGTGGCACCATGCATCTTGTCTGTCTGTCTGCCCGTCTGTCTGTCTGCCCGCCCATCTGTCTGTCTGCCTGTCTGCCCATCTGTCTGTCTGCCCGTCTGTCCGTTTGCCTGCCTGTTCATTTTAGTGCCCCAGTGTGGGTCTAGTCTATGGACAATACCTAATAATTTGGAAGGCATAAAATCAGATTAAGTTTCTGTGTTGCTATTCAATCTGGGTTAATCTCTCGACCTCACAAATCAGGATGTTATTCTATTGCATTCCTCTATCCCCTCCTTTTCTCTTGTGATTGGTCTCTGCTTGGTGAGAGAGCTGATCTTTGGGCTCAGAGAAACAATGGCAGATGGGCAGCATGGGGTGAGAGATTACAAAGCTAAGGCAGCTGGCATAGCTAATAGGATATGCCAACCATTTCCTATACTCAAACCCATGCACTGTACTGGGTGTTGCAAAATTTACATGGTGGGAGTTACAAGGCCCATTAAATAACATGCATTTCAATGGAGAAAAAAAATGTCTAACTTAAAAGTAGCTAGTTCTCCGCACAGCATTATCGCTGGCGTTTTGAGTAAACCCTGGTGCGTAAGAGGAAGAAGCATTGAGTAGACCAATCAGTGCATGAAATGTACAATGTGTGTAGCTGCTTCAGCCTGATTTAACAATGTTCTATTCAGAGAAGGCGGGAAAAAGCCAACTGACATTTACTCCTGAGGTGTTGAACTGCATTTTCTATAACCACTGTGGTTATCATTTTACCCTGCTGGTCATCTACGAACGTTTGAACGTCTCAAAGAACTATATCGCCACCCCTCATAGCATGGTTCCTCTCTAGGTTTCTTCCTAGGTTCTGGCCTTTCTAGGGAGATTTTCCTAGCCACCGTGCTTCTACACCTGCATTGCTTGCTGTTTGGGGTTTTAGACTGGGTTTCTGTACAGCACTTTGTGACATCAGCTGATGTAAGAATGGCTCTATGAATACATTGGATTTTATTAGATTTGATATGGCCATATACTCTCATAAATCGCCATCTGGCACAGCCTGAAGAGGGTGGCAACCCCTCAGAGCCTGGTTCCTCTCTAGGTTACTGCCTTTCTAGGGAGTTTTTCCTAGCCACAGTTACATTTTATTCATTTAGCAGACGCTCTTATCCAGAGTGACTTACAGGAGCAATTAGGGTTAAGTGCCTTGCTCAAGGGCTCATCGACAGATTTTCACCTAGTCAGCTCCGGGATTCAAACCAGCAACCTTTTGGTTACTGGCCCAACACTTTTAACCGCTAGAATACCTGCCTCCCCATTGGATGATTGATTGATCAGCCCAATAATTAACCTAGAATACACCTGGTAACCCTTTACTTTACACTCAGTGGTCATAACCATGTCATAATATGTCATAACACTGTCATGACCCATATATCTACACCTGTTGTGACATATATTGCATTTCTTTAGGGCTGGTTATGACACCTACATAATAGTGTCAAAATCCACATGTATTCAAATTAGTTTTTTCCCTCCCAAGCTTTTTTCTTAAATCCTTTGTTGTTGTTGTAATACATTATTTACAGTCATGTTTTTTTTCATCATATTTTAAATAACTTGAAGAAAATATTACACTCTTATGTACGTTACATAACCCGCCATAAGATAACAGAGAACAGAGAATCAGAGAATCTGCCCATTGGCTACTTTGCTTATTCAAGCCTGCCTCAAAATACAACACTCCCTTTTAAAGAAAAAAAAAAGCTCTTTATCTGCCTTGATTTTCAAACATGTCTAGAAATGTAGACGTTTTGTGCTCTTGTAGGAAGCAATCACTCCCCTACAGCTGGCAACAAATTATCTATAACTGGGCTAACTAACAAAATGTGCACATGTGGCTACATGCAGCTCTCGCTTTGATCTCAAAACAAGCGCATCTACTCATGACCGCTCATGCTGTAAACACAGTTCAGTTCAAAGTTGACGGCACAGATCCATATACGCCAATAGTCGATTTGCATATAGGCTTACTGCATCTCTGATTGGTATGCTGTACCGATCTGTGTAGAGTACGGGCTGAGTATTGCGTGTCAATGCAATAGGGCTGAGTCGTGCGTTCTGCCTACAACAAAATCTCTGATATTTCTTCTGCGTGGCAATCTCGGGGCTACTCCGCGCCCTGGCGCAGCTTAGAGGGAACATTGGTTATGACCGTGTCATAACGTGTTAAGATGGCGCCGAAGAGGATGGCTGATGTTTTATATGCCCGTAACCAATTGTGCTATTTTTTTTGTGTTGTTTGTAACTTATTTTTTTACTTATTTTGTACATAATGTTGCTGCTACCATCTCTTATGACCGAAAATAACTTCTGGACATCAGAACTGGGATTACTCACTATGAACTGGAAGAAGCTTTTCCTTTAACGTGTCCGACGAGATAGATAAACTGCTCTCCCGGGAACAGGCCCGGATCCCCGTCATTTGCGTGAAGAAAAGACAGAGGAAAAGAGGACGCAGATTGGGATTCCTTTTGAGAATCCATAGGCAAGCGAGTAAACTCCCACTGCTTTCAATTATACTTGCTAACATGCAATCATTGGAAAATATAATTGATGATCTACGATTACGATTGTACTACCAACAGGACATTAAGAACTGTAATATCTTATGTTTCACCGAGTCATGGCTGAGCGATGACACGGATAATATAGAGCTGGAGGGATTTTCAATGCACCGGCAGAACAGAGAAGCTACAGTATGTCTGGTAAGCTGGTGCATGATGTCTAATATTAAAGAAGTCTCGAGGTATTGCTCGCCTGAGGTAGAGTACCTTATGATAAGTTGTAGACCACACTATTTACCAAGAGAGTTCTCATCTATATTATTCGTAGCCGTCTCTTTACCACCACAGACCGATGCTGTCCCTAAGACCGCTCTCAACCAACTCTATACGGCCATAAGCGAACGAGAAAATGCTCACCCAAAAGCAGCGCTCCTAGTGGACAAGGACTTTAATACAGGCAAACTTAACTCAGTTTTACCTAATTGTTACCAGCATGTCGTGTGCAACCAGAGGAAATAAAACTCTAGACCACCTTTACTCCACACACAGAGATGCATACAAAGCTCTCCCCCCGCCCTCCATTTGGCAAATCTGACCATAATTCTATCCTCCTGATTCCTGCTTACAAGCAAAAACTAACGCAGGAAGTACGAGTGACTCGCTCAATACGGAGGTGGTCAGATGACGTGGATGCTGTGCTACAGGACTGTTCATCCAATGACACTGAGGAGTATACCACCTCAGTTATCGGCTTCGTCAATAAGTGAATCGACGACATCGTCCCCACAGTGACCATACGAACATACAGTTGAAGTCGGAAGTTTACATACACCTTAGCCAAATACATTTAAACTCAGTTTTTCACAAGGAAAAATTGGAAAAATTCTAGGAAAAATTCTAGGAAAAATTCTAGGAAAGATTCCCTGTCTTAGGTCAGTTTGGATCACAACTTTATTTTAAGAATGGGAAATGTAAGAATAATTGTAGAGATAATTATTTATTTCAGTTTTTATTTCTTTCATCACATTCCAGTGGGTCAGAAGTTTACATACACTCAATTAGTATTTGTTAGCATTGCCTTTAAATTGTTTAACTTGGGTCAAACGTTTCGGGTAGCATTCCACAAGCATCCCACACTAAGTTGGGTGAATTTTGGCCCATTCCTCCTGACAGAGCTGGTGTAACTGAGTCAGGTTTGTTGGCCTCCTTGCTCGCACACACTTTTTCAGTTCTGCCCACAAATTTTCTATGGGATTGAGGTCAGGGCCTTGTGATGGCCACTCCAATACCTTGACTTTGTTGTCCTTAAGCCATTTTGCCACAACTTTGGAAGTATGCTTGGGGTCATTGTCCATTTGGTAGACCCATTTGCGACCAAGCTTTAACTTCCTGACTGATGTCTTGAGATATGCTTCAATATATCCACATAATTTTCCTCCCTCATGATGCCATCTATTTTGTGAAGTGCACCAGTCCCTCCTGCAGCAAAGCACCCCCACAACATGACTGGGGTGCTGGTGTTCTTCGGCTTGCAAGCCTCACCCTTTTTCCTCCAAGCATAACGATAGTCATTATGGCCAATCAGTTCTATTTTTGTTTCATCAGACCAGAGGACAAAAAGTACGATCTTTGTCCCCATGTGCAGTTGCAAACCGTAGTCTGGCTTTTTTATGGTGGTTTGGGAGCAGTGGCTTCTTCCTTGCTGAGCGGCCTTTCTGGTTATGTCGGTATGGGACTCGTTTTACTGTGGATATAGATACTTTTGTACATGTTTCCTCCAGCATCTTCACAAGGTCCTTTGCTGTTGTTCTGTGATTGATTTGCATTTTTTGCACCAGAGTACGTTCATCTCTAGGAGACAGAACACGTCTCCTTCAGGAATGCGTCATCCCATGGTGTTTATACTTGCATACTATTGTTTGTACAGATGAACGTGGTACCTTCAGGCATTTGGAAATTGCTTCCAAGGATGAACCAGACTTGTGGCGGTCTACAATTTGTTTTCTGAGGTCTTGGCTGATTTCTTTGGATTTTCCATGATATCAAGCAAAGATGCACTGAGTTTGAAGGTAGGCCTTGAAATACAACCACAGGTACACGTCCTGTTGACTCAAATGTTGTCAATTAGCCTATCAGAAGCTTTTAAAGCCATGACATAATTTTCTGTAATTTTCCAAGCTGTTTAAAGGCACAGTCAACTTAGTGTATTTAAACTTCTGACCTACTGGAATTGTGAAATAATCTGTCTGTAAACAATTGTTGGAAAAATTACTTGTGTCATGCACAAAGTAGATGTCCTAACCGGCTTGCCAAAACTATAGTTTGTTAGCAAAACATTTGTAGAGTGGTTGAAAAACTGAGTGTATGTAAACCTCCGACTTCAACTTCATCACAACCAGAAGCCATGAATTATAGGCAACATCTGCATCAAGCTAAAGGCTGGAGCTGCCGCTTTCAAGGAGCAGGACACTAATCTGGATTCCTATAAAAAATCCCAATATGCCCTCAGACAAATCATCAAACAAGGTAAGCGTCAATACAGGATTAAGATTGAATCCTACTTCACCGGCTCTGACGCTCGTTGGATGTGGTAGGGCTTGAGCTGCCCAGCGAGTTTCCCAGCGACGCGAGCCTACCAGACTAGCTAAATGCCTTTCATGTTCACTTCGAGGCAAGCAACACTGAAGCATGCACGAGAGCACAAGCTGTTCTGGACGACTGTGTGATAATGCTCTCGGTAGCCGATGTGAGCAAGACCTTTAAACAGGTCAACATTCACAAAGCCGCGGGCCAGATGGATTACCAGGACGTGTACTCAGAGCATGCGCGGATCAACTGGCAAGTGTCTTCACTGACATTTTTTATCCTCTCCCTGACTAAGTCTGTAATACCTACATGTTTCAAGCAGACCACCATAGTTCCTGTGCCCAAGGAAGCGGAGGAAACCTGCTTAAATGATTACCAACCCGTAGCACTCACGTCGGTAGCCATGAAGGGCTTTGAAAGGCTGGTCTTGGCTCACATCAACAGCATCCTGCCAGATAACCTAGACCCACTCCAATTAGCATAACGCCCTAACAGATCCACAGATGACGCAATATCAATCGCACTTCACACTGCCCTTTCCCTCCTCTACAAAAGGAACACCTACGTGAGAATGCTGTTCATTGACTACAGCTCAGCGTTCAACACCATAGTGCCCACAAAGCTCATCACGAAGCTAATGACCCTGGGACTAAACACCTCCTTCTGCAACTGGATCCTGGACTTCCTGACAGGCCGCCCCCAGGTGGTAAGGGTAGGCAACAACACGTCTGCCACGCTGATCCTCAACACTGGGGCCGCTCAGGGGTGAGTACTTAGTCCCCTCCTGTACTCCCTTTTCACCCATGACTGCGTGGCCAAACAAACAAATCCTCAATCAATGTGAGCAAGACAAAGGAGCTGATCGCGGACTACAGGAAAAGGCGGGCCGAACAGGCCCCCATTATACAGTCGTGAAGAGGGCACAACCAACCTTTCCCCCCTCAGGAGACTGAAAGGATTTGGCATGTGTCCCCAGATCCTCAAAAAGTTATACAGCTGCACCATCGAGAGCATCCTGACCAGTTGCATCACCACCTGGTATAGCAACTGCTCGGCATCTGACCGTAAGGCGCTACAGAGGGTAGTGCGTACCGGCCAGTACATCACTGGGGCCAAGCTTCCTGCAATCCAGGACCTATATAATAGACCGTGTCAGAGGAAAGCTCATATCTATGCATAGTCACTTAACCCCTACCTACATGTAGACATAACCTCTAACCTGTACCCCTGCACACTGACTCTGTAACTGTACCCCCTGTATATAGCCTCGTTATTGTTATGTTATTGTGTTACTTTTTGTTATTTTTTACTTGAGTTTATTTGATAAATATTATCTTAACTCTTCTTGAACTGCACTGTTGGTTAAGAATTTCACGGAAAGGTCTAAACCTGTTGTATTTGGCACAGGTGACAAATAAAGTTTGATTTGATTTGAAGCTAGATGTCAAGTAAAGTGCTACCAAACACTTTCCTAATATGGGTTGCAACACCCCCTTTTTCGCAATTATTCAGGGAATGGACTCTGCAAGGTGTCAAAAGCATTCCACAGGGATGCTGGCCCATGTTTACTCCAATGCTTGCCACAGTTGTGTCAAGTTGTCTGAATGTCCTTTGGGTAGTCGAACATTCTTGATACACACGGGAAACTATTTAGAATGAAAAACCCAGTAGCGTTGCAGTTCTTGACACAAACCTGTGCGCCTGGCACCTTCTACAACACCCCATTCAAAGGCACTTAAGTATTTTGTCTTGCCCATTCCCCCCTCTGAAAGGCACGCATACACAATCCATGTCTCAATCCTTTATGTCTCTTCCCCTTCATCTACACTGATTGAAGTGAACTTTACATGTGACATTAATACGGGATTATATCTTTCACCTGGTCAGTCTATATCATGGAAACAGTTCTTAATATTTGGTATACTCAGTGTATATGTCACGATCTTCGTACGGGACAGACCAAGATGCAGCGAGGTTTCCAGTGTACTTACTTTTATAACTGACAAAACAACAAACAACGATCGTAATGTCGGTGGGGACAAACACAATACAATCGATGACCCACAAAACCCCAGTGAAAAAGCACAAACATATGTATGGTTCCCAATTAGAGGTAACGACAATCAGCTGCCTCTAATTGGGACCCATCAACCCAACATAGAAATATAACACCTAGAACAAAAACCCTCCTAAACAAAACACAAACTAAACACGCCAGCCTGCTAACCCAGGCCTGGACGTGACAGTATAGTACCAGTCTCAGTAGCAGACCATCATTATAACCAATGTCGAATACGCAAAACAAAATTCTTTAGGTGTTCATACTTGTTTGTGTGCCCTACAACCAATCACATCTTGTACACACCTCAACAACAAACTTCGCAAAGGGACGCCCCTATGCTCTCCAATATATCTTGTCAGTGCAGGTTAAGTGGTTAGATGGGCAGACCTCAGGAAGTAATGACTGCAATGTATGGAATCTAAGCCAAAGGCAATGCAGCTAGGTGGCGGTTAACATGCTATGGAAACCTGGGTCATGAAACCAATATAGCAGCATTGCTAACAGGCTAGCTTCACACTGGCATCATTGAGCTCCATGCATATTGCTACCTTGCTACAGTCAGACCAGATTGTAGCCCCTGGGTCAACATATGACCTTATAAGGTCATGAGGGACCTGTTTACACCTGTTTGGTCAGCAAGCCTAACAGCAGGTGTTCCAGGTTAAAGATCACAATCTCCTTGATGTGTTCAACAACCACTATGAGAGAGACCACATGGATTTTTACTTTCAATGGCTTGGGGTGAACTATAGTTATAAAAAAATCACCAATGACTGTCCGCTGTATAAATCTGAATATGATTTATTGATTAAATATCCATGTTTATCAGCATTATACATCTGTTTTCCCCCACAATAATAATGTAGGCCTCTTTACAACTTCCCCTTTTCTAACAATGTTTATCGGCATCTCAAAATATTATTTTCTATCCTTCATGTTTTCTGAGAGCCTCAGTAGTCTGATTTACTCAGTAGTGTAAAATGAGATTCATTTGTAAATCGACCACCCAAGATTCCACTGTTAGGAAATAAAATGGTTCTGGGTTTCTCAGCTTGTCTTTAGTCTATGTGCTCTGGTAATTTGGGTCTCTTTTGTATAAATTGTCTAAACAATTTACATTCAAGACAGATTTTCAAACTGTTATTGGAATACTTTATGTTTCACGCTCTGTGGACGTCTTTTCACTCTGAAGAAGAAATCCTGTCGCTTTGTGTTTGGGAAAGAACACATAATGAGGATAGAAAAGTCCATTTTTCAACAGAAGTGTCCATTCCATTGGCTGTGACAATGCACAGTGAAGAAAAAATGATTAGCCTCTTGCTGTCAGAGTAGAGATGCTGGAATCGGTGGATCAAAAACGTCCATTCATTCATTTAATTGGCTGCGAAGAGATACTGGGGAGTGTTGTATGACTTTGTTAAATAGCGATACTTGTGCAGTATGGGAAATAGGATACAGTCATTCTTTGCCCATCAAACGGAGAGAGGGAAACCCTAATCACTTTCTAGGATCGGCTTCTATATAGAATTCGGCTGTTGAAATCTGCGGGAGAACCCCTGACTAGCCTACTCTCGCTATTAGACTGATCACCATTGGTCTACCCCAGAGTGTAGTCTAGCAGTCATTTCAATGTGTGTGCCTTTCCACACAAAAGGCCCCAGTGTTTGACAGAGCATAGAGGGGGCTAACAGCTCACTTTACCAGAATGGGGGCCTATCAGGAGCTGATTCCAGACCGAGTCTTAGAGACAGACAATAGCCCCATCTGATCAAAGAGAGAGGCAGATGTGACACTTGTATTCAAGTCCATGTGTTGTCTATGGCATCATGCCTGAAAGAGATAGGGAACGAGAGAAGGAATGTATAGAGGGTGACACATATGACATACTCGTAAAAGGGCTCCCGTCTATCCTCTTTCGAGACAGATATGGGACCCTTGATTGTTGATAAGTGCCATGGATCTGACCTCATGTGACCTCTCAGATTCCACGGTCCACTTTCTAGACTTTGACTTTAATACTAACACTGTGTTCCATTAGCCTCTTGCAATGTAATATATACTTGACTTTCTCCATATTGTCCTCCTTCCCTGGCTCTCTTATACAGAGGAACAAAAGGGATCGGATGTACTACAGGCGCCGCACTGGGAACCAGAAATATCACATGACTTGTTAGTGGACAATGATGAATAGAAACTGGTCAAACATTCAGCTTACGTTTTAAAATAAAGTATATCTTCTTTCAGTAATTCAGTCATTATTTGGTAATGAGCATCACACATGCAGTATATCTCTCCATGTGATTTAGTATAGCCAGGGTTTGCCTTCTCATCCTTTCTGTGAAATTATCTTAACTACGGCAAGCTACTTCCAAAACAGCTCTATCCTCTCTTGAAATTGGAGATAATCAGTGGCGTGTATTTTTTTTAAATAAAAAATTAACATACAAAATGTAATCTTCCGTCTCCCTGTGTTTCATAATTTTCCTTCAATTCGCAAGAGGCTGAATGGATCTCACAGGAGAAAGCATCCGAGCTAGCAAAACTGCACCCCTATGTCTCTGTACGTGTAGGCTGACGATCTGATACTGTCTGGTCCAAACGAGTATGACATTGTTGCCACCCATAGCATTGAATGCAAGGGAATCCAGAGAGCATCTGGCCTCCCTTGACAATTTTTTTTGGCTAATCAGCCAAAAAAAATAACTGAGTGAGATCAACTGTTAATGGTCCTGGAGGGAGAAAAAAGTGTCAAGGGAAGCCAGCTTGGATTTGGTGTCTCTCCTATGAAACCGCTTTGAGAGCATACGTCATTAACAGAAACAACTTGAATTGTTGTATCTTGTTGTGTTGTTGTCCTCCGGTGGCTAGCCAGCTAGATAACATTGGCCCTTTCCTAAATTAGAGATAGGGATTTGTACTTGTGGTTTTACTTAATCCTCCTTACTGCCCAATGACTATAACAGCGATTCGGATCCAACCATTAATTCATACATTGTTGTGCCCCTGGCCTGAGGGGATGGAAGTTCAATATGTACAGTAGCTAGATGTAGAAGGCTAATGTTAACTAGCTAGCGTAGTCCATGAATGGAAGTTAGGCTAGCGAGAAAGCATTTTAGCCAGGCAGCGTAGGACAACAAAAAATAAAAGCATTTTCTGAATGACAGATAGACCATTTCGTCAACATGAAGTAGGGAGAGTCAACATGTTTTTCTACTTGCACGAACGTGTGCGCTCACACACATGCGCAACAAGAAATCAGAACCATGTAGGTCATGTAACTGTTTGTTACATTCAGTAGGTTTTGTGGAAAATATGTTTCTCTCCGGTTTTGGGATGAAACAAAGGTGTGGTTGAATTTATTCTGCCATTGTCTTCTTACAGGCTGACTACACCGCTCGCGTCGCGTGCGCGAAAGTTTCAAAATAAATGTAGGAATCTATATTATTCAATTATTGCACCCACACTGCTCGCACGCATTGGTTACACCCATGTGGGTGACTGAAAGACGAACGAGGTCAGTGGTGGTAACGCACCTAATTTATGAAAGTTGCCAGTCGCAATATAAAGTCCAGAGAAGAAAAAGCCTGGAAGGAGGAGAGATGACTAGAAACGATTCGGTTGACCGTTTTATGTGTGGATTAATTGTTGGAGTAGAGGACCATGTACATTTCAGGTAAAATAACAACTCAATATTTATATCCCAGGACAAATTAGCTAGCAACAGCAAGCTAACTAAATAGTACAGATTAGCTAGCAAGTGCAAGCTAGCTAAATTGCCATAAATGTTTAATGCTTTTCGACGTGTCCCCAAATTAATATAATTGGTTCAGAGTTGTTTTGATATTTTAACCTACGTGTCGTGATCGCGTTTGGTGTAGGGGGACAAAATACATTTATGTACGATGGCATACGCTTGCAGAAGGTTTGGGTTCTGTGTTATTGTCTCGGCCTTTAGGCCGATATATCACGGTCGCAAGGCAGATGGGGGGGACAACACTACTGGAGATAATATGCAACTTTATAAGGACCATGCAGGGACCATGCAGTATCAATTAAGTACTTCCCTCTTCCGTCATCAGGAATTTATCTGTGCCCAGGGTTGAGTAGATTACTGTCTAAATGTAAGCTTTGATATTTAAAAATAGAATGCTCAAGGTTATTTGGGGTGGGAAGGCCATCCTCTCAAGATACAGTATGTTGTGTTGTGCTTAGTGATTTATTTTTTGAAGAAAAAAATGCTTCCTTATGTAAACAATTCATATTTAAAGATGAAGATGTATTTTGGCTTACATGGGCTGGGAAACAATAAAAAACACACAAAAAAAGTGTTGTCTAGGCCCTTAAGGCTATGTATATCCATCCGCTAGCCGAGGCGGGGATCCGGTCTTCTGCACAGTGCAGATGTTTCCACGTATCAGAGACAGCAGGCAGGAGGGGTAAGGAACAACAGCTGTGCTGCAAGCAGGGAGATGAGTACATTGAAATGGGGAGACCTTGACCCCTCTCTACATCACCATCATCCCCTATGACTTGTTCTGTTATATGATCCACTTTAAATGTCTCTTACTTTGTTTTAACATGCCACTGTATCTACTGGAATGCTGAGGAAGGAAGGTTTAGTAGTTGGGTAGTGGATGAAAGCGAAGTAGACATGGCATATCACCAAGAACTTTAACTGAGAACTACTGTAGAATGAGATTACTTCCTCCTCTTCCACCCCTTCCCCCCAGCTGTGACTTAACTAGAAGTGGTTTCTCTACACTGAGAGATACTGTCATTTTTCTATGCCTTCACATGCACACATCATGGTTGCTGAATGGTGATTATGATACTTATGGGCAATGGTGTAGGCTGTGGTGCCTTTGAAGGGTAGATATGAAAACTTGTGGTATGGATTAAGGAACTTTTCCATTTTCAAGGCAGCAATATCAATTAGGAGTGACCTACTACAGATGTAGGCTCTTAATTTGACCTATATTATTAACAAAATATTCCTGGAGCAACAGGATTTGAACATTTAGTCCATAATATTGCTGGTTAGGTTAGGCTATTAGTTGACCAAAAGTAGGCTATATAAAACGTGCAATACTGTTAATTTAAACATGTACTAGCATGGGTTTTCAATTCAGTTATGTAAATCACAAAGCTCAATGTCAACAAAATCAAGGAGCTGATCGTGGACTTCAGGAGACAGCAAAGGGAGCAAGCCCCCATCCACATTGACGGGGCAGAATGACAGAAATATTAATTTTCACATAGTCTGCTGCCTCAGTTCGTTTGATGGCAAGTTGCATACAGTGAGGGAAAAAAGTATTTGATCCCCTGCTGATTTTGTATGTTTGCCCACAAGAAATTCAGTCTATAATTTTAATGGTAGGATTATTTGAACAGTGAGAGACAGAATAACAACAAAAAAATCCAGAGAAACGCATGTGACAATTTTTATAAATTGATTTGCATTTTAATGAGGGAAATAAGTATTTGACCCCCTCTCAATCAGAAAGATTTCTGGCTCCCAGGTGTCTTTTATACAGGCAACGAGCTGAGATTAGGAGCACACACTTAAAGGGAGTGCTCCTAATCTCAGTTTGTTACCTGTATAAAAGACACCTGTCCACAGAAGCAATCAATCAATCAGATTCCAAACCATCTCCACCATGGCCAAGACCAAAGAGCTCTCCAAGGATGTCAGGGACAAGATTGTAGACCTACACAAGGCTGGAATGGGCTACAAGACCGGAATGGGCTACAAGACCATCGCCAAGCAGCTTGGTGAGAAGGTGACAACAGTTGGTGCGATTATTCGCAAATGGAAGAAACACAAAAGAACTGTCAATCTCCCTCGGCCTGGGGCTCCACGCAAGATCTCACCTCGTGGAGTTGCAATGATCATGAGAACGGTGAGGAATCAGCCCAGAACTACACGGGAGGATCTTGTCAATGATCTCAAGAAAGCACATATACATGCCTGTCTGAAGTTTTCCAATGAACATCTGAATGATTCAGAGGACATCTGGGTGAAGGTGTTGTGGTCAGATGAGACCAAAAGGAGCTCTTTGGCATCAACTCATCTCGTCGTGTTTGGAGGAGGAGGAATGCTGCCTATGACCCCAAGGAAACCATCCCCACCGTCAAACATGGAGGTGGAAACATTATACTTTGGGGGTGTTTTTCTGCTAAGGGGACAGGACAACTTCACCGCATCAAAGGGACTATGCACGGGGCCATGTACCGTCAAATCTTGTGTGAGAACCTCCTTCCCTCAGCCAGGGCATTGAAAATGGGTCGTGGATGGGTATTCCAGCATGACAATGACCCAAAACACACGGTCAAGGCAACAAAGAAGTGGCTCAAGAAGAAGCACATTAAGGTCCTGGAGTGGCCTAGCCAGTCTCCAGACCTTAATCCCATAGAAAATCTGTGGAGGGAGCAGAAGGTTCGAGTGGCCAAACGTCAGCCTCGAAACCTTAATGACTTGGAGAAGATCTGCAAAGAGGAGTGGGACAAAATCCCTCCTGCGATGTGTGCAAACCTGGTGGCCAACTACAAGAAACGTCTGACCTCTGTGATTGCCAACAAGGGTTTTGCCACCAAGTACTAAGTCATGTTTTGCAGAGGGGTCATATACTTATTTCCCTCATTAAAATGCAATTCCATTTATAACATTTTTCACTTGCATTTATCTGGATTTTTTTGTTGTTATTCTCTCAGGGATTGCTGGGGCGCTAGCGGGCTGCTCCCGACACTACCAGGTGAAATGTAAGGCGCCAAATTCAAAATCCAAAAGTTGAATTATTAAACATCCACCAATATACAAGTGTTCCATACTCATCAAAAGCTCTGTTTCTTGGCAATATCACAGCGTTGTCAGATTTCAAAAAGGCTTTACGGCGAAAGCAGCACATTTGATTGTTTGAGGGTAGCACCTCACATATTTTTCCCATAGCCATGAATCCATTAGCCATCATGGCACACACATAACACATTTCACAGCGAAAACAAATCAATTATCTGTTGAAGAACTTCTGCTGAGGTCATCCTAAGTGTCCAACGAAGACAATCCATGGTTCTTTTGTTAGAAAAAGTAATGTATTTTATCCATAAATCCTCCATTTGGTTCGCGCGTTATAATCAGAAACGACAGCCTCCACTACTCCATTGAAACGTGACGAGAACTCGTTCATCTTATACCTATAAACTTGTCCAAGAACAATCAAACATAGTTTTAAATGTATCCTTAGGAACACTTTTACGTATATTTACTATTATAAATCAACCGGAATATAAACTGATCAATAAAGACGGTAAAAAAGGCACTGCGTGCCTTGTCGGGTGTGCGCGCTGGGTACTGTTTACATAAAAAGTACACTTCCTGGTTTGCTCTTATTGTCTGGTCTAATTCATCCAAAATTTAATTTTACACTGTCTCGAGACTGTTGACATCTAAAGGAAGCGATGGGTACTGCATTCATATGCCCTTATATGGTCATTTTCATGAGGGAGGGGTTCCCAAATGAGCAATGTGTCAAAATCACTTTTTCCAAGACAGAAATTCCTCGGGGTTTCGCCTGCTATATGCGTTCTGTTTTACTCACAGACAAATGGTCAACACTTTTGGAAAATTCAGAGTGTTTCCTATCAATTGGTACCAAATATGTGCATATCCTATTTTCTGGGCCTGAATGGGAGGCATTTTACCTTGGGCACGCCAGGCTCTCCAAAACCGACCCCTCAGCTGCCACTCCCTAACAAGTTATTCTGTCTCTCACTGTTCAAATAAACCTACCATTAAAATTATAGACTGATCATTTCTTTGTCTGTGGGCAAATGTACAAAATAAGCAGGGGATCAAATACTTTTTTCCCTCACTGTATACTCCAAAATGTCATGAAGAGTGATCAGATGAATTGCAATTAAATGCAAAGTCCCTCTTTGCCATGCAAATGAACTGAATTCCCCAAAAACATTTCCACTGCATTTCAGCCCTGCTACAAAAGGACATCATGTCAGTCATTCTCTCATTAACACAGGTGTGAGTGTTGACGAGGACAAGGCTGGAGAAGTCTCTGTCATGCTGATTGAGTTCGATTAACAGACTGGAAACTTCAAAAGGAGGGTGGTGCTTGGATTCATTGTTCTTCCTCTGTCAACCATGGTTACCTGCAAGGAAACACGTGCCGTTATCATTGCTTTGCACAAAAAGGGCTTCACAGGCAAGGATATTGCTGCCAGTAAGATTGTACCTAAATCAACCATTTATCGGATCATCAAGAACTTCAAGGAAAGCGGTTCAATTGTTGTGAAGAAGGCTTCAGGGTGCCCAAGAAAGTCCAGCAAGCGCCAGGACGTCTCCTAAAGTTGAGTCAGCTGCGGGATTGGGGCACCACCAGTACAGAGCTTGCTCAGGAATGGCAGCAGGCAGGTGTGAGTGCTTCTGCACGCACAGTGAAATTTCGGAGGATGGCCTGGTGTCAAGAAGGGCAGCAAAGAAGCCACTTCTCTCCAGGAAAAACATCAGGGACAGACTGATATTCTGCAAAAGGTACAGGGATTGGACTGCTGAAGACTGGGGTAAAGTCATTTTGTCTGATGAATCCCCTTTCCGATTGTGTGGGGCATCCAGAAAAAAGCTTGTCCAGAGAAGACAAGGTGAGCGCTACCATCAGTCCTATGTCATGCCAACAGTAAAGCATCCTGAGACCATTCATGTGTGGGGTTGCTTCTCAGCCAAGGGAGTGGGTTCACTCACAATTCTGCCTAAGAACACAGCGATGAATAAAGAATGGTACCAACACATCCTCCGAGAGCAACTTCTCCCAACCACCCAGGAACAGTTTGGTGATGAACAATGCCTTTTCCAGCACAATGGAGCACCTTGCCATAAGGCAAAAGTGATAACTAAGTGGCTCGGGGAACAAAACATTGATATTTTGGGTCCATGGCCAGGAAACCCCAGACCTTAATCCCTTTGAGAACTTGTGGTCAATCCTCAAGAGGCGGGTGGACAAACAAAAATCCACAAATTCTGACAAACTCCAAGCATTGATTATGCAAGAATGGGCTGCCATCAGTCAGGATGTGGCCCAGAAGTTAATTGACAGCATGCCAGGGCGGATTGCAGAAGTCTTGAAAAAGAAGGGTCAACACTGCAAATATTGACTCTTTGCATCAACTTCATGTAATTGTCAATAAAAGCCTTTGACACTTATGAAATGCTTGTAATTATACTTCAGTATTCCATAGTAACATCTGACAAAAATATCTAAAGACACCGAAGCAGCAAACTTTGTGGAAATTAATATTTGTGTAATTCTCAAAACTTTTGGCCACGACTGTATTGTCTTGAATTGTTACATATTACTGCACTGCTGGAGCTAGGAACACAAGCATTTCGCTACACCCGCAATAACATCTGCTAAATATGTGTATGCAACCAATAAAATGTGATTTGATCTGCATTTCCTGCAGCGTAGGAACATTCTCAGCAACAAAAGAGTGATCAAATTAAGATCCTACATCTGTATGCCCATCATAAGATGACAATGTGATACACAGTGCATTCGGAAAGTATTCAGACCTCTTCCCTTTTTCCACATTTTGTTACGTTACAGACTTATTCTAAAATAGATTACATATATTTTTCCCCTCATCAATCTACACACAGTACCCCATAATGACAAAGCAAACACAGTGGCCTCCATCATTCTTTAATGGAAGAAGTTTGGAACCACCAAGACTCTTCCTAGAGCTGCCCAGCTCCAGAGTTCCTCTGTGGATATGGGAGAACCTTCCAGAAGGACAACCATCTCTGCAGCACTCCACCAATTAGGCCTTTATGGTAGAGTGGCAAGACGGAAGCCACATGACAGCCGCTTGGAGTTTGCCAAAAGGCACCTAAAGACTCTCAGACCATGAGAAACAAAGTTCTCTGGTCCGATGAAACCAAGATTGAACTCTTTGGCCTGAATGCCAAGCGTCACGTCTGGAGGAAACCTGGCACCATCCCTACTGTGAAGCATGGTGGTGGCAACATCATGCTGTGGG
Organism: Brachymystax lenok tsinlingensis; assembly: GCA_030435695.1. Taxonomy (NCBI): domain Eukaryota; kingdom Metazoa; phylum Chordata; class Actinopteri; order Salmoniformes; family Salmonidae; genus Brachymystax; species Brachymystax lenok. The sequence goes on from CM059814.1 coordinate 72,866,404, forward strand.
GATGTTTTTCAGAGGCAGGGACTGGGAGGCAAGTCAGGATCGAGGCACAGATGAACGGAGCAAAGTACAGAGAGATCCTCAGGGCCTCAGACTGGGGTGAAGGTTCACCTTCCAACAGGACAACAACCCTACGCACACAGCCAAGACAACGCAGGAGTGGCTTCGGGACAAGTCTCTGAATGTCGTGGAGTGGCCCAGCAAGAGCCCGAACTTGAACCCGATCGAACGTCTCTGGAGAAACCTGAAAATAGCTGTGCATTGATGCTCCCCATCCAACCTGACAGCGCATGAGAGGATCTGCAGAGAAGAATGGGAGAAACTCCCCAAATACAGGTGTGCCAAGCTTGTAGCGTCATACTCAACAAGACTCGAGGTTGTAATCGCTGCCAAAGATGCTTCAACAAAGTACTGAGTAAAGGGTCTGAATACTTATGTAAATGTGAAATTTAATTTCTTTGTTTTTTTTACATTTGCAAAAACCTGTTTTTTCTTTGTCATTATGGGGTATTTTGTCTAGATTGATGAGGGGAAAAACTATTTAATACATTTCAGAATTAGGCTGTAACGTAACAAAATGTAGAAAAAGTCATTGGATCTGAATACTTTCCGAATGCACTGTATATATATTATTTATGTAAATCAATTATACTACTGTTATTACAAACTCTCCAAATATGAAGTATTAACAACTAAACAGTATTAAATCAAGCAAGAAAACTGCAATAATGCATTAGAAGCCCCAAGTCACTATTGTTTTCACAGACACAACTGTCTTTTACAGAATATTGCAGTAAATGTTTTCCTATTGGATGAATGGGAATACAACACAGAGTGATTTTGCTGATGATATTGAATGACTTATATAGTCCTAAATAAATGCTGAATAATCAACCTGTAGAGTATTTACAGTCAAAATACTGTTTATGAACTATGTCTAATTTCCTTATTTTTCTTGTGTTCCCAAAACACAGCTGACCTGTATATGCTCTATGCATACTTAGTATGTTCCAAGGAAGCTAAAGGTCGCTGTCTCCGCTGTCTTCCTAAAATATTTGGTTTGAATTCACTTAGCCCCCCATGTTCCGTCACTCCTACCGCTTTGCAATCTACAATTTGACACATATTGTTAAGTTTTGTCTTATTTTTATTCATCCCTAGCATATCCTTACTCATCAGAAATCCTCCCATGTTTCTTGATCACAGATGAATCGGAAGATCAAACTAACTTTGCATTCTCTTCAGTTGGATCAAAGCTGTGATCATCATCTGAGCACCATCTTATGCAAATTCATTCTGGGATACATGCCCCCATATAATATGCTACTGAGGGAAAGAGAGAGGGAGAGCTCTTGAGTTTGAAATGGATTTCACCCTGTCAAATCTGTCTTCATTTTCTCAAATAAATGAAAGCGAGAGAATACCAAAGTATAGCGATATGTCACCATGAGACCAAAGAACAGATGTAGATGTTCCATCAATGACTCATATGTCAATTATATCTCAGAGAATTTATGATTTTAAAATGTGTAGCTTCAGAGAGATGCTAAGCTGAGAACTGTCTTGAGGTGAAGATGAGCATGTGAGAAGCTTTCATAACAATTGGGTATCATTAATGCGTTACCTGCCTGTCTGCCCTGCTAGCAGCTTGTTCTCTGTCAGATCACCTTCATAATCTAGACTGCAGAACCAATAAGCACACAGACTCATCTGGTAATTAATGCCACAATGAACATGCGACAGAAAGTTATCTTAGAATAAAGGAAAACAACGCTTAATATTCTTAGGGAAGAGAAATATTATCATTGAAACGACAGATTAAATAATATCACTCATTGTAGGCTACTTGGGCATAGAAAAAAAACATTCATATTCATGAGCTGAAGAGTTTCGAGATGGGACTAAAACACAGAGTACTATTTCATAAAAGGGACAGAGCTCTCATGAGCAGAAGAAAGCAAGGACTTTCAAATCCCTGTGAAGCGTTTCTTCCTTGAAATTGATGAGCACTGAGTAAGAAGCACCCTGAAGTCAAATGCAGAGTCTCTGGTAAATACAGAGAGACACTTTGGCTGTCCAGATTTCTCAAAAACCAAGTTTGAACTGGATCTCCAATTGGGTGAACTAGATAGAAAATAAATGAATATTACATCAGTGGGCATTAGTATTTATTACACTGCGTTTGGGACATGATTCAAGAGAATTATCTGCAGTTTTGGGTTGAAGAAATATATTACATTTGGCAGTTTGGATACATTTTGAATTTGGGACAATTTTATATACGCATATATTTCCTCCTTTCAGTTTGCTCAAAGAGATCCACCTGACCCACACTTCTGAAAGCAGATGTCTTGATGTCGTGTGAATAGAGGGTTTGGGCTTAAGTCCTTTCTAAATCTATGAGATAAATGTCGTCCCTCGATACTCATCACCTCGTCGTGCTGTGTAATTCCAAACAAATCAAACACCAGTAGATGCTTACAGTAAACATTTCTACACAGTCAGGAACATTTGTTTAAAGGCTTAGCGATCATGCATCTGTGTGCACATATGGAATTCACTGAGGGTTCAAAGTCTGTCTATGCCTATCTACTGTAAGTGATGTGGGTAGTGTGTGCTGGAACATAGGAACCACGTTATAGTTTTTCAAAGGCATAGCAGTGTCATTCTACATGTTTTATGATAACGGGATGTCACATGTACTGTACTCTATGATACCCAGACAGGTGTTGTTGATGGTGTTACGATTGCTTTCAGATGCCGATTGATGTGTATTTTTTCTATATATATTAATCATGTCCTGCAATTATCTTCAATCAATGTTTATTTTAGTTAAGCTCCAGTAAACAGCATCTGCTTGACAGTATTGACATGTGGTTAACATATGAGAAACTGGTTTGAAAATGTGACTGCTGCGTTTACACAAGCAGCCCAATTCTGATATTTTTTCAGTAATTTGTACATTGACCAATCAGCTCATCTCAAAAAATCTGATTTGAAAAGATCTGATGTGATTGGTCAAAATACCAATTAGTGGAAAAAATATCAGAGTTGGGCTGCCTGTGTGAACACACTAATGTGAACATAAACATTGTCAATCAATCTGTCTTGCCAACATGTCATATTGGTGCCACCTATTTACAAGTGGAAGGATTCCCACAATTATTATCCTATCACTTTTTTATTGAATTTTGTTAGGGTGGGGGTAGCTTCTAATGTGCACTGTTTGGAGGTACTCATCGTATTCAGCCATTTTTTATTAGGGTAATTGGGACAACTAGCTCATTAGTGACTTCTCCAAACATCAGGGAAACCTTGTTTTCTGGAAGCACAACTCCAAGCATTTGGATAATGCAAGATTCACAGAGTACACCAGTGAAACCCATCAAAATACTGTAAATACAAAGCTTCACCTCCCCTATAATTTTGCTGGTTCCAAAGCCAATTATTATGCTATAGATACATTTTAAAGACCAGATAATATAATGATTTTCTAATTACTGATAGAAGAGATTGGATATAGTGTCCATGAGGAAATGAAAATTAAGCCTGGTGGTTGTCAGTACGTGGCTAAGTATGAGTTGTGGCGAGCTGTTATAGCCAACGTATGAAGAACACAGAATGAAGGCCTTGCCACCATTACGAGTCACATTATAAAGGATAATTGGGCTAGTGACAAGACACCACAGTCGTTTCATCTGAGGCCGTAATTGGAGAGAAGCTTCACATTGTGAAGAAGGCTACTTTAGAACTAATAGGAAGGTAAGTTGACAGTGAACAGTTAAAGCTGCAATCCAGCTAATTTTGCTACCTAGGGGGAGGACTAGGAGGTTCAATATTACTTCAGATAAGAGATAAACTATAAGGGAAGTGAACAGTCATGATACAACTTCACTAATGAGTCCACCAGATCACGTCTCCAAATCTTATGAAACCAAAGATGCCTTCTATTTTTTGTCTTTACATTTTGCGGGTACTATTTAATGAAGCTGCCAGTTGAGGACTTGTGTGTCTGTTTCTCAAAAATGTGCTCTTGCAACAGCTGATCCCATCTAATTTGTGCTGGTTAAAAAATAAACGTTCATAAGCCTAACGGACACATGCACTGTTGATGGACTTAAAAAGCTGCAAATTATCGAGTTTTCAGTGTCACCAACAAAAATGTAAACAGTAGGCCAATAGCAAATGTATAATATGGCATACATTTTTCACATCCATTTTTCAAATTTTTGGAAGTGCTCAAAGCATGCCATTCCATGAGAGCAGCATTTCTTTTTCAACTTGAAGCAATGAGCCCAATCAGTCTTCCATGACAACAAAATCATAAACAACAGAGTAGGGTAATGGGTCCTTTGTTTTTGGGTTATGCTCATGTAAAACAATTTGGCTAATCTATACTTCCATCATTTCAAGTCCTATTCCTGAAGATCAAGGGGTGTTAAATTATTGGAATGACTGGAAATCTGACATAATTTGGTTCTTAATGTAAATATATAGCCTAATTGTAATATTGTCTGTAGTAGAAAGCAATGGGTTAGAAGAGGCCTACATAACCAAACCATGAAGTAAAATGCAACATTCATTTATTGCAATCAGATTACAGAGTTTGGGTAATTCATAATTTTGGACAGGTAACTAGTAACTGTAACGGATTACATTTAGAAAGTAACCTACCCAACCCAGCATCATGAGATTGTTTAGCTTTGTAACATAACTATCATTACTCTTTCGCCCGTTTCTTCATAGGTGTACTTAATCCTGTCATTACCTGTAAGAGTTACTATCTTCTTGTGGATGTAATTATTGTCAGAAGAAATATTCAGCGATATTGAACGCACACCCCATGACGTTAAGTACTTCCATGACAGCACACATTCTGGATATTTGGAATCTAGGTCAGAAATAATTCAAAGAGTGAAAAATTCAACTGTGGCATGGCCATCAGCCTGAGAGTCTGAGGACTTGAAACAATCTCGATTTAGCCTCAGCGAGGATTGCGAGGATATCAATCCCACATGTTTTAACGTCTATGGAGAGAAATCAGCTTAATCTGTTTCATATTCTCGGACCGCAAATTAATTCATCTAAAAATAACAACAAAAGACTGAATGTCTATCAAACTGCAGTTAACCACTGTTCAATGCAAATAAGTTGCTATATCTGGTACTAGGTACCTTTTATCACGTTTGGAGCACTAAAAACACACATTAATGCCAAGTTATGAGTCAGTCCACACTTTGGCAAATACTAAGACTTTTTCAGGAGGTACAAGTACTAGGCTGGTTAAAGATGCTCTGTCACACAATGTTGTCAACATACAGTACTGAGTGAAAAATGAGTAAGCAAAACAGAAATGCCCCATGGGCAAATATTTTCCTGTTTAATAAATATTCCTCAAGCATTTATAGAACATCATTTAATACCTGGAGGTAAGAAATTGGTTAAAATAAGTGCTTTGTAGGTAATAAGTACATATGGGTGTGATGCTTGTTTAAAGTCTGGAAAAGTAAGCAGCTTTACAAGAGCTGGATATTCCCCATAAACAGAGCAACGGAAGCTGGATGGCTCTCAGGTGGCATATGGGCTGATTACTTTCAAGGAGGCACACACTTCCTTTAAGAAGACAAATGGGTATGACAGCCTGCTGCTGACTCTTGTGAAATGTCAGAGGGCACAGGAAGTTAGAGTGAGTTAGAGTTAGAGCTGAGCTTTTCCTCCATACTGCTTATAACATCTCACTGGGCACAGACGTCAGTTCAACGTCTAGTTTTTATTTATATTTGGTTGAGTTGTAAACTAACATGAATTCAACATGAAATAAATAAAATGTCACCATGTCGTTGGATTTAGGTTCAAAGTTGATGATTCAACATCATCACATTGAATTTTGGGGTTGAAAGGACTTGGAAACAACATTGATTCAACCAGTTTTTGCCCAGTGAGATGTGTTAATGTGGGACCCTATTACAGGGGCTGAGTCACTGGCTTACTGGTGCTCTTGCATGCCATCCCTGGGGGGGGGTGCGTCACTTGAGTGGGTTGAGTCACTGACGTGATCTTCCTGTCCATGTTTTTTTTTTTTCTCTCTCTCTCTCTCTCTCTCTCTCTCTCGCTCTCTCTCTCGCTCTCGCTCTCTCTCTCGCTCTCGCTCTCGCTCTCGCTCTCGCTCTCTCTCTCTCTCTCTCTCTCTCTCTCTCTCTCGGAGGACCTGAGCATTAGGACCATTCCTCAAGGCCTACCTGGCATGATGACTCCTTGATGTCCCCAGTCCACCTGGCCGTGCTGCTTCTCCAGTTTCAACTGTTCTGCCTGTTTTATGAACATTTTAAAATCTTGTCCATGTTCTGTTATAATCTGCACCCGGCACAGCCAGAAGAGGACTGGCCACCACTCACAGCCTGGTTCCTCTCTAGGTTTCTTCCTAGGTTTTGGCCTATCTAGGGAGGTTTCCTAGCCACCGTGCTTTTACACCTGCATTGCTTGCTGTTTGGGGTTTTAGGCTGGGTTTCTGTAGAGCACTCTGTGACATCAGCTGATGTAACAAGGGCTTTATAAATACATTTGATTTGATTTGATTTGGATTGAAGGGTTGGTTTTGGACGAGGCCACTTTCTATGAGGTGTGGCTAGATTATTTTCTTTAAGATTTGTATTGTCACGCCCTGATCAGTTTCACCTGTCCTTGTGATTGTCTCCACCCCCTCCAGGTGTCACGTATTTTCCCCGGTGTATTTATCCCTGTGTTTCCTGTCTCTCCCCGTGCCAGTTTGTCTTGTCTTGTCAAGTCAACCAGCGTGTATTTCCCGTGCGCCTGCTTTTTCTGTTCTCTCTTTTGCTAGTCCTCCCTGTTTTGATCCTTTCCTGCCCTGAAATCTGAACCCCCATGCCTGACCATACTGCCTGCCCTGACCTCGAGCCTGCCTGCCACTCTGTACCTCCTGGACTCTAACCTTGTTATGATCATTTTGCCTGTTCACGACCATTTTCTTGCCTACCCCTTGGATACTAATAAATATCAGAGACTTGACCATCTGCCTCCGGTGTCTGCATCTGGGTCTCGCCCTGTGCCCTTTTAAGTATAACTGTGTGTGTAATGCACTTGGATTAGTATGAAAGTAGACCGATTCATTCTTTTGTCATTTAGACTGTTATAGTAGATGCATTATGCCGTTATGATAGATGGATGCCCTAAGGCAAGAGGGTGTGAGGTGGTGTGAGTCACTCGATGAGTTCATAGGAATACAGTGGCAGACTAGATAAACCACTGCAGTTAATTAACAACAATTTTTCTTTGATTACTATGACTTACACAAAGTGGTGAAACAATGCCCCCAGTCTGGTTTTATGATGTCATTGCAAAAAGGGATGCTCATTGGTCCATTTCATGGTTGAACAAGAAGCATGGCAGCTAGCTATAGTTTATTACTGTAGGCTAGTTTAGCTATTTCGTTAACATGTTGATGGTCGCCCACTGCAGTAGTTACAGTAGTTTTCAGTAAATGTTGGACAGAAAGCATGATAGATAGCTGTAGTTTATTACTGTAGTTTTCGCTATTTATCTAACATATTGAACAAAGCATGGTAGCTCACTGCAGTTTGTTACTGTAGCTGTTCCTACTTAGCTAACATGTTATCTTTGAGGAGACATAAAAGCTAGCTATGCACAATGATGATTCAAGAAGTTCAAGCTATTTGTTATTAGACTAAACAATTTAGAATGAGACAGTAGATTTATTGATCTGTGGTTGTTTTTGCTCATTGGAAACTTAATTGAGAGACACGTTGAACATACTTTGTCACCATTAAATAACAAATTCAACCTTGTACAGTAGGTCAAGGCAGAGGTAGTGAACTTTTGGTAATTCATTAAAAAAAAAGTCAGTATTTGTTTAATGACTTCCCTAGACATCAGCCAAGCGTTAAACGACAAGGATGAATCTAATTTAAAAAAAATATTGTCTTGATAGAGCATTAAATCCACTGAGAAATAAGCTCTATACAACCTAAACACATTAAGTGCCTCACATATTACGAATATAATAACCGATTCACTTGAAGTTCAACAGGTGACGACCTTACATTTTACATAAAAATGTTGGTCATTTAGCAGACGCTCTTATACAGAGCGACTTACAGGAGCAATTAGGGTTAAGCGCCTTGCTCAAGGGCACAGACTGATTTTTCACCTACAGTACTTGGTCCACCCATACATGATATTGAGATGCAAAGTACGAATGCATAGTGCCTTCTATAACCTTAATATCAAGTGTTAACCATAGGGTGTAATAATAACTCAATTCAAATTACTGATAATTTGCAATAACACATCTGTCCACAATATGGCTCTAATCCTTATGTCAATCATGTAACCACTGAATCAGACACATCTGAATGAAGCCATATGGGATGCCTCAAAGACTGTCAGAAGTCTCTGTGTAGCAGGTAGGCAGATTCAGGCGCAGGACAACGAAGATGAGTAAAACACGTGTCTTTACTCAAATTACAAAAACTACCAAAATAGGTAGTAAAATCCAAGCTCACATAAAAAGAACATCTAACATATAACAAACACACACAACACCATGAGGGAAACAGACGGTTTAAGGAAAGGAAAAAAACAAAGCACGCGTGAGCCCGTGAACGCGCATCCTCTTCTGTTTACATCCGATGACCAGTTTGAAATTCTTCTTCTATTACCATCCAGAGCAACCTAGCATCATCAAACACTGTCTAGAGACTGTTGACACCCAGTGGAAGCAATAGGTACTGCAATCTTACTCCCAGAAATGGCTGTTTTCAATAGGGAGGGGTCCAAATGAGGAAATGTGTCAAAAAAATGTTTTCCAGGACAGAAATTCCTTGGGTTTTCGCCTGCTATATGCGTTCTGTTATACTCACAGACAATATGTTAACACTTTTAGAAACTTCAGAGTGTTTCCTATCCAATAGTACTAATTATGTGCATATCCTATTTTCTGGGCCTGAGTGGGAGGCATTTTACTTTGGGCACGCCAGACTCTCCAAAACCGTCACCTCGGGAGCCACTCCCTAGAAGTTAAATAAGGAACATATAATTATGGGATAAAAGCCAGGTGTGTATAATGAAGACAATAACATAGAAAATGAAAAGTAGATCGGCGGTAGCTAGAAAACCGGTGACGTCGACCGCCGAAAACCACCCGAACAAGGAGAGGGACCAACTTCGGCGGAAGTCGTGACAGTAACTACCCCTAAAAAAGCAACTAATCCCTTTGAGTGTAATTAGGATACTTTTGGTAATAAAGTCATTCTCATCTGAAATGGAGTTTGGAACCTAGGTGCGTCACAACGAGTAAATTAAGGTTGGGTTTGTGTCAAGAACAGTAGCAGTGCGTGGGTAAAATCACGGTTGAAGCCAAGCCAGGAAAAAATTGCCATATTACAACCTATGTGTTGTGTTAATTGTGTTGTTTGTTCTATAACCTGTAGGTTCACATGCCTTGGCACTGTGATATATAGGCCTAAGGCCGAGACAATAAGAAGACACAGAGGCAGAATAAATTCAACCACACCTGTGTTTCGTCACAAAACTGGAGAGCATCATCTGTCTGGTAAAGTTCACAAAGCATATCGCATGTAACAAACAGTTACATGAACTACAGCATGGTCAAGCAAGTTAATGTTTCTGACATTTTCGGACTACTAAACAACTATTTATTTAGAACCACGTTGAGTTAGGCTACCTCAAGTTGCAAAGAAAACAGAAGCTGCCTCCACTATTCCAGCACCATTTCAACTTTAACATTTCAACATCATCAAATCATATATGGTTAGTCTAATACAGTGAAAACTAAAAGATACCAAAAGCAATTTAGTCCAATCAACGTAAGCTAAATATGATGTTGCTGTCCATGGTACTGATTTATGCTTGTACATGTGTGCGTGCTTGCTTGCAAGTAAAAAAAACATGTTGACCCTACTTGTAGAGGAATGCCATTGCCATCCTTCTCTCTTTCATGTTTCCTAAACGGTCTATGACTCATACGGTCTCTGACTCATATGTCATATACATTCCCCCACTAATAAGTGAACCCTCACACACGGAAATATTGAGCACTGGCCTCAGCAGCGATGCAAACCCAAACTATGAAGAAGGGCTGAGAATGTTATATCACAATGCCATAAGCGAAAAAACTGCAGAAATCGCAACAGACGACCTCCAAAGTAGACTATCTACCATTCAAACAAATATTTCTGTCGAACATGTATCCCAACTTCATTAACTACTTGGGCCCTACAGCCCACGTAGGTTTGCCAATCTCAGAACTTAGAGAGTTAGCGAGCACAGTTTTGAGGCATCAAAAGTGAGCAACGCTACGAGCCCTGACATCTCGGTTTGCAATATTGAGCAGGAGCCCTCACTCCAGTTAGAGGGTGCGGCATCAGGGATAGGAGTGGTGAGTGATGATGCACAAAAACGGTATCTACCATGAAACCACGACACCAATAACCACTGCGATAAGAATTACTATAAAGAACGTTGCCAACCAAACAGGTACCACAATGATTGACCTGGCCGCTATGTTCCTGCACCCAACCCACACAAAGGGTCAGGGCACAAGGGTAACAAGGGTGACAAAGGGTAAAATGACAACCAAATCGTAGACCAATGCTCTCTAGTAGTTATGCTAAAAGAAGTACAGAAGCGAAAACAAATTTGAGGAAGAGGAAAAAGATAAGTCACTATGACTAGGCGTGGAATTGCCAGAGAACAGGTCCGCCAAAATTAACACCATTAGCGAGGACGTAAACAATAAAATTACCCCCGCTCTCAATCGAAACCCTATCCAGGGCCCTCTCGATCAAGAAACATGCCCACAGGTTTTGACTATAGACTCAGATACAAATGTTGCGACGCACAAGGTAAGAAACATGCAATTGCAGATTCCAATCAAGCTCCGATAGAGGACCCAGTTGGTCACGATTTACGCCAGTCTGTTTTGATAATTGAAACAGATAAAACACCACACTGTTGCGAAAACCCACTCCACTTAGTTGGTGATATGATGCGAAAAAAACAACTCAAACAGGCCAATACCTCAAAACAGTCTTAGAGGACTTGGCGTGGAATGTCTTGATAAAATCATCAAGAACTTCCACACCTCCCGGCACAGCCACAAGAGGACTGGCCACCCATCAGAGCCTGGATCCTCTCTAGATTTCTTCCTAGGTTCCAACCTTTCTAGGGAGTTTTTCCTAGTCACCGTGCTTCTACATCTGCATTGCTTGCTGTTTGGTGTTTTAGGCTGGGTTTCTGTACAGCACTTTCTGATATCGGCTGATGTAAAAAGAGCTTTATAAACAAATTTGATTGATTGATTGCTTAACCTGTGGTGCACTGATCGATTCTGTCTTGACAAATTGCCTCATATCTCAAACTTTGCTGGACAAACTCAAAAGGGCGGTGGACCCAGCAAAACGTTTGTTAAAAATGGAACGATGTGACACTAAACGTTGAATTTTCACTCAGGCTACTTCGCCTGAACTTCCAGAGCATGCCACTTATCCACCCTGTGTATGTGACTAGCATTGACACAGAGCAGATACTGATTAGGGTAGATTTAATAGACAGTTTGGTACCACTAATGGATTGGAAAAACAACCAAGTATGGTGAAATAACCATGCCACCCCCACTGACACCACCACCTTCATTTAAGGCTACCTGCAATACATTAACTTCTTAGGGAGCGGCAGCACAGGTGATGGTTTTGGAGAGTCTGGCGTGCCCAAAGTAAAATGCCTGCCACTCAGGCTCAGAAAATAGGATATGCACATAATTAGTACTATTGGATAGGAAACACTCTGAAGTTTCTAAAAGTGTTAACATATTGTCTGTGAGTATAACAGAACGCATATAGCAGATGAAAACCCAAGGAATTTCTGTCCTGGAAAAAATGTTTTTGACACATTTCCTCATTTGGACCCCTCCCTATTGAAAACAGCCATTTCTGGGAGTAAGATTGCAGTACCTATTGCTTCCACTGGGTGTCAACAGTCTCTAGACAGTGTTTGATGATAATAATGTCTGTGAGTACAACAGAACTGATATAGTAGGCGAAAACCTGAGGAAAATCCATCCGGATTTGCAGTTTCTTTTTAGATTACCTTTTTCTCCAAGCTGCCTATGGGATTTGCTGTTATCTAGGACTCCGACTGCAGTACCTATGACTTCCACTGGATGTCAACAGTCTTTAGACAGGGTTTCAAGACGTTCGGTTGAATTAGAAGCGAATAGAAGAAGAATTTAGAAGTGGACACAGGAAGTCAATAGAATGACATGCGCGTTCACGGTCTCGCACGCTCTTTGGTTTTTCCCTTTCCTATCGTTCAGGTTATCATCCGGTTGAAATATGATAGTAAATATACATAAAAGTGTACCTAAGGATACATTATAAATGATGTTTGATTTGTTTGGACAAAGTTGATAGGTATACTTTGAACGCATGCTCTTCACGGTTCAACGGGCGACACGACGGTGGATTTTCTGAACATAACGCGCCAACAAAACTGAGATTTATGGATATAATAATTTACTTTTTCTAACAAAAGAACCATTTGATGTCTTCCTTCGACACTTGGGATGCCCTCAGCAGAAGTTCTTCGAAAGGTAAGTGATTTATTTTAGCTCTTATATGGGTTTTGTGTGACCCGCGCTGGATATGAATTTATGCTAATGTGGAAAATATGTGAGGTGCTATCCTCAAACAATCAAATGTTGTGCTTTCGCCGTAAAGCCTTTTTGAAATCTGACAACGCTGTGATATTGCCAAGAATCAGAGCGTCTGACGACTATGCAACACTTGTATAATTATGAATGTTTAACTACTTAGGGAGTGGTGGGGTGCTAGCTGGTGAAATGCAAGGCGCCAAATTCAAAATCCCAAAGTTGAATTAATAAACATTCATCAATATACAAGTGTTGCATAGTCATCAAAAGCTCTGCTTCTTGGCAATATCACAGCGTTGTCAGATTTCAAAAAGGCTTTATGGCGAAAGCCCTACATTTGATTGTTTGAGGGTAGCACCTCCCAATATTTTCCCATTAGCATAAATTCATAAACCATCACGGTTCATACAAAACATATTTCACAGAGAAAACAAATCCCTTACCTTTTGAAGAACTTCTGCTGAGCGCTTCCCAAGTGTCCAACGAAGACAATCCATGGTTCTTTTGTTAGAAAAAGTAATTTATTATATTATAGTATATTTACTATAATATTTCAACCTGATTATAAACTGGACGATAGGAAAGGAAAACACCACAGCGCTCGCGAGCCCGTGAACGCGCATCCTCTTCTGTTTACATCTGGTGACCACTTCGAAATTCTTCTTCTGTTACCATCCAGAGCAACTAAACATCATCAAACACTGTCTAGAGACTGTTGACATCCAGTGGGTGAACAGGGAGTACAGTAGGGGGCTGTGCACGCACCCTTGTGGGGCCCCAGTATTGAGGATCAGCGAAGTAGAGATGTTGTTTCTTACCTTCACCACCTGGGGGCGGCCCGTCAAAGTCCAGGACCCAATTGTACAGGGCGGGTTTGAGACGCAGGCTATGGGATGATTTAGTTCAGTTATCTTCGCCTTCCTGGGTACAGGAGCAATGGTGGCCATCTTGAAGCATTTGGGGAAAGCAGACTGGGATAGGGAGCAATTTAATATTTTCGTAAACACACCAGCCAGCTGGTTTGCGCATGCTCTAAGGACGCGGCTAGGGATGCCGTCTGGGCCAGAAGCCTTGCGAGGGTTAACACGTTTAAATGTCTTACTCACGTCGGCCACAGAGAAGGAAAGGTGGGGTGCAGTCCTTGCTAGCGGTGTGGCACTGTTTTATCCTCAATGCGGGCAAAGAAGTTTCCATACGATGCTTATGCCTGTAATATGAAACATATTAAGTGTTTTTGTTAAGAGCGGGATGTGATTTGAGAAGCAATAAGAGATAATTGTTTTCCATGAACTTTGTACACTCAGTAGTCACCACCCCAGAGTGAGGTCAGGGAGTACGCCAGCCTGCCAGAACGACCCCATTTGAGCTAAATGTATAAATGATGGGTTAAGAAAAAAACACATTGGACCATTAAAGAGTGAAGCTGCAGCTGTGCGTTTAAAGTGGTTAGAACTATGAATCTCAACATGAGGTGGAGACAATAAACTCACAACCCGGACAATCACTGGTACGGCTGATTAGCTGTCCTAAGTAAAGTATCTCCAAAAGCAAATTTAAGTAGCACCGTCCTGTTACTCTGCTCAAACTCTGCCCAACCCTGTTTCCAAAGCTGCAAGTGATCCCTCGTGAACCAAGGAATTTCACGCAAATACATTGATGATTTCTTACTCAAAGCGGGCAGCGGTTCGTGTGCAAACTATATGATTACTGTAGGTGAGAGTAGTTTCTGAATGTACCAATTCACTGTCCAATTTACAGTAGCTATTACAGTGAAATAATACCATGCTATTGTTTGAGGAGGATGCATAATTTTGAACATGAAAAGTTATTAATAAACATATTAGGCACATTTGGGCAGTCTTGATACAACATTTTTAACAGAAATGCAATGGTTCATTGGATCAGTCTAAAACTTTGCACATGCACTGCTGCCATCAAGTGACAAAATCTAAATTGCACCTGGGCTGGAATAATACATTATGGCCTTTCTCTTGCATTTCAAAGATGATGGTAAATTTTTTTTCCAAAGAATGGTTGTTTTTTTCTTTGTATTATCTTTTACCAGATCAATTCTGTTATATTCTCCTACATTCCTTTCACATTTCCACATAGTTCAAAGTGTTTCCTTTCAAATGATACCAATAATACGCATATCCTTGCTTCAAGGCCTGAGCTACAGGCAGTTAGATTTGGGTATGTCATTTTAGGTGAAAATTGAACAAAATGGGCGTATCCTTAAGAGTTTAAGTACCTCTGTCCCTCTCTCTCTCCCTCTCCATCTTTAGCAAGCAGACATGTTGTTGTCATTCCGCTAGGGACATGTTTTCAGCATATTACATCTTCAGTCAATAATTGGTGCAGAGTGTGTATGTTTATCCCGTGTTCCCATTTAATTAGCTAGTAAATAAATAATTAAACCAATTTGTGTAGTTCTGAATCACAAGTAAGGCTTGGGTTTTTGTAGATGCAAGGAGGTTACGACAGAATGATGATATGATACGAGGTTATGATTAATATGATTAAGTGGACTGTTTATAGGTGTGATAAGTAAAAACCTTGTAGAGTTTAATTCGGGAGACGGTAACTCTTTAAAGAACCGCTCTCGTGGTGCCCCAGATCCTAATGAGTTAATTGTTACATGATTCATTTAATCGGGTAACAATTAAACATTGTTAGTTAATTTGATAAATAAATGTCTTCAGATTAATGTTAAAGTCAAGTCATGACAACTGTGGGACCTTATATAGACAGATGTGGGAATTTCCAAATCATGTCCAATCAATTGAATTTACCACCGATGGACTCCAATCAAGTTGTAGAAAAGTCTTAAGGATGATCAATGGAAACAGGATGCACCTGACCTCAACCTCAAGTCTCTTAGCAAAGTGTCTGAATACTTATGTAAATAAGGTATGTCATTTTCTTTTTTATACATTTGCAAAAAAATCTAAAAACCTGTTTTTGTTTTGTCATTATGTGTTTAGATTGCTGAGGATTATTTCTATAACGTAAAAAGGGGTCTGAATACTTTCCGCCGGCACTGTACATGTATGGAGCCAGCACTTGGGAGATTGCAAGACTGACAGATGGGATTGTGTACCACCACCACCACCCATCAAATTAGTGCTAACATGACTAACATACCTCTGGAACCTCCCTACAGCACAGGTTCTCAAGCTGGGAGATACTGTATTTGTCCAATGTCCACATGTACACCTGCAGGGGATATGTAATGAGTCAACTTCAAAACTTCTCTCTGTAGCAAAGCTAGCTTCACCGATCTTCATCATCATCTCTACTGCTACCGTCCATGGTTGTTTGTTGTGATTGAGTGGGGTGGAAACAGCTGCCGGCAAAGTTCTGACAGATGGGTGTTTCTTGGTGGTAGCAAGGACACACCCAAGAAACACCCACATCAAACCACACCCCCAGCCTCCCGAGTGGCGCAGTGGTCTAAGGCACTGTATCGCAGTTCTAGCTGTGCCACTAGAGATCCTTGTTCGAGTTCAGACTCTGTCAAAGCCGGCCGCGACCGGGAGACCCATAGGGCGGCACACAATTGGCCCAGCATCGCCCGGGTTAAGGGAGGGTTTGGCCGGCAGGGATGTTCTAGCGACTCCTGTGGCGGGCCAGGTGCAATGCACGCTGACACGGTCGCCAGGTGTACGGTGTTTCCTCTGACACATTGGAACGGCTGGCATCCAGGTTAAGCGGGCATTGTCTCAAGAAGCAGTGTGGCTTAGCTGGGTTGTATTTTGGAGGATTCACGGCTCCATATGGGAGTTGCAACGATTAGACAAGACTGTAACTACCAAATAGAAACCACAAAATTGTGGAGAAAAATTTGTATTTTTTTTTCAAATATATGTTTTTGTCAGCATTTCTAGAGGAGTGGGCCAAAAAACTTAGCCAAATCAGCTAGTGCAGTTCCACCTTTAAAAGTTGTGAGCTTATACTTAGAGGTACCCAGCGTCACGACTTCATTGCTCCAGACCACCGCAAGGGGGAGTTAGAGCCCTCGTTATGCATTTGAGTGGTGCTGAATTTGACGTGAGCCACCCGTCCCTGGTGACTTTCTTAAGCAAAGATGGCTGAAAAACCATTATGGTGGAAGCAAACGTAAGTAAGTACAACATCATAATGAGTCAAGCAAAAAATGTGCAATTGAGAGGAATATGTTAGTTAATGTAGAGACAAACGATTGTACAAATTTTTTGGTCATGAAGATAATTTAAGAAAATCGCTATTTACAGTGGGGCAAAAAAGTATTTAGTCAGCCACCAATTGTGCAAGTTCTCCAACTTAAAAAGATGAGAGAGGCCTGTAATTTTCATCATAGGTACACTTCAACTATGACAGACGAAATGAGAAAAAGAAATCCAGAAAATCACATTGTAGGATTTTTAATTTATTTATTTGCAAATTATGGTGGAAAATAAGTATTTGGTCAATAACAAAAGTTTATCTCAATACTTTGTTATATACCCTTTGTTGGCAATGACAGAGGTCAAACGTTTTCTGTAAGTCTTCACAAGGTTTTCACACACTGTTGCTGGTATTTTGGCCCATTCCTCCATGCAGATCTCCTCTAGAGCAGTGATGTTTTGGGGCTGTCGCTGGGCAACACGGACGTTCAACTCCTCCAAAGATTTTCTATGGGGTTGAGATCTGGAGACTGGCTAGGCCACTCCAGGACCTTGAAATGCTTCTTCTGAAGCCACTCCTTCAAGGTTGCCGGGCGGTGTGTTTGGGATCATTGTCATGCTGAAAGACTCCAGCCACGTTTCATCTTCAATGCCCTTGCTGATGGAAGGAGGTTTTCACTCAAAATCTCACGATACATGGCCCCATTCATTCTTTCCTTTACACGGATCAGTTGTCCTGGTCCCTTTGCAGAAAAACAAGCCCCAAAGCATGAAGTTTCCACCCCCATGCTTCACAGTAGGTATGGTGTTCTTTGGATGCAACTCAGCATTCTTTGTCCTCCAAACACGACGAGTTGAGTTTTTACCAAAAAGTTATATTTTGGTTTCATCTGACCATATGACATTCTCCCAATCCTCATCTGGATCATCCAAATGCTCTCTAGCAAACTTCAGACGGGCCTGAACATGTACTGGCTTAAGCAGGGGGACACGTCTGGCACTGCAGAATTTGAGTCCCTGGCGGCGTAGTGTGTTACTGATGGTAGGCTTTGTTACTTTGGTCCCAGCTCTCTGCAGGTCATTCACTAGGTCCCCCCGTGTGGTTCTGGGATTTTTGCTCACCGTTCTTGTGATCATTTTGACCCCACGGTGTGAGATCTTGCGTGGAGCCCCAGATCGAGGAAGATTATCAGTGCTCTTGTATGTCTTCCATTTCCTAATAATTGCTCCCACAGTTGATTTCTTCAAACCAAGCTGCTTACCTATTGCAGATTCAGTCTTCCCAACCTGGTGCAGGTCTACAATTTTGTTTCTGGTGTCCTTTGACAGCTCTTTGGTCTTGGCCATAGTGGAGTTTGGAGTGTGACTGTTTGAGGTTGTGGACAGGTGTCTTTTATACTGATAACAAGTTCAAACAGGTGCCATTAATACAGGTAACGAGTGGAGGACAGAGGAGCCTCTTAAACTTCACCGGCTCCAGCAGAAAAACTGACTGTTTTGGAGAGCCTGGCGTGCCCAAAGTAAAATGCCTCCCATTTAGGCCCAGAAAATGGGATATGCATATATTTAGTACCAAACACTCTGAATTTTCCAAAACTGTTAACCATTTGTCTGTGGGTCAATCAGAACGCATTTGGCAGGCAAAACCCTGAGGAATCTCTGTCCTGAAAAAAGTCATTTTGACACATTGCTCATTTTTGAGCCCCTCCTATCCAAAATGACCATATATAGGCATGTGAACTCAGTGCACGTCGCTTCCTTATGATGTCATCAACCACGAGACGGTGTTTTACTCCATCTTGGGAATTTCGGCCATTGAAAAACAGCATGGAACGAGAGACCACCTTATGAAAACTCTTCAGAGTGCGGCGTGCATGAGAAGGCGCTGTGCCTTATTTATCGTTTTTAGCGCTCAGTTTATATTCGGCTGATTTATAATAGTACATATACGTAAAAGGGTTCCTAAGGATACATTTAAAACTATGTTTGATTGTTTTTGGACAAGTTTATAGGTAACATTTGAACGAGTTGGCGCCAAGCTTTCAAAAGAGTAATGGAGGCTGTCGTTTTGCATGAACCAAATGGAGGATTTATGGATAAAAGACGTTACTTTTTCTAACAAAAGAACCATGGATTGTCTTCGTTGGACACTTAGGAAGACCTCAGCAGAAGTTCTTCAACAGGTAATTACTTTGTTTTCGCTGTGAAATGTGTTATGTGTGTGCCATGATTGCTAATCGATACATGGCTATTGGAAAATATGTGAGGTGCTACCCTCAAACAAATGAATGTGCTGCTTTCGTTGTAAAGCCTTTTTGAAATCTGACAACGCTGTGATATTGCCTAGAAACAGAGCTTTTGATGAGTATGGAACACTTGTATATAGCTGGATGTTTAATAATTCAATTTTCGGATTTTAAATCTGGCGCTACAGGTTTTAGCTGGTAGTGTCGGGATGATCCCGCTAGCGACCCACTGGTATTTGAGTCGTTAAAGAAGAAGTTACAGGTCTGTGAGAGCCAGAAATCTTGCTTGTTTGTGACCAAATACTTATTTTCCACCATAATTTGCAAATAAATTCATAAAAAAATCCTACAATGTGATTTTCTGGATTTCTTTTCCTCATTTTGTCTGTCATAGTTGAAGTGTACCTATGATGAAAATTACAGGCCTCTCTCATCTTTTTAAGTGAGAGAACTTGCACGATTGGTGGCTGACTAAATACTTTTTTGCCCCACTGTAGCAAGTTTTTCTTAGTAATTTCCAATACCAGGTGAATCAAACTCCATTCTATTGAATGATGTTGTTTCTGCATGTATGTATTACAATTATACACTTCAAGAGTTTACCACTCCTGCTCCTGGGACATTAATGATTACACATTGTAACTATGCAATAGACTAGAAACATGATTTAGTAAAGGCTGATTTGTAATTCATATATACAGAATACAAAACAGTACATCCTGCCAGCACGCCCACAAGCGAGCCACTCAGGCGGAGAATGCCGCGTGGAAGAGAGCGAGGAACGAGATGGGAGTAACAATCCAGGCTATTTGCTCTGAGACAGGCATAAAAAAGTAATGAAACAAGCAGTGATCAGGTTCGAAACCCTCAACATTCTAGCCCGAAGTTCAGCAAGCAATCGAGTGTGCCCAAATATATTAATTGGCGTTGGGGCAGATTGTGGCTAAAAACACTATCAATTGGAATCTTCAACATGTGGAAAGGGGAAAATTATTATTATTCGTTTTTCACAAGCATAACAGGATGGGCTATTACCTGAACAATAGACTATTCAACATTTACTAAAGAATGGTCTAATAGCCAAGCTGGGTGTGACCCCCCACCCCCAACTTTAGCTAGGTGTGAAAGCCTCTCCCCAACTTGCAACAAATTATTTGTATCTATCTTTCCACATCTAGCTACACACGTATATACCTACACATGGTTAATGTTCAGATTTTTTAAATATATATAATATATACATATATATATATATACACAGTTGAAGTCGGAAGTTTACATACACTTAGGTTGGAGTCATTAAAACTTGTTTTTCAACCACTCCACAAATTTCTTGTTAACAAACTATAGTTTTGGCAAGTTGGTTAGGACATCTACTTTGTGCATGACACAAGTAATTTTTCCAACAATTGTTTCCAGACAGATTATTTCACTTATAATTCACGATATCACAATTCCAGTAGGACAGAAGTTTAAATACACTAAGTTGACTGTGCCTTTAAACAGCTTGGAAAATTCCAGAAAATTATGTCATAGCTTTAGAAGCTTCTGATAGGCTAATTGACATCATTTGAGTCAATTGGAGGTGTACCTGTGGATGTATTTCAAGGCCTACCTTCAAACTCAATGCCCCTTTGCTTGACATCAAGGGAAAATCAAAATAAATCAGCCAAGACCTCAGACCTCCACAGGTCTGGTTCATCCTTGGGAGCAATTTCCAAATGCCTGAAGGTACCACGTTCATCTGTACAAGCAATAGTACGCAAGTATAAACACCATGGGATCACGCAGCCGTCATACCGCTCAGGAAGGAGACGCGTTCTGTCTCCTAGAGATGAACGTATTTTGGTGCAAAAAGTGTCCCAGAATCAATCCCAGAACAACAGCAAAGGACCTTGTGAAGATGCTGGAGGAAACAGGTACAAAAGTATCTATATCCACAGTAAAACGAGTCCTATATCAACATATCCTGAAAGGACGTTCAGCAAGGAAGAAGCCACTGCTCAAAAACTGCCATAAAAAAGCCAGACTACGGTTTGCATCTGCACATGGAGACAAAGATAATACTTTTTGGAGAAATGTCCTCTGGTCTGATGAAACAAAAATGTAACTGCTTGGCCATAATGACCATCGTTATGTTTGGAGGAAAAAGGGGGAGGCTTGCAAGCCAAAGACCACCATCCCAACTGTGAAGCACGGGGGTGGCAGCATCATGTTGTGGGGGTGCTTTGCTGCAGGAGGGACTGGTGCACTTCACAAAATAGATGGCATCATGAGGAAGGAACATTATGTAGATATATTGAAGCAACATCTCAAGACATCAGTCAGGAAGTTAAAGCTTGGTCGCAAAAGGGTCTTCCAAATGGACAATGACCCCAAGCATACTTCCAAAGTTGTGGCAAAATGGCTTAAGGACAACAAAGTCAACGAATTGGAGTGGCCATCACAAAGCCCTGACCTCAATCCCATTAACAATTTTTGAGGAGAACTGAAAAAGCGTGTGCGAGCAAGGAGGCCTACAAACCTGACTCAGTTACACCAGCTCTGTCAGGAGGAAAGGGCCAAAATTCACCCAACTTATTGTGGGAAGCTTGTGGAAGGCTACCTGAAATGTTTGACCCAAGTTAAACAATTTAAAGGCAATGCTACCAAATCTTTATTGAGTGTATGTAAACTTCTGACCCACTGGGAAAGTGATGAAAGAAATAAAAGCTGAAATAAATCATTCTCTCTAGCCATTTCATATTCTTAAAATAAAGTGGTGATCCTAACTGACATAAGACAGGGAATTTATACTAGGATAAAATGTCAGGAATTGTGAAAAACTGAGTTTAAATGTATTTGGCTAAGGTGTATGAAAACTTCCGACTTCAACTATGTGTGTGTATACATCAACTATGTGTGTGTGTATACATGACCAACATGACCAGTATACATGACCAATATATATATATATATATATATATATTGGTCATGGCTCCTGAGTGGCACAGTGGTCTAAGGCATTGCATCTCGGTGCAAGATGCTTTACTACAGTCCCTGGTTCAAATTCAGGCTGTATCACATTCGACCGTGATTGGGAGTGCCATAGGGTGGTGCACAACTGACCGAGTGCCATCTGGGGTAGGCCGTCATTGTAAATAATAATTTTTTAAGAATGTTTTTTTTTGTTAAATAAAGGTTCAATTTAAAAAACAAGGTGAACAGTGGCTGGTGTTGAAAATATAGCTAACTTGTTATGCAAGTGTTGCACACCAACAGATGGAGAAATCCTACACCAGTCGAGTAATTCATTGCAACAATAATCTTAATTTTAATTTGACTCTACAAACAACAAGAGGGCTTAATTGGAGTTTAATTATTCAGAGCCTAAACCTATATAAAATTACTTTACTGGCTGAGGTAGGCGAAATAAGATTTTTTTTACAAGGCCTACTTCAATTGCAACTGGGAAAAAAATGTAGCATCTTACATAAAACAATAATTTAAAGAAAAAAAGTCTGCACGTTCAAACTTAAACAATGTAACTAATAATGAAAAGAGCAAACTCAAAAAAGTAGGACAATAGACTTTTTATAGCCCGGCTACTGTTGTGAAAATCCCTCAACTTGCAATGTATTCGATGCTTAAGTACTCTAAAGTGTTAAATTTCTAACTCAAAACAGCATTACAGTATTTCTTCATCAACATCTTTATGCTTTCATTAATAAAATAACAAGAAAATACATTAAAATGCAGATGTTTGTATAAACTACATTTTAGTCGCACTTCCACCCAGCTCTACAAGTACAGGTAAAACCTTGCTGAGATGATCAATGTATTTGTTTCATTGTAGTATCGTCAATTTCTCTAGCCAAAACATCTTGATGGCCTTGACCAGTTCATCTTTGCTTGTCGGCTTGGCAGTGTTACGGATGAATGCTTTCAGTTGATGCCAAACATGTTTGATCGGGTTTAAATCATGAGACCTACATGTAGCGATGGAAAAATATATATTTGTAGGCTTGCCGAAGGTGTTGTAGGTCTTTTATTCATTTTTATTTTACTTTTATTTTACTACCTAAAAGTTTACTTACTCTGCTGGCGTCTTGACCCAGTTTATGCCCTCATTTGCAATGCAAACCTGGGCGGCAGTGTGTTTTGGGTCATTGTCAGCATTTGGAGAATAATAGAAATATACATGTAAATAGGCCTAAATGTAACATAATATTGCTATAATCCTACCTTAAAAGAAACTATGTGTACCCAGAAATACCTTTCTGACATAGGGTCCAGCATATCTCTTGATGATTTCTTCCTTAAAGAAATCTCGAGCCATGATACCTGAAAAAGGAGGCAGGAGTGAATTATAGTGAAACACATAACAGTCCGTGAGGTGTAGGCTACAATATTTTATGTACCTTTTGCTTTGTAAATAGCCAAACTTACCAACAAAAATAAAATATTTTCCATTCCATCCTAATGGAAACCCAGAAGGTTTTGTTTTTTTCTTGGAATAGAAAACCATAATATTAATCAAATTAATTAAGGAAGTACCATTCAAAAGTTTGGACACATCTAGTCATTCCTAGATTTTTCTTTATTTTGTAGAATAATAGTGAAGACATCACGACTATGAAATTACACGTATAGAATCAGTTAATAACACATTCTTATTTACAAGGACAGCCTACTCCTTCCTCCCCGTCTGGGATCTGAACCCCGGCCTCCCGCGTGCCCTGCATTCAGTAGTACAGACATGGCCTGCTCTCCCTTATGTAAGGAATTAGGCACTTTCACATGTTTGCTACAGTACGTATTGTAGACTGCACAGTAGCCTAATAAACAAATGCAGGTGGCTTATCTTCAAAATGCTTTAAATACTTATTATCCAAATGTAAAAGCATATACTGTACAGTACTCTATTTCTTCATCAGCATCTTTATGCTTTGTTAATAAAATATTGATAAAAATACTCTTTCAAAATGCAGATGTTGATTTAGTTATGGATCCATAACGAATTACTATGGGAATAAATATCACATATTTACAGAAATATTGGAACAACGTTTTCTAATGAATGCAAACAATTTAGAATCTTCCAATCCTCATGCTGTAGCCTACACCCGACCGTCACGTTGTACTGTGCCATATTTACCATTCCATCCTAACGGAAACCTTGAGGGTTTCGTTTTTTGCTTTTCTTAGAATAGAAACACCATAATATTAATCAAATGAATTAAGCAACATTTCTTCAAATCAATCCCATATACTATGTTAGCATAAAAAGGTTTTAAATTCTCTGGTAATGCCAATATGGAAGTCTATCAAATGCTTCTCAAAGATGCCCTCTAGTGGTCAAACTAGCAATAACTTGCACTAGCAGAAAAAATGGCTGACAAATAGATAACGTGCCACAGAATGCTGCAGCAGCCCGCAAGTAGTGCCGCGGTATGATGCAACTTTTGAAGGAGGAACCACTGTCAAGTCCTTATACTATATTTATTGCAATAGAAAAATGTGCCACTGAACAAATTCTGTTTGGTGTAACTGCATGACATTTGGTGTCAACATAGTACAAGTGCCTAGACAGGTCACATTCCAAATAAATGACATTATTCCGTGCTCCACCACCCATGTTATCTACATTATTAAATGTCCATGTGGGCTGTGCTATGTAGCTAAAACCTCTCGTTCTCTCAAACAGAGAATCAGTGAACATAAAAGTTCAATCATGAGAAACGAAAGGGATTATCCAGTCGCAGTACATTTTAATGACCTAAAACATGACATTTCTACCTTTAGATTTTGTGGCATAGAGAAAGTCAAGATATCAGACAGGGGAGGTGATATGAATAATACTCTGAGTAAAAGAGAATGTTTTTGGATTTTCACCCTCCAGATATTGTTTCCTAAAGATCTTAATGATGAAATGCCTTTGTATGTTATGTTGTGATTTTGAACATGAATTATGCCCCTATTTCAGATTACTCTGCCATTTTTCTTACGCTGTACCCAATGATTTATGAAAACTTGCTCGGTACGTCGATGTCCTCATTGTGGTTTTACAGACGTGTTTAATACGTCTTTACACACTTTATTCGAATAATTATGAAATGCATATTGTTATTTTGGGAGCACTTATTTGTTTTTCCTTCGGCTCCAACCCCTTTTGATGCGTGGAACGGATGTGGGTCGGTCTAGGTCTACATAAAGGTGCTAATTAAAAAAAACTCACAAAAGCTCTGACGAAGGCCGTGAGGCCGATACATAAAGCTTATTAAAGATCAGTGATACTATCAAGAGCAGTGTGCGGTTTCCTTTTCCCACTCATCTAGACAGGTCACATTGAAATGTTAAGATTGTCATTATCTATCATACTTCCAGTGACAATCAAATTTGGGATTTTGAGAAAATTTGAAAAAAATCTTTAAGATGACTTAAGCATATGCATTTCAAAATTCACTTGTTTAAAAGCATATAGTATTGTTATTTTGTTATGTTCTAAGACCCGAAAATGTCAAATATATGATTCAACTCATTGTTGTTTGTGAACTACAGCCTTTTCTGATCTGATATAATTGTTGGTATATTACACTGAACAAAAATATAAGCGCAACATGCAACCATTTCAAAGAATTTACTGAGTTACAGTCCATATAAGGAAATCAGTCCATTGAAATAAATTAATTAGGCCCTAATATATGGATTTCACATGACTAGGAATATGGATATGCATCTGTAGATCACAGACACCTTAAAAAAAGGTAGGGGCCTGGATCAGAAAACCAGTCAGTATCTGGTGTGACCACCATTATTTAACCCTCTATTTTGCCCATGTTTTTGTGTGTGATTGTTTGTGTTTAATACGGTCCGTATTGTGGGCTTGGTTATTCTTGAATGTTATGAGAACGTTTTAGAGTAAAATTACTTGTGGTACTCATCTCTGCTGTCCTGCGCCTGACTCCCCTGCACCAGCTACACCCAGACCTATTACAATATCTGTGCATTTAAATTGCCATCAATAAAATGCAATTGTGTTCGTTGTCCGCAGCTTATGCCTGCCCATACTCTAACCCCACAGCCACCTTGGGGCACTCTGTTCACAACATTGATATCACCCGAGACTATCGCACAGCATGCAGAAGAAATATCCGTTCAAGGAGAGAAGCACGAGATTGAACTTCACTCAACTTTCTACAGTTTTCCCTATTTGTTAACACTATCAACGTTTCCCTTTACTGTGGCAATTGTGATCGAATCAACACAATATTAGCCATTTTCAATGCAACATACCGAAACAAAACGAACTATGCAAGATATTTTTTTGAAGGCTCAACACATAGGAGTAGGAGTTTATTGCGCATGACTCAGCCTGTACTCTACACAGACCGGTCTGGCATAACCAATTAGAGCAGCAGTAGGCCTATATGCAAATAGACCGTTGCCATATATGGATCTGTGCCATTTACTTTGAACTGGACTGTGTTTAGAGCTGTGGTCATGAGTAGATGCACTTGTTTTGAGATCAAAGCAAGAGCTGCATGTAGACACATGTGCACATTTTGTTCATATCCTTTGCTAGTTAGTGAGTAATTAGCCCAGTTATAGATAATTTGTAGTCAGCGATTGGGGAGTGATCACTCAATCAAATGTATTTATAAAGCCCTTTTTACATCAGCATATGTCACAAAGTGCTATACAGAAACCCAGCCTAAAACCCCAAAAAGCAAGCTATGCAGATGTGGAAGCACGGAGGCTAGGAAAAACTCTGGCTGTGCCGGGTGGAGATTATAAGAGTACATGGCCATTAAGGCCAGATTGTTCTTCAAGATGTTCAAACGTTCATAGATGACCAGCAGGGTCAAATAATAATCATAGTGGATGTATAGGCTGAAACAGGTCAGTACCTCAGGTGTAAATGTCACTTGGCTTTTTATAGCCGCGCATTTAGAGATCGAGACTGTAGGTGCAGAAGAGAGAGAGAGAGGGAGTCGAAAACAGCAGGTAGTATGTCTGGTGAACAGGTCAGGGTTCCATAGCCGCAGGCAAAACAGTTGAAACTAGAGCAGTAGCACGACCAGCTGGACTGGGTATAGCCAGGAGTCATCAGGCCAGGTAATCCTGAGGCATGATCCTACGGCTAATGTCCTCCTGGAGGGGAGGGAGAGAGGGTGAGAGAGAGAACAAGAGGGAGGATACTTAAATTCACACAGGACACCAGATATAACAGATTGATCCTAGCCCCCCGGCACATAGATTATTGCAGCATAGATACTGAAGGCTGAGACAGGGGTGGGTCGGGGGACACTGTGGCCCTGTCCGACGATACCCCCGGACAGGGCCAACCAGGCAGGATATAACCCCACCCACTTTGCCAAAGCACAGCCCCCACACCACTAGAGGGATATCAACAGACCACCAACTTACTATCCTGAGACAAGGCTGAGTATAGCCCACGAAGTTCTCCTCCACCGCACAAGTACAAGGGGGCGCAAAACTACTTTCTACAAGAGCACAAAACGTGTATATTTCTAGACATCCTTGAAAAGCGTAAAAAAGTGTTGTTTCTTTGGTCTTAAAGAGGTAGTATCGTATTCTGAGACAGGCATGAATAAGTTAAGTAGCCAATAGGTAGAGAGTAGCATTATTTGTCTGATTTTCTGTAATATCAAATCAAATCAAATTTATTTATAAAGCCCCCCTTACATCAGCTGATGTCACAGAGTGCTGTACAGAAACCCAGCCTAAAACCCCAAACAGCAATCAATGCAGGTGTAAAAGCACGGTGGCTAGGAAAAACTCCCTAGAAAGGCCAAAACCTAGGAAGAAACCTAGAGAGGAACCAGGCTGTGAGGGGTGGCCAGTCCTCTTCTGGCTGTGCCGGGTGCAGATTATAACAGAACATGGACAAGATTTTAAAATGTTCATAAAACAGGCAGAACAGTTGAAACTGGAGAAGCAGCACGGCCAGGTGGACTCGGGACATCAAGGAGTCATCAGGCCAGGTAGGCCTTGAGGAATGGTCCTAATGCTCAGGTCCTCCGAGAGAGAGAGAGAGAAGAAGAAAGAAGAAAGAGAGAGATAATTAGAGAGAGCATTTTTACATTCGCACAGGACACCAGATAAGAGAAGAAATACTCCAGATATAACAGACGGACCCTAGCCCCCCGACACATAAACTACTGCAGCATAAATACTGGGGGCTGAGACAGGAGGGGTCGGGAGACACTGTGGCCCCATCCGACGATACCCCCGGACAGGGCCAAACAGGCAGGATATAACCCCACCCACTCTGCCGAAGCACAGCCCCCACACCACTAGAGGGATATCTTCAACCACCAACTTACCATCCTGAGACAAGGCCGAGTATAGCCCACAAGATCTCCGCCACGGCACCAGTAAGCCAGTGACTCAGCCCCTGTAATAGGGTTAGAGGCAGAGAATTCCAGTGGAGGGGAACCGGCCAGGCAAAGACAGCAAGGGTGGTTCGTTGCTCCAGTGCCTTTCCGTTCACCTTCACACTCCTGGGCCAGACTACACTCAGTCATAGGACCTACTGAAGAGATGAGTCTTCAATAAAGACTTAAAGGTTGAGACCGAGTCTGCGTCTCTCACATGGATAGGCAGACTATTCCATAAAAATGGAGCTCTATAGGAAAAAGCCCTGCCTCCAGCTGTTTGCTTAGAAATTCTAGGGACAGTAAGGAGGCTCTGCGTCTTGTGACCGTAGCGTGCGATGTAGGTATGTACGGCAGGACCAAATCGGAAAGATAGGTAGGAGCAAGCCCATGTAATGCTTTGTAGGTTAGCAGTAAAACCTTGAAATCAGCCCTTCCCTTAACAGGAAGCCAGTGTAGAGAGGCTAGTACTGGAGTAATATGTTCAAATTTTGGGGTTCTAGTCAAGATTCTAGCAGCCGTGTTTAGCACTAACTGAAGTTTATTTAGTTCTTTATCCGAAAAGCCGGAAAGTAAAGCATTGCAGTAGTCTAACCTAGAAGTTACAAACGCATGGATTAACTTTTCTGCATCATTTTTGGACAGAAAGTTTCTGATTTTTACAATGTTACGTAAATGTAAAAAAGCTGTCCTTGAAACAGTCTTGATATGTTCGTCAAGAGAGAGATCAGGGTCCAGAGTAACGCCGAGGTCCTTCACAGTTTTATTTGAGACGACTGTACAACCATCAAGATTAATTGTCAGATTCAACAGAAGATCTCTTTGTTTCGTGGGACCTAGAACTAGTATCTCTGTTTTGTCAGAGTTTAAAAGTAGAACATTTTCCGCCATCCACTTCCTTATGTCTGAAACACAGGCTTCCAGGGAGGGCAATTTTGGGGCTTCACCATGTTTCATCGAAATGTACAGCTGTGTGTCATCCGCATAGCAGTGAAAGTTAACATTATGTTTCCGAATGACATCACCAAGTGGTAAAATATATAGTGAAAACAATAGTGGTCCCAAACAGAGCCTTGAGGAACACCAGAAATTTACAGTTGATTTGTCAGAGGACAAACCATCCACAGAGACAAACTGATATCTTTCCAACAGATAAGATCTAAACCAGGCCAGAACTTGTCCATGTAGACCAATTTGGGTTTCCAATCTCTCCAAAAGAATGTGGTGATCGATGGTATCAAAAGCAGCACTAAGGTCTAGGAGCACGAGGACAGTTGCAGAACCTCGGTCTGACGCCATTAAAAGGTCATTTACCACCTTCACAAGTGCAGTCTCAGTGCTATGATGGGGTCTAAAACCAGACTGAAGCGTTTCGTATACATTGTTTGTCTTCAGGAAGGCAGTGAGTTGCTGCGCAACAGCATTTTCTAAAATTTTTGAGAGGAATGGAAGATTCGATATAGGCCGATAGTTTTTATATTTTCTGGGTCAAGGTTTGGCTTTTAAGAGAGGCTTTATTACTGCCACTTTTAGTGAGTTTGGTACACATCCGGTGGATAGAGAGCTGTTTATTATGTTCAACATAGGAGGGCCAAGCACAGGAAGCAGCTCTTTCAGTAGTTTAGTTGGAATAGGGTCCAGTATGCAGCTTGAAGGTTTAGAGGCCATGATTATTTTCATCAATGTGTCAAGAGATATGGTACTAAAAAACTTGTGTCTCTCTTGATTTTATGTCCTGGCAAAGTTGTGTGGACTCAGGACAACTGAGCTTTGGAGGAATACGCAGATTTAAAGAGGAGTCCGTAATTTGCTTTCTAATGATCATGATCTTTTCCTCAAAGAAGTTCATGAATGAATCACTGCTAAAGTGAAAGCCATCCTCTCTTGGGGAATGCTGCTTTTTAGTTAGCTTTGCGACAGTATCAAAAATAAATTTGATGGTATGGGATTAGTAATACATTTAATTTTACAAAGTGGTTTCTTGCATCAGACACAACAATATTTTCAGTCACCTTTTTGTCTGAAGGACAAGTTGATAAACAGGTTAATGTCAAGCCCTGCATGTTTTTTCCAAAAGTCTCATGGAATGTAAGCCTACATTGAACACCACACCCCTTGCTGTCCCAGCCCACCTGGTCATGCTGCTGCTCCAGTTTCAACTATTATGCCTGCGGCTATGGAACCCTGACCTGTTCACTGGACATGCTACCTTGTCCCAGACCTTCTGTTTTGGATTTTCTCTACCGCACCTGCTGTCTCTAACTCTGAATGATGAGCCAACTGACATTTACTCCTGAGGTGCTGACCTGTTGCACCCTCTACAACCACCGTGATTATTATTTTCTGACTCTGCTGGTCATCTATGAACGTTTGAACATCTTGGCCATGTTCTGTTATAATCTCCACCCGGCACAGCCAGAAGAGGACTGGCCACCCCTCAGAGCCTGGTTCTTTTCTTGGTTTATTCCTAGGTTCCAACCTTTCTAGTGAGTTTGTCCTAGCCACCGTCCTTCTACATCTGCATTGCTTGCTGTTTGGGGTTTTAGGCTGGGTTTCTGTACAGCACTTTGTGACATTGGCTGATGCAAAAAGGGCTTTATAAATACATTTGATTGATTGGCTGCTATTGTAGACTAAATTATATAATAGCCTTTTCCATGTTAAAATGCTATGGTATGCATTTCTCCATTGTTTTTTACGGTTGTCCACTCTGGTAGGCCTTGTAGACCTACATTATGATTAAATAGCCACTGGCCTAGTAGGCCACTGTTAACACTGTAAGTTAAAGTGGGTACAGCCTCAGTATTCACAGCTCTGGAAGTTTGTGCTCAGCAGACCAATGCTCAGTGCCAATTATTTTTTTGAGGGAACATTGGTCAAGACCCTGGTGAGGACAACAAACAACAAGGACACTGGCCTGTTTACACGTGGTCTGTGGTTGTGAGGCTGGTTGGACGTACTGAGAAATTCTCTAAAACGACGTTGGACGCTGCTTTTGGCAGAGAAATACACATTCAATTCTCTGGCAACAGCTCTGGTGGACATTCCTGTAATCAGCATGTCAATTTCATGCTCCCTCAAAACTTGAGACATCTGTGGTATTGTGTTGTGTGACAAAACTGCACATTTTAGAGTGGCCTTTTATTGTCCCCAGCACAAGGTATACCTGTGTAATAATTATGCTGTTTAATCAGCTTCTTGATATGCCACACCTGTCAGGTGGATGGATTATCTTGGCAAATGAGAAATTCTCACTATCAGGGATGTAAAGAAATGTTGGAGAAATAAGCTTTTTGTGCATATGGAACATTCCTGGTAAAAAAAATTCAGCTCATGAAACATGGGACAACACTTTAAATGTTGATCATTTGAACATGTATTCACAGGACTAAATTCAAGAAATGTGTATACAAAAAAAACATTAAACCCATGTGTCCAAAGACTAAATATAGTACAAAATCTAAAACTCACATCCGTACAGCGGTTCAGATTCCACGAAAAGCTGTCAACAAAATCCAACTTGAACGTGTACAACGCTTCGGACAGAGAGGGCAAAGGTATGAACACCCAATTGTTGGCAAATTTGCTGGCACAAAAACTGGCATAAATTCCCAGTTCCCGAAGGAAATTGCAGAACGACGTAAAGTTCAGTATCCAATTTTCAAGGAAAATAGATTGAAAGGGAAACGCGTAGCTCTCGTCATCGAAAACTGTATATTGATAACCAGTTGTTCAGCAACACTACTCCATGGCTATTTTAAAAATTACAAAGTTCTCATAGAGGACTCAAATAAGGAAACACACAATGGCTATAAATAATACAAATTGAGGTGAGGGCAATGGAAATGCATTTGGAGGTTGATCTGATTCTGTCCTGTGGGTGGCACTGTGTGCTCTTTTCGAAGGATGGATCCCGGTCTCTCCGGGGCTATGGGGGTGGACTGCCGGGCATTGGGATGACAACCCAACTCGGGATGAGGAGGGCTTTTCGCGGGTGGAATAGTGGGGACTAATTGGATGTTTACTTAGTAGCAATGCAAAAACCATGGTACAGCTACAGTTGAAGTCAGAGGTTTACATACACTTAGGTTGGAGTCATTAAAACATGTTTTTCAACCAATCCACAAATTTCTTGTGAACAAACTGTAGTTTTTGCAAATCGGTTAGGACATCTACTTTGTGCATGACACAATACATTTTTCAAACAATTGTTTACAGACAGAGTACTGTACTCAGTGCCTATTTGCTTGACATCATGAGAAAATCATAAGAAATCAGCCTTAAGCCATTTTGCCACAACTTTGGAAGTATGCTTGGGGTCATTGTTCGTTGGAAAGACCCATTTTCGACCAAGCTTTGACTTCCTGACTGATGCCTTGAGATGTTGCTTCAATATATCCACATAATGTTCCTTCCTCATGATGCCATCTATTGTGCGAAGTGCACCAGTCTCTCCTGCAGCAAAGCACCCCCACAACATGATGCTGCCACCCCCGTGCTTCACAGTTGGGATGGTGTTCTTTGGCTTGCAAGCCTCCCCCTTTTTCCTCCAAACACAACGATGGTAATTATGGCCAAGCAGTTACATTTTTGTTTCATCAGACCAGAGGACATTTCTCCAAAAAGTATTATCTTTGTCTCCATGTGCAGTTGCAAAACGTAGTCTTGCTTTTTTATGGCGGTTTTTGAGCAGTGGCTTCTTCCTTGCTGATTGGCCTTTCAGGTTATATCGATATAGGACTTGTTTTACAGAATCTTCACAAGGTCCTTTGCTGTTGTTCTGGGATGGATTTGCACTTTTCGCACCAAAGTACGTTCATCTCTAGGAGACAGAACGCGCCTCCTTAAAGAGTGGTATGACGGCTGCGTGATCCCATGGTGTTTATACTTGCATACTATTGTTTGTACAGATGAACATGGTACCTTGAGGCATTTGGAAATTGCTCCCAAGGATGAATCAGACTTGTGGAGGTCAACAATCTTTTTTTCTGAGGTGTTGGCTGATATCTTTTGATTTTCCCATGATGTCAAGCAAAGAGGCAGCAAAGATGAGTTTGAAGGTAGGCCTTGAAATACATCCACAGGTACACTTCCAATTGACTCAAATTATGTCAATTAGCCTATCAGATGCTTCTAAAGCCATGACATCATTTTCTGGAATTTTCCAAGCTGTTTAAAGGCACAGTCAACTTAATGTATTTAAACTTCTGACCTACTGGAATTGTGATATCGTGAATTATAAGTGAAATAATCTGTCTGTAAACAATTGTTGGAAATATTATTTGTGTCATGCACAAAGTAGATGTCCTAACTGACTTGCCAAAACTATAGTTTGTTAATAAGAAATTTGTGGAGTGGTTGAAAAACTTCAGACTTCAACTGTATGTATGTATGTATGTATATGGATATATAATTTTACCCAACAAATATATGGGGATTGGAAATGATGCAGACAATTACATTGATGGAAGCAACAATCTTTCCGCAATATTAAAGCTGATCCACATTTTAACTCACATGCTTTGGCCGATATTTTTTTATTTATTTCTCCATCAGTAAACTCAGAGAACAAGTGCACTAAAGGAAGTTATACATTTCCGTTGTGGACATGAAAGGGTTAAGTTTAATTTCTTGACGACATGACACATTAATCCAAAATGTTGTTCACTCATGCAAAGTTTATTGCAATTAAATTAATTAATGTTGCTTTAGGCTTTGAAGTTAAACTACAGTCATTTTCTCCAGAAAGAATACTTGACAGGGGGGAAAGATATGAGGGATGAAGTGAAGCTTAGTTACTTGTTGCTGTGAGCAACTTGGACTGGGTGACATTTGATTTCTGCAGCTCTTAATGCACATCAGTCTCTCATCCCTGACTCTACAGAGCGATGCCGTATTATTTCGAGAACTATTAAAGGTCATTACCATCTATTTTTTTATCGTATTCTGTTAATGGAGAATAGATCATATGACAGCCCATGTGAATTCAATTTAGATTTTCTACATTTAATTATGTGGAAACGTAGTACATGATTAGATTTAGACCTGGATAGGATTTAGGCTGATGCACAGGGGTTATAACTGCAGTGACAAATTTGTCAGCCATCTTAGAAAAACCTTCTGTAAGTATTACAACCACAGACAAGACAATTATTGCACACAATCAAGAGCACTGTGAACTAAAATTGCAGAATATAAAAATGTCACTTAGACGATCATCTCAAATTGAGTAATTTCAGCTATGAGAGAAAGGTATGCTCAATAATGTTTGTGCATGGTTGGAGAGTAACGCCTTATGTGACTGATAAAAAAAAGAACTGTAATATGTTACGTTACCAGCAAAAATATTGTAATCAGATTGCATATACTTTTAAAAAACGATATGATTACTTCTAGTATTACTTTTAAATTCAGAAGAAAAACAATATTTTACACCTTTCTGTTTCCTCAATGACACTCAAATCAGCAGTGAAAACAGGCACAAGTTTAAGTTTGGATGGATCGTGGGAAAAAAAACAGGAATAGGCTTTTTGTAGGCCACAGTCCAAGCAATGTCTTCCAATGGTGCGACTGTTGTCGTCATCCATAGATTATCTAGAATTAGTTTAGATATGTATTTATAGATTTCCAGTACTTCAAATGAATTTAATACCCCTTGATCTTCAAGAAACGGACTTTAAATTACGGAAGTAAAGATTAGCCCCAATTTTTTTATATGAGTATAACCAAAAAACAAAGGACTTATTATCCTACTTTGTTGTTTACGATTTGGCTGTCATGGAGGACTGATTGTGCTCATTGCTTCGAGTTGAAAAAGAAATGCTGCTCTCATGGAATGGCATGCTTTGAGCACTACCGAAAAGTGCTATTTGAATGTGAAAAATGTATGCCATATTCTGCATTTGATATAGGCCGATTGTTTATGTTTTCGTTGGTGACACTTTGATATCTCAATAACTTGCAGCTGTTTAAAGGGCGAATCCACTGTTGAAACAATAACAAAGCTGGTAAAAAGCTGGGGGATGGGACTGGAGAAATGTAACCACTCTCAGATTAATAGACAGGATTTAGGATGCAAGAACAGACTATCCATGATATCAAAAGTATTGTTTTAAGCGTGTTGAGTCTTATACAGTGTTTTCTTACATTTACAATTTTTACAAACATAAGATTATGTTTTGGGTTCTCATGGGGTGTGACAGTTTCACTAAACACATGGGGCATTTATAAGATAATCAATTGTAGCAACTACAGATTGCAGCTTTAAGTCTATCAAAAGTGCCTGAGTTTGAGCATGTGTCCAACTAGGCTATGGGCATTTTTGTTTTAATCAGCAGGAATTACATTGAGCAATAAAATAGCTGCAAATTCTTCAATTAAACTGGTTGTTGACAGTATGGAGCACAATACTGCGGGGGAGTTTAGAAGTTAGGAACTCCCTCAAAACTCT
Organism: Brachymystax lenok tsinlingensis; assembly: GCA_030435695.1. NCBI lineage: Eukaryota > Metazoa > Chordata > Actinopteri > Salmoniformes > Salmonidae > Brachymystax > Brachymystax lenok. The sequence continues at coordinate 72,902,328 of CM059814.1, forward strand.
TTTATTCCATAGGCTGAGATATGCATTATGCAGCGGTTGCAAGAGCACATTTTTCACTAGGCAGCTTACACTTTTGGGTTGAAATACACGTATACATTTGTGACGAGCCATCCACAACAACCACAATCCGTAAGGCGCAAATAGCTAAATGAGAGAGCAGCAGTGTGATTCACATCAATGAGTTATGTAGGCATCAATAATAAGTGATATCATTATCACCCGTAGGCTACACTGCTGCTGTCGTCCTTACCTCCAAGTGTTTATTCAAGTTGGATACTCTTTGGATGCCGACAGTAGTCACACCATTGGAAGATTTAGCTTGGACTGTAGCCTACAAAAGCCTATTCCTGCTATTTTCCCGCAATCCATCAAACACATTTGGTGTGTCATCATAGTGTTCTCTGATTTGTGGTCAGACTCGCTCAGGCGGAAAACAAAACAAAACCTTGCGCCTTTTTTCACTGCTGATTTGAACGAAATTGAGAAAACAGAAAGGTTTTAAAATAAATTTGGCAAACATCTTTTCTGAATTTTAAAGTAATCCTAGAAGTAATCTACTTTTTCAAAAGTATCTGTAGTCTGATTACAATATATTTGCTGGTAACGTTAACATAATTTTTTTTTGTAATCCATTACATGTAATCCATTACTCCCCAACACTGCTTACAACCAAGATAATATATCACATACTGTGTGTTTAAGTCACATCAGATCAGAACAGTAAGCACCAACTCACAATTAAAAAGGAATCCTACAGCATAAGGTGTAATTGCCAAGAAAGATGCCTACATGAGATAGACAACATTCAACTTGGTTCATTTCAAACATCTACTTTCTGTAACCCAGCGCAACAGAGGAGAAGCATTCCACTGCATTTGAATTAATTGGTCATTGACCTGCTGTATTCAGAGGCACGGCTTTGAAAAACATTCTTGTCCGAATCAGCACTTCTGCCATGTACCAAAGGGCTTGTAAGACACCCGTCAAAACACACTGACTGTTAATGACACTGTGATGGCACCCGGATCACCAAAAGTGTTACGATGGAACATAAAAAAAAACACCACGCCTTGTGACTTAACTTCACAACGTATACACATTAAACTAGCAATACTGAATGTGATGTGTATAGAAGACTGCCTGCCGGCAGTGTCTTCAGTATGTGCAGCTTGTGACACCCACCCGTGACAAAGATGGCCTTGAGGTCCTCGAAGAGGCACGTTGCAGGCAGTAAAGTCACTTGGATGTCTCTTCTCAGTGTTTGAGTCCAATAATAACATTCATAAAAGGGCACAGTGCCGTCTAAAAGGCGATTCCAAGGGCTAGGGCCACCACTGAACAATACATTTCAGTCCCATCAACAAACATGGATTCTGACAAAGTTAAGTTCCACTGGTAAGTGTTGGTGATCAAAATAACTGTGACATGGTGTTCTTTCCGGAGAGTAGTGCTGTTGCCACCTGCATAACTTCTATTGAACATGACAACAGCCAACTATACCCTCTGAAATTTGAGAACAAATAAGTAATCTCAGGGCTGGTATGCATTTGCTTGAGAAAATGAGGGATACTACTTCTAAAGTAAAGGGCTAAAATAAGTGTGATTGCTGTCTCCGGGCAATCCTTAGGTGGAATTCCTGAGAACAGGAGAACACTAACTCGATTTGAAAAGGTGGCAGGCTCATCAACTAACTGGATATGAAAAGGCAGCAGGCTCATGAAGTAACTGGATATGAAAAGGTGGCAGGCTCATCAGTGACTAACAACATTTGTGTGAACGTCACTCACTGACACTTGGATCATGGCACAGCCCTGTTTGACTTGGTGATTGGGTTGAGGGACAGGAACACACAAAGCCATAGTCGCTGACAGGGCTAATACTAAGGGGTGATATTCTAACGGTTAATTACCTGCCTCATACATTAGCATATCAGCAGTACGGCACACGCATATTTTACATTAGCTTAGTGGTGCCTCGTAGATAACAGGTGAATAGTTGAGTGGGAATTCACAATACACTACATAAATGCTGTTAAAGAAAATGGTCTCAAAATGAATCCCCATATTGTACATGGACGATTGTTGATGTTTAAAGTTCTGGGAAATTACAATCACACTGCACATTTATTAACCTGTGTATGTCTCAAAAATTATCAAACAAATGAAACGTTTCAAAAAAGAAACTGTCAAACAGACATTCAGCACATGTATATGTATGCAGTATCAGGCGAACAGGTGAAGCGCAAGGCTTTGGTGTCTTTAGGGGGCTGTTTCGTTTTCAGCTTGAGGGGAATGTGTTTTGTGTAGTTTGTGTACCATGTTATGGTAAGATGTTCCTTGTGGTGGCCACTTGAGTGATTGCTCAGAAAATAAAAAACCCTTGGGTGAGTCTTGTCAGGAATGGCAATTCAAGGTTGCCCGGGTGGTAATGCACACAGGTTCCTTGTCACAGCTGCAAGGCAGACTTCAACTTGATAGGTAATTGTTGGGTGAGTCTTGTCAGGCTTCTCCACACAGTAAGGCATATCTATCCTGGTTGGTTTCCCAATTGCACCTGTGACTATCATGACTGCTTGGAACACCAAAACACTAACCACCACCTTAATGAATTTGTGATCCTCTGATGAAGATTGCAACACTGGCATAATGCAGCATTTGCCTTCTGCGACTACACCTCGTAGTGCAAAGAGACAGCTCCTTTAATCAATTTGATTACTGCTCATCCTCACAAGAGGGGCGGTATTGCACAGAGAGGTCTGCCACTTAGGGAACAAAGGATGTTATGCAAGCAGCTGGGGAGATTTAAATGAGAGAAGATGTGCCCCACCGGCCTGCTTGAAGATTATGCATAGTAAGCATTAACCTGGGCTTTTAGCCTGGTACAATAGGACCAACACTTGCTCAACCCACACAGCTGAGTTCCGGCGACATCTCCCTCAAAGCATTGGTCGCGTGGCGCATCTCCCAACCCAACAAAGTAAATGAGTCATACATAAAACATTTAATTTAACCTTTTCATTGGCATTTTCAGTCTTTTTTCTCTCGAAGTAACACATGAATAATAATGGAGTTCCTAGTGAACTTTTAGAATCTTCACATTTTAATGATGTGAAATTGACATGTTGGAATTGCCTGTAAAAGAAAATAACCAAACGTGAGCAACAATGACTTTCATGTTTTCAAGCCTTCTCTTCTCAGAAAGCTTTATAACTGCAATACATTACCATTATGTACCCAGCCAGTAAGTTCGGCTTATTTGCATAATATAAATACCAGCCTGCCTGAGCCCTTGAAATATACAGCAAAATGAGAGGCCATTATCCAGTTGGTGAACAACATTATTTACATCATGAATGCAATTGGTATATTACCTTTAGACACGTATTTGCACCCCAAAAATTGAAAGGCTTGACATTGGATCATAAAATGAATAGTTTAATTGCCAATGGCCTCGTTTCCAACACTGAATGTGATGAGTATATTTTAAACCATGTTAATACTTAATGAATGTTTTGCATAACACCAGTGTCTTACTAGCTTGTGAAAATTTCTGTAAATCTTTCCTCATGTTAAATCGTCACAGATGGAAATGTTTCTCTATTTTATTTATCAGTTTTTGTGCAACAATGCATTCTATTTTCAGAGATAACTCTGTTGCTAGCTATGCACCTTGCGTGAGTTAAAATTATAAGGTTTAGGGAAATGAGGCCGTAGTTTTATTACAGTTGTAAGGCCAAAGTTCAACAGGTGTGAGAGCGAAACCACCTAGTTCAATTACATGTTACTCATATGACTACTTTAGGTGGAAGCAAACTCAATCTAGCCATTTATCAAATAATTCATCAGATATTGCAAATTAATAAAATATGTATTTAAACTGACAGCAAGACAATAAATTATTATTTTTTATAACATTTTATTTAACTAGGCAAGTCAGTTAAGAACAAATTCTTATTTTCAATGACGGCCTAGGAACAGTGGGTTATCTACCTTGTTCAGGGACCGAATGACAAATTGTCTCCTTGTCGGCTCAGGGATTCAATCTTTCAACCTTACGGTTACTAGTCCAACGCTCTAACCTCTAGGCTACCTGCCACCCTTAGGGATAAGCACGACAAGAATAGCAGAGTGTGTGGTCAAGGCCATATTAAAACTCACGGACAGAGTGAGAAGTGTGGTAGTTAGCTTTGAGTGCAGTAAATAGCCTTCGGGGCATAATTTGTTCTCTCATCAGGCATGGCTGGACACAAAATGAGAAAAGACAGCTGAATTTTGTTGCAAGAACAGGACTGTGTAACCACAGCAAAGGGTAATCAGAACGATGTGAATATGTAATGGGTCAAGCAGGGAGAGCTCTGTGATTATAAGATTTGGAGACACTCTGATCCATCACATTTAGTTGTGTCGATGGCTTTGCAACATTGTAGTTAAGTTATTCGGCCCATGTTTTGGTATGTAATCAAAAGCAATTTTTTTCATGTTATCTTTCTATCCTTAAACAACCCATTCAATTGTAATAGTATTTTTTCCATTTTCTGTGGCAGCATCCATTTTCCTAAAGTGATGCATAACTCAGCATACATTATTTACACTTCACATAATGTTATTTACTTTGTCACAATTCCACATCATATTGTCATCTACATAGTCTATGTCACTACTGTGTACTCAGTTTGTCGGTGGTGGCCCATGCTATCTGTTGTCATATACACTGAGTGTACAAAACATTACAGACTGACCAGGTGAATCCAGGTGAAAGCTATGATCCCTTATTGATGTCACTTGTTAAATCCACTTCAATCCGTGTATATGAAGGGAAGGAGACAGGTTAAAGTAGGATTTTTAAGCCTTGAGACATGGATTGTGTATTTGTGCCATTCAGAGGGTGAATGGGCAAGACAAAAGATTTAGGTGCCTTTGAAGTGGGTATGGTAGTAGGTGCCAGGCGCACCAGTTTGAGTGTGTCAATAACTACAACGCTGCTGGGTTTTTTAATCTCAACAGTTTCCCGTTTGTATCAAGAATAGTCCATCACCCAAAGGACATCCAACCAACTTGACACAAATGAGGGAAGCAGTGGAGTCAACATGAACCAGCATCCCTGTGGAACGCTTTCAACACCTTGTAGAGTCCATGCCCCAACTAATTCATTAATTCACCAGATCTTATTTAGAGGCTTCATAGCAAAGGGAGGGAATTTTTTTAAACAAGTAATTTTTTTCAATTCATTTCACCAATTTGGACTATTTTGTGTTTGTCACATTACATGAAATCCAAATAAAAATCCATTTAAAATTACAGGTTGTAATGCAACAAAATAGGAAAAACGCCAAGGGCGATGAATACTTTTGCAAGGCACTGTACATAGTGTCAGGGAGAAACTATAAATCTTAAACCCCAGAGAGAAGAAGGCAGGCCATGAAAGACAATTCACATCCCTATATGTCCTCTTTGCCCTCCCACCCCTGACCTGCCGCAATATACTGCCAAGAGAAAGGTAGAATAGTAGAAAGCATGTCATTTCCCTGAGGTCACAGTCTTTCCCTACTATCTCTATATTCCACCCACTGCCTTGCCAACGCATTTCAAAGCATTGCACATCTAAGTTACGACTGGCTGTTAAAGAATGATTCCAAAGCGTAATCAATTTCCAATACTTTTAACAAGCTTGGTATTAATCTCCGCAAACGACTAGACTTGTTTTATTTGAGGGTCTGACGCATTTTAGTATCGTAACATCAGTGTTGCACTCCTATAGACCCATAAGGTTAGCAGATCTTTGTAGTTTCACAACTTTATGTTGGCACATACAACACATGTGGAATTACCTTACATAAAAACGATATATTGTACAAATCACTACTTGGTCCAGAAACACCTGTATAACTATAGCAACCTTTGTTATACATTATACTTATTTATATGGGCAACAAAACACTCTTGAGAAACTATAATTAGGTGTTCAGTACGGCATGTTCATGTTTTTCATGAAGGTAACCACAGTACATAAAGGTAAGGGTGGGGTGAGGATCTGTCTGCACAACACTTAATCACAGACAATCCAAAATAGAACCTAATTTCCCTGCCTCAGGCAAATGCTATGCTACAGCCCCTTAGAACAATAGTGTGTTGGATTTGGAATCCTTTGAAGGTGACATTTCACAGTCTTAGCAATGGCACTGACGACATTGACAAAGTATTGTTCATCAGTAAAGTGTGTGCTCTGCACCTGTGTCGGTTTCTCTAAAGATGGAGAGGGAGATGGGCTGAGGTTGTTAGACACTGTTCCTGTATTGGGTTACCTAGAGGTGCCATGTTTGTCTCGCCATTCTGAATGTAAAGAGGCACCATAAATCATGAATGATGTACATAATTACATCTAAAGTCTTTTGGTGACTCACTTTGTTTTTAGTTTGTAAGTTAAAAAGAGAAATCTTTCCCCAAGTTATGACCATCCAGTTAGCTACAGTACAATGGTCTTGCAGTTTCTGTCATTTCCAGAAATCCCCAGACCATCTGCTGTACACAAGACACATTCAACCCATCAACAATCTCCCGCTGTGCGCTCGAGGCGTTTATTCCTCACAGTTCTTGTCTTTGTTGCGCTCTCTCTTGTGATTTTGAATGACAAGCGGAAAGCATCAAAACACATTTTACTGTATTTTTTAAGATGAGCAGAGTTTTGGAATGTGCTGATGATATGTATCTGGATAATTTCCTCTTAGGACAAACAAAGTGGATCCACTGACAGTTTGAAGAACCTAAGGGATGAGATCTCTACCCAGGGGCGAATTGTCTTTTCATGGCAACCTATGAGAGTAGTTGTTTTACTGGAACTCATTATGCTTTATCCTCTAACCATTGAGGTTAAAATGACTTGAGAATGCAGTATGATGTTGTGAAAGTGTAATAGCCTATACTGTAGTACAATATAGTATATTATAAACTGGTTGATTCGAGCCCTGAATGCTGATTGGCTGACAGCCAATATGATACCGTATACCACAGGTATGACAAAACATTTATTTTTACTACTCTAATTACGTTGGAAACCAGTTTATAATAGCAAGACACCTCGGGGGGTTTGGGGTATATTGCCAATATACCACGGCTAAGGGCTGTGTCCAGTGAACAGTCCTAAGCCGTGGTATATCGACCATATACCACACCTCCTCGGGCCACACCTCCTAATCGTTGAAATTGTTGCATGTTGCCTTCATTTTAGTATGGTAGGTTTTAATGTGGTGCAGGGTCAAGGATGCATTTAATTACAGTGAAGAAACAGGCATGCTAACCTTTATTAACGCTGAGAGGTAAGATGTCACTGACTGAGTCTACATATTGTGTTGCGCACCTGTTAACTTCTAATCAAGAAGTAGCCCTGAGAGCACTCGGAGAATGGAGCCCTCTGTTTTTTCCCAATTAAGCATCGGGGGCCTTGGCAACAAAGGAGCGCTCTGGTGAAGCATGGCGTGCAGTCGCGGAAAAAAAGAGAGAAGAAGTTCACATCACTTTATGGATGCTGATTCTCGATCCAGTCACTGGTTATTCCTGTGAAATATGCATGTGCCGAGTGCTTAGAACAGCCAGTGGATTATTAATAATGGATTCTGGGCCCTTGTTAAGTCCGGTGGCTCCTGAACATTTCGCTGTGTCATGGTTATAACAGTGTTGTTTTACCAAATGGAAACCCCCTTTGTTAGACTCTAAGGTGGTTCTGTTCATTTTTCATTGCCAGGGCACTCCCTGTAGTTAATGATAACATACACGAGCCAAAACAACTGGGAGGATGGAGAACAGTTCCAGTTCTGGGAAAGTCCTTTAAAACCACCGGTCTACCCTCACGGTGTGACACATACTGTATAGATGGTTGGAATTCTGAAGTAGGTTTTGATGTTGAAACCTCTAACAGTGAGGACATGAGGGGAACAGGTACTTGAAGTTCATGTTTAACCTTCCACTACGACCATGTTGGACTAAGTGGCTGATCATCTGTTCTACTACTTAGTAGGAAAGGTCCCAGTAAAAAGTGGTTTAAAAAGGAGAAACAAGGAAAATGTAATTGGATAATTAAATATAATAAGGTCCAAAACACTTTCTTGTATTCAAATCAAATCAAATTGTATTTGTCATATGCTCCGAATACAGCAGGTGTAGACCTTACGTGAAATGCTTACTTACAAGCCCTTAACCAACAAAAATAGTTTTAAGAAAATAGAGTTATGAAAATATTTACTTAATAAACTAAAGTAAAATATGTTTAAAAAAAAGTTACAAAATAACAACAATGAGACGATATACAGAATATACAGTATATATACTATTCCTGTTGGAGGTATCTAAACAGCACTGTGCAAGTGATAAAGCTATCATTTCTTGTTTTGTTTCACTTCACACTGATTGTGTTGGCATGGGAAATCTAGTCAATTAGGCTGGAGGAGAGGAGTATTGCGTGTCCGGACTAACTCCGCTTTAGCTCAGTGCAGGGAGGTGGAGCAGTATATTCTCCTGCGGGCCACTTCGGGGCTACGCGCGCGAAAGTGAGATCATTATGTCAGGCCCTGCCGCAAAGCATTCATGTGAGGACTGCCATGTTCTGAATTCATTCCCTGTGTCGGATACTGATGAGGCAGGGTTCTGGTGGGGAGATGAGTGTGAGAATAATGCAGTAGTAAAACGTGGACGAGAATGTTGATCTGTATCATCTTTAGCATCCTGATGAAGAGGAGCTGATTGTCTGCCCCTGGGGTATTGGTTCATGCACCCATAACTGTGATTTCCACTGGTTAGATTTGTCACAGAGAGGCGGTCGGTATAGACACAGAGCCATCATTCCAGGCCACCCAAACTGACCCACAGAGATTCTTCATATGCCACAAAAAACTAGTTAACGTTTGAAGCTGTGGTTGTTAAGAAGAGTGTGTTTTCAGTTTGTCCACAGGACGTGGAAACTGTTTAGAATGCTACATTGGCCAGGTGATGGTATTGACACAAATAAAGTGCACTGAAGAGGAAAGAGGTTCACTACCATACATGGGAAGAGGGGATGAGTTGCTAAAAATCTTCAAGTAAAACATTAAAACCTTCTCAACCCACCGTATGGACGTTTTCTTTTTTTATTCCCCTCAATTTCTTCATTTCATGCAACGCTGTGCAGCATATTCTTGGAGACTTAGGGGACACCCATGCTCAGAAGTCCAATTTTACACTTGCTGCGGTCTCCACTTTAACCACCTCTCAATTGACTTGGAACATCTGTCATGGGGAAAGACTGGATAAGCTTTGCTCCACTAGAGGAGAAATACTGCATTATACCTTCAGTGACTAGGCCATGGTTTGGGGCTCATTTCTCCCAAGTTTATCTCTGGTTGGAAAACATCCCACTGTGTGGCTAGCGTCTTATTTTATCCCACAAGGGCGACTGGGCAGCAATGGACTGTAGAGAAAGCATTTTTTTCACCTTTCTACCCTCAACAAGACCTATACATGGTTAAGTGCTTAATCCAGATTAATCCAAAGTTAACTGAAAATCCTGTGTGACTCTACTGAATTAACTTAGTGATGTGTGTGTGTGTGCATGCAACAACTGGCAAACACTGTTTTACACACACACACACACACACACACACACACACACACACACACACACACACACACACACACACACACACACACACACACACACACACACACACATGCTCTCCCTATCCACTACCACACAAACCTCTCCCCCTGTTGAAACACACACACTCTCCTTATCCACTACTACACAAATCTCTCCCCTGTTGAAACACATACACTCCCACAAACACAGAGGTCATCCTCTGTAATACCCTTGGGGACAGAGACAGCAGAGGTTTCTCTTCTCATAGTCTGAGTCATGCAGTAGTGCAATTAGCAACTGCAGAGGGATGCACACATATGAGCACAGCACGGTAGGCACTACTTAAAAACACAGAAACACCCACAATTGGAGAAGGAGTCAGCAAAACGCAGCATGTTTGTTCTGTGCTGAACTGGATTTTAGGTCACAGGGAATGTAAATCTCTTTTGTGGAGTTAAAACCTACATATGGGTGCATTCCAATACCATTAAATGGAACCAGTGATCATCAGTGTGTTGTCAGCATCACACTGGATTTGGGTCCCACGGCGCAGTGTGAGCTACATTTACATGGCGAGTCTGTAGAATCTCTATGTAGGACGCAGACGAATGTTGTGTGGACACCTGTTCTCATTCAACACAGGAAGTACATTGACCAGGTACTGGTACATAACTACCAACTGATATCCCTGCATGGTCTTGTACATTGTACTTTGTATAGGTGTAACCTATCATTTAATGTCAATGGATGAACATTGAGGGTAGACAAACACAATGGAGGTAATATATTTATTTATTTTACTAGGCAAGTTAGTTAAGAACCAATTCTTATTTTCAATGACAGCCTAGGAACAGTGGGTTAACTGCCTGAATGAGGTGCCGTGAATGACAGATTTGTACCTTGTCAGCTCGGGGATTTGAACTTGCTACCTTCTGGTTTCTAGTCCAAAGCTCTAACCACTAGGCTAAGTAATTATTTTAAATGGTTTGGGTGTGTGTTTCTGACTCTTAATCTGGGCTGTGTCCCAAATAGTACCTTATTCACTGCTTTTGACCACAGCCCTATGGGATATAGTGCCATCTGGGACACAACCCTGGAGTACTTTACTTCTGTCCTGTTCCCCGAGATACTATCTTCTTCTTTCCTAGAGTTATGGCGCATATGCTGGCTATAAAATGGAAAGTTCAAATGAGAGTTAACTACACAGCAACTGTCTTCTTCCTTTTACTGCTGGTTCTTGTTATGCTCAGCTGCTAATCCATCTGCTTTCTGTCCAATTGAAAATGCAAACAGAGCACCAGCTTCTCACATTGAAAAACCCAGCTATGTTCTCTTTGATGATGCTAAAAGACTGTATTTTTACTTTCTCCACTAACTCTGAGATTATAGCTGGAATGCAGTAAAGTGGAGCCTAACATCCGGGCTTTACAACAAGGCTGTTAAAGAGCTCTGTGTTTTGGTCTTGTAACAATTCAGTCTTGTGCATTTGATTAATGTAGGTGTATTTCATACTGATGTGTCCTAGGATGTTTCCTAGTCTTTTGATCTTGAAATGTTCATCGGTTTTGAGTTGGACTTTTGGTCTCATCAAAACAATGAAAACATGTCCTATCTGCCCATGAAGAAAATATTATGGAATATATATATTTGAGTATTTAACAGGATTACCATATTTAGCAAATCTCCGATAATACCATGTATAATCGTTCACCAGAATATTTAGGTTTCTGCTACATTGTATTTCCACAATAGCATATAGTCTTTCCTCTAATGAGCTGACAATAGATCTAAATGAGGAAAGCTGCAAATGTCGATTTAAATAGCATGCCTCCATGTTTATTACATTAGAACGATGCAAAAGTGGCACGTTTTTAGTTTATAGTGTTCTGTGTGTTCTAGTTGCATACTGTCTATCAATTACATAAAAATAACTATTTGGGACCACCATTTCAAAACCAGCCATGGTACATGATCGCCCCCTTGTGGGATATTTATGCAAACACATCTAAATCTTATGCAGGCTCTTTGTTGTTGAACTGTTCTGCTATTTCATGCACCATTAACATGCAGGGAGTGTTGACTATAACCAGAGTAATTAGATTAGAAATGAACACAGTTAATCATTTGTTGAGAAGAAGGATGAAATGAGCGATGACAGTGTACACGCCGCACACACATCACCATTATAACCATCATCATTATCCCTTAGTCAACCTGCAACCGATAATCAATTTTGGACTATTACGAAGTCATGTATTTTGATGATTTAAAGCCTTACTTTTTATATCACAATGTGTGATGCATGGTCTAAGAAAATATTATATTAGCAGAGGTGCTTGAGAAATGCTATCAGGAGCATGCTCATTTGAGGTAGATTGACATCCATTGATTATCGTTAGAAAATGCTAGCGGTTGGTGACAGTTGCTAGTTAAACAAACCCAAAGCGAGGACTGAACTCTGTCCTTGTACATAGAGTTTTCGGTAAAATAACACATGTAAATTGGACGAACTATCCCTTTAACATTGTTTTTTGAAATACTTTTTGTCCTCATAATTCTCTGGAGAGGGACTTGAACATTTCCTGCCTCAGCTTCCACAGTCCCCGAGAACAACTCTGTGATGTAGTAAGCTAACTCAGGCCGGGAACACAGCCTCCAGACATAGCATCTTTGTACTTCTTCTGTCACATTCACCCCCTCCTTACCCCCTCACCACCCTGACATTGTGGAACAAGATAGCAAGAAGGGATAGAGGCTGGCTGTTCACTGTGGTCGAGTGTTCTTATTGTAGGTAGGAGTTGGCAAGACTGGGCTGTTTCCTGCTGGATTGGCAAAGACATTGAGAGCCAGTGAAGGATGCTGGGCCTGTAGAGTGCTTGTAATCCAGCTCACGTTTACAGAGCACAACAGGGATGGTGGTAAAGCTGCCAGAAAGCAAACGAATGCCATTAACTCAAGCGGTATAAAGGGTCAGGGGGACACATTGAAATATACAATTCACAAATATTCCAACAGAAGTCCAATGCAGGCCTCATATACATATAGGGGGTAATTTCAGAACAGTGTCACGCAGCAAATTGTTAGTTTGTATGCTTCCATGAAAAATAAACCCACTGGGCACAAACCAGTTGAATCAACGTTGTTTCAACGTAATTTGCCAACGTGTTGCGACATGGAATCTATGTGGAATTTATTGTTTTGAGGGTGAAATTTCAACCATGGGATTATATCATCATTGTAATTAATTTTCAACATAGACAAACCTTGTATAAAATATGTTGATTTTGTACCATTGAAACAATGTCAAATATTCAACGTTATAGCCACTACCAGAATACATTTTTAAAAAGTCTGGGCAGCACCTCCTGCTGGAGAGTTGATCTTTAACTATTAATTTTGTTTACCATCAAGGGTTTTAACAAATCCCAACCCTGCTTAGATTTGTCACTGGCTAGTACCAATATGCTATTGTGAGAATGAATATTGAGATATCTCTTAATAACTAAATATATTTACTGTTTCTATCAAAGTCATTGCAAATGGTAGGTTTAACAGAGCAAATGAAATCTAAGCGTAGTTTTTAAGTCATTATCAATGATACTATTTAGGCCTTTATAGCATTTGCAAAGTCATCAATAGCTAATGTTTCAAGTCATCCCAGGGTTAAACTAAAACAGATAATACATATAAGCCTAGGGTTCAAGTTTTGGTTGATTTCAAATGTAATCTTCAAGTTAATCATTCATATGTTGGATTAATTAATATGTCTCCATCTCAACCCAAAGTGTAAGTTAAAGGAGAATTTTCCTATTCCTGAAGTACATCTCTATGTTTTATTAAATAGAATGTTATTGAAGGGTCTAGATACTTTCTTGCGAGGTGGCTTGTTTTTGAGAAACATTGTGCAGTATCAGGGCATGCAAAAGACACAAACAAAAGCTCAAAAAACACCCAAATACATCCTTTTGGAAGAGGACACTCTCTCAGCATAGTGACGTGTCTGTTTCTAAAAGGATGTATTTGTGTGTTTTTTGAGCTTTTGTTCATGTTTTTTAAGTGTCCTGATACTATCCAAGCGTTAGATATCCTTTAAATATTGATATTTGGCTGCATTGTCAACCAAACACAATTCAGTAATACTTCTGTAATACAGTAAAGTTAAGGCTATCTTACAAACAAAGTTTACAGTATTTATTCATCCATGGCCACATTTTGAGGTTAGCCTACTGTATCTATAAATCTTCTTACGTAATCATAGAAAGCATGCATGTTCAAGAAGGTATGCAAAGGTGGCAGGTTCGTGAAGATCTTTACAATTGCTATAATAATCTGCACAGAATCTTGAACAGCATTGATCACTTGCACTATGTACTAATGTAATCTCAACTGCAATCCAGGTCATTTAGTTGTGCTATTAGATGTAATAACACATTAAGTTGTTGTATATATACAACTTATCTGACATTGTATTTACATTTGACATTTCTTGTGCTTGTAAATGGTTGAAAGCGCAGTGATAACTAAACCAAAAATCTGAATTTTGTTGTGCTTTTAGACGGTTGAAAGAAGAGTGATAACACATATTTTAATTTTAATTGGGTGAATAAAGGTTGAAATCTCATTGATCAACGTCTCAACCAAATATTACCCAAATTTCCACATTGAAATGACGTTGTGTGCCCAGCGGGAAGAGAAACTTGGAGTGACATTTAGTTTTAGAGACTATAAAAACTACCACACTTCTAAGACTATCTGAGGCCACACTTAAGGTTTTCTCCAATACTACAACAATGCCATAGAAAGCACAAAACGAATTCCAAGCATTGAGTGCAATTTACTGTGAATGTGTGACCCACACAGAAAAGAGAACATGGAAGATGGTGCAGTACTGAATGGCTGCCGTGTTGCGAGCTCTGACCCAACTTTGCTATTTTGTGATTCTTTCGGTGTTTATCTTAACTTCTTTTGCCCTAAATATATTCGATATCACTTCTTATGATCAACAAGAACTTTTGAACATCAGATCGGCAGTTACTAACCTCAATTCCGGCTTAGACCTCGACGTTGACTCATCTGCCCTGGGCTCTTTTTGTAATTAAGATCCAATTTTCAGGCTCTCCAAGAGGAAACGCAGGTGAAAAAGAGGCCGGAGAGGGGGAGACCTAGCAAGATTAAGGTGAAGGAAAAACCGATCACCTCTTCTATCCATTCTGTTGGCCAATGTTGATAATAAGATGGATGATCGTGGATTTGCTATCAAAGGGAGTCTCGTAACTGCAATATATTCTCTGCTTTTCTGAAACATGGCTATAGGAAAAGATACCCCCATGGCTATCCAAATCGATGGATTCTCCATTCCCCGAGCAGACAGGACAATGGATTCTGGGAAATTGAGAGGGGAAGGGGTTTGTCTCTTCATCAACAACAAATGTTGTGCAAATTCTAGCACAGTGGAAGTCTTGACCCATTGTTACTTGTCTAGGAATACCTCATGGTCAAATGCCGACCCTTCTAACTTCCCAAGAGAGTTTTCATCTGTTATCGTGACTGCTGTGTATATTCCACCTCAGGACAAGAAAAACAACAAGCTGGCACTTAACGAACTGTACAAGGCTATAAACAAGCAGGAAACCATGCACCCAGAGGCTGCTTTCCTTGTTGCCGGTGATTTTAATTCCACGTCATTAAGACAGGTAATTCCATCAGCATGTCTCCTTCGCCATTAGGGGGCGATAGAGTCCTAGACCACTATTACTCTACCCACAAGCAAGCATGCAAGGCCCTCCCTCATCACCCCTTCGACAAATCAGATCATGACTATACGCCTGCTTCCTGTTTACAAGCAGAAGATCAAATAAGGAGGTACGCGTGACGCGCTTCATTGAGAAATGGTCCCCCCGTTTCAGAGGCTATGCTACATGACCGCTTTGCTCCCTGTTCCCAATAACTCTAAGGCTACATGCCACAATGACTACCGTCCTGTAGCACTCATCTCTAAGTGCTTTGAAAAGCTGCTCATGGCACACATCAACTCCATCATCCCTGACACCCTAGACCCACTCTAATTTGCATACCTCCCCAACAGATCCATAGACAATGCAATCTCAATTGCTCTCCACACTGCCTTCACCCACCTAGATAAGAGGAATATCTACAGTATGTGACAATGTTGTTAATTCACTACAACTCAGCGTTTAACACCATCATCCCCTGTTCACCCACGACTGCATGGCCATGCATGACTCCAACACCATCCCCACCACGTTTGCTGATGACATGACGGTGGTATGCCTGATCACTGGCTATGATGAGACAGTGTGGTGCCATGACAACAACCTCTCCTTCAACATCAGTAACACTAAGGAGCTGATTGTTGAGGGGTGGGGGGATGTTGAAAAGATTAGGCATGGGCCCTCAAATCCTCAGAAAGTTCTACTTCTGCACCATTGAGAGCATATTGACTGGCTGAGTCACTGATTGGTACGGCAACTGCACCGCCCTCGTTTGCATGGCACTACAGAGGGTGATGTGGACAGCCCAGTACATCACTGGGGCCAGGCTCCCTGCCATCCAGGACCTCTGAAATGAAGGCCCGGAAAACTCTTAAAGACTCCAGCCACCCAAGCCATATATTATTCTCTCTGCTTCCATACGGCAAGCGGTATCGGAGCATCAAGTCTGGAACCAACGGGACCCTGAACAGCTTCTATCCCTAAGTCATGACTGCTAAATAGCTAACAAAATGGCTACTGACTATCTGCATTGATCCTTCTATTTTTTGTTGTTGCACTGTCTCTATGCACACTCACTCTAGGCACATTCTACTGTACACACTCAGTCACAGACACACACACACACTTAGTTTGTTCACACACACATTCATACTGACTGTACACACACGCACACTCACATGCTATCATCATATATGCTGCTGCTACTCTGTTTGTCATATATCCTGATGCCTTGTCACCTTCCCCCCCTGTGTATAGCTAACTCTACCACTCCAGTATCCCTGCACATTGTAAATATGGCATTGGCACAGCCCCTGTATATATCTTGTGTTCTTCTTATTTCTATTTCTCGTGTGTTTTTGTTCCACTTTACTTTTTATAAAATGTTTATAGTACTACTGCATTGTTGGGAAAGAGCAAGAAAGGCAAAAAACAAAACAAAAAAAACAACAACAAAAAAATAAATTGTGATTTAATGAAAAGTGTTATAATGGCATTTTATGGCATGCAATTTAAAATTCAATAAGGTTCTGAGATAAACATTCTTAATTGGTATAAATATAGGCCTATAAATTACAATTGCATCTGCCATGACCAAACAGATATTGTATATCCAAGAGTGTGCAAAGCTGTCATGAAGGCAAAGGGTGGCTATTTGAAGAATCTCAAATATAAAATATATTTTGATGTGTTTAACACCATTTTGATTACTACATGATTCCATAGGTGTTATTTCATAGATTTGATGTTTTCACTATTATTCCACAATGTAGAAAATAGTAAAAATAAAGAAAAAGCCTTGAATGTGTAGGTGTTCTAAAACTTTTGACCGGTAGATACACCGGATGAATTTACACAAGATATACTCAGAATGATACGTGGGACAACAGTACAGAATGGCACCTTTTATTTGAGGGTATTTTCATACATACTATTTTACCGTTAGAAATGACAGTACTTTATCTATCTAGTCCCCCCCATTTTAAGGTGTCATAAGTATTTGGACAAATTCACTCATAGTGTATTAAATTTAGTCAAATGTTTAGTATTTGGTCCCACATTCCTAGCCTGCAGTGAGAGCTATACTGAGAGCTTTGCCGTTTCTAAAAGGACGTATTTGGGTGTTTTTGGGGCCTTTGTTAAAGTTTTTTTCAGGGGCCCCATACTGCACAACGGGGATGAGGAAGTGAATCACTGTTTGGTGTAGGTTTCTCAAAAACAAGTGGAATCCCAAAAGTTATTTACATTTAAAAAAATCTAGATTTGGTTGAAATTTGTTTTACTTCTCCCTTAAGTGGGCTGAGGGCCCTCTCAAATTACAGGGTAACTATGGGGTTTTCCAAAACCCTTGAGTAGTGAGAGGACTCTCAAACTATTCTATAAAGAAAGCCTTTATGGAGATACACACAGTAATGGCACAAGGTGACAATGGACCCATCTACATAGACCTACTCACATTGATCAAAGAGTCTCTAATCCCTACATGTTTCACGGCAAGCACCATAGTCCCTGTGCCCAAGGAAGTGAAGGTAACTTGCCTACATGATTACCGCCCCGTTGCACTCACGTCGGTAGCCATGAAGTGCTTTGAAAGGCTGGTCATGGCTCACATCAACAGCATCATCAAGGATACCCTAAACCTACTACAATTTGCATACCACCCCAAAAGATGACGCAATCTCAATCGCACTCCACACTGCCCTGTCCCACCTGGACCAAAGGAACATCTATGTGAGAATGCTGTTCATTGACTACAGCTCAGCGTTCAACAAAAGCTCATCACTAAGCAAAGTGAACACAATCTATTGCACACAAAGCTCACCACTAAGCTAAGGACCCTGGGACTAAACACCTGCCTCTGCATCTGGATCCTGGACTTCCTTACGCTCTGCCCCCAGGTGGTAAGGGTAGGCAACAACACGTCTGCCACGCTGATCCTCATCACTGGAACCCCTCAGGTGTGCATGCTTAGTCCCCTCCTGTACTCCCTGTTCACCCACGACTGTGTGGCCAAACACGAATCCAACACCACCACCAAGTTTGCTGAAGACACAACAGTGGTAGGCCTGATTACCGACAACGATGACACAGACAATATGGATGAGGTCAGAGACCTGGCAGAGTGGTGCCAGGACAACAACCTCTCCCTCAATGAGAGAAAGACGACAAAGCAGCTGATCTTACACTACAGAAAAAAGTGGGCCGTACAGGCCCCCATTAACATTGACGGGGCTGTAGTGGAGCTGGTTGAGATTTTCAAGTTCCTTGGTGTCCACATCACCAACAAACTATCATGGACCAAACACACCAAGACAGTTGTGAAGAGGGCACAACAACACCTTTCCCCCCTCAGGAGACTGAAAAGAAAAAAGTTCTACAGCTACACCATCGAGAGCATCCTGACCGGTTGCATCACCACCTGGTATGGCAACTGCTCGGCATCTGACTGTAAGGAGCTACAGAGTGTAGTGCGTGGGGCCAAGCTTCCTGCCATCCAGGACCTACAGTTGAAGTCGGAAGTTTACATACACCTTAGCCAAATATATTTAAACTCAGATTTTCACAATTCCTGCCTTTTAATCCTAGGAAAAATTCCCTCTTAGGTCAGTTAGGACCACCACTTCATTATAAGAATGTGAAATGTCAGAATAATAATAGAGAGAATAATTAATTTCAGCTTTAATTTCTTTCATCAAATTCCCAGTGTGTCAGAAGTTTGCATACACTCAATTAGTATTTGGTAGCATTGCCTTTAAATTATTTAACTTGGGTCAAACGTTGCGGGTAGCCTTCCACAAGCTTCCCACAATAAGTTGGATGAATTTTGGCCCATTTCTCCTGACAGAGCTGGTGTAACTGAGTCAGGTTTGTAGGCCTCCTTGCTCGCACACGTTTTTTCCGTTCTGCCCACAAATGTTCTATTGGATGAGGTCAGGGCCTTGTGATGGCCAATCCAATACCTTGACTTTGTTGTCCTTAAGCCATTTTGCCACAACATTGGAAGTATGCTTTGGGTCATTGTCCATTTGGAAAACCCATTTGCGACTAAGCTTTAACTTCCTGACTGATGTCTTGAGATGTTGCTTCAATATATCCACATATTTTTCCTTCCTCATGATGCCATTTCTTTTGTGTAGTGCACCAGTCCCTCCTTCAGCAAAGCAGCCCTACAACCGTGTGCTTCACGGTTGGGATGGTGTTCTTCGGCTTGCAAGCCTCCCCCTTTTTCCTCCAAACATAACGATGGTCATTATGGCCAAACAGTTCTATTTTTGTTTCATCAGACCAGAGGACATTTCTCCAAAAAGTAGGATCTTTGTCCCCATGTGCAGTTGCAAACCGTAGTCTGGCTTTTTTATGGCGGTTTTGGAGCAGTGGCTTCTTCCTTGCTGAGCAGACTTTTTTTATGTCGATATAGGACTCGTTTTACTGTGGAGATAGATACTTTTGTACCTGTTTCCTCCAGCATCTTCACAAGGTCCTTCGCTGTTGTTCTGGGATTGATTTGCACTTTTCACACCAAAGTAAGTTAATCTCTAGGAGACAGAATGCGTCTCCTTCCTGAGCGGTACCACGGCTGCGTGGTCCCATGGTGTTTATACTTGCGTATTATAGTTTGTACAGATGAACGTGGTACCTTCAGGCGTTTGGAAATTGCTAGAGGCGAAAGAAACGCACACCTATTTAGGCGAGGTGCTGGCTAGCGGAGTGGAACACTTAAAAAAATAAAGGAGAGCCGCACACTCTAAGAGCTCAGATGCAAAAAAATGTGTGTCCAACGTTTCGACAGACAAGCTGTCTTCATCAGGATATAATGACAAACAGTCCGGGATGACTCATTTATATAGTGTCAAAAGTCACACACAGGTGTCTGTAGTCATGGCCGGGTGTGGTCTGGTTAATTGGTTAATTCTCATGTATTAAAATAGCATACAAAAAACATAAATGGATAGCGTACGATCATAGATACAATTAGGCTACATAAGCCTACAGACATTTACAATGGCAAAATCACAATAATCACAAGAATGGATTCAAATGAAAGTCTACGTTGAGACCGAAGGGAGCAAGGGTCTTTAAATTAAAGATCCAGGCAGCCTCTCGTTTTAACAATAAATTGTCGAGGTCACCCCATCTCCTAGGGAGGGTGACATGTTCGATGCCAATATAACGTAGAGACGAAATCAAGTGGTTTTCTTACAAAAAGTGGGCCGCAACTGGGTTTTTACACCTAATGGTGCTACGATGCTCCGAGATTCGTACTTTTAATTTGCGCTTTGTTTTACACACATAATTTTTACCATAAGGACAAGTTATAAGATAATTAACTTCCTTAGTGGAGTACGTGATAACACCATTGATTGGAATCTGTTTCCCTGTTTGGGCGTGTTTGAAGGATCTACATTTATAAGTGCCATTGCATTGAGCACAACCATTACATTTGTAGCTTCCATCCAATAGGGGCGCAAACACACTTTGTGCAGGGATATCTTTGGGTGGTAAATCAGAGTTTACCAATTGATCTCTGAGGTTTCTGCCCCGCGAGAAATACAACCAAGGGAAGGTCCGAAAACACGTTACCAATACTGTCATCAGATCTTAGAATGTGCCAATGTTTGTGAACGATTCCCTGAATTTGTTCAGAGCACTTTGAATAGCATGCAAGAATGCTTCTTTCTGCGAGACTGACATTGAAAAAGGTAATGTCTCGATTGGAAATTGCTCCCAAGGATGAATCAGACTTGTGGAGGTCAACACATTTTTTTTGGGGCTGATTTCTTTTGATTTTCCCATGATGTCAAGCAAAGAGGCACTGAGTTTGAAGGTAGGCATATAAAATACATCCACAGGTACACCTCCAATTGGCTCAAATGATGTCAATTAGCCTATCAGAAGCTTCTAAAGCCATAACATAATTGTCTGGAATTTTCCAAGAGCTTAAAGGCACAGTCAACTTAGTGTATGTAAACATCTGACCCACTGGAATTGTGATAGATTATTTCACTTAGAATTCACTCTGTAAACAATAGTTTAACAAGACAGTTGTGGAGTGGTTGAAAAACGAGTTTTAATGACTCCAACCTATGTGTATGTAAACTTCCGATTTCAACTGTATATACTAGGCGGTGTCAGAGGAAAGCCCCAAAAATTGTCAGACTCCAGTCATCCAAGTCATAGACTGTTCTCTCTGCTACCACACAGCAAGCGGTACCAGAACGCCAAGTCTAGGACCAAAAGACTCCATAACAGCTTCTACCCCCAAGCCATAAGACTGCTGAACAATTAATCAAATGGCCTCCCGGACTATTTACATTACACGACTAACCTGTACCCCCGCACATTGACTGTGTATAGCCTAGTTATTGTTATTTTATTGTATTACTTTTTATAATTTTTTTTCTTTAGTTTATTAGGTAAATATTTTCTTAACTATTTCTTGAACTGCATTGTTTGTTAAGGGCTTGTAAGTAAGCATTTCACTGTTGTATTCGGCGTATGTGATAAATAAAGTTTGATTTGATTTCAGACAAGAGATGAACCTCAAAGATGATTGAAATGGAATGGAATCAAATCATGGTCAAACATTTTGGAATTGCTGAGGTGGCAACATGCATTGTACTGTAATATTCCATACCCGTACCGTGAAGGGGAGGATAGTGTGTGCCAAGCGTCTGGCATCAGTGTTTATGAGAGAGAGGAAGATGCATTGTAACAGGGTACTGTAGGTAGAGATGTGGCTCAGTGCTACATCTAGTGGCCATCTTATGAAATTTGAGAAAATAGACCACACCCAAATTATAGACCGACAAGGTGAATCCAGGTGAAAGCTTTGATCACTTGTGACGCCACTTGTTAAATCCACTTCAATTAGTGTAGATTAGGGGTTCTTAAACATTCTCAGCTTGGGACCCAAATTAGAAATGTTGTGTTTTCCTGGGACCCAAGCATAGGAAAACATTTAACTATATGCAAATATCGGTACATTTCATTGCCCTTATGCCTAAAACAAATGCAATATAAACCAAAACAATGAAATGTAATATTAATATAAATATACATTCATGTTTATTTTCACCCATTAAAAACACTCTTCCAAATCTGTCTAGGTTGGAACTGTTGCTGTTAAAATACAATAAATAATTTTCATTCTGAACTGGAATAAACTGATTGATCACATCACACAGATGAGTAACAGAACGCACACACAAATCAAAATCAAATCAAATTTATTTATAAAGCCCCCCTTACATCAGCTGATGTCGCAGAGTGCTGTACAGAAACCCAGCCTAAAACCCCAAACAGCAAGCAATGCAGGTGTAAAAGCACGGTGGCTAGGAAAAACTCAGTAGAAAGGCCAAAACCTAGGTAGAAACCTAGAGAGGAACCAGGCTGTGAGGGGTGGCCAGTCCTCTTCTGGTTTCTGATTTTTACAATGTTACGTAAATGTAAAAAAAGCTGTCCTTGAAACAGTCTTGATATGTTCGTCAAAAGAGAGATCAGGGTCCAGAGTAACGCCGAGGTCCTTCACAGTTTTATTTGAGACGACTGTACAACCATCAAGATTAATTGTCAGATTCAACAGAAGATCTCTTTGTTTCTTGGGACCTAGAACTAGCATCTCTGTTTTGTCAGAGTTTAAAAGTAGAAAATTTTCCGCCATCCACTTCCTTATGTCTGAAACACAGGCTTCCAGGGAGGGCAATTTTAGGGCTTCACCATGTTTCATCGAAATGTACAGCTGTGTGTCATCCGCATAGCAGTGAAAGTTAACATTATGTTTCGAATGACATCACCAAGTGGTAAAATATATAGTGAAAACAATAGTGGTCCCAAAACAGAGCCTTGAGGAACACCGAAATTTACAGTTGATTTGTCAGAGGACAAACCATCCACAGAGACAAACTGATATCTTTCCGACAGATAAGATCTAAACCAGGCCAGAACTTGTCCATGTAGACCAATTTGGGTTTCAATCTCTCCAAAAGAATGTGGTGATCGATGGTATCAAAAGCAGCACTAAGGTCTAGGAGCACGAGTACAGTTGCAGAACCTCGGTCTGACGCCATTAAAAGGTCATTTACCACCTTCACAAGTGCAATCTCAGTGCTATGGTGGGGTCTAAAACCAGACTGAAGCGTTTCGTATACATTGTTTGTCTTCAGGAAGGCAGTGAGTTGCTGCGCAACAGCTTTTTCTAAAATTGTTGAGAGGAATGGAAGATTCGATATAGGCCGATAGTTTTTATATTTTCTGGGTCAAGGTTTGGCTTTTTAAGAGAGGCTTTATTACTGCCACTTTTAGTGAGTTTGGTACACATCCGGTGGATAGAGAGCTGTTTATTATGTTCAACATAGGAGGGCCAAGCACAGGAAGCAGCTCTTTCAGTAGTTTAGTTGGAATAGGGTCCAGTATGCAGCTTGAAGGTTTAGAGGCCATGATTATTTTCATCAATGTGTCAAGAGATATGGTACTAAAAAACTTGAGTGTCTCTCTTGATTTTATGTCCTGGCAAAGTTGTGTGGACTCAGGACAACTGAGCTTTGGAGGAATACGCAGATTTAAAGAGGAGTCCGTAATTTGCTTTCTAATGATCATGATCTTTTCCTCAAAGAAGTTCATGAATGAATCACTGCTAAAGTGAAAGCCATCCTCTCTTGGGGAATGCTGCTTTTTAGTTAGCTTTGTGACAGTATCAAAAAGAAACTTTGGATTATTCTTATTTTCCTCAATTAACTTGGAAAAATAGGATGATCGAGCAGCAGTGAGGGCTCTTCGATACTGCACGGTACTGTCTTTCCAAGCTAGTCGGAAGACTTCCAGTTTGGTGTGGCGCCATTTTTGTTCCAATTTTCTGGAAGCTTGCTTCAGAGCTCGGGTATTTTCTGTATACCAGGGAGCTAGTTTTTTATGGCAAATGTTTTTTGTTTTTAGGGGTGCAACTGAATCTAGGGTATTGCACAAGGTTACATTGAGTTCCTCAGTTAGGTGGTTAACTGATTTTTGTACTCTGACGTCCTTGGGTAGGTGGAAGGATTCTGGAAGGGCATCTAGGAATCTTTGGGATGTCTGAGAATTTATAGCACGACTTTTGATGATCCTTGGTTGGGGTCTGAGCAGATTATCTGTTGCGATTTCAAACGTAATAAAATGGTGGTCCGATAGTCCAGGATTATGAGGAAAAACATTAAGATCCACAACATTTATTCCACGGGACAAAACTAGGTCGAGAGTATGACTGTGGCAGTGTGTAGGTCTGGAGACATGTTGGACAAAACCGACAGAGTCGATGATGGCTCCAAAAGCCTTTTGGAGTGGGTCTGTGGACTTTTCCATGTGAATATTAAAGTCACCAAAAATTAGAATATTGTCTGCCATGACTACAAGGTCCGATAGGAATTCAGGGAACTCAGTGAGGAACATTGTATATGGCCCAGGAGGCCTGTAAACAGTAGCTATAAAAAGGCTTTTTGATAGGGTTTTTGATAGGGTTGCACTAAGTAACAGTACAAATGAAAAATGATCAGGCCTACTGTACATCTTACTTTAGCAATTACTGTTAAGATAAAATGTAGGTTGGAACTGTTGCTGTTTACAATACAATAAATATTGTTTATTCTGAACTAGAATAAACTGATTGATCACATCACACAGATGTAGACCAGAAAACACACATACACAGTCCTAATGAGAGGTGTGTGGCTGGTTGAAGTTTTCAACATGCATGTCTATTCTGGGCTCAGTTTTTTGACAGTGAAACACTGAGTTCTTACTCAGCAATGAAACCGTTTCTGTACTTGTTTTTTAAGTATGTCAGAGTTGAGAACCCTGACTTGCAAAGGTATGTGGTGCCAAACTGGATCAGAACATCTACTGCTTTCTCAGTCAGGCAGGAGGCCACTTCCTGCTGTAGATGAGCAACCCAGAACTGTGTGAGTGTTTGCCTCAAAAAGCATCTTGTTTTAATACGTTTATAAGTGTATTGTATTTTAACAGCAACAGTTCCAACCTAGACTAGTTTTTAACAATAATTTGTACAGTAAGACACACAGTAGGCCTGATCATTTTTCGTCTTCATCTAAGGGTTGCACCATCAGTAACTAACTAGCTTGCTTTGGATAATGTTAGCTATTAGCTGTGTAACTTAAGGCCACAGGATTGTTTGAAAGAGGATCTCACATCTACTACTATGAGAGTTAGTACTCCCTTATTTCTGCTTTTCAAATCAAATCAAATTGTATTTGTCACATACACATGGTTAGCAGATGTTAATGCGAGTGTAGTGAAATGCTTGTGCTTCTAGTTCCGACCATGCAGTAGTAGTATCTAACAAGTAATCTAACAATTTCACAACAACTAGCTTATACACACAAGTGTAAAATAATTAATACGAGTATGTACATATAAATATTTGGATGAGCGATGGCTGACCGGCATAGGCAAGATGCAGTAGATGGTATAGAGTAAAGTATATACATGTGAGATGAGTAATGTAGGATATGTAAACATTATATAAATGGCATCGTTTAAAGTGGCTAGTGATACATTTATTACATCCACTTTTTAATTATTAAAGTGGCTAGAGATTTGAGTCGATGGCCGAATGGCATAGGCAAGATTCAGTAGATGGTATAGAGTACAGTATATACATTTGATATGAGTAATGTCGGATATGTAAACATTATATACATGTATATATGTTTAAAGTGGCTAGTGATACATTTGTTACATCCATTTTCTATTATTTAAAGTGGCTAGAGATTAAAGTCAGTATGTTGGCAGCAGCCACTCAATGTTAGTGGTCGCTGTTTAACAGTCTGATGGCCTTGAGATAGAAGCAGTTTTTCAGTCTCTCGGTCCGAGCTTTGATACACCTGTACTGACCTCGCCTTCTGGATGATAGCGGGGTGAACAGGCAGTGGCTCGGGTGGTTGTTGTCCTTGATGATCTTTTTGGCCTTCCTATGATCGGGTGGTGTAGGTGTCCTGGAGGGCAGGTAGTTTACCCCCGGTGATGCGTTGTGTAGTCCTCACTACCCGCTGGAGAGCCTTACGGTTGTGGGCAGAGTATTTTATGTACCAGGCGGTGATACAGCCCGACAGGATGCTCTCGATTGTGCATCTGTAGATGTTTGTGAGTGTTTTTGGTGACAAGCCAAATTTCTTCAGCCTCCTGGGGTTGAAGAGGTGCTGTTGCGCCTTCTTCACCATGCTGTCTGTGTGGGTGGACCATTTCAGTTTGTCCGTGATGTGTACGCCGAGGAACTTAAAACTTTCCACCTTCTCCACTACTGTTCCGTCGATGTGGATAGGGGGGTGCTCCCTCTGCTGTTTCCTGACACCACACTCCGAGGGCCTTCACCTCTTCCCTGTAGGCCGTCTCGTCGTTGTTGGTAATCAAGCCTACCACTGTAGTGTCGTCAGCAAACTTGATGATTGAGTTGGAGGCGTGCTTGGCCACGCAGTCACGGGTGAACAGGGAGTACAGGAGAGGGCTGAGAACGCACCCTTGTGGGGCCGCAGTGTTGAGGATCAGCGGGGTGGAGATGTTGTTTCCTACCCTCATCACCTGGGGCCGGCCCGTCAGGAAGTCCAGGATCCAGTTGCACAGGGCTGGGTCGAGACCTAAGGTCTTGAGCTTAATGACGAGTTTGGAGGGTACTATGGTGTTACATGCTGAGCTGTAGTCGATGAACAGCATTCTTACATAGGTATTCCTCTTGTCCAGATGGGTTAGGGCAGTGTGCAGTGTGATTGCGATTGCGTCGTCTGTGGACCTATTGGGACGGTAAGCAAATTGGAGTAGGTCTAGGGTTTCTGGTAGGATGGAGATGATATGATCCTTGACTAGTCTCTCAAAGCACTTCATGATGACGGAAGTGAGTGCTACGGGGCGATAGTCATTTAGCTCAGTTACCTTAGCTTTCTTGGGAACAGGAACAATGGTGGCCCTCTCATCGCCTGTTATACAATTACAACAATGCCTTTCTAGCTGACTTACTTTTCCACTGTCAAAGCACTGTTTCCAGAAGCATTTTGCCCTGTTCTGAAAGAACTCCCTGGGTTTACCATCATGCCGTATGGTCAGGACGTGTCGTTTAATTAATTTCTTCCGTTTTGATAGACTCATTACTAACGTTAAGCACAAAACACATTGTGAGCGCTCCTCGTTATTTCTCAAAGTTTGTATGAAAGAGAGAGAAACTCATCCCTGTATTTGCATTTCATGACAATCGTGCTCAGTCAGAACTTGTGGCTAGCATGAGTCCATTTGATGACAGCGGTGAGTGATGGCGAGTGGGAATGACAAGTCAGTGGCTGACAGGGCATCATCTGCTGCTGAACGACAGCGCTGCATCGTGTGTCGATGAGTGATCTTCAAGAAATCTGCAGCAAAAAGATCCAGTGAACCGCGAAGCACACGGGCATCTACCTCTCCCACTCGCGCAGCTGCCAAACTGAGCACAGAACGCTGCTAAGTAGAGAGCGCACTAAACAGAGCACAGATGCACTTGGCCAAATCAATTCCAGTAGTTCATTAAATAATTATAATTTTACTCTGACACGTCGCAACCCTCCATTAACAGGTCCGCGACCCACTTTGGGTCGTGACCCAAACTTTAAGAAAGGCTGGTGTAGATGAATGGGAGGAGACAGGTTAAATAAGGATTTTTAAGACTTGAGACAATTGAGACATTGACATTGTGTGTGTCATTCAAAGGGTGAATGGGCAAGACAAACATTTTAAGTGCTTTTGAATGGGGTATGGTAGAAGGTGCAAGGCGCACCAGTTTGTGTCAAGAACTGCAAAGCTGCTGGGTTTTTCCCGTGTATATCAAGAATGATCCATTACCCACCACCCAAAGGACATCCAGCCAACATTACACAACTGTGGGAAGCATTGGAGCCAGCATCCCTGTGGAACGTTTTCAACACCTTGTAGAGTCCATGCTCTGACATATGGAGCCTGTTCTGAGGGCAAAAGGAAGATGTTCCTAATGTTTTGTACACACATATATCTGTTTTGTTGACTAGAACTAGACAATAAAGCTGCCTTGTAAAACGGAGTCTCTCGCTATACAGTATATTTGATAATACGACCAAGCATTTCATCCCCTCATCGTTGTAGGCCTATGCCTCTATTTGCACAAAGGTTTGCATGAGTTCACAAAACATACAATGTGTTACATAAACCATCATTTTTTTTGCCCTTAAGTTTAAAGTGGTTATGAAACAAACATTTAGAGGGATCACAGCTGTCTAATCACCCTGAAGGCATTGCTCCATGAGCGACTCTTGTTCAATTCATCACATTGATTATCAGCGGCAGATCCATATAAATCATTAACACATGGGCCAATCTGTCATTAATGAAATCTAACAGTCTTTAATAGCCTTAAAAAATGATGGAACAGATGTCCAAAGTATAACCTCATCAACATTGGTTATATAAAGTGTCTTGTGAGAGGATGCCACTAGATGGCACTGTTGAATCAAGCAAACTGTTTCCTTTGTGGAGAGAGGCGGAGAGAGGCAGAGAGGAGGGGAGGGGAGGGGGCATGGCGACAGAGGGAGATGGAGGGAGAGTGAGAAGAGGACATAGGGAAACATAGATTAGATATGTCTTCATCATCAGATTTGTACAGATATTTGCTTTACGTACAGGAAAACACTCTGTGATAAGATGAAAGATGTCATAGGTCAGAGATAACATCAAACATACACATTCACGAAAGCGAAACAAAAAATGACAGCTTAAGGACTCTTACCCTCTCCCTTCCCATTACATAATTGCCCCCACCCATATACTCAGTATTACACATCCACTTAATGTCCAAGGTCTCTTTGCATTGCACATAATGTTATTGCACAACCCTATAATTTCAATATCCATGTTACATTTCGCTTATCACTTTCCACTATTGCCCGTCCCGAGTGAGTGAGTCCATCCCCATGCCTATAATGCCCTGCTTATTTGTTCATAAGGGTCAGTGCGTATGGCATAAATTTGTTTTGTACTTAGATAAGAGGGGGTAGAGAAACAGAGAGAGGGGGGAGAGAGGGAAATGGGGAGAAAGAGGAGAGAGCGAGAGCGACAGAGGTAGAGAGATGGAGGAGATGTGAGGTTGAAGCAGCATAAACATCATAGCAGTCTCCCCACTGTGTTAATTACTTTTATTATTATCATCTTTCTGCTTTCTGGGTCAGCGAAGCATTTTTGCACGTTTAATGGTAAAATCTTGAAGGAAATCTGACTAAATTCCTCAGAAACTAGACAGGGAAGCAGCCACATCCTCACCAAAAAGCAACAAACATGACAGGGATGAAAAGCATATAGGCCTAAGCACTACTTTGCGTTTACAGGTGCTTGTGAAAAGCAATATACCGCATCATGAAATATGTTTACCAATCAAGCCGCTCCCAAGGGACGAACAGGAGATGGAAATCTGCACACATGCCTCTCTCTCTCTCTCTCTCTCTCTCTCTCTCTCTCTCTCTCTCTCTCTCTCTCTCTCTCTCTCTCTCTCCCCCTTCTCTCACTCACATGTCTCTTCAGGCAAATACTGCCATTGTATTCTTGAAAAATAAACCACATACATGCAGTATATACATTGATTACATGGAGTAAAGATCATCAAAACAGATATGTGGCACAGCAAAGCACTGCAAAGAGAGGGAAAAAAGGGACATCCATGTTTGTGAATGGAGGGGGGTTGGTTTAGCTTGCTTGTACAGTATGCTTAGTTATGACTCGTTAGCGCTGACACTAATGAATGTGGACTGGCAGAGTTAGACTGAAGCCAAGCTGCGTTTTTTGGTTCACTGCCTCTCGTTCGTTCCTAGTCTGGCCCGTTTCATGGGGATGTGGTGCAACGATGCACACTTGTCATATGTTATGGGGTGATTCGCCATGGATCCATCTATAGCCAGATGTGATGGCGATAACATGCCAGACTACCCCTCTACTGCTCTATCAACGTTATGTCTGTTTCACCAATGGCACCCTATTCCCTATTTAGGGCACTGCTTTTGATAAGGGCCCATTAGGATGTGCTCAAAAGTAATGCACAATATAGGGAATACGGTGCTATTTGGGGCACAGATAATCTTTGTCCACTACATGTTGGCTGGCTAGGAAATGGATGCTTGCTGGACATGTCAACTCGTGTTAGCTTTACAGCACCTGGCACATATCACATATATATTTCTCCATATATCTTTTGGGTGTTCCTGCATATTTTAGAAGTCCTATTGGGTGTTGTGACTTAAAAGAGGCAGGCCCGGTCAGCCAGGCACTACCACTAGTACACCTATGAATTTTAGAAATACAAAACATGAGAAATGCCTTGAAAGAGTTCCAGCACGGCTAAGGGATTACGTTATCCTAGTGAACCGGGGCGGCAGGTAGCCTAGTGGTTAGAGCGTTGGACTTGTAACCGGAGGGCTGCAAGTTCAAATCCCCGAGCTGACAAGGTAAAAATCTGTCGTTCTGCCCCTGAACAAGGCAGTTAACCCACTGTTCCCGGGCGCCAAGACGTGGATGTCGATTAAAGGCAGCCCCCCGCACCTCTCTGATTCAGAGGGGTTGGGTTAAATGCGGAAGACACATTTCGGTTGAAGGCATTCGGTTGTACAACTGACTAATAATGGTGACTTTGACTTTGACTTTGACTGAACCGTAATTCACACAGTGATCAATTTTGATAAATTGTAGTCACATAGAGATTGAATAACTCTCTGTTTTTATGTCACAATCATTGACATGACATTGTATGGTTTTGTTGTAATGGTGTATGAGACATGTATTGCACAGACAACAATAAGATGGCTTCAATATTGTTCAATGTTGAAAAAATGTCTCAAGAGAACTCTCTCGGACAAATGTATTTTTCAGTGCTACCTCCATAAATTGGTCAAAAATTAGCCATCACTTATATCATTGACAACTTTTTTTCACCCTACTATCTTAACAGTAATTACAGATCGAAGTCGATTGCAATTCGCTTTCTTTTTAATGAGTTGGATGGAACTATTTGAACGATAAAACATACTGAACCCATTATAATATGATCTCTTATTCAGTCTTTGTGCAGTCTTTGAAGCATATTTGCATGTGCCCTCTAACACACACTCCCACACTCCGTGAAGAGAAATTTGGCTGCACATTGTGTTTCTATTGAGGCATGGCAAGAAACATAGCCTTTTTATCTCTATCATAACTATATTGCTATACCGCCACATATGTGCATTATCCAATTCTCAACGAGTTTATTCAATCGCGATTTCATTCTTAATGAAGTGTGGAAAATGCCACCATAAAGACACATTAGCTTCCATCTCCGGGAAATGCACTTGACAACATTACTTACACTCTCTCAAGAAATGACAGGAAATAGATCTCATTAGGGCTTTGGATCGTGCTATTCCTCTATTATTAAATGCCAGCTTGGGGAAATCAGTAACAAAATTCCAACTCTGACTCAAATACATAATTGGTTCTATTGACAGTGGGCCTGTGCGGCTTTCTAAGCAAGGCTCTCATGTGTGGTTGAAAATGTCAGCTTTTGTGCACTTTAAGGGTCACGGCCAGAAACAAACAAGTCATTGGCCTGCTTGCCCAACATGGAAGGAGACAGGTGCCAGAATGAATCAGAGACTCGGTCCACTAGCCGACCTTACTGGAGTATCAGGATGACTCAGTGTCTAGATGGGGCTAAAATGACTGCTCAACTGTGTTGGGACTGGAGACACACACACTCACAAACACATTCTTAGACCAGTGGCCAGCAGGACCTGTACTGTTGTGCTTGAGGCTGATGATGAGTAAAATTAAATACCCTTTTCCCCTGAGACCTCTACTCTGACTGTCTTCGAAGATAATTGCAGCAGCAAGTAACATTAATGTCATTAGACTAAAATAGAAATGACAAAAGATTTGGGCACCAGTGTTGGGGCTTTCTTTTAAAGCTCCAGTAGGTACTGTCTTGCATCCCCCCCAACCCTCCATTCTACCCTCCATCTCTCTTCCTCTCCTCCTCCCCCTCCCTCCTCTCCTCTTACCCAAACCATCAGTGACGTGTAGTGTGCTGGTGCCTATCTGATCATGGCCACGTTAACTGGAATCAAGGGTGACTGTTGGCGGGATGAGACTTGTGTAGCGGATAAAACTCGCCGGCCCCACCGCCGTCGTTAGGTAGCCGTCCTAATGTGGGGAAATGTTACCAGTCCGCTGGGCTGTGAAGGGCTGTGCTCACCTTGGGCGTCGCTCTCGGCCTTGCCTGAACAAACGCCTCCCTTCTGTCTGTTAGAGAGCGAGAGAGGGGAGAGGGGGCTGCCTGCTGAAAATGGGCACTGGAGAATACCTTAGTGCCAGCCACACACACAAACACATGAGTGTGGACGCACACACACACCCTGCAGTCCATCTAAGAGACACACACATCCCATAACCAGTGGTGGAAAATTGATTTGCCGGCTCTCGCTCAATTAGCTAAAAAAAAAATATATATATATATATATATATATATATATATCTTTTTAAGATGGCAACACAAACAGAGGCAACCTTCAGATAACCTCCGCAGGTGGGTCTGGCTCGTGTTGTCACCGGAGAAGACAACAGCTGAACGGGTGATGTCTGTTTCTCCTCTCATCAGTAGTGACAGGGTGTCTGAGACATAAGAGCATTCTCTGTTGATGCATGGTCATTGGGATAATCTCCAGTATAAAACATGCACTATATAAAGTCAGACCAAGTCAGGTGATTGCTTACTAAGAGTTTAGATATGCCCGTGATAAAGTCATGTTCCAAAAAAGAAGAGATGCTGGCATTTCCTCAAAATAAAAAACAATTGTTGTTGCTGTCTTTTTGGGAGATTTTATTTTAGTCACTTAGCAGACACTCTCATCCAGAGGGACTTACAGGAGCAATTAGGGTTAAGTGCCTTGCTCAAGGGCACATAGGCATGTTTTTACCCAGTCGGCTCGAACAACGACCATTCCGTTACTGGCCCAACTCAATTAACCGCTAGGCTAACTGTCGCCGTTGATGCCACTGGAAGTTGATATTTTACTGTTCAAGTTCTGTGAACTGCTCAAGCAGACAGGATTGGTTCTACTGATGCTGTTGAGTAGTCTGCAGCCTCTTGTCATAAACACATCTTGATATTCCCAGAACACACACTCTACGAAAGTTTTAAGAAAGTGCAGTGCCACTGGCACCCATTAATCAATGAAATGTCCTTATCAAGAACATTTATGCTGTTTATGCATTGACGACATCTCGCGCACCTGATATAGGCCTGCATCGTTTCGTCTTTTCTCTGTCTGAACATTCAAGGCCTGTGACACTTTTTAGTGAGTGCAATTCATCAGTCAGACAGTACGCTTGACATTTCAAATAGGCATAACGGCTAGTCCACAAATGTTTTGTGGTGAGCGAGCATTGCGCCTTTTCCTGTCCAATGACGTCTACACATTTTGGTTGCACCTCTACTCAAGTTGGTTGAGCACCTTCTACTTTTAGTTCTTGTGTAATCTTTCAAGGATTTTATGTAATCTATCACAAGATATCTAGTGGTACTTTTGGGTACTTCAGGTTATCACATGTGTCTGTAATTATCTCTGTCCCTCTGTGTGGCTTTATCACATGTAAAATATAATTAAATATGTTTTTTTAAAATACAAAATATAATGACAAAGCTGTAAGTTATTACCCTAAATACAGTGAGCGTACAAAACATTAGGACACATTCCTCATATTGAGCTGCACCCACTTTTGCCCTCAGAACAGCCTCAATCAATTTAGCGAATACCGTTGGGTTTCAGCATGAAAAATCCTTCATGAATATTCATGAATATTGATTTACTTTACTATGTCAATATGTATTTGTTGTCGTCAAACTGGTGGCAGTTGTGAACACAGTCAATAGTTGGAAGAGTTGCAGAGTTCATTGAAAATAATGGCATTATTGATTAGATCCTAATTTCATTAATTAGGCTATTTTCTCTTAAACCATATGATCCACTAGAAACTCATGTAAAATATGCACACAGATATTAGAAATGAATATTATATATGAATACATATTTTAAATAATTAAATTATTAAATTACGATAGAATGCCATAGATGTTCTGTTAGTTAACAAAATTACTAAAGATTCCGGTAACTTTGGTAAATTACCGGTAGCTTTACAACCCTGTTCGTTCTTGAGAGCATGATCATTTTCTGAACCTTCAATTCAGACTTTCTTAAGATGACATTGACACCAAATTGTCTGCCTTGAGGAAAATACAGCTTTCTCGCCCTCCTTTAGACAGTCATTATTTGACTGTCAAGATACAACAATTCATTTGAGATAAATCCTATTGTTGGTCTACACTTAAACAGAGCCAGTCGTATTCGCCCGGAGGGCCAGGGTGCATTCAAAATGTGTCACTGCTGCAGACGTGCTTTTTTGGAGGCAACCTCAGGTCACGACATTGCACTCACTGCTCTGTAGTGAGACTTTAAAGAAGTGCCCTTCTTCCCAGTCATCCAGGCTGCATCACAAACGGCATCATGTTCCCCTATGTAGTACACTGCTTCTGACCTTGGCCCATAGAGCTTGGGTCAAAAGTAGTGCACTATATAGGGAATAGGGTGCCATTTTGGATGCACACCCAGTCATCCAGAGTAAGCCACATTGTTTGTCTGCCCATTTGATGTCATGGGGGCCTACATTATGCAGAAGAAGGACAGGAGGTCATGGTTGACGAAGTCTTAGGGAAGGCTCTTTACAACCGAACAGCATGGTGGAGTGGCCTTTGCCTTGACATCACGTGTTCTCTGTCTAGTCAAGGGAGAGCAGGTAAAGGAAGTAAACAGGATGACTGTCATGTCATCTGGATGTCATGTGGACCTACAGTATACCATTATAGCTTAAATAAATTGTACATGAGAGGGCGTGGGTTTTGACTTATTTAGCACGACTGTGCTGCGGTCTTAGGTATAAGGCAAAGTCGCCAACACACAACCGTGAGTGTACATTTGCTTTTTTACAAAGTGTTACCATACAACATATTAAAACAATGAGTGACATATTTTCATTAGAACATTTATTTTTATACATTTGTTAATACCATTTCATCCTTCCACAAGGGTATAGTCCTGACACAAATCTAGAGTTGCTAGCCAAGCTGGCTGGTTGTTCATTTGATTGGCAGGTTGCTGTGCCAAAGAAAGATAATTAGGCGCTTCCCCTTGCTAGCTAGCCAGCTACACATATAACTCAATCACTTCAAACTGAAGCTGGAGAGACATGCATTTTGTTTCATTTAAATTTCTTTGTATATATATCCATAAAAATAATGATGATGCATGAGTTCGCCTGTCTCAGAAAAGCTGTATTTCTCATCCTGACATGTTCACTCTCTATAGATGTGCTGGCTGACAACATCATGAAACTGATGTGCACGTATCGATGTGGCTGAAAGCGCGCGTTGATGTGTTTCGGAATGGTCAGATAGCTAGCATCAATGACAACAAGCTGCCTTGTGGGAATCGTAGGTGGCTCGTTTCAACTCGTTGTATGTTGTTATTGATGCCATGTCTCGTTTTGAGTTGTTTTGACTGATATGATGTCAATGCTATTATGATATGGCTCAAATTCGCTAGCTAGTGTCATGACGCTAGCCCTCTAGCAGAGATGTGACCCCCTCCTGTTAGGGGCAGTTTTATGACTTTAACACCCACATCATAAATTCCGTGCAGAGATTCTTGTCTCCCTGAGGCTTGCATCTGAATGTGGGATAAAATGTCTAACGAAGTATAAGAATACTTTTGAAAAGATAACAATGTGATTTAGTCTTCTAAAAGGAAATCTTTGTTTTATGGTAACTTGTGCCCAGTCAGTAGCCACGCCCAAGTGAATAGACATTAGTTGGAAATGATGAGCCAACCCCTTTTCCACTCTAGAATAAAGCCCCTGTGACAAAAAGTCCCCTAAGTTCCAAATAATTTATAAGGTCTAATTCTAGTTTCAACTCTACAGACCAGGAAATGTGAGAGCTTGCTCCACACGTGAAATGATATGAACTCTGAACTATTGATCACCTAAAGAAGAAGTGCATACTAAACTAGAATATATCAGACTGCAGCTGAACATATGCGCAAATCTAGTACGAGAACACTGACCGACGCGCAAGCATCTCCAGAGTGTGATGAACCTCTCAGGTCACGTGATCCTCTCACACGACGACCCGGAAGATTCCACAAAGGACGATGGCGACATCGACTGGACAAACCAGAGCCTCACATCACCAGCTCAACTATCGAAGCCAGCTTCACGTAAATACAATGGATAGCTTTTCTGAATGAGCTATCGTTAGTGGCATATGTATTTTTATGAGAATAGCTTCCCAGGTCCGATAGAGACCCATGTTCCTTAGTCTTCATTCCAAAAAACCCTTCTCTTCTCTCTGAATCTATCGTGTTATAACCAAACTGTTTTTGTTTAGTCCGTTTTTGTTTAGTTTGTTCAGATGAGACTGAGGCATAGAATAATTAATGACTGATTGACTGCTATTGATATAAAAGATCTTCAGACCTTTAAGAGTGGATTCGGGAGATAGCCACTCTATATAAACTAACTATTCCGTGGTGCCCCAGGTTATTAATGTTTTAATTGTTGCATGGTTTAATTCAATCACATAATCAAAGTGTATATGTTTTCAATAAACATTTGGAGACTAAATCTAGTTTACTGTACATGTTGTCAACAATCAAAGCCAACCCCATCTGTTTTGCCCCATAGTGCTTCTTGCTAAACAACCAACCCTTCTATGGATGGTGAAGATCATATTTCAAATTTAAAACAATGTTGCAAAGATCGGAGCGGCAGACAGGAACGTTTGTACAAAGCCCTGTTGTTGCAAACCAAATGCTTGGCTACAATCAAGGGGAAGTAATGTAATTAGTAAAAGCTTTATTGCTTTTCTCTTGTCATTTGCCGTGGTTTAAAGAACAGTGCAGTGATATTTCACATGGAACAGTAAACAATTATTGTTGCATTAAATGCATGCTAAACTGTTTTTTTAGCACGGCTTAGAACGCGTCTTAACCAATCAAAATGCATGTTTTGACCAACCCGTTGTAGAAAAGTCTGTAAAAGCTTCTACCCAGCAGACAGCAAGCAGCAACTGTCTCGACTTGACTGAACATTTCTTTTCATGTCATCTCAGCAATCTCGAGTTTCCATCAAGGGTGTCAGAAATCGAAGGCCAGACATGTACCTGTGCCTACACACAAATACTGACCTTACTCCCACTTCGAGTTAGAATATAAAATATATCACCAGTCATTTATCAACTACTGAAATGTATGGAAAGCTTATCTTTTTCTCTCTGTCTACTACACCTAAGAGACATGATGGCATTTCAGATAGCATGGGAATCTGGATCGTTAGAAAGGAGGCGGATGGGAAAACGTAGTCCTGTAATTGACTGAGACAAGTGGAAAGTGAGGACAACCGCTGGGAGTAAACAAAAGATTAAGACTCAATTCAGTTTTGTCAGAGTCTAATTGGCTGAAGATGGGGAATGTGTGTGGAATGTGAGTGGAGTGACTGGATGGAACAATTATTATCATTGTAACAAACTTTTTCTCAAGCATTTAGAGGATATTTACGGAAGTGGCACTCCAGTCTCCTTTTTTTGCCTCGTGTAACACCTGATTTACTTAACAAAAGGTTCATCTCAATAGGTGGTCTAGGTAAGTCATGACATAGTACAAGTGTGGGGGGCTTTCCTCTTTTGTTCTCTACAACATTAACATTTTATTAATTTAGCAGAAACTCTTATCCAGAGCAACTTACAAGAGCAATTAAGCTCAAGGGAACATCAACAGATATTTTTACTGGCACAAAACTCTTAACCGCTAAGCTACCTGCCCCCCTATTGCTCCTCTATTGTTCCTCAAGCAAGAGGGAGGGTGATGACATCACTGATTCTCATCAGACTAACACTTTGAATTCCCTACTCCTTAAAGTTTGCAGTTGTGACAAAAAATCACCACATTTTCCCCCTTTTAGTGTGTGTACTTTGCTGTATTTAAGATTTTTTTGTAATCGCTGGTTCCCATTATGTTCATTTTCACATTACCCAATGTCTCTCTCTCCGAATGAAGAGGGGAAGGGGATTAGTGGGTGCTGCTTCCCATACTAAAATCCTTAGGTTATACTTAAAGACTGTTGCTAAGGCAAATGGAAGGCTAGGTGTAGGCTGTGTCCTTGGGCACTTAAAAGACCTGCATCTGAATTGACACTAGTGCACTACATAGAGAATTTGATGCTATTTTGGATACATTCAAGGTATGTTCTTTCCTGTCTCCGCCAAGGTACCACAATAACATTTATTTTGTTCTGAAACCTTTAGTTACATAATGCATTTCATTTGTGACCACAGATCGAAAGATCTACTCAAACTGCTCAAAATGAAATGATCAGTCGTTTGGCCCTGTACTCCGTATTCATTTAACCCATTTACTCAATTTTAGATCATTTCTCACAAAAGTAAAGAAGACTAAAGATTGAAGGCTATTTCTGCATGGAAGGACATTGCTGGAACAAACTAAGACAGCAGGTCTTAGATGAAGGGGGTTGCAAGCTGAGCTAAACATTACAGCAGAGAGGAATAAGCTTTGCTGTTTCATGTACTCTGGAAGATTGTTAGATGTGTCGATAGCCTTGAGGACACAGCCATCCAGTCTGCCAGTCTGGGACTTGTGTGGGCCTTGTGTGAGACAGTGATAGTCAGACATTTGAAAGGGGAAAGTTTGCAACCTTGCACCATGTTTCTTTAGTTATGGATAAACCACCAAGAAGAGTGCAAACACTTTGTAAATACTGACCGTATTCGTTTTATAGGTAAACAACGCAGAAACGGCAAAGACAGAAGCCCTTCAATGACTTACAATACATTCCCTATACATGTATGCGATTTTATCATTTTACATGTATCCCTCTCCCCTCATGAAAACAGAGGCAGTTTTAAGATTGCATGACTTCCACACTGTTTTGGGATAAAGGCCCTATACTGCATTAGGCTTGAACATATGTGCTTGTCAGTAGTTTAGTATTAATTTCAGACTTGAGAATAGATGGAAAAACATCTCACAACACTACAGAGTAGAGCACATGAAATAGGAAAGAAATGGTTATTAAAAACCTGACATCTTTGTAACTGAACTTTTGACATCACTTTAACACAACATATCACTTGCTTTTTATAGCAATTCAAAGACTGTTCGGAATTACTTCCATTGAACCCAAAATAAAATGGAAGGTATGACCATAGTGCATTGTGTAATTGTAATGCTTTTTAAATTAAAGTTATTGAACATTGTCGAAGGTTATTGAGAACGGAATAAAGTTACTACGAAGAATGTCAGAATGAGGCCATCAAGTTAGAATGTAAACTTCTCCATTAGTAAGTGCCATTTAGATGGGTAAATCAAATCAAACCAAATTGTATTTGTGACGTGCAACGAGCAACGAATACAACAGGTGTAGACCTTACTTATAAGCCCTTAACCAACAATGCAGTTTTAAGAAAAATAAATAAATAAATAAGAATAAAAAGTAACAAATAATCAAAGAGGAGCAGTAAAATAACAATAGCGAGGCTATATACAGGTGGTACTGGTACAGAGTCAATGTGCGGGGGCACCGGTGTCGAGTTAATTTAGGAAATATGTACATGTAGGTAGAGTTATTAAAGTGACTATGCATAGATAAAACAGAGAGTAGCAGCAGCGCAAAAGAAGGGGGGAGGCAATGCAAATAGTCTGGGTAGCCATTTGATTACATGTTCAGGAGTCTTATGTCTTATGGCTTGAAGGTAGAAGCCGTTTAGAAGCATCTTGGACTTAGACTTGGCGCTCCGGTACCGCTTGCCGTGCGGTAGCAGAGAGAATAGTCTATGACTAGGGTGGCTGGAGTCTTTGACAATTTTTAGGGCCTTCCTCTGACAACGCCTGGTAAAGAGGTCCTGGATGGCAGGAAGCTTGGCCCCAGTGATGTACTGGGCCGTACGCACCACCCTCTGTTGTGCCTTGCGGTCGAAGGCCGAGCAGTTGCCATACCAGGCAGTGATGCAACCAGTCAGGATGCTCTCGATGGTGCAGCTGTAGAACCTTTTGAGGATCTGAGTACCCATACTACAGTGAGGGGAAAAAAGTATTTGATCCCCTACTGATTTTGTACTTTTGCCCACTAACAAAGAAATGGTCAGTCTATAATTTTAATGGTAGGTTTATTTGAACAGTGAGAGACAGAATAACAACAAAACAATCCAGAAAAACGCATGTGAAAAATGTTATAAATTGATTTGCATTTTAATGAGGGAAATAAGTATTTGATCCCCTCTCAATCAGAAAGATTTCTGGCTCCCAGGTGTCTTTTATACAGGTAACGAGCTGAGATTAGGAGCATACTCTTAAAGGGAGTGCTCCTAATCTCAGCTTGTTACCTGTATAAAAGACACCTGTCCACAGAAGCAATCAATCAATCAGATTCCAAACTCTCCACCATGGCCAAGACCAAAGAGCTCTCCAAGGATGTCAGGGACAAGATTGTAGACCTACACAAGGCTGGAATGGGCTACAAGACCATCGCCAAGTAGCTTGGTGAGAAGGTGACAACAGCTGGTGCTATTATTCGCAAATGGAAGAAACACAGAATAACTGTCAATCTCCCTCGGCCTGGGGCTCCATGCAAGATCTCACCTCGTGGAGTTGCAATGATCATGAGAATGGTGAGGAATCAGCCCATAACTACACGGGAGGATCTTGTCAAGGATTTCAAGGCAGCTGGGACCATAGTCATCAAGAAAACAATTGGTAACACACTACGCCGTGAAGGACTGAAATCCTGCAGCGCACGCAAGGTACCCCTGCTCAAGAAAGCACATATACATGCCCGTCTGAAGTTTGCCAATGAACATCTGAATGATTCAGAGGACAACTGGGTGAAAGTGTTGTGGTCAGATGAGACCAAAATGGAGCTCTTTGGCATCAACTCAACTCTCCGTGTTTGGAGGAGGAGGAATGCTGCCTATGACCCCAAGAACACCAACCCTACCGTCAAACATGGAGGTGGAAACATTATACTTTGGGGATGTTTTTCTGCTAAGGGGACAGGACAACTTCACCGCATCAAAGGGACGATGGACGGGGCCATGTACTGTCAAATCCCTCAGCCAGGGCATTGAAATTGGGTCGTGGATGGGTATTCCAGCATGACAATGACCCAAAACACACGGCCAAGGCAACAGAGGAGTGGCTCAAGAAAAAGCACATTAAGGTCCTGGAGTGGCCTAGCCAGTCTCCAGACCTTAATCCCATAGAGAATCTGTGGAGGGAGATGAAGGTTCGAGTTGCCAAACGTCAGCCTCGAAACCTTAATGACTTGGAGAAGATCTGCAAAGAGGAGTGGGACAAAATCCCTCTTGAGATGTGTGCAAACCTCGTGGCCAACTACAAGAAATGTCTGACCTCTGTGATTGCCAACAAGGGTTTTTCCACCAAGTACTAAGTCATGTTTTGCAGAGGGGTCAAATACTTATTTCCCTTAATAAAATGCAAATCAATTTATAAAATTTTTCACATGCGTTTTTCTGGACTTTTTTGTTGTTATTCTGTCTCTCACTGCTCAAATAAACCTACCATTACAATTATAGACTGATCATTTCTTTGTCAGTGGGCAAATGTACAACATCAGTAGGGGATCAAATACTTTTTTCCCTCACTGTATATCCTAAACGATGTAAAAGGAAAATAAAGAGGAGCGTACTCACGGTCTCGCGCCCAGGAAAAGTTATTGGCATCCGTGGTTCTTTCACCAATTCTTCTTCTATTCGGATCTGTTCAATGATAAAGCCTTGAAACACTGTCTAAAGACTGTTGACATCTAGTGAAAGCCATAGGTACTGCAATCTGGGATCTATTTTACATGTATTTCAATAGGAAGCCTATCAAACTGAGGAAATGTTTTTTTGTCTAATGCAGCTGTATTGATCCTCTGGGAAGAATAAACTTGGTTAAGCTTTCATAGTGTCCGTTGAGTTTTTTTACTCTGAGAATTAGAACCTAAAAGATGCCATCAGGTTAGAATGGAAACTACTCCATTCATACGCGTCATTTAGATGGGTACTCTCAATTCAAAAGATTCTGGAATTTATTTACAGTTGGCTGCAGTACAGAACTCAAAAACATGCGGGACTTGTGTGGGACTTATTTTGAAACAGTGGTAGTCAGACATTTGAAATTGGAAAGTTGAGACGATAGGGGATGATTGTCCTCAGACCATCAGTGGGTGTCCTTTACATCTGCCCCTGCCACGTCCACTTCTCATACTGTGTCTCCCTAACCTTCCGCCACTCCTCCAGTGTTCTCTCCCTCTCTCATTCTCTCTCTCTCTCTCTCTCTCTCTGTGTGGGTGTATCTGATTGTGTGAGTGGAGACAGGGGTGCTGGAGTCAGAGCAGATCCCCACCAGATGCAACCTGTTCCATAATCAAGACCTCTACAAATACTCAGCCCTGCCACTTCCATGCTGCCACGTAGCCTCTGCGCAGTCAGTCTGCTGTTCAAGCCATTTGTTCCTGCATAGATCGTGTTATCCTGTGGTGCCTGTTTTCCCTAGCCTGACACTGCTATTCTCTCTGCTACAGTTCCGTCCGCTCTGACTCTGGTCCCTTTCGCAAGTCCCTCGTCTCGTCAGTCCTGCTTCCCTGCCCTGGACCCCCGCTCTACTGCTTCCTTGGATCCCGCTTCGGACCTGCTTACCCTGCCTCTACTCCCCTTGCCGCAGCCTCTGTTCCTGGTTCCCTGCTACCCGCCCGAGCTCCCCCTGGCCTGCACCCTAGCTCCCCCCCGCTTTTCAATAAATACCTTGGTTACCTTATTCCTGTCTCCTCATCTGAGTCTGCACTTGGGTTCACCTGCTCCACCCTGCATAACAGTGTCAATGGATATGCCCTTTGAGTGGTGGCCCTGAGGTCCATCCCTGAAACTATAATAATACATTAGAATTAACAAAATATGTTTTAGACATAAGGGAAGGAATACATA
Source organism: Brachymystax lenok tsinlingensis (assembly GCA_030435695.1). Classification (NCBI taxonomy): domain Eukaryota; kingdom Metazoa; phylum Chordata; class Actinopteri; order Salmoniformes; family Salmonidae; genus Brachymystax; species Brachymystax lenok. The sequence continues at coordinate 72,945,768 of CM059814.1, forward strand.
AGTGCAAGAAAAATTTAAGAGTTTGATCTCCTTGGTTTATCCATTACAGAAAAAAGAAACAGGTGTAAACTTTGCAACCTTGCACCATCTTTCTTCAGTTATGGATAAACCACAAAGAAGAGTGCAAACACTTTAAATGCTGACCATACTTTTTTTATATAGGTTAACAACGCAGAAATGGCTAAAGACAGAGGCCCTTCAATGACTTACGGTACATTCCTTATACATGCGATTTCATAATTTTAAAATGAAACCTGATAATGAAAACAGAGTCAGTTTTGAGATTGCATGACTTTCACACTGTTTTGTGCTAATTGCCATATACTGCTTTATGCTTGAACAGATGTGCTTGTCAGTAGTTTAGTATTCATTTCAGACTTGAGAATAGGATGGAAAAACATCTCAGAACACCACAGAGTAGAGCACATGATATTTAAAAGAAATTGGTATAAAAAACTTGACATCTTTGTAACGGAACTTTTGACATCACTTTAACACAACATAGGACATGCATTTTATAGCAATTCAAAGACTGTTCGGAATTACTTCCATTAAACTCAAATAAAAGGGAAGGTATGTCCATAGTGTATTGTGTAATTGTAAAATGTTTTAAATTAAAGTTATTGAACTGTCCAAGGTTAATGAGATAAGAATACAGTTTATTTGAAGGATGTCAGAATGATGCCATCAGGTTAGAATGTAAACTTCTCCATTAGTCCTTGCTTCTGACCGTGTGGTGTAAGGACAAAAACCTCTCCCTCAATGTGATCAAGACAAAGGAGATAATTGTGGACTATAGGAAAAGGAGGACCGAGCACGCCTCCATTCTCATCGACGGGGCTGTAGTGGAGCAGGTTGAGAGCTTCAAGTTCCTTGAGATCCACATCACCAACAAACTAACATGGTCCAAGCACACCAAGACAGTCGTGAAGAGGGCACAACAAAACCTATTCCCCCTCAGGAGACATAAAAGATGTGGCATTGTTCATCAGATCCTCAAAAGGTTTTACAGCTACACCATCGAGAGCATCTTGACGGGTTGCATCACTGCCTGGTATGGCAACTGCTCAGCCTTCGACCGCAAGGCACTACAGAGGATAGTGCCTACGGCCCAGTACATCACCGGGGCAAAGCTTCCTGCCATCCAGGACCTCTATACCAGGCAGTGTCAGAGGAAGGCCCTAAAAATCGTCAAAAACTCCAGCCACCCTAGTCATAGATTGTTCTCTCTGCTACCGCACGGCAAGCGGTACCGGAGTGCAAAGTCTGTCCAAGAGGCTTCTAAACAGCTTCTACCCCTAAGCAATACGACTCCTGAACAGCTAATAAAATGGTTACCCAGACTATTTGCATTGCATTGCCCTCCCCCACCCCATTTCTTCTACGCTGCTGCTACTCTCTGTTATTACCTATGCATAGTCACTTTAATAACTCCACCTACATGTACTTATTACCTCAATTACCTCGACACCGGTGCCCCTGCAAATTGACTCTGTACCGGTACCCCCTGTATATAGCCCCACTATTGTTATTTACTTCTGCTCTTTAAGTATTTGTTATTCTATTTTGGGGGGTATTTTTCTTAAAACTGCATTGTTGGTTAAGGGCTTGTAAGTAAGCATTTCACTGTAAGGTCTACACCTGTTTTATTCGGCTTATGCGACAAATAACTTGATTTGATGTGTACGTGTCATTTAGATGGGTACTCACCATTTGAGAGATTCTAGCATGTATTTACAGTTGGCTGCAGTACAGAACTCCAAAACATTTTCTTGCATTGTTCATATTTGTTGTCCTTCTACAGTACACTATGTGTTAAGGAATGATAACGATAGAATTCCTACATGTATTAACTCTATGGAATACGTATACTAACAGCAGTCAGAGTAATTGTATAAAGATAAGACTAGCCCGAGACAAACCACATTTTAGACAAACCACATTTTAGACAGAGTGGTGTGGGAATCTAGGTTAGAGCAACCTTGTACTGGGTGGTGGAGCGGTGCAAGAGGATAAACAGGCAAGGATTTGATATTTATGGCAGGTTCTGGTCCCACGTCAGAGGCATCCTCTTTTATGCACTAAGGCACCTGGCTGTACAGTACAGTAACAACCCTCCAAATGCTTAGCTTAGCTGGCAGAGCACAAGGCAGGAACATCATCCAACACAAGAAGCCCTGGGGTTTTAGGGAGAAAGGCGAGCAACTGTGCTCCCTCTGCAAACCAATTAGCAAATGACTCCCTGCACCCCACTCTTGGAAACAGAACAGGGAAGAATTCTGGGAAATGAGAACCGGTAACAGTTCTTTGTGTGTGTGTGTTTGTGTGCGTGCGTGTGTAGGAGAGAGTTGATGTGTGTTGTGTGTCGGGGATTGTTTTTGTAGGGGAAAGTGTGTGTGTGTTCATGCGTGTGTACAGATAGCTGTGTAAGCAAAAGACAACATGCTTCTGGCCGAGGATCAAATGCTAACGAAAAACGTTTAAAAAACATCTCATAGGAATCTCTCTACTTAGTTTATAATCCGTAGATTATTGGAAATGCTCAATGGCTTACTGCCATAAATCCTGACATAGGCAGGTCTCTACAGTCACCTGCCACAGGGACAGGGTTCAAACATAGTCTTATAGCACATTCTTATACTTTAAGCAATGCAGCGGAAATGTAAAAAAACTAAAAACATACTAACCTGTGAAAAGGTCAACTTGGAGGACAAGTGTCAAACGAGCAAAAGCCATGTGCAGCCAACCTTGACTCCACTGTGCTCCACTGCCTCTGAGAGTTGATGCCAGTCTATCAGCAGGCAGCCTGCAGTGCAGGAGTGGTAGAATACGTACTGAACTAGCGTTCTCTGAATAGCATCTACTTACAGTATGTAGGTGCATCTGTAGATGGCCTATTTGGCAGTTCACACACATAAGAAAGTAGGTATTGCAGTTGTGTGTGTGTGTGTGTGTTGCATTTGCAGAAGCATTCATTCCATTCTAGAACATCCCACAGATTAACATATATTAATGTAACATCACCAATAGTATTCACTATATGTCATCTTATTAAAGTTATTTGAATCCTAAAACTCATGGGGTGAAGATAAACTACATGACCAAAAGTATATGGACACCTACTCGACAAACATTTAATTCCAAAGTCATGGGCATTAATATGGAGTTGGTCCACCCTTTGCTGCTACAACAGCCTCCACTCTTTTGGGAAGGCTTTCCACTAGATGTTGGAACATTGCTGTGTGGACTTGCTTCCATTCAGCCACAAGTGAGCATTAGTGAGGTTGGGCACTGATGTTGGATTTGGCCTGGCTCGCAGTTGGCTTTCCAATTCAACCCAAAGTTGTTCTATGGGGGGGTTGAGGTCAGGGCTCTGTGCAGGCCAGTGAACTTCTTCCACACCGATCTTGACAAACCATTTCTGTATTGAACTCGCTTTGTGCGCAGGGGCATTGTCATGGTGAAACAGGACAGGGCCTTCCCCAAACTGTTGCCACAAAGTTGGAAGCACAGAATCGTCTAGAATGTCATTCTGTAGTGTTAAGATTTCTCTTCACTGGGAGCCTGAACCAGCCCCAGACCATTATTCCTCCTCCACCAAACTTTACAGTTGACACTATGCATTCGGGCAGTTAGCGTTCTCCATGCATCCTCCAAACTTTCATCCGTCGGACAGCCAGATGGTGAAGCGTGATTCATAATTTCACAGAACGCGTTTCCACTGCTCCAGAGTCCAATGGCGGTGAGCTTTACACCACTCAAGCTGGGCATTGTGAATGGTGATCCCCGGGGCAGGTCTAGCAGGGCAAAAACTTGCCAAACTGACTTGTTGGAAAGGTGGTATCATATGAAGGTGCCACATTGAACGTGACTGAGCTCTTCAGTAAGGCCATTTTACTGCCAATGTTTGTATATGGAGATTGCATGACTGTGTGCTCAATTTTATATACCTGTCAGCAACGGGTGTGGCTTAAATAGCTGAATCCATAACCTGAAGGGGTGTATATAGTGTAGGTGTCAAGAAGAAGCTCTACTGATAATTGAAAGGGACTGGTGATGTGAGCAGTAAAATACTGATTTTTTCTTTTTCCAAAAATAGGCCATTTGTGATTATTTATGTAAAACATTATGTTTTACCAATGAAACAAATTGATAGATGATAGCTGGAAGAAATTAACACTTTCCTCATTTAAATAGAAAATGAATAATTATGTTTTTCAGGGTAGCTTATCCAGAATAAACGTGAAAGTGGGTTAAATCTAGGAAAATGTAGTCATGCAGCATCTATATCTATATGTATATCTATATGTGCCTTTGTCTTTACAGGCACTGCTGAAATTACCATGTCACGCCTCATCTTTGAAGTCTCTGGGATCACAGCCCACCCTGCTTCTATACCAGAGACAGTAAACTATTTTCTTCCCAAGTTCCCTTTTCTCCTTAGTACCTGATTTAAACAGATGATTCATATTCCATTTCACCAGCAGCTACTTGCATTGGAAACACTGAAGCAAGGAGGGAGAGATGGGGGAGAGGGAGAGCAGGCTAATGCTATTTTTAGACCTGTGCTGTGTGAGTCATTCAAAGCAGTGCTTAAAATGAGACCCAACCGTGGAGTTTTGGAAACGGGATGCAATAAAGCGATCCAGATGACACACATTGAGCTGGATGGATCAACCCTCTAATTAACAAGTGGCATTTGTTATCTTTGTGACGTTCATCATGTGGTAATAACGGGTGATTAGACACAGTAAAATCACAAAATCACTCACATGGAGTCCAATTGAACACTATTTTTATACATTTTTTTGGTTCCACCCCCATTTTGTGTTAAAACTACTCTGGTTAGTGTTTATATTTTTGGAGTTAAAACAACACTAAATGGTGTAAATATTAATCTCTCAGAGAGTTTTAACTCCAATTCCCATGTTTTCTATTTTCAGTGTTGTTTTTAATCAACTCTCTTGACATTTTATACTTGTGTTGTTTTGAAAAAAAACGATGTCGATGTGTCCCTGGGCAAGGAATTTAACCATAATAGCTCCTGTGCGTCTGCTAAATGACAAAAATGTAAGTTGCACTATTGGTGTGAAATTGCTAGATGCTGTACATCGCATTGAACAGTCAAGGTGAATCGCATGATACATCTTTGTAGAATCACACCATGCACAAAGGTTTGTGATAGGCCATGACGTCACCATCCGGGGAAGTGAAAAAATCACCATGTACCCCTTCATCACTTCAGGAAACTCCGATTGCCTACCTGATTACCTATCAAATCCCATTCACCTTTCTTTTTGAAAGTGGGGGAAAACTGCCAGTCGAGTCAGGCTTCAGAAAGGATTTACGTCTCTCCGCCTAATTGGCTTGCTCTTCTATTCTCGACTTAGAATGCAGCAGAAGTTTTGGTCGAATCAGAAGAGGATACATGGGCAGAATGATTAAGAAGCCCCTTTGAAAGCCTCAGCCATTTGAAGTCTGTTCCCTATCATTCTATTCCGAATCATCTTCCTGAGCACCGTAGGGACCTTATCTCGGTTCTACGATCCCTCTCCACACTTGCATTTGTCTTTACTGCTCCGGCTGATATTTCAGGGGGATCAGGTAATTGTATTTCTAACCCTCTGAAGTTAAACTGAAAAGGGGGAGAACGAGCTATTGTTTGAAAGGAAAATGAACTGTGAAAGTAGAAAAGCTCAAGGTGCTACTGCTAAGAAAGTAGCTAGATTTTGAGAAGGGCTCTTTGTTTTCAATGCAGCTTGTCTTCTTTTCACCTGCATGGAAAATAAGCGTAAAGCAGAGATGACAACTATTTTATGTAAAGTCTTAATTCATTTATTTACATGGTGAAATAGGCTACAATGTCATAATCAAACAAAAAACTGTTTTAAAAACATAGTCAGCTGTATCCCTTTATTAAACACACACACATCTGATTAACCCTAAAAGTATCAACAGGAGGAAAAAAAACGTCATCATTTCGAAACCATTTTTTTTATCCTTCCGAATTTTTGGGACTTTGTCAAGCAACTACTGTAGGTACTGACATAAAAACACACGTTGTGATGATTTATGTGTTCATATGGAAGAATTACAAATAATTTATTTTGTATACTAGTGGTGTGTGGCTAGGGTTGCAAAGAGAGGGTATATTATTAGAAGCATTTGAAGTTTACCAGTAAACTACCAGAATATTGATATCTTTGATATCTAGTGGCCCTTTTTGGTACTTCAGATTATCACAGGTGTCTGTAATTATCTCTGGCCAGACATGTGGCCTTATCACATGTAAATCTGAACTAATTAAATACATTTAAAAAAAAGAAAAATAGAATGAGCTGTAAAAGAAGCAAAACATTATCCTAAATTTAAGCTATTAATTTAGTGAATACTATTGGTGTTTAAAATGAGGGTTTCCACATGACATATCCTTTATATGCATTTTTTATTATTTATTTTACTATGCTAATATGCTTTTTTCATTAATAAGGCAATTTTCTCTTGAACCATATGGTCTATCACTAGAAACTCTATATAGACACAGATACAGTAAATTAATATTTTACATGTAGTACATCTTTTAAAAGTTATTTCATTATAAATTACCAAAGTTACAACAGATTGCCATAGATCTTCTGTTAATTACCTACATTTCTGAAGATTTGGTAAACTTTGGTAAATTACCGATAGCTTTGTAACCCTATGCGGCGCTTAGATGAGAACGTGGACTCAATATATAGTTGAAGTCGGAAGTTTACATACGTACACCTTAGCCAAATACATTTAAACTGAGTTTAAACAATTCCTGACATTTAATCCTAGTAAAAATTCCCTGTCTTAGGTCAGTTAGGATCACCACTTCATTTTAAGAATGTGAAATGTCAGAATGACAGTTGAGAGAATGATTTATTTCAGCTTTTATTTCTTTCATCACATTCCCAGTGGGTCAGAAGTTTGAATACACTCAATTAGTATTTGGTAGCATTGCCTTTAAATTGTTTAACTTGGGTCAAACGTGTCGGGTAGCCTTCCACAAGCTTCCCATAATAAGTTGGGTGAATTTTGGCCCATTCCTCCTGACAGAGCTGGAGTAACTGAGTCAGGTTTGTAGGCCTCCTTGCTTGCACACGCTTTTTCAGTTCTGTCCACATAATTTTCCTTCCTCATGATGCCATCTATTTTGTGTAGTGCACCAGTCCCTCCTGCAGCAAAGCACCCCCACAACATGATGCTGCCACCCCTGTGCTTTATGGTTGGGATGGTGTTCTTCGGCTTGCAAACCTCCCCCTTTTTCCTCCGAACATAACGATGGTCATTATGGCCAAACAGTTATATTTTTGTTTCATCAGACCAGAGGACATTTCTCCAAAAAGTACGATCTTTGTCCCCATGTGCAGTTACAAACTGTAGTCTGGCTTTTTTATGGCGGTTTTGGAGCAGTGGCTTCTTCCTTGGTGAGCGGCCTTTCAGGTTATGTCGATATAGGACTTGTTTTACTGTGGATATAGATACTTTGTACCTGTTTCCTCCAGCATCTTCACAAGGTCCTTTGCTGTTGTTCTGGGATTGATTTGCACTTTTCGCACCAAAGTACATTAATCTCTAGGAGACAGAACACGTCTTCTTCCTGAGCGGTGTGACGGCTGCGTGGTCCCATGGTGTTTAATCTTGCATACTATTGTTTGTAGAGATGAACGTGGTACCTTCAGGCGTTTGGAAATTGCTCCCAAGGATGAACCAGACTTGTGGAGGTCTACAATTTGTTTCTGTGGTCTTAGCTGATTTCTTTAGATGTTCCTATGACGTCAAGCAAGGAGGCACTGAGTTTGAAGGTAGGGCTTGAAATACATCCACAGGTACACCTCCAATTGACTCAAATTATGTCAATTAGCCTATCAGAAGCTTCTAAAGCCATGACATCATTTTCTGGAATTTTCCAAGCTGTTTAAAGGCAAAGTCAACTTAGTGTATGTAAACTTCTGACACACTGGAAATGTAGTACAGTGAATAAGAAGTGAAATAATCTGTCTTTAAACTATTGTTGGAAAGATTACTTGTGTCATGCACTAGTAGATGTCCTAACCAACTTTCCAAAACTATAGTTTGTTAACAAGACATTTGTGGAGTGGTTGAAAACAAGTTTTAATCACTCCAACCTAAGTCTATGTAAACTTCCGACTTCAACTGTATATATTTTTTTTAGTTTGTGATAAACGCAAAGATTGGCACAGAAATAGATGTATGTACCCTAAAAATATGTAAATATGGAGCAACCCCAAACTTGGACCCTGGGGGGAGTGGCAGCCACTATAAAAATGGAAATAAATATTTAGATTCCAGTCAATGTATCTATACCAATGTGTGAATAAAGTGTGATTGCTTGACAGAAAATGTCTTTTTGCAATCATTTCCAATTCAGGGTCAGAATTGACCCTTGTTGCTGCTTTAGGGTTCGAAATATGTTGGTGCTTTTAGGGTTAAACATTGATGAAACAACTCATATAGCAGCAGTAACATAAGTCCACTGTGCGTTTTTTCCAGCAGTGCTCTCTAACAGATAGAGCACCCAACTGTGTTGGCTGAGAACAACCAACCAACCCACGTTTCAGCTGCAGTAATTGCCGACCACCGCAAAATGGACCCTCCGGATACCATGTTCAGCATGGCGTCTTTGGAGGACAGCTCCTAAACACAGGCATCCAGCAGCGAGATCAACAATCTAAATTAGGGCACACTTTGTGCAACAAGCCTCGGAGCACATTTCCAACACATTAGGTGACTGAACGCTACCCTTCGCCACCCCTCACCGCCCCCAGCTCTTTGTACCCGGTGTTGCCATTAAAATACCTATTGCACTCCGTGCCACTCACCCCAGGTGTGTTTGCCTGGCTATGTGGACCACAGGACTAATTTCAGGCTATAAAAATCCTCGCAAAACACCAGCCAGTGGATTACTCAGCCCGCTGCCGCCGAGCACCATTTTCACTTAGACCAGGATATGAATTATTCATAAGTTCATTAACCTGAGCAATTTGCCTACTGGCTTCCCTCAGAGTCCAATGCAAAAATAGCACTATTTGGGGAGCTGAGCTCACCAAGAATATGCGATTTTGTGAGGTAGACTCAGAAAAATGCATAGGATATTGTTGTAGATATGATGTGGTGTGTGTTTCTCATCGGTGTCCCTGTGCCCTTAAGTTAATAGACAGACACTGCATTTACAGACAACACTTCAAGTACTAATTAGCTCAGCTGTGTTAACCAGTGGAGATGGACACAGTCGCTCACTACTACCCTGTCTCTAGAGTAGGCCTACATCAATGCAGTTGCCTTACTTTGTGCAGTGTCCAGAGGGCTTTAGAACCTCCACAACCATCTGAACAGACAAGCTCCAGACAAAATAGTTTCAAAGCACCACAAACTGCATTACCCATCACAGAAAATAAACAGTTTCTTCCCTGCATTGGTTTATGAGTCATTATGCATTATTATATAGTCTATGTCATGGAAATTATGACAGACAATGCATTAGAATAGAGCCACATCAGATATACAGGAGATGTGCCATGTCTGGAATACATTCAGCCACTGTGGCATATGTAGAGATTTAAGATAATATCACCCAAATGGTACAAGGACAGACTGTCTGAGCCCCCTCTTAGATAACACACATCTAAAGGTTATAATATGAGCCTGAAAACATGCATGGTGTTGGTTGTCATATAATATATGTGAGCTACAAAAACATATACAGTATGTATGTATACATTCTCAACCGTTTCAATTAATCAGTTACACTGACACAGATTGATAACTTTGAAATTAACATCTTGTGCAAACATTTGCATTAGAGCAAAAAGCCTTGACAAGCAATGAGTGGTCACTAGTTACCACCACAGCCACAAAGTCATAAACCCCACCCATTTCTACAATTTGATTTTAAACCTAACCTTAACCGCACTGCTAACCTTATGCCTAACCCTAAATTGAGACCAAAAAGCTATTTATTTCATGAATTTGTACGATAGAGCCAATTTTGACTTTGTGGATGTGGTAACTAGTTGAAACCCAAGCAATGGGCTTGTGTGACTGGGAAATTATGAAGGCATACTACTGTCAAAGTGCAAAGTCAGTAGTTTGTCACTGGGATCACGCCACAAATGTCACTGTAAAATGTGACAACATAGCCACTAGGCACTAGCTAACACTGTGCTGGTGCATACAGCATGTCTGAATTCATTTTGACCTCTGCCTAGTTGTTTTGTGACGAGTCACAGTGTACTTGTCACTGCGGTTTGCTTGTAAATAGTGAAAATCGTTTCAGGCTCTTTAAATAGTTATTTTACACTCTTTTAGGTCTTGTTTGCCAAATTTGATTTCCATGGGTCACATAACTTTTTATTTCCTATGTCATGTGTCATTGTATTGCGTCAGATGGTGTAAATATTTGTGTATTTTATATTTAGAGGATTTCTATATTTTGTGAGAACTACCTTTGGAGAATCGCACCATATTACCTACATACTGTAGTTCATGGAAATTAACCCTATTCCTTTCGTCTTTTATCCCATTGACTGACTACTCTACGTTTAAAATGGCACGCTATTCCCTGGGTAGGGTGCCATTTCGGACAAAGTCAATGGGGAAAAAGACTCAGACCTCTTCAGTCTGCACAGTACTCATGTACATCAGTACAGATAATTACACAAATTATAGTCTTTACTGGACCTTAAATAGAACCGTAAATAGATGTCATAGCTAGAGGAAATAGTGAAGGGAACTGGCCTCGATCCATAAATCAGATGTGTGATACCAATTCAAAAACACATGACCTTTAGACTGCTCTGTTGTTTAAATAAATGGAATTGTTTCAGCTAGCCTTCACTTTGGCACGATGGCAGTCATACACTTCAGGTTTCAATTTGCTATGTGTCAACAAATGTCAAGACAAAAAAAAAATTCTCAACCCCTTTGTGACAGAGGAATGCCGTTCTTTCGGCTTCTGTCTTTCACCCCTCATTCTCTCAATCTCTCCATATCTATCTCTTTTTGAAAGACAATAAAGTCATTCAAGTGTTAAAGGGGAAATCTGAAGTTTAACAAAGAACAATAACAAAGAAACCCTGCCACTGTTTTGGTAAAAAGCTGAGGAATGGGGTGGAGAAATGCAACCACTCTCAAATTGAAAAAGCAGAGGGTGCAGGCCCCCATCCACATCAACAAGACCCGCAACGGAGAAGGTGGAAAGCTTCAAATTCCTTGGCGAACACATCACTGACAATCTGAAGTGGTCCACTCACACAGACCTCAGGGAAATGAAGAAATTTGTCTTGGCCACTGAGACCATCAGAAACTTTTACAGATGCACAATTGAGAGCATCATGTCAGGCTGTATCACCGCCTGGTACGTCAACTGCACCGCCTGCAACTGCAGGGCTCTCCAGAGGGTGGTACGGTCTGCCCAACGCATCACCGGGGGCACACTGCCTGCCCTCCAGGTCACATACAGCACCCGATGACACAGGAAGGCCAAAAAGATAATCAAGGACACCAACCACACGAGCCATGGCCTGTTCACCATACTGTCATCCAGAAGGCGAGGTCAATACAGGAGCATCAAAGCTGGGACCGAGAGACTGAAAAACAGCTTATATCTCCAGGCCATCAGACTGTTAAATAGCCATCACTAGCCGGCTACCATCCGGCTACTCAACCCTTTACCTTAGAAGCTGCTGCCCTATATACTGTACATAGACATGGAATCACTGGCCACTTTAATAATGGAAGACTAGTCATTTAAATTTTTACATGCTCCTTTACTCATCTCATACGTGAACTAAGCAAAAAAAGAAACGTCCTCTCACTGTCAACTACGTTTATTTTCAACAAACTTAACATGCGTAAATATTTGTATGAACATAATAAGATTCAACAACTGAGACATAAACTGAACAAGTTCCACAGACATATGACTAACAGAAATTGAATAATGTGTCCCTGAACAAAGGGGGGGGGGTCAAAATCAAAAGTAACAGTAACAGTCAGTATCTGGTGTGGCCACCAGCTGCATTAACTTCTTAGGGAGCAGCGCACGAGGTGACCGTTTTGTAGACCCTGGCGTGCCCAAAGTAAAATGCCTCCCATTCAGGCCCAGAAAATAGGATATGCACATATTTAGTACCATTGGATAGGAAACACTCTGAAGTGTTAACATTTTGTCTGTGAGTATAACAGAACGGATATGGCAGGCAAAAACCCGAGGAATTTCTGTCCTGGAAAAAGTGGTTTTGACAGATTGCCTCATTTGGAACCCCTCCCTTATGAAAATGCCCATATAAGGGCATATGAATGCAGTACCTATTGCTTCCTCTGGATGTCAACAGTCTCGAGAAAGTGTTTGATTCTTCTTAGATGCTTTTAGAGCAGAGAAGAAGACGAATAAGGAAGTGTCCACAGAGAATGTCAATAGGAGTAAATGCGCGTTCACGGCTTGCACGCTCTGTGGTTTTTTTTCCTTTCTTATAGCCCAGTTTATATTCCGGTTTAAATATTATGCTATTTATACATAAAAGTGTTCCTAAGGATACATTTACAATTATGTTTGATTTTTCTTGGACAAGTTTATAGGTATAAGTTGAACGAGTTCTTTTCACGTTTCAATGGACGATTGGAGAGAAAATATAACACGCCAACCAAACAGAGATTTATGGATATAATACATTACTTTTTCTAACAAAAAAAAACCATGGATTGTCTTCGTTGGACAATTGGGAAGCCCTCAGCAGAAGTTCTTCAAAAGGTAATTGATTTGTTTTCGCTGTGAAATGTGTTTTGTGTGAACCGCATGGTTTATGAATTTATGGTAATGGACAAAATATATGTGGGGTGCTATCCTCAAACAATCAAATGTGGTGCTTTTGCCGTAAAGCCTTTTTGAAATCTGACAACTCTGTCATATTGCCAAGAAGCATAGCTTTTGATGACTATGAAACACTTGTATATTGATGCATGTTTAATAATTCAACTTTTGGATTTTGAATTTGGCGCCTTGCATTTCACCTGGTAGTGTCGGGAGTGGGGCGCTAGCGCCCCAGCGCACCTTGCTGCTCCTTAAGAAGTTAAGTACTGCAGTGCATCTCCTCATGTACTGCACCAGATTTGCCAGTTTTTGCTGTGAGATGTTACCCCACTCTTCCACCAAGGCACCTGCAAGTTCCCGGACATTTCTGGGGGGGAATGGCCCTAGCCCTCACCCTCCGATCCAACAGGTCCCAGACGTGCTCATTGGGATTGAGATCCGGACTCTTTGCTGGCCATGGCAGAACACTGACATTCCTGTCTTGCAGGAAATCACGCACAGAATGAGCAGTATAGCTGGTGGCATTGTCATGCTGGAGGGTCATGTCAGGATGAGCCTGCAGGAAGGGTACTACATGAGGGAGGAGGACGTCTTCCCTGTAATGCACAGTGTTGAGATTGCCCGCAATGACAACAAACTCAGTCTGATGATGCTGTGACACACCGCCCCAGACCATGATGGACACTCCACCTCCAAATCGATCCCGTTCCAGAGTACAGGCCTCGGTGTAACGCTCATTCCTTCGACGATAAACGCGAATCTAACCATCACCACTAGTGAGACAAAACCACGACTCGTCCGTGAAGAGCACTTTTTACCAGTCCTGTCTGGTCCAGCGACGGTGGGTTTGTGCCCATAGGTGATGTTGTTGCCGGTGATGTGTGGTGAGGACCTGCCTTACAACAGGCCTACAAGCCCTCAGTCCAGCCTCTCTCAGCCTTTTGTGGACAGTCTGAGCACTCATGGAGGGATTGTGCATTCCTGGTGTAACTTGGGCAGTTGTTGTTGCCATCCTGTACCTGTCCCGCAGGTGTGATGTTCAGATGTACCGATCCTGTGCAGGTGTTGTTACACATGGTCTGCCACTGCGAGGACGATCAGCTGTCCGTCCTGTCTCCCTGTAGCGCTGTCTTAGGCGTCTCACAGTACGAACATTGCAATTTATTGCCCTGGCCAAATCTGCAGTCCTCATGCCTCCTTGCATCATGCCTAAGGCACATTCACGCAGATGAGCAGGGAACCGTTCACGCAGATGAGCAGGGAACACTCCTTGGTGTTTTTCAGAGTCAGTAGAAAGGCCTCCTTAGTGTCCTAAGTTTTCATAACTGTGACCTTAATTGCCAACAGTCTGTAAGCTGTTAGTGTCTTAACGACCTTTCCACAGGTGCATGTTCATTAAATGTTTATGGTTCATTGACCAAGCATGGGAAACAGTGTTTAAACTCTTCACGATGAAGATTTGTGAAGTTATTTTGATTTTAATGAATTATCTTTGAAAGACAGGGTCCTGAAAAAGGGACGTGTCTTTTTCTGCTGAGTTTATATACTGTATTCTATTCTACTGTATTTAGTCAATGCCACTCCAACATTGCTCGTCCTAATATTGATATATTTCTTAATTCCATTATTTTACATTTAGATTTGTGTATTGTTGTGAATTGTTAGATACTACTGCACTGTTGGAGCTAGGAACACAAGCATTTCGCTACACCCGCAATAACATCTGCTAAATATGTGTATGTGACCAAAACAATTTGATTTGATTGGATTGGATTTGAAGGATTGACCATCCATGATATCACAATTATAGTTTTAACCATGTTTTGAGGCTATTCAGTGTTTGTTTACAATTACATTGTCTCCACACAAAACAAACAAATATGTCACTTTCTATTTGGAAGAGAGGGGATAGAGTGCCGTTGTCTGAAACAATAGAGTGCACCTTGTTGGAATTTTGGTGATAGTTCAGCAGCCTCTGCCTCTCTTTCAGCTCAGTGCGGGTGAAGCACACCTCTGGTTCATGCGCAGGTTAGCATTTTCCAACTTGAATCTTATACTGGAGGCAGCTCTGCATCGTGGTCACTAGCTAGCACAGCCACAGAATAATACAATCTGATTTTAAACCAAACCCTAACCCTAACCTAAACCTGACCTTCACCACGCTGCTAACCCTAATGCCTAACCTTAAACTTAAATTAAGACTAATAAGCTTGTTCTTGTTTTCATAGAATTTACAATATAGCAAATGTTTACTTTGCAGCTGGCCTATCTAAGGGGAAATCACTCAGTTCTGCATCCAGGACAAGACTTATGACAATAAACATCAACCTGCGTTTCATGCAGTGCACCAGAGCAGTTCTTCCACTGTCAGGAGAAATGGCAATGTCTGTTAATTACAGTGCATTCGGAAAGTATTCAGACCCCTCGACTTTTTCCAAATGTTGTTACGTTATAGCCTTAATCTAAAATGGATTAATGTTTTTTTTCCCTCATCAATCTACACACAATACCCCATAACGACAAATACATTTTAAAAAATGCAAATTTTGAATGTATTCAAAAACTGAAATATCACATTTACAGAAGTATTCAGACCCTTTACTCAGAACTTTGTTGAAGCACCTTTGGCAGCGATTACAGTCTAGAGTCTTCTTGGGTATGACGCTACAAGCTTGGCACACCTGAATTTTAGAGTGTCTCCCATTCTTCTTTGCAGATCCTTTCATGCTCTGTTAGGTTGGATGGGGAGTGTCGCTGCACAGCTATTTTCAGCTATGTTAGATCGGGTTCAAGTCCAGGCTCTGGCTGGGCCACTCAAAGACATTCAGAGACTTGTCCCGAAGCCACTCATGCGTTGTCTTGACTGTGTGCTTAGGTTCGTCCTGTTGGAAGGTGGACCTTTGAGGTCCTGAGCACTTTGAAGCAGGTTTTCATCAAGGATCTGTATGTACTTTTCTCCATTCAGCTTTCCCTCGGTCATGACTAGTCTCCCAGTCCCTGACTAGTCTCCCAGTCTCCCCACAGCATGATGCTGCCACCACCATGCTTCACCCTAGGGATGGTGCCAGGTTTCCTCAAGACGTGTCGCTTGGCATTCAGGCCAAATAGTTCAATCTTGGTTTCATCAGAAAAGAGAATCTTGTTTCTCATGGTCTGAGTCCTTTAGGTAACTTTTGGCCAACTCCAAGTGGGCTGTCATGTGCCTTTTACTGAGGAGTGGCTTCCGTCTGGTCACTCTACCATAAATGCCTGATTGGTGGAGTGCTGCAGAGATGGTTGTCCTTCTGGAAGGTTCTCCCATCTCCACAGAGGAACTTCCTGAACAAAGGCCCTTCTCCCCCGATTGCTCAGTTTGGCCGGTCGGCCAGCTCTAGGAAGAGTCTTGGTGGTTCCAAACTACTTCCATTTAAGAATGATGGAGGCCACTGTGTTCTTGGGGACCTTCAATGCTGCAGAAATGTATTCGTAACCTTCCCCAGATCTGTGCCTCGACACTTCTGTCTATGAGCTCTACGGACAATTCCTTCGACCTCACGGCTTGGTTTTTGCTCTGACATGCACTGTCAACTGTGAGACCTATATAGACAGGTGTGTTTCTTTCCAAATCATGTCCAATCAATTTAATTTACCACATGTGGACTCCAATCAAGTTGTAGAAACATCTCAAGGATGATCAATGGAAACAGGATGCACCTGAGCTCAATTTCGAGTCTCATAGCAACGGTTCTGAATACTTATGTAAATAAGGTATTTCTGTTTTAATTATTTTATACATTTAAACCTGTTTTCACTTTTTAATTATGGGGTATTGTGTGTAGACTGCTGTAGAAAAACTAATTAATTTTATAATAAGGCTGTAATGTAACAAAATGTGGAAAAAGTCAAGGGGTCTGAATACTTTCTGAATGCACTGTACATGCTAATGATGGTTGCTTCTCTACCACACCCACAAAAGAAGCACAATCATGGCCTCGGATTTGCAGGTGGAGGACTTCTGTGAGAGGTCACTGTTATGCCTGAATTCGACCCAAAACATATGAGGAATTCTGCTGCAGTGTTGAGAGTGATTGTATGTAATCAATTGGCACGTCAATTAAAGTTGTTAACTCTGCCAGCCTGCTCTTAATTTCTATTCAGTTCGACTGGCAGTAAATGTGTCATCTGAAATGTGCATTAGCTTACTATGCATTCATAAGTTATATTCTTCAAGAATCAGTAGGTATATAACATTAATTTAATGTAGCTACACAAGTCAATGTATTGTGTTAAAGGGGCTGTTCACCCAAAAACACTTCTGGGCCCTTTATAACACTTGCCTGGCTGTTTGTCAGTACCCCAGTACTCCAGATTCTTTGTTTGAGTATTTAGATTTCTGTATTTTTATAATTACAGGAGGCGGAATGAAGGATTGTCTTACTATTGGTCTTCAAAAAAGGAAATCAGAAAGAAAGGAAGTAAAAAAAAGATGGTAGCTAGCTAGGCTGGCGGTTAGTAATCTCTGAAGTAAAGTAAGTGTAGATGAATGTCGTTAGTAGTCGAGTAGCTGAATGACATTGGCCAAAATGAAGTGCATTGCACCCGGGTGCAATAATGTTTAGATCAGATCTAAATACACTAAATATTTTCAGTCTTTTCCTGACCGCGATGGAGCTTTGCGTCAGGCATGGCTGCAGACCATCTGACATCCTGCTAATGGAGTGGATACAGCTGCGGTTGATCATGTCCAGTTATCACTGACTACAATGGTGACCGGTTGAAATCAGGTACTGTTCCCACCATGGACGGGAAAGCTCCAACCATTCAAGGTATGTTGGTAGCTAGCTAAGTTGGTAACACCTGTAGCTAGTCACCACAAAGTAATTTGTAACGAATTTACGAAAGCACCCGAATGTCCATTGAGAAAGCACAACAACTATACCATTTAGCTAAGCTAAGAATGACAAGAATAATCAAGTCAATAAACATTTGGTAGTTAGATAGCCTATAGTTAATATACTGGAAAGTTTGATGTGTAACTACTAACGTTAGGTAGCTAGCTAACATACTATTACATACTGCTGTATTGATATGCTACGTGGTTTGTAAGGACAGCGTAGCTAACAAATTGTCAGCCAACATAACGTGTAAGGTAACTTATTTGAAAAGTCATTACTTTATTACATTGAGTAGCAAGCTACCCCTTGGTCGTTAGGGCAAATCAGGTCTGTGATAGGAGGGGGGGGTTTCACACCTAGCTCGGCTATTAGGCTTTTCTTTAGTAAAGGTTGAATAGTCTATTGTTCAGCTATTAACCCTCCTACCTAACTTGCAACAAATTGCTGTTGCCATCGCATTCCTTTCCCTCTTCCACGCATCATCATTCTGCTCCTGAGTGTCTCGCTTGTGGGCATGCTGACAGGAAATGGCAGCATCTTCGGTTGTGCGTCAAGAATTCTGCATACAGAAGCACGTTCGAAGGAAGGTGTGGTTATTCACAGGCAAATTGTTATATGCTATGGAGGTCCATTTGTGTCTTTTTGTCAAGAGCAAAACATTTTTTATTTTTAATCAAAAATAATTGTTCTGAAAGCAACTTTTTTCCGACACAAAGGAAGTCAAAGCGGATACCTACGAAAATGGCATTTCAGGTAAGCATCACTGGGCTGTATTGATGTATCCTAAAAATGACATCTGCTGCTTTAGATTGAACAGTCATATCTCAGTTATTTTTTTCATATCTATAAAAAGTAAGCTGTTTTCTTTACTTTCAGAGAGCGAGCTGACTAAGGGGTCGAAAATGTAGATATTGCCAGATGTTCACTGTCCGAGGAACAGGCCGTGGAAGCTTTACTGCTGGCAAAAGTGTCCATAACCAGAGGTAATTAAACTGTTCTGTATTCTTTTTCTCCATCTCTGTCTGTCTTGTCTCACATGCATTAATTAAAAAACACTTAAGATGTCAGCTGATAATTTTCAGATTTACACCACATAAACACAGCCATTTTCACTGGACTATCTGTTGCTGCCAAGTAATTATTTCCTTGGGGGTTAGCCTTGCAATAACCAAGTGGTGAGACACAGTCCTCTATATTTAAATGTTTCAGGTACACTCCGATAGGTGTCTGCATCACATACAGTATCTTCTATTGACATTATCTTCTATTGTTTGTCCTCATGTGTCTGTTTTTCAGCATAAAGTACTCTATAGCCACTTAGTGTGGACACCAGGTGAGACCACACACACACAATAACAGTCTTCTTCACTTCATCCCTCACCCCCTTCTCCCTAAATCCTCTAGGTTATATCAGCTGTGTTGGTGAACCCCTGCCACATCTGAACTGGCTGTCACACAGGGCACAGCATGATCATATGTGAGATGTCACTTGGTCGAGTCAACAGGAAGTGTTATTAAAGAGATGCTTTACATTGAAATACAGATAGAGATGTAGTAGTCCCAGAGTTAATGATCCAAGGTCAGTTTTGCATTTCACCTCCTGATGATTATGATGACTGACCGTGTTAGAATAAAAAAAACAAGGCTTAATTATACTCTCTCTCTATCCATTTGTCACTCATCTGCAGGTATGTTTTGATGTGAGAGAGGAAGCCAGTCCCGTCATCTCCACCTCACCCGAACTGGGTGCCCCAGGCTGGTTAGGAGACACAGAAATTGTGATAAACTGAGAGAATATTAGGGTAGTACTGTAATTCATGATTCTTATGCTGTCTGCGTCTGTTCTTAACTCTTTCCCTTTCTGTCTTCTACACCTCTCTCCCCACCTCGTCTTTATTCCTTGTTTTATAATGCACACCATATGTACATTGAAGTACAGATTGAACTTGTATTTATAATATAATATTACAATTATCATAATTATAATGCATTTATGTATTTATAACACCTGGATAATGAACTTCATTCAATAAAGCGTTTCACATTCTCCATTGGTTGAAATTAAGTATCTCTTTGAAATACTATCCTCTGTCCTCAGATTAATGCAGATGAAGGGAGTTAGATATGCATAGTTTTTCTTCTATATATATGTTTCTAGTCTATTACGTAGTTACAATGTGCAATCTTTGATGTCCCAGGAGCAGGAGTGGTAAACACTTTTGAAGTGTATCATTGTAATATATACATAGCATCATTCAAATAATGGAGTTTAATATGACTGAAAAAGAATGTCTCGGAGATTCATACCTGAACCGCACCTTTATTTGCCAAGGAAGAGTACATGATCAGTGAATATATTCAATGTATAGGCTACAATGTGGGAATCTCATGCGTGGTAATAACTGCAGTACATGTGTAAATAGGACTTGCATCCTTGGCACAATAAAGTTATTATATGCTACTCTATCCATAGGCTTCATTAATGCCATTCAGACGTGAAGTTGATACAACAACTATGAAAGCTGAGGTTCATAGATTGGTATGAATATTAGTTCAGAACCTAACGTTTTAGGGTCCATACATAGATTGGCTACATACTGTAGCTAGCTACACATCCATAGGTATACTGTTATTTTTATACTCCACTACACAATAAGCAAGTAAATAGTTAGCTAGCTATGTTAATTCAGCTGCATTGCAAGGCAAGCTTACACAATTGTACATTCAATTTGCATTAACTTCTTAGGGAGCGGCTCCCGAGGGGACAGTTTTGGAGAGTCTGGTGTGCCCAAAGTAAAATGCCTCCCACTCAGGCCCAGAAAATAGGATATGCACATAATTAGTACTGTTGGATAGGAAACACTCTGAAGTTTCTAAGAGTGTTAAAATATTGTCTGTGAGTATAACAGAACTGATATAACAGGCGAAAACCCAAGGAATTTCTGTCCTGGAAAAAGTGTTTTTGACACATTTTCTCATTTTGAACCCATCCCTATTGAAAACAGACATATATAGGATTAAGATTGCAGTACCTATTGCTTCCACTGGATGTCAACAGTCTCTAGACAGTGTTTGATGATGTTTAGTTGCTCTGGATGGTAATAGAAGAAGAATTTCGAAGTGGTCATCGGATGTAAACAGAAGAGGATGCGCTGCTCACAGGCTCAAAGGCTGTGTTTTTTTTTCCTTTCCTATTGTCCAGTTTATAATCCGGTTGAAATATTATAGTAAATATACATAAAAGTGTTCCTAAGGATACATTATCAATGATGTTTGATTGTTCTTGGACAAGTGTATAGGTATAGGTTAAACGAGTTCTCTTCACGGTTCAATGGGCGAGTGGACACTGTATTTTATGAACATAATGCGCCAGCCAAACAGAGATTTATGGATATAATAAATTACTTTTTCTAACAAAAGAACCATGGATTGTCTTCGTTGGACACTTGGGAAGCCCTCAGCAGAAGTTCTTCAAAAGGTAATTGATTTGTTTTCGCTGTGAAATGGGTTTTGTGTGAACCGTGATGGCTTATGAATTTATGGTAATGGAAAAAATATTGGAGGTGCTACCCTCAAACAATCAAATGTTGTGCTTTCGCCGTAAAGCCTTTTTGAAATCTGACAACGCTGTGATATTGCCAAGAAGCAGGGCCCTCGGAGTGTGGTGTCAGGAAAATAACCTCTCACTCAATGCCAACAAAACAAAGGAGATTATCGTGGACTTCAGGAAACAGCAGAGGGAGCACCCCCCTATCCACATCGAGGGGACAGTAGTGGAGAAGGTGGAAAGTTTTAAGTTCGTCGGAGTACACATCACGGACAAACTGAATTGGTCCACCCACACAGACCGTGTGGTGAAGAAGGTGCAACAGCGCCTCTTAAACCTCAGGAGGCTGAAGAAATTTGGCTTGTCTCCAAAATCACTCACATCACAAACTTCTACAGATGCACAATCGAGAGCATCCTGTCGGGCTGTATCACTGCCTGGTACGGCAACTGCTCCGCCCACAACCGTAAGGCTCTCCAGAGGGTAGTGAGGACTGCACAACGCATCACCGGTGGTAAACTACCTGCCCTTCAGGACACCAACACCACCCGATGTCACAGGAAGGCCAAAAAGATCATCAAGGACAACAACCACCCGAGCCACTGCCTGTTCATCCCGCTATCATCCAGAAGGCGAGGTCAGTACAGGTGCATCAAAGCTGGGACCCAGAGACTGAAAAACTGCTTCTACCTCAAGGCCATCAGACTGTTAAACAGCCATCACTAACATTGAGTGGCTGCTGCCAACATGCTGACTTAAATCTCTAGCCACTTTAAACATAGGAATTGGATGTAAAAATGTATCACTAGCCACTTTAAACAATTCTGTATATAATGTTTACGTATCCGACATACTCATATCAAATATATACACTGTACTCTAAACCATCTACTGAATCTTGCCTATGCCGTTCGGCCATCGACCCAAATCTCTAGCCACTTTAATAATTATAATTGGATGAAATAATGTATCACTAGCCACTTTAAACAATGCCATTTATATAATGCTTACATATCCTACATTACTCATCTCATATATATATACTGTACTCTATACCATCTACTGCATCTTGCCTATGCCGGTCAACCATCGCTCATCCATATATTTATATGTACATACTCGTATTCATTTCTTTACTCTTGTGTGTATAAGGTAGTTGTTGTGAATTTGTTAGATTACTTGTTAGATACTACTGCATGGTCGGAACTAGAAGCACAAGCATTTCGCTACACTCGCATTAACATCTGCTAACCATGTGTATGTGACAAATAAAATTTGATTTGATTTTATTTTTGTTTTGACAATGGGACCTCTGGTGGACAACCAGAGACTTACATGTAATTACAGTGGTTCCTCCTTTAAAAGTTGTGAGCTTGCACCACGGGACTTAGAGGTACCCAGCGTCACGGCTTCATTGCTCCAGACCACCATAAGGGGGAGGTAGAGCACTCATTATGCATTTGGGTCCCAAGGTTTTTATATGACCAATCAAATCAAATGTTCCAATGACACATTTTGACGCGAGCCACCCTTGCCTTGTGTCGTTCCTCAACAAAGACAAAACATTACGGTGGAACCAGATGTACGTTGTTATAACATCAAAACGAGTCAAGCAAAAAATGTACAATTGAGAAGAATATGTTAGTTAACCAGGTAGGCAAGTTGAGAACAAGTTCTCATTTACAACTGCAACCTGGCCAAGATAAAGCAAAGCAGTTCAACACATACAACAACACATAGTTACACATTGGAGTAAACAAACACACAGTCAATAATACAGTAGGAAAAAAAGGTTGCAGTGGTCGCAGGTCGCAGTGGTGGGTGGTATAAGGGGCTTTGGTGACAAAGCGGATGGCACTGTGATAGACTGCATCCAGTTTGCTGAGTAGAGTATTGGAAGCTGTTTTGTAGATGACATCGCCGAAGTCGAGGATCGGTAGAATAGTCAGTATTACTAGTGTAAGTTTGGCAGCATGAGTGAAGGAGGCTTTGTTGCGAAATAGAAAGCCGATTCTATATTTAACGAGTCAAGGAGCAGTGGGTCGCTAGCGGGCTCATCCCGACACTACCAGCGAAAATCTAAAGCGCCAAATTCAAAATCCGAAAGTTGAATTATTAAACATCCACCAATATACAAGTGTTCCATACTCATCAAAAGCTCTGTTTCTTGGCAATATCACAGCGTTGTCAGATTTCAAAAAGGCTTTACGGCGAAAGCAGCACATTCATTTGTTTGAGGCTAGCACCTCACATATTTTCCAATAGCCATGTATCGATTAGCCATCATGGCACACACATAACACATTTCACAGCGAAAACAAATCAATTACCTGTTGAAGAACTTCTGCTGAGGTCATCCTAAGTGTCCAACGAAGACAATCCATGGTTCTTTTGTTAGAAAAAGTAACGTCTTTTATCCATAAATCCTCCATTTGGTTCGCGCGTTATAATCAGAAACGACAGCTTCCACTACTCCATTGAAACGCGGCGCGAACTTGTTCAACTTAGACCTATAAACTTGTCCAAAAACAATCAAACATAGTTTTAAATGTATCCTTAGGAACACTTTTACGTATATTTACTATTATAAATCAGCCGGAATATAAACTGAACGCTAAAGACGATAAATAAGACACGGCGTGACTTCTCGTAAGGCCACAAGAATGTGAACAGTTTTCATAAAGAGGGGTCCTCATGGTTTCGTCGTTTTCTCTGGGATAACTCACCCAAAATGGAAGAAAACACCATCTCGAGGCTGGTGACATCACAAGGAAGCGATGGGTACTGCATTCATATGCCTATATATGGTCATTTTCAATAGGGAGGGGTTCCCAAATGAGCAATGTGTCAAAA
This sequence comes from Brachymystax lenok tsinlingensis, assembly GCA_030435695.1. NCBI lineage: Eukaryota > Metazoa > Chordata > Actinopteri > Salmoniformes > Salmonidae > Brachymystax > Brachymystax lenok. The sequence continues at coordinate 72,969,901 of CM059814.1, forward strand.
TCACCTTTTCCAGGACAGAAATTCCTCGGGGTTTTGCCTGCTATATGCGTTCTGTTTCACTCACAGACAAATGGATGACAGTTTTGGAAAATTCAGAGTGTTTCCTATCCAATGGTACTAAATATATGCATATCCTATTTTCTGGGCCTGAATGGGAGGCATTTTACTTTGGGCACGCCAGGCTCTCCAAAACAGTCACCTCTGCTGCTGCTCCTAGAGAAGTTAATTTTGGATTGGAGATGTTTAATGTGAGTCTGGAAGGAGAGTTTACAGTATAGCCAGACACCTAGGTATTTGTAGTTGTCCACGTATTCTAGGTCAGAGCCGTCCAGGGTGGTGATGCTAGTCTGGTGTGCGGGTGCAGGCAGCGAACGATTGAAAAGCATGCATTTGGTTTTACTAGCGTTTAAGAGCAGTTGGAGGCATTGAAGCTCGTTTGGATGTTAGTTAATACAGTGTCCAAAGAAGGGCCAGAAGTATACAGAATGGTGTCGTCTGCATACAGGTGGATCAGAGAATCACCAGCAGCAAGAGCGACATCATTGATGTATACAGAGAAGAGAGTCAGCCCAAGAATTGAACCTTGTGGCACCCCCATGGAGACTGCCAGAGGCCCGGACAACAGGCCCTCCGATTTAACAGACTGAACTCTGTCGGCAAAGTAGTTGGTGAACCAAGCGAGGCAATCATTAGAGAAACCAAGGCTGTTGAGTCTGCCGATAAGGATGTGGTGATAGACAGAGTCGAAAGCCTTGGCCAGGTCAATGAATACGGCTGCACAGTAATGTCTCTTATCGATGGCGGTTATGATATTGTTTAGTACCTTGAGCGTGGCTGAAGTGCACCTGTGACCAGCTCGGAAACCGGATTGCACAGCGGAGAAGGTACGGTGGGATTCAAAGTGGTCAATGATCTGTTTATTAACTAGGCTTTCGAAGACTTTAGAGAGGCAGGGCAGGATGGATATAGGTCTATAGCAATTTGGGTCTAGGATGTCACCCCCTTTGAAGAGAGGGATGGCCGCGGCAGCTTTCCAATCTTTTGGGATCTCGGACAACACCAAAGAGAGGTTGAGCAGACTGGTAATAGGAGTTGCATCAATGGCAGCAGATAGTTTTAAAAAGAGAGGGTCCAGATTATCTAGTCCAGCTGATATGTACGGGTCCAGATTTTGCAGCTCTTTCAGAACATCTGCTATCTGGGGCGTAGCTGTTGGCCGGGGTTGGGGTAGCCAGGAGGAAAGCATGGCCAGCCGTAGATAAATGCTAGAGAAATGCTTGTTGAAATTTTCGATTATCATGGATTTATCGGTGGTGACCGTGTTACCCTAGCCTCAGTGCAGTGGGCAGCTGGATGGAGGTGCTATTGTTCTCCATGGACTTGACAGTATCCCAGAACGTTTTGGAGTTAGAGCTACAGGATGCAAATTTCTGTTTGAAAAAGCTAGCCTTTGCTTTCCTGACTGATTGCGTGTATTGGTTCCTAACTTCCCTGAACAGTTGCATATCGCGGGGGACTATTCGATGCAATAGCAGTCCGCCACAGGATGTTCTTGTGCTGGTCAAGGGCAGTAAGGTCCGGAGTAAACCAAGGGCTGTATCTGTTCTTAGTTCTACATCTTTTGAAAGGGGCATGCTTATTTAAGATGGTGAGGAAGTTGCTTTTAAAGAACAACCAGGCATCCTCGACTGACGGAATGAGGTCAATATCCTGCCAGGATACCCGGGCCAGGTCGATTAGAAAGCCCTGTTCGCAGAAGTGTTTTAGGGAGCGTTTGATAGTGATAAGTGGTGGTCGTTTGACAGAGGGCCCCTAGCGGATGCAGGCAATGAGCCAGTGGTCGCTGAGATCCTGATTGAAAACAGCAGAGGTGTATTTGGAGGGCAAGTTGGTCAGGATAATATCTATGAGGGTGTCCATGTTTACAGATTTAGGATTGTAGCTGGTGGGTTCCTTGATGATTTGTGTGAGATTGAGGGCATCTAGCTTAGATTGTAGGACTGCCGGGGTGTTAAGCATATCTCAGTTTAGGTCACCTAACAGAACGAACTCTGAAGATAGATGGGGGCAATCAATTCACATATGGTGTCCAGGGCACAGCTGGGAGCTGAGGGGGGTCTATAGCAGGCGGCAACAGTGAGAGACTTATTTCTGGAGAGATTAATTTTTAGAATTAGAAGTTCTAACTGTTTGGGCATAGACCTGGAAAGTATGACAGAACTTTGCAGGCTATCTCTGCAATAGATTGCAACTCCTCCCCCTTGTTGTAGTTGGGTATGGAAATCTCATAATTTTTGGTGGCCTTCCTAAGCCAGGATTCAGACACGGCCAGGACATCAGGGTTGGCGGAGTGTGCTAAAGCAGTGAGTAAAACAAACTTAGGGAGGAGGCTTCTGATGTTAACATGCATGAAACCAAGGCTTTTACGGTTACAGAAGTCAACAAAAGAGAGTGCCTGGGGCCTGGGAATAGGTGTGGTGCTGGGGGCTACAGGGCCTGGGTTTACCTCCAAATCACCCGAGGAACAGAGGAGGAGCAGGATGAGGGTACGGCTAAAGGCTATCAGAACCGGTCGTCTAGTGCGTTGGGAACAGAGAATAAAAGGAGCAGATTTCTGGGCGTGGTAGAATAGATTCAGGGTATAATGTGCAGACAGGGGTATGGCGGAGTGAGAGTACAGTGGAGGTAGGCCCAGGCACCGAGTGATGATAAGAGTGGTTGCATCTATGGATGTGCTGGTAATACTGGGTGAGGTCACCGCATGTGTGGGAGGTGGGACAAAGGAGGAATCTGAGGCATGTAGAGTGGGCCTAGGGGCTCCACTGTAAACTAAAACAATGATAACTATCAGTAAACAGGGCATATTGACACTTGAGAGAGACATAAAGCAAGGCATAAATCAAACACAGGTGTTGGTTGGGAGAGCTAGCTAGGACAACAACGGGTAAGACCGCAACGGCTAGTCAGCTAAGACAACAACAACAGGTAAACTGGCGATGAATGGGCAAAGAGGGTTGGTTAGCTACACACAGGGCTTGAGTACGCGGCTGGGGCCGACAGATAAAAAAATAAATAATAATAAACAGAATGGAGTATCGTGATTAATGAATAGTCCTGCAGGCATCAGCTATGTAGCCGAGTGATCATAGGGTCCAGTGAACAGCAATAGATGGGACAGGGAAGCCGCTAGGTAGTCGTTACTATGCCGGCACGCAGGAGACACGGCGTTTAAAGTTAAGAGTTAGCAGGCCGGGATTGGTAGAACTGTCTGCTCCGACGTCCGACAGAGGCCGGTTGCAGGCACAACGGATGGAGTAATCGTCGGCAGACCAGTCGAGCTGGTACGACGGGGGGCGTTGTGTCGAGAGGGATCCAAGCCAGATGGCGAGAGATGTATTGTTGTTGCTAGCCGGGAGATGCGCCTGGCTCGCGGCTAACTGGAGCTAGCTCCGGGGCAGGGGCGTTAGCCACTATAGCCACTCGGTCACTCAGTGGCAGCTAGCTAGCTGTGGAGATCAGGTGTAGTGGTCCAGGGTTTACGGCAGGGATCCGGCGTTGTAGTGGAGAAACAGTCCGATGGTGGTAGGCTGGCGAGTATTATCCGGGCTAAAAAAGGCTGATGTCTGTGCAGTAGGTAAAGGCCACTAGCAGTGGCTAACAGTGACTGAATAGCTAGTAGCTGGATAGCTTCCGATGGAATTCAGTCTAAAAAGCGGTTTCGTAACACATTGGGTGAGGCAGGTAACCGGAATGTATATTTAATATAAAAAATGGAAAAGAGATTGAAAATAAATAAATATATATATATATATACAAAAAAAGACGAAAAATACAAAAGTACATGAGGGGACGAACAAAAACACGTCTGCACTGCTACGCCATCTTGGATTAGAAATATTAAATAGTAACAGCAGCGTATGTGATGAGTCCAAAAAGTTGGTGCAAAAAGGGTTAATGCAGATAGTCTGGGTAGCTATTTTGTTAACTATTTAGCAGTCTTATGGCTTGGGTGGTAGAAGCTGTTCAGGGTCCTGTTGGTTCCAGACTTGGCGCATTGGTACCGCTTGCAGTGTGTGATGCAATAATTTCAATGATAATGTTGACTGTTCATTGAAATGATGCTAACTGATTTGTCTCATGCAATGTAATATTTTTTTTATGTCAGTTGAGTTGATCCAACAAATCACAGCACAGATTGATGTGTACACTTCCTGCTTTTACTGTTACACCCTGATCTGTTTCACCTGTTCCTGTGATTGTCTCCACCCCCTCCATGTGTGGCTTATTTTCCCAAGTCTATTTATCCCTGTGTTTCCTGTCTCTCTGTGCCAGTTCATCTTGTATGTTTAGCCAAGTCAACCAGCGTGTTTTTCCCGTACTCCTTTTCTATTCTATTTTTGTAGTCCTCCCAGTTCTGACCCTTGCCTGACTCAGGACTACTTTCCTGCCTGCCTGATCATCCTGCCTGCTCTGACCTTGGATTAATAAACATTGTAAGACTCCAACCATTAGCTTCCTGTGTCTGCATCTGGGTCTTGCCTTGTGCCTTGATATTTACGCCCTGCTTTGCTCCTATGGGTACACTCGCATTGGCCGGCATTCCACACATTATGCCATCATTGTCTTGAATGGGAACACCACCGTTCAATTCAATGAGGGGGATTCAATAAATCTGGCACGGGCGAACGAGTAGGCGTGTTTTGCACCAGGTGAAGCTTTGGAACCGGGCTGCCTCCCAGGCATGAGCCAGCTCATTAAGTAATGAGTAGGATTCTATGTGAATATCTCAATTGCATACTCCTTGCGTCCTGTCTCCTCGTCTCTTTCTCAAAACACATTGGATGTGTCCTCGTCTCTTTCTCATCTATTGTGTTTTGAGAAGGAGAGAGGACGCGAAGAGTACACAATTGGGATTTTTCTTGTGTTTTACATAACACTATGGTTCTCAAACCTTACCTAGAGAGCTACCGTTCTATAGGTTTTCAATCCTCCAACCCTAATCAAGCTTACCTGTCGGGGTGAAAACCTACAAGACAATTGATCTCCAGGAACATGTTTGTAAATTCCTGCTCTAACTAATGCTGAGTGACAGTGTGAATGACATGCTGTGTAATTGTTGTTTTAAAATAACATTAAATAGGTTATAATAATAAAAAATGCACTACAATGTTATTTCTTGAAAATGTTTTTCAACTTCCTGGAATCCAATGTAACTGCTGTTTGGGGTCAGGGTAGTTGGATGTAATTGCTACTACCACAGAGGCTGGGAGTACACATTGTTGGCCTCGACCTAGATGTTCTCCCCTCAGCATCCACTCCAGAGTGATCCAATAAGAGACCAGTCTGTACTGTCTAGAGAGACAAAAAAAAACAGTATAATACAGTATAATACATGACAATGTTATATACAACAATCAAGATAATAAATAGGCCTAGACAATATAAAATAGTACAGTTTCAGGGATCATTAAACATATTCATTTGTAAGCCGTATTGATTATGGCACAATACATGTACGTTAGGTAAGTTAGCATATGCTCTTATCCAGAGTGACTAACAGGAGCAGTTAAGATTAAGTGCCTTGCTCATGGGCACACAGATTTTTCACCTTGTCGACTCAGGTATTTAAACCAGCAAACCTTTTGATAACTGGCCCAAAACTAACTGAAAGGGTACCTGCCGCAATAGTATTGATGGCTCTCTTGGTCTTGTATACTTGAAGACTGTATAGCTAACTCATTGTTCAAATGATGTTGGTGGTCATAGTGTGAGGCTGTTTTTCTTTCTCTTGTGTGTGGCTTTATAGGCTAATTAGAATATCATTGGTATGAAAGATAGCCTGGCAATTGCAAGCAACATGTTCTTCACAACTACCACTATTGACTTTATACTTCTTCCACTCTTTGGTAATATAAACTGTTGTTTAATAAGACCCAGATTGTGAAGCTCGCAGGTGAAGCTTTGAACATTCTATTTCTATGGCGCGCATCTACTCGTTTTAGACACTGTTCCCCTAGCCATCATGTTATCATTGTCAGACAAACTTAAAGGGAACTACAGTAGCCAGTTGCATTATGGGGGGTAGGCAGGATACACAAAAATACAGTTGGAAGGCTGTCATTAGGTAGGCAATTTATTTTAATCTTAGAGTATTATAAATATACTGTGAGTAATATTAGGCAAACCACTTACGCTTCAGAGAGCTTGCCATTTGGACCGTCAGGTGTGGCACGTCGTGTCCAGTTGATCCTGGGCATTCTGTAGAAAGTCTCCAACACACCAGAATTGATGAGAGAATGCATCTGAGTGTTTAGTTACACACGCCTTCTTCTGCTGCATCGTCAGTCTGATGTTCTACGTTATCGGAATAAACTGGTCCCATTCTCGGCACCAGCAGTCACCATGATCATTTCTCTCACCCGCAAATGGAACAACTCAGCCTCAGTATGATACTGCTCAAACCGATATGGCACAAGAGCACCATTCTGAAAATGGTCTCCGACTTCCTCTTCGTTCTCAATCTGACATTCTTTACTCAAATTAAATTTGATGAGGGCAGTAAACACTGTAAGGGAGTAAGAACAAAAAAAATGTGTTTACATCCTTCAACCAACCCCACCTCAGAAGTTATGATCTAGGTCCTGACTCACGGCCCGCATTAATCTACTTCCAGGATTTCAATACAAAAATAACTAAATACATTGGTAAAATTGTGCCTACTAAAATAAGTTGGCTAATAAATTGTGCAGAGAAAGTCATCACAAGGTCTATTGTGGTCATGGAAGGCCAGAGTGATGTGTTTGGGAGGTATTTATTATGGACTTTGACTTTGCATGGGATTTCTATGGGAAGGCAGGTGTAGAATCAATTTATTACCTACTGTACATCTAAATACTCAAGCAATGGACCTAAAAACTGACTGGGGTACTGACAAATTACCAGGTAAGTGTTCTAAAGTGCCCAGAAGTGTTTTTGGATGAACCTCCCCTTTAAATATTAATGTATTAAGTGTGGACATTGGATTCACTTGGATATTCTAACCGGCTGAAATATGGTGGAGATGATTTCGACATCATTTCACTCATAACATGGCTCTTGTACTTGGGATGAAAATGTGCTCGTCATCCAAACGTAGTCATTAGTTTCAATCGTAACCCTAAACACAAGACAGCCCATAGTCATATATAAGACATCTGCTGTTTAATGCATGTTAGCATTAGCCTAACACTATGTCCACTCCACAGAAACATGATGTAATGAGCTAGCCACGTTACTTATTAATGTACTAAAAATATCTGTGCCCGTGACAGCAGCCGGAGACCCTGAGGTGATGCGGCTCATCCTGATGGGGACTCTAATGGCACTCAACACTCATTCCTCTCACCATTTACCTCACACACTCTTCTAAAGCCCAGGTTGCTACTACAATCAATACTCTTCCAGTCCAGTGCTAAGGTAGTCAATGACAACCTTTAGTTGCTCCATTGTGGTGCTCCTGGTCTTTTGAAGGCCAGTGACCTGTGATACTGTACTTGGATACCTGAACCTAGGGGCTGAAAGGACCCCGAATCTCATCACCAGCTGAAGGGGTTGCAGGAACCGCAGGCAGCGCTCTGATCCTGTTGGACACTGATTGACCTTGTGAAGGTTTAGAGAGAGCTAGCACAGTTGCGCCTCTCAGTCCTTCCAGTGGTAATGGAAAGAGTAGGAGGGAGGGCTAAGGTTCTCCAGACTTAATTGCTGGGCTTGGGTTACCAAGACATGATGGCAGTCTCCACGATGGTAATGTATTAGTATAATAAAGGCTATTAGATCTGAAACATGAGTCAGTTAACATGCAGACTGTGTGGGAGGGGAGTGGCTGGGTTGAACTTTAGTGAATGGCTCACATTTGGTGACCCTTGAGTAAGATCTCGCAAGGTCACAGACTGAGTCACAGACAACAGGCAGAGGGTGTGATGGAAGGAGTAGGATAGAGAGACATACAGCTTTCATAACATTAGCCCCATTATAACAACCAAAATAGTCCATATTAACTCCAATACTACATCATATTTATTTCAAAACGTGATTTTGAATGGTCCATATAAAGGCAAACATTGTATGTGGGTTTGTTGTGTAAAAATGTCACCCTTTAAGGAGGAAGACAGGTATCATGCTAGGCATTTCAGTCCTTAATTCTGTAATACTGTACACACTCTGTAAGGGGAGCTGAGAAAATACAGTAGGGCTTAGCTTCTCTTCACAAAACTTTCATGACTACATTTAAGTTACATAATTGCAGTTAAAAAATGTATGTCATTTTTATTTTCATCATGTATAGAGTATCTGGTGAGAAACATGTTCCACTTTTTTCCCATGCAAAACATTCATCAAATGAAAAATGTAATTATAAAAGGTTTAGCAAAGCAAGGCATATGTATCTTGGGTGCAGCTAAGCATAGAGGCTTACACACGGTAATCCTTGGGAAGAATGTTTTGCTTACTGTTTTGTTGACGCGTGATACTGAAACATGACTATTTTGAAAATAGGCTACTGACATCAGAGGAAGCAGTAATTACGACAGACTTATGTTTTCCTGGGGTGGCAAAGCCGAAAAAGACTCCTATAGACAATCATTAGCGGATGATTACTCTCTCTGATCCGTCGATCGACAGAGCAGCAGCCCTCCTTTGAAGTTGTCATCTTATGATTTCTGTCTACGTTACAGATGATGTCCTTTCAAGTAATACCAATAATATGCATATCCTTGCTTCAGGGCCTGAGCTAAAGGCAGTTAGATTTGGGTATGTAATTTTAAGTGAAAATTGAAAAAAGGGGCAGATCCTTAAGAGGTTAAATAAAGGTTAAATAAAAAAAATTTAATAAAAAAATCCTGATGATACAACTATACCACTTTATTGTTTGGTACATGCATATGTTTCTTGTGGCTTTATAAACCTTACTTCCTATTATCCTGCCCGGGTGTCCGAGGCTGTCCTAATATCCTGTCTATTAATATATACGCTCTTATCCAGAGCAATTAGGGTTATGTGCCTTGCTCAAGGGCACATCGGCAGATTTTTCATCTAGTAGGCTCAGAGATTTGAATCAGTGACCTTTCGGTGGCTGGCCCAACATTCTTAAACGCCAGGCCACCCTGCTTTGCTAAACCTATGTCTTGTTGTCGCTCTTAGCACAGTTACGCCCTAGGAAGTCCTTCTGGTCTGTTTCAACAATGACTGGGGCTCCCCGCTCAAAAAATAACCACTCAAAAAGCTCTGCGGGCACAGATCTCAGTGGTTCTGCACAGAAGACCGCTATACATTAGGTTGTCTGCCACTATGTCTGTAATGATTGTACATCAAGACCTCTTTGTCTGTCAAAATCTACTTGACACCAAGGTCAAGAGACGATTGAAAATTAGTGATGCACTGATATTACATTTTTGGCCGATACCAATGTCCGATATTTTCCTTGCCAAAAAAACGATATCGATGAGCGATATTTAACATTTTAGCAGCCTTTTAAGCATTCTAGTACAGTTAAATAGTTAACACACACACATGGACGCGGCGGTTTAAGGCACTGCATCTCAGTGCAAGAGGCGTCACTACAGCCCCTGGTTCGAATCCAGGCTGTATCACATCCGGCCGTGATTGGGAGTCCCATAGGGCGGCACACAATTGGCCCAGCGTCGTCCGGGTTTGGCCGGGGTAAGCCGTCATTGTAAATATGAATTTGTTCTTAAATGACTTGCCTAGTTAAATAATGGTTACACACGCCATGCCTGCTCCCGCTCCCCCTCCCTGGCGGGTTACACACACACCTGCCTTCCCTCGTCACGCGCATCGACAAATTCTTGGACTCACCCTGACTCAATCACCTGGTTATTACCAACCCTATATTTGTCTGTTCCCCAGGACTGTTCCCCACTGCTGCATTAATGTTCGTATGTCGTTATGTTACCCGGTTCCTGTCTTGTTCTATGTCTGTTCCCAATTAAATGTTGACTCCCCGTACCTGCTTCTCCACTCCAGCGTTGGTTCTTACACACACACACACACACACACACACACACACACACACACACACACACACACACACCACACTGACCAACAAGTTGATATACACACACACACACACACCACACTGACCAACAAATTTTGTTGGCATTTACGTACAGTGGGGCAAAAAAGTATTTAGTCAGCCACCAATTGTGCAAGTTCTCTCACTTAAAAAGATGAAAGAGGCCTGTAATTTTCATCATAGGTACACTTCAACTATGACAGACAAAATGAGGAAAAAAAATCCAGAAAATCACATTGTAGGATTTTTAATGAATTTATTTGCAAATTATGGTGGAAAATAAGTATTAATCAAAATAATCATAATAATCAAAACCAATTTTTTTCACTTACTTGCTGTGCTGTTTGGGTCTTTGAGTTTGGGTCTTTGCATGTCAAAAAAGAAACACGTCAAATAACAATATTTGGTGTGTCAAATATATCTAGGTGTCATCATCTAAAATAACCATAATTTATAAGACAGTTCTTTTTTGATTAATGGTAGTCGGACGCATCTATGTGAAGCTAGCCACAATAAGGATTAGCCACAATAGTGGACTTTGCGGTCAGCCTTCAAAATAAAAGTATGTCATTGACAGTGATGCAAATGAATACAAATAGTAGAATTATGCCATAATTGAATAGATCATGCTAAACGAGGTTGGAATGTTGTTTAATAAAATCAACAAAAGACAATAATTTGTTAATTAGACAAAAACCTGTTGAAATCACACTGGATGTATTTCACTGTACAGCCTTAACTATGGATTGTGGATCAATGGCATGGGGTATCAGTTTACTCAGTGACACCCAGAGAACATTAGCGTCGTAGCTGTTATTGTAGGACTCTGAAACAACTGTGAATTGAGACACATTTATTGTCAACATATGTGTATTGAACACTATCCCGAGAAAAAACAACACTGCGTGGATGTTTTGGAGTCTGATAACTCTGAGGAGGACGTTGGGAAAAAATATCTTGGGTACTGAGTACACTGATACCCGATTTCATTGATCCGCAATCCTTAGGTAAGGCTGTACAGTGAAATACATCCAGTGTGATTTCAACAGGTTTTTGTCTAATTAACAAATTATTGTCTTTTGTTGATTTTATTAAACAACATTCCAACCTCGTTTAGCATGATCTATTCAATTATGGCATAATTCTACTATTTGTATTCATTTGCATCACTGTCAATGACATACTTTTATTTTGAAGGCTGACCGCAAAGTCCACTATTGTGGCTAATCCTTATTGTGGCTAGCTTCACACCCATTTCATTGTTTCACATTCCAACCTTGTTTAACATTATCTAGTCTAAATATGGCATGATTCCACCAATTGTAACCTTCTGCATCACTTTCAAATAGGTACTTTTATTTTGAAGGCAAATTGCAAATTACACTATTGTGCCTAAGCCTTATTGTGGCTAGCTTCACAACACATAACCCGTCCCGGGTTGAGCCTCACTAGCCAGATGAAGCTAGCTGGCTGCTTATAACGTTAGCTTTGGGCAACAGGGTTAAGTAGCTGGCTAGCTATTTATTTTCATGAACTGAAGTTCAATTTCAATAGGCGAACAAGTGGCTACCTAGCTAAAACTTACTCACAAGGATTCCTAAATCATTGCTAAGAATAATGAAAATGACTGCAGTTTCTACTGGTCATTGTTTTCAAGCTGGTTGTAATGGTGCTAGCTAAGTACCAAGCTAAAGCTAGCTAGCTACCCCAGAAGTTGCGGTCAAACAAATAATGCTTTATTACCAACGTGGTATTGTAAACACATCGTTTGTGGCCGGTGTTTGCTTGTTTGCAGACTTTTTTGTACAGCTTTGACAGTGATACTGATAGTAATGGTGGCGCTTGGCTTGCACGTGCAAATTCAGAACACAAAACATTCTATAATAGAACTGTGTTATTTGACGTGTCAAATTAAAACGTATTTAACGGGTCAAATAGTGTTATTTGACGGGTCAAATAGTGTTATTTGACGTATATCTTTTTGATACGCAAAGACCCAAACAGCGTTCCATAGTATGTATGTTGTGAAGCTAATAGCAGTGACGCTATTTCTGTGTAACTCCGGTAGGGCAACATCTGAAATATAGCTCACTTGGTAGTGTGTACTGGTGCTCGACCAGTCGGCAAAAGCTAACATCACCAATGACAGAGAACAGTTGATTGTCAAGGGCAATGAATTCCATTATCTTGGCATTAATGGATGTCGCCTTTGAGTTGTCTCGCTGAAATGTTCTTATTCTTTCAAATAACTGCTCAACATTGTGGGCTAGGTTAGGAATGCTGTGTTGCACATGTAGTGCAAAATTTTACGTGGCGTCATTACATCATGTACCTTCACATCGCCGTTAAACTAGACATCGGGCCAATACCAATGTTGCCATTTTTAGCTAATATCGTCCGATTCCGATATGTTCACTGATATATTGTGCATCCTTATTGAAAATAGATACATTTCTCTGAACCAATTGCTTGTATAGAATGTGGAGGATTGAGTTCAATGCAGGCCCTTGCAAACATATGGACTGCACCTTGCATTGTTTTTCTTTTTCACTTGCTGTAGCTGATTTAATTTATGTCTAAGTGTTGTTGTCTGTAAAATTGTGTTTTACAATGTCGTTGGTTAGGTATGTATTATGTATGTCTGTTGTTGTGTGTCATAGCTTTACAGTATGTATAATTAATGTATGTTGTTCTATGCTGTCTGGATTGTAATTGGATGCAGTTCACTGCAATTGTTAGCCCAGCAACAATTGTCCCTTGGGGATAGAGAAAGTTTATTGCGTGTCATTTTAGAAAGCTTGTGTCAATGATGTTCCCCATGGTGCCTGATCCTAGACACAAGCCTTTCAAACTAAAACATGCCTTTTATCACAGCTTTCTTTTTAAACTGTAATTTTACACATAGGAAGGAGACGCAAAATATGAACGGTCAGCCTGGACCAGGAAGTGAATCCCAGTCTATGGAGCAGGGATAACATTTCGACATTTTGAGTTAGCACTGTTACCCACTCGGCCAAACTCACATTATATCTTCTTGTACATCACTCCTCAAGAGCATATCAGTTGGATGAATGTGTTGAAAAAACAGAAGTGTTTTGGTGGAAATAAAGTGGTTGAATATGAGGGTTAGGGGGAACAAAGCAGTGTAGGCTGTAGGCATGGTGTCAGTTGACTGGAACACAACGACACGGTGGGAACCAACTGCTTCCCAAAGGCTTTTAATGAACATTAACTAAGTCCTAGTAGGGGAGGCACAAAAGAGGGAAGAAACACTAACATCACTTTAAAAGAGATAACTCTTGCGGCTTAGGTTCCTGCTAGCTTGCCTTCAAAGTGAGTAAAGTGGTTCAGTTTCTAAACAGTCCCTTGAGCTGGACCAATGTTTTCACTCCTACTTTCTGTATCATGTTCTCTTTCACTGCACTTTTTTGTGTATTTTTTGTGTGTTTTGCCACTGAGGCTTCGTAGAGGCGTCATGCTAAACAGGATTGTGAAGCTGAAAAGGAAATATCCAATACCGCTGAGATTTCTCTGGCTTTTTTTGATGATTTTTGACGTGTCCTTTCTTTGTGCTGAGGTAACAGGATCAAGACTCCACAAAAACCAATTCATGTTATTCAGTGGTTTTGGTGCAGCCTAGTTAAACATCAATCTGTCTTCTACACATATCTTGCTTGGATTTATTGATTCCTTTGCGATTACAGGACTTTGTGTGCTTGTGTTTGTGCGTGTTTGAGTGTGTTTTTGTCTGTCTGTGTGTGTAATTAGATTGTACATGACAATATTTGTCTTCTTGTGCCATGTATGTATTGACAGCAAAACCCCCACTGTTGTTGTGTTTGTCCCCAAGCAAATATCTCTTGCTTCTCCCTCGTCCCCTCTCCTGGTGCAGCATATTGCTCTCTTGTTCTACTCCACGTTCTGTACACACCATCTGTCAATACTGTTCATGAAGGGATGCTCCTGCTAACGCCTTAGTTATTACCCCACAGGCCTTACATGGTCCTAGCCTTATCAATCGGACATCAGTGTGAGTAAGGACCACACAACATGGCAGCTCTATGAGTATGGGATAAGGTGCACCCACTGACCAGTGTAATAGTTTGATTGGTGCAAATCAATCAGTCAAGCCTCCTCACCAATCAAGTCCCCGGTGGAACTGCAGATTGCCAATTGTTCATTTAAGTTGCCAACCTACTTTTGCTGATTTATGTATTATTTATTTATTTACTTCTGAGTATACCCGTTTCTTGATTATTTATTGAAGTAGCTTGTTATTTTATGGTCCATAACAGCTGTGATCATACTTGAGGCCCTCGAGACATCCGCAATGATTGACTTCTTTATATTTTGATTGAGACACACCATTTGAATCAACTGATTGCACCGATGACTACTGAAGTATCCCAATGCACTATACTACATCGTGGCTAATGTGCTGACACAATAGTTGATTAAATTGCATTAATCAACCAATTGTAACGTGTTGTAATAGCGGGTACTGCTGATACTATCATCAAGCTAATTTGTGTGAACAGGCTCCGCACAGACTTCTTGTTATACACCTGCCCCAAAGAGACACAATCATGTCCTCTCTACTGTCATCACCTGCAATGACGTGAAGCCTAACTATCCATTATGGTCTTGATGTGCTGATTCTAATTCAATTGTATGCCTCCTGTGCTACACATCATCTGATCTTTCAAGGAGTTGATTGATATGTGTTACAGAAGAGACCCATGTGTATTAACTGGAAGTGTCACGTGTAAATATTCTATTATCCAATGAATATGACACATTGAGTTATAAAGTGTGAAACTATATGGTTCAGTGAAAAAGTGAAACATTTGAGGCTTCTTGAATTAAGTTTAACAGCACTTTCTCAATAACTATCTTGGTTACATATTCTAAATGTATGCAAATCATGCTTCCCCCAAATTACCTTTTTTTATGGATCCAAAACATCATAACACTCATTGGGTCAAAATTGTGGAATTACCTTCATGTTTTTTACTCTCACTGTGTAAAGAGCAGTCATTTTCTGAGTGTTACATTTCTGTCACCAAACTGATATGACTGGGGAGACAACCTTTCTTAGTCTAACAATTGACATGTATAAATTTTGGCATAACATGCCTTGACCACGTACCTTTTCAATGAATCAATCGAAAACAAGCAGTCAGTCATACCGGTCGGGTTTGAGATCGACATTGCAGTTGGCAACTGCAGACGGACTGATCTACAAGTCACCCTGCATCCTAAATAACTACTCATTATTATTTGCAGATCAGTCAGTTAGAAATCGATGCGCTCGGACACCAGCCGTTGTCTCTCTTTTGTGAGTCTTTATATGATTCGTGTGTAACACCATGGATTAGTCAACTGAGATTCTTAACCTCTCCTTGGTATCGCCATTGTTGAGAAGCTCATCAATTATCACAAACTTTCGTTGCAATTCGTTCTTCATTGCCTAAGAATACCTTTACTGATAATATAACCAATAAACCATGCTACTGTATTCTGACATGCTACTGTATTCTGACATGGTATGCTACTGTATTCTGACATGGCAAGCTACTGCATTCTGACAAGGCATGGTAATGTATTCTGACACGTTATGATACTGTATTCTGACACAGCGTATTACTGTGTTCGGACATGACATGGTACTGTACTCTGATATGGCATGCTACTGTATTCTGACATTTCATGCTACTGTATTCTCTCACCATTAGGTGTGGAAATGACTGCATCTGTTCGGCATCTTGTCGACTAGTACACCCATGATCACTTAGGGCCAGCTGGCTGTGTTTTCATTTGCATCCTTAATTTATGAGCCAGAAGCTTTCTCGATGCATAATGAACAGAGTGTCTTTGCCCTCATTTAGGAACCTCCCAACATGCAATGGGCCTTCTATTTTCATACATGTCTATCTAATGTATGTCTAACTACCTCAGCTGTGATACGTTTTGTTGCCATTGCTTTGTGGTATGCCAGATCAGGTTACTATTTACAGTTGCTATGTACAGTGAATAAAACAATCCATCTTTTACATTTTTGAAATGCAGAGAACACGAGTAATGGTGTATGGATCAAACAGAGAGCATTCAGAACAATGTGATCCAGGCCTATGTTTCGTTGTTCATGTCAATCAAGGAAGACCTCTCGCCGCCACTGTGCTCCTGCCTCTGGGTGTCTTATGTCTTTTTCCACTCCAAAATAGGTGATGGCAGGTTAGTATAAAGCTAGAGTCCTTGATTGAAACAATAACAATGCGTTCTCCCCACCTCTGTTTTGGTAAAAAGCTGAGGGATGGGCTTGGAGACATATACCCACTCTCTAATTCATACACAGAGCTATGGATGCAAGGACTGACCATCAATGGTGTTAACATTATAGCTGTAACCATGTTTTGAGGCTATACAATGTTTGTTTACATTTACATTGTTTACAAACATTGCATTAAAACAAGCTTGTATTTTGGGTTCTGATTGGGTACGATAGTTTAACTAAGCTCATGAGGCATTTACAAGAGTCAATGGGTATATATCATAAAACATTAAAAGTCAAAGAATATATGTAGAAACTAAGGATTCTAGCTTTGCTAGCAGCTTTCTTTCTATGTTGATGCCATGAAAGTTGACAGGGACAATCATATTGCAGGTGAAGTGCTCATGTTAAATGCATGAGTCATGTAAAAAAAAAGGTTATGAACTTCACAAACTGCCATGTTCCTACTTCTAAGTGCAAATCGGATAAACCTTGAAACGTGGGATGATGACGTTGATCTAAATAAGTGCCTATTTCAGGCATGTTTCGTCATGAAAAAACAGCTCACTTTACCACTCAACTCGAGATAAACTCCTCTGTCTCGTCTACTTTCGCGGATTTATCAGGCCTTGGACAAAAAGTGTTGGACGTAGCATCAGAGGGATTACAGTGATGGAACCTCCACTGAGAGAGGCAAAGGCAAATCCGCCGCATCACGCTACACTGGAGCAATTATAAATTAGTCAGCGTCTGTATTAATCTCACGCGTAGCACTTTGGACTTGTTGGCCGCTTGACAGCTCAGTTACTTTGGCCCAGGCATCAAACCAAGGGGATGATTTCCAACGGCTGACTGTAGGTGTTTCGGGCTAATGAGACGCTTCGCTTGGCCACTGTTCAGATGGAGGGGTGTGTGTGTGCATGTAACCTTGTGTGTAATCTATCAAAGACGCAAGGCCTCCTCTAACTGGTTACCCTGTCAGGAAGACTACCTGAATGCAGCTGGGGTGTGTCTTCAAGTGTGAGCTCATGAGCTTCTCGGGCTTATTCTGATTTCCAGGGATTTTTTACGGAGCCACGTGGCCAGGGATGTAATGGATGGTTAACATACGTACATAGTAAAAGCTTTTTTAAGCGCATTTGTATTTTTTAATAGTGTTAACTCACCTTTTAATTTTGTTCATTAGTGTTTACCCACATATTATAGTGCTAACAGCGTTGAAGAAAAGCTCAGAATGCTTATATTGTTGATCTGAGTTCTAATCGCACCTGCCTCTTGTTCTTTATGTTCGCCTGGCCGCCTGGAGTTGTCCCGTGGGTTTACCTTGTTAGCTGGACATTCACCACTCTCTTAAATGGCTAACTCCATCCACTCGCGAGTCGTGGCACGGGCCGAGAGCCAGTGAGACGTGAAACAAACTACCGCAGCTCGGGCTCAGCAGACCAATAGCAAGTGGCTATACAAGTAGGCAACTATAGACACCGCTGACAGACAAGTGGGTTTGTGAGATGCGTCCGCGACTCCTGCCATGTCCACAGACATCCCCCAAAAAACAAGACTCTCAGCGAATGAGTGCACAAGTGTTAAATAATCTCTTATAGATATCAGTCAGGCATATATTTTTTTTCTCCCTCCCCAATTGGTAGTTACAGTCTTGTCCCATTCCTGCAACTCCCTTATGGACTCGGGAGAGGCAGAGGTTGAGAGCCATGCATCCTCAGAAACATGACCCAGACAAACCGCACTGCTTCTTGACACAATGCCAGCTTAACCCAGAAGCCAGCCACATCAATGTGTCGGAGGAAACACCGTACGACTGTGTCAGTGTGCATGCGCCTGGCCCGCCACAGGAGTCGCTAGAGCATGATGGGACAAGGACATCCCGGCCAACCAAACCCTCCCATAACCTGGACAACACTGGGCCAATTGCGCGCCGTCTCATGGATATCCCGGTCAAGGCCAGCTGCGACAGAGCCTGGACTCTAACCAGGATCTCTAGTGGCACAGCTAGCACTGTGATGCAGTGCCTTAGACCACTGTGCCACTTGGGAGGCCCTCTGGCAGAGACTTCTATTAGTACTGCAGTAGCTTATGTTAAAGGGAGCTGGCTAGAAGGATGAAGTACGAAGTTAACATTAAAAAGAGCCAGAGCTCAGCAGGAGCAAAATATACTAAGATACTAAGGCTACTAAGTTCTCATCATAACTTTGCTTTAAAGAGAGTACTAGTGAGACAAACAGTGGTGTGGCAGATTTGGGGAAATTTTCTCAAGATCGACAGCCTCATACTTTCGACAGGGGTGGATTTTTCTTTTGTCCAACTTTCAAAGAAAAGAAACTAGGGGTGTGCCGAGTACTTGGACAAAACGAATATCGTAACGGATATGGGGATCTGTCCGAATACGATTATCACGGTTTTTTTTGTAATTATCCGTGATCGGAAAAACAGTCATTTTCAGCTGCCAGCAAGCATCTCTCTTTCACTCAAACAGTGGGAAGCTTTGTGTGCTCCAAACAACTATTGGTTATTTCTCCTGTCCTGTGAGTAAAGAAACGGGCGGGGTATAATTTGAGCGTGCTGCAAGGATGGGATTAGAACAAGCCGTTCTCCCTCTGCTCTCATTTCCCCAGACAGATAGACACGTGCTTGACTCTGTTTCACTCACTCACAGTCACTCGTCTCAGGGCACAAGTCTCCCCTTCTCAAAACATTGTGTATGACTCAGAATGAATAGCTAGTCATTGTTGTTCAATCTAGTTATTTCCTGTCGACTTTGCTGAGACCATTATGGTTGTTTTTATC
Source organism: Brachymystax lenok tsinlingensis (assembly GCA_030435695.1). Lineage (NCBI taxonomy): Eukaryota > Metazoa > Chordata > Actinopteri > Salmoniformes > Salmonidae > Brachymystax > Brachymystax lenok. The sequence continues at coordinate 72,989,043 of CM059814.1, forward strand.
TGTCTACTTGGAGATGTTTAGTAGGCCTACTGTCTGTCCCTATAATTATCCCATTGCCGTGATCCAAGCCCATGCCTGCCCGCTACTGTTATTGTTTCTCGCCCAGGCATGTTTACAGAGCGACAGATCATTCGAAAATAAAATTACAAATGTAGATTGTTTATTTTGATTGTACAAATGTTGTGGCATAAGTGTTGGGAGAGAAAGCTTTTGCTCCTCTTGAAAGTGAAACAATATATGGGGCAAGTGAATTAGCCTACCTTCACCTAAATCTGTGTCTGGAATAAATGCAGGCAGTAGTAGTTAGCCATGCATTAGGCTATTTATTAGACTATTTCGTTGATAATTGAATAGGACTAAATAAGTAAATCATGTACATTGGACAATATGTTTGAAAGGAACATAACGATGTGCTATGAGTGATAGCACAGTAATGCACACTTGAGGTATAGGCTTTACCGGCATTTAAAGCGCACTTCCGGGTTTGCTGATCACGAGTAAATACGATTCCGAGTGTCAAATTTGAATAATTAGATACGATTACGAGTATGACTAGATCGGCACACCCCTAATGGAAACTGTGTTTTTCGAATGAATGATGATTGCAGAGTGATTTTGAAGATACGTGATGTCAGCACATAATCTATTTTTCCATCATAAAAATAATGTTTCTCTGCAGGATGCTTGTCCTGACTTTTAAGAATGCCTGAATTGCTTCGCTTTGCTTTTCTGGTTAACTGGATAGCAAGTTTCACCATCCAACTATTTCAGATCTACAGGAGTGCACGTTTCACCATGGCACGGAACGTGGCGATATGCTGGCACATGAGAATTATTAGAATATTGCAAATATGAATAACTTCTTGCATTCTAGCCATGCTGGCTTTCGTTGGCTACCTGAGACATGAAACAGATAGGTGGGGGGGAGGACAGTACAGGCTGTCGTCAATTTATTAATATGGAATTTACCTAAATTGGTAATGGAATCACTTCAACCACTTCATTTTTCTTCGACACTGTAGGTTTTGCAATTATTTTAGGTGTGACAGCTTTAATTCCAGCTGTTTTTATTGACACAAGATTATTATATTGAAACACAGCATAGTAGCAGGCAATTGTCTAACAAATGTTATATTAGACATTTCCAAATGTCTACAAAAAAAATCACTGGACAAGTTAACGGAAACATAACTAGTGCTGAGGCAGGTTGCAATGCATGCAGGAGGGGGCAGAGGAGATACACAGAGAGGAAGCAATTGGAGAGAGAGGTTAGTGCAGTGGTTCCCAAACTTGGGGTCGGGACCCATGTGGTGTATGTACTAAAATATGTACTAATCTTATTAAACAAATAAACAAAAGAACCAGATATATTTCAATATGAATATCTTCCCATGGCCTACCTTCCCTAACGGGCCTTTATTCAAATGCAATCAAAACGCAAACAATACAGTTCTTAAAATCTTACACATTTGTGTTTACATCGGTGGTTGTTCGTCTTATCTCGATTGCCCACTGGAGTTTATAGTTTAACCATCTTTTTATTACCACTACATCACTGCATGTGGCAGTCAGATCAATGAATACTGTATTGTGGCATTGATTTTCAAAGCTCCCACAAAATAAATGGAAATTTGAATGTACACTGTTTAAACTAAATATTATTAACTAACTGGTTCCACAGCATTTTCTTTTGTTTACTCAACTTTACCTGAATGTAATATCTTTAGTTGGCCCAAACTTCACCTCAACATAAAATAATATAGGCAAAAATTATGTACATTTAAAATTATGTGTTTGCTCAAATTGTCTCATGTTCACTAAACTAGAAATTATTATTTGGGCATTTTACCCACAGAAAAAGGCTGTGGAACTAGTTACACACAGTGCTTTTAACATACAATGTTTTCAATGTACATATTTGACACACGATTACATTATGCATGTTATTTTATATAGAAATTCAACATGTCCTCACCTGGGATTTGAACTGACAACCCATTGGTTTACAGCATTTCAATCTTCCTGCTATGCCACCATGGCTGTGTCAATAACTGATTTCCCCTGTATTGCTACCCTTTGCACGTCAAAGTACATTTACATTTTAGTAATTTAGCAGATGCTCTTATCCAGAGTGACTTACAGTTAGTGCATTCATCTTAATATAAATAGGTTAGACAACCATATAACAGTCATTGTAAGTATATTTTTTCTCAGTAAAGTAGCTATCAGCGAAATCAGAGCTAGTAAGAAAAAAACATCTAATTTTCTTGAGTGTAAAAGTACACTCAAGAAAAACTATTTTGTTTATCATTGTGATTGAAACCTCTTGAGGCTAGGGGGGGCAGTGTTCAGAAGTATGGGGAGTCTGACTTGCCCAAAGTAAACTGCCTGCTACTCAAGTCCAGAAGCTAGAAAAATTGGTAGTATTGGATAGAAAACACTAAAACTGTTAAAATAATGTATGTGAGTATAACAGAACTGATCCATCCAGAACTTTTATTTTTTGAGGTCCCAGTCTTTCCATTGACTCCCTATTGACTATACATGACAACAGCTCCCAGAATGCAGTTTCTATAGCTTCCATTAGATGTCAACAGTCTTTAGACATGGTTTCAGGCTTGTTTTTTGAAAAGTCCATGATGCAGTTGACCTTAACAAGGGCCCCAGGACCAGTGGAAACAATGTAGCCCCATAACATCAAACACCACCAGAGTGCAAATGACATGAATACACACACCACTGTATTAGGCCTAATGATAATCGCAAATGGCGTTTGTAACAGATGTCTCTTTCCATTCATCAAATGGCGTGTGCTCGGTACATTATTTAAAATGCACGGTGCACTGTTTTAAATTACATGTCTTTACTATTAGGACCATACATTTTTTTTGTGGAAAGAGCGTCTTCAACTTTGGAATATGAGGATCATGTCTCTGTCAATTCGGAGTCTGACAGCGAGTTGGAAGAAGGCAATGAGATTAACCCTCAGCCAGTCCCAGGACCACCCCATCAGCAGCCAGCCCCGGGACCATCAGCAGCCTGCAGTAGAAGAAATATGTATGTAATTTTTTTGTGGAAATTGAATGGTCTTCCTGCCCAAGGAATGAGCCACCCCTCATGGCTGCCAATGTGATAAGGATGCAACCAGGACCGACGCAAATGGCGGTTACTCATGTGCAGGACATAAAGTCTTCTTTTGAACTGTTCATCCCAGACACCATCCAGAAAATAATTCTGGACTGCACTAATTTGGAGGGAAGGCGTGTTTTTGGAGAGAGACGGAAGTTGATGGACCAAACTCATTTACATGCATACTTTGGGATTCTTATTCTTGCTGGTGTTTTCATGATCCAATCCACAGAATCCCTGTGGGTTGCAGAAACTGGAAGCAAACGTTTCCCTGCAACAATGTCTCTGGAAAACTTCCACATTATTCCCAGGATTATCCGCTTCGATAACCGAGACACCAGACCGGCTCAGCGGCAGAGAGACAAGCTAGCTGCAGTCATGTTAGTGTGGGACAAGTGGGTGGACCGCCTTCCCCTGTTTTACAACCCTGGGCCCAACGTTACTTGATGAGAAGCTTATGCCATTTAGGGTCCGCTGCCCCTTCAGGCAGTACATACCGTCTAAACCTGCAAAATATGAAATCAAGATCTGGGCTGCCTGTGATGCTGCTTCATCATCTGCATGGAACTTCCAAATGTATACGGGGAAGCCAGATGGAGGACCACTGAGAAGAACCAAGGGATGTGGGTTGTCCTGGACGTGACACAGGGACTCCGTGGCCACAATATCACATGAGATAAATTTACTTTGCACAAGCTGGGACAGGAGCTCCTCAAGAGGAAGCTGGCGATGGTAGGAACAGTACAAAAAAGATAAACATGATTTATTCCACCCATGTCTTGATTATAATTTTATAAATCAAATAGATATTTAAAAAAAAGAATTGCGCTTTTATTGATAAATGTGATCTAGCAGGTAAATGGCAAATATTAACCATGCATGCTGTCTATATTGCTTGTAATTGATTTAAGTCAACATCTAAGTATTAAGTGTTAAGTATTTTTACATAAATTGTTATGGCTGTATTGTTTTAAAAACCAAATAATGTTGTGGGTCCATCAGACCCGGGAACATTGGGTGAATAACAAAAACATGAACACCACACAAGGGTTAATTGGCCACAAAATCAACATTTTGCAACAGCTATCTCAGTCTTCGGACTCAATAGAAACCCATTGAAAACCTTTGGTTTGAATTGAAGAGAGCAGTCCATAAACACAGATTAAGGATATCAAGGATCTGGAAGGATTCTGTACGGAGGACAGGTCTAAGATCCCTCCCAAGTTGTTCTCCAACTCACAAAACAAAAAACCAAAGGCTCAGTGATGTTGTTCTTGCAAGATGAGGTAATAACAACAAGGGTGTCAATATTATTTCTTGTTAATAACACATAAGAGACTAAGCCCTGTCTAAGCCAGGGGAGAGGTGGGGGGTATTACTAAGCTATATGGAATTGTTTAATGAAGGTCATACCAAGGATCATGGATCTTTTTGATTTTGAATTTAAGACCCCTTGAAGCATCAAATAAAACATACAAATATATATTTTACTGGTACCGGGGGACCTTCAGAGGAGTCTGAAGGTCTCCTGAACACCTTTGTGTTCGTGAGTATCTCATCTTTCCATAGAGGGGTCATACAGACGGTTTTGTGAGAAGACGATTTTCGGGATGTCTCAAGGTCTGACAAACTGACATATTTTTTTATTATTATATTAATTAGATTTTTGCTGGGGCGCGGACATCTACAAAATATATTATCTTAGCAATTGTATTAGTATAAAATAATCTAATTTAGAATCATCTAAAAATAACATACAATATAGCTTAGTATTTGAATTATTTATTTTGCACAGTCATTTTTGCTCATCTTCATCAAGGGTGTCAATCATTTCGGAACCAACTGTATATGTGCTCAATGCTGTAAGCTTATTCATCCTCTAATATAGTCACAGTATGGAACATTGTATTGTTATCGTATTTCAAGAACCACTAAAGTATGATTTACTTGAATAAGTCATTTTCTTGACAGGATATTGTCACACAAACGTATGAGGGTGGTTCAAAGCATTATTAATTTACCCTCTTTGAAATCATTATTTTAAGAGCTTGACTTCATTGAATTTAATTGATGTCTTCTGTTAATAAGTTGGGTTGAAAAGAATACAGCCAAAGATGCATGGGGATGTTAGCAAAAGGCTATGCTGTACAGGACTACATCTTTGTGAGTTTGTGGGTTCTCATGAGGACCTACAGTATCAGGGGGAGGCAACGATACTCAGCCACGGGCCGAAATTTGACCTAGCGAATGGTAGGCCGGAACATAATTATAAAGATTTGTACCCAGCAAATTGACCACAAGTAAGTCCAAAAAGAGAACTTATTTTGAGTATACCAAACATTAGGAACACCTTCCTAATATGAAGTTACACCCACTTTTGCCTTCAGAACAGCCTCAATTCATAGAGGCCTGGACTTTACAAGGTGTCGAAAGCATTCCACAGGGATCCTGGCCCATATTGACTTCAATTATTCCCACAGTTGTGTCAAGTTGGCTGGATGCCATTTGGGTGGTGGACCATTCTTGAAACACACAGAAAACTGTTGAGTGTGAAAATCCAAGCAGCGTTGCAGTTCTAGACACAAACCGGTGCACCTGGCACCTACTACCATACCCTGTTCAAAGGCATTTAAAACTTTTGTCTTGCCCATTCACCCTCTGAATGGCACACATAAACAATCCATGTCTCAATTGTCTCAAGGCTTAAGAATCCTTCTTTAATCTGTCTCCTTCACTTCATCTACACTGATGGAAGTGGATTTAACAAGTGGGATCACAGCTTTCACCTGGATTCACCTGTTCAGTCTATGTCATGGATATTTTGTATACTTAATGCTTTGTATACTCAGTGTATGTCTCTCTTTGTATTTGTAGGAATACTTGAGAACAGATTACCTGAATCAAAATATTTTGTATTTAATTCTTTGTGATTTCTTTTCTCAACAAAATCTACTTATAGCAAGTATGCAGAATTGAAATAACTTTTAAATCATTCCACTATTACCGATGTTTGGGAAAAAATTATGATTGCACTCACTACAGGTTGACTATGACCAAGTGTCAAGGCTCAGGAGAAGACCCAGATGCAGAAGGTTCGGAAGTAACAAAAGTTTAATGAAAAAAAAACAGGGTGGCAGGCAAACGACAGATCAAGCGCAAGCAGAGGTCAGTAATCCAGAGCAGAGTCTGAAACGTACAGAACGGCAGGCCAGGCTCAGGGTCAGGGCAGGCAGAATGGTCAAAACCGTGAAAACAAGAAAATAGGAACTAGAGAAAGAAAGAAAGCTGGTAAGCTTGACGAAACAAAACAAACTGGCAACAGACAAACAGAGAACACATCTATAAATACACTGGAGATAATGGGGAAGATGGGCAACACCTGGAGGGGGGTGGAGACAAGCACAAAGACTGGTGAAACAGATCAGGGGTGTGACACCAAGCCCTAAAGCATACCATCAAATATACACGTTGGCTGAAAAGCTGTCTGAACTAGTCAAAACATCTGAGCCGTTGATGTCTGTGGAAAATCACTGTTGACCTGTAATTTCAAGAGGTTAATATACAGTCACAATGGAACAATGGTTGGAGATGCACTCAAAATGAATAATCTTGCACTCAGAATTCCTTGATACAATCAAAGGGATAAAAGCACAAATTGTTAGCTTTTGTATTAGGATTAAAGGTCTGCTGGAAGCTGTTTGGTATCTCCGGTATCTCAGTCTCCATGTATAAATGGAACTCACAAGGGAATCATGATTCTCACATAATCTTGGACAGGACGAGGAAATGGGAAGGTTCAATTTCCTCACGTGTTTTTTCCGAACACACGTCCTTTGTACAATTGACTGCAAACACTTTATCGCAAACTGTGGCAATCCGGGATTGAAACAACAACAAAACAGTCACCACAGAGTGAAACAAGTTTATATTTTGTATTGTGATGGAGTAAGACAGTTGATCTAAACTCATTAAGTTATATTCTTCAAGAATCAACGGCAATATAACAATCATTTAAACGTTTAAAAAATGGATGTAGAAATCGCCGATTAACCCTTTAACTTGTATGTCTTTCTCCAACTGTCTATGTTGACAGTGCCAGACATGCAATATTAGTGATGTCAGAGACTGAGTACAGTGGAATGACACTATTCAACCATACAGTGTCTGTGCTGTGTGTAAGGCATTAGTGGTGGTGCACATTGTGGTCTCCCGATATAGTGACTCTGTGTTGGACTCCTGCCTTGACATTAGCCATCAACCCACCTGTTGGACTCTTCCAATAGCAAGGGCAAACAAAGATCAAATATGAACGAAACTCACCTCTCACAAAATACAATATAACAATATCCAGAGAGAAAATCAAACTGATACAAAACGAATCAATTTATAGCAAAATAAAAGGACTGCAATAGCATGGGCACTTTCTATCATCATAATTGTCATCGTTATGGAAATCCGCATATATCCGTAGAGCAAATCAAAAGCCAGAATCCCAAGCCAGCCATGCATAACAGGATAATCTCAAGGTATAATTGGAAATTCAATCACTCCTATCCCTCTGCTGTGCAGGTGTCATTATGGAAGGCCTTGGTATAGGCCCCTGTGCTCCTTAAGCCTAACAAAGATTACATTCCCATGGTAACACAGTGCAGCAGCAGTATGCAGCATCCGTCCACCTACAGTATGAATACTGTTAGCGAACTGTACACATGTGTATACACAACACAGAAACACACACGCACACTCAACACACACAACCTAGACAAATGTGCGCATGTGCACATATGCATACACACACACCGACACACACATAAGTTACAGGGGGAAAAGGAATGTACAATATCACACACCTTGTCTTATTGCTAAGCTTATGAAGGATTACCCCCTGTTGTAATAAGGTGGAACAGTATGCTGGGTGCAAACGTACACACACACACACGATTCACAGGGGAGGTAGACAGGATATTACCATAGACCCTTGCACTCCCAAACTATTTGAAAAATTGCCTTGTGGTAATGTGGTAATACATGGCTATAGTACACACACACACACACACACACACACACACAAACACACACACACATACACACACAGACACGTGCACATCTTATTAACAGGGTAAGCAGCCGATAATAAGGAATGCATCCTATCAACATAGATTGCTGCAGAGGGGTTGGTGTAAGGTTAGGTAATCCAGCACTGGGCTAGCTGTATGCCATGGTTCAGGGCTGGGGCGCCTGCGGCAGCGGGATGATTGGTACTGGAACAAATGCAAAGGGAAAAGCTCACGGTCCTGCAGTCCTGTTGTCCTGACTCAAGCCAACTCTGCAGCGGCTTGACGCGTATGGCCCACATGCCAAGAGAGCGGAGCGGCTAGCAGGGCAGCGAGAGAGGGAGGAGGCGAAGCTTCAAGAGTAATGCTTCTCGAGAGGTACTGACAGATGCTCCGAGACAAACAAACTCACTAGCTCTGACGGGGAGAGAGGGACAGAGGGCTACGATGCCCCAGCTCTCGGCTCGGTTAACTCTCTCTTTCCATTGTTACTCAAGTGTTCCTCTTCCTTCTCCTTGCTCCTTGAGCACCCCTGGTTGGCTGGAGAACCAGACATGAAATGAAAAAACGCCCTTTTACTAAACTCTTTCGTGCCATCGCTAGACGTGGGCTTCTAGTTTTAGAGATGGCGACGGGCAGTCCTCATGTCGGGAGAAAAATCATTTTAAGAGAATGAGAGGTCATTAGCTGGTAGGCTCCATTGAAGGGTGAAATCTGTGAGCAGCTTGACGTCACAATCACAGTAGATAATGGACTTGACACATAATTAAATTGAACACAAATAAATCTCTATATAACATGCTTCCATTGAAAGACTTGTTTTTTTTGTCTCTTCTTAGAATGAAGGGCATATCGATATCCATGTTGAAGTCAAAGGTTGTCAGTCTATTTCTCCGTTGGCAATATTACCAATAAAAGCGACCTTGGAAAGGTAGCATACAGCTTCATTATGAGAAATGAATCATAATGACAGAGAGAAAAATATGGGACTCCTTTGTCACGAGGTGGCCTGTATTTTATTTAAAATGCAGTATAATTACCAGTAGTAACACATCATAATAGTGTGTACACACACTCGTATGCATGCAAGTACACAAACTCACACACACACACACACAATCCGCCCCGTCACACCCTTCAAGCTAGGGAATATCTGAAAAGCTATTCCTAAGGAGCTGTTCATTTGAGAATGGGGTAGGGTTTTGGCCCTTGTGGGATGACCAACGACTAGTGATTAAATAACAAAGTAAGATCATTGTTGACTTATGCCCAAGGAAACTTTTCCACAGTTTATATTGTATGTAGGGAGCAATGTCTTACACTTGCTTAATTTTATGTTGTCCCATATACTGAACATCTCTGCTTCACATTACGGTAATAAAACAACCTAAAGGACATCTGCAGTTTCACAGTGGCTGTACGGCTCCACTCTTGTAAAGCTTTAAGAATATTCAATGCAGAATACTAACCAACTGCTCTTAGTTCATACAGTATTCTTATCAATGGCGATCATTCCCATTTTATGCAATAGTCTTCCTGTCCAAGAAGACTGGCAAACTTAATTCCTTGACACTCAATCGCCGCGTCAACAGAACATTCTGTCAGCAAAAATGTATTCAATTTGGAAACTGAGCAATATAGCGAAGCTCGGAAAGTCTACAAAAGGTGACATCTTAAAGTTGGGGAGACAGAGTATAAAAATGAAATATCCATATTCCACGGGTCATATAGAAAGTGATGATACTGATGCGTATGTAGAGGACCACTGTGTCTTATAAATCACTCTCTAGAGTCATATAAATGTCTTGTACTTCCTCTCGCTAACCCTCATCCAAACACCACATTTTTTTTTTTGTGAGGCTAGATTACTGTACTGTGGGTCTATATGGGTTTGTGGGGACTTTGTATGGCTTGCTCTCATATGATGTCATGCAAGGATATGGGCTTTTCATCCGTAAATATGTCTTGAACTTCCCCTCTCCAACCCTCATCCAAACACGACCATTTATTCTTTAGTGAGGCCGAACTATTCGGGAAAAAAAAGGTGTTATCTACAACCTAAAAGGGTGCTTCGGCTGTCCCGAATAGAAGAACCCTTTGAAGATTCCTTTTTGGTTCCAGGTAGAACTGTTTTGGGAACCAAAAAGGGTTTTCCCTGGAACCAAAAAGGGGTATCCTATGAGGACAGCTTAAGAACCCTTTGGGAACCCTTTCTTCAAAGAGTGTATTGTACGGTGATTCTACAGTGGCTTGCGAAAGTATTCACCCCCCTTGGCATTTTTCCTATTTTGTTATCTTTACAACCTGGAATTAACATCGATTTTAGGGGGTTTGTATCATTTGATTTCCACAACATGCCTACAACTTTGAAGATGCAAAATATAAGAAATAAGACAAAAAAAACTGAAAACTGTAGTGTGCATAACTATTCACCCCCCCAAAGTCAATACTTTGTAGAGCCACCTATTGTAGCAATTACAGCTTCAAGTCTCTTGGGGTATGTCTCTATGAGCTTGGCACATCTAGCCACTGGGATTTCTTCAAGGCAAAACTGCTCCAGCTCATTCAAGTTGGATGGGTTCCGCTGGTGTACAGCAATCTTTAAGTCACACCACAGATTCTCAATTGGATTGAGGTCTGGGCCTTTACTAGTCCATTTCAAGACATTTAAATGTTTCCCCTTGAACCCCTCGAGTGTTGCTTTAGCAATGCTAATTATGTGACTTTTGAAGGTAATTGGTTGCATCAGATCTTATTTATGGGGGGTGAATACATATGCATGCACCACGTTTCCGTTTTTTGTAATAATTTAATAATTTAATTTCACTTCACCAATTTGGACTATTTTGTGTATGTCCATTATATGAAATCCAAATAAAATTTCACTTAAATGACAGGTTGTAATGCAACAAAATAGGAAAAATGCCAAGGGGGATGAATACTTTTGCAGGGCACTGTTTATGGCTGGCTTTCTTAAGATTTCCGCTGTAAGCTTTCTATGTGATTGTAGATTTTTGTCCGTCATATTACATAAGTAACAATATGGAAACTTGGCGACTTGATTACTTACTCTTAGAGGCTGTGTGTACTATGGTTCTCCCTGCACTTTGATATCATTATGACATAAGCCTAAGATACCGTAAGAGACACAGACCAAAAGCGTAATTATGTAGTAATTGTGTTGTCAAACACAAAATAATTTAGAGCAGTGTTCCTCGCCCAGGATTCCCTTGTATTCATGTGACACAAAAGGTCACACAATGTGCCGGGTGCATAGTAAGGTTAATTGGGAGCGTCCCCCAATGGCCTGCTCTCCCTGAAAAGGCCGTGCCACAATGGCAAAGCGCAAGGACTATTTAGTGAAGCTCTACTCTCTTGGCTTTGGCCTCAAATTTATCTAGCCTTTATCCCCTAGCCCTGGACATGCTGTGAGAGCAAAGGCTACTGAGAATTCATTCAGGATTATGCGTAATCATAGTAGCATCCACATTAATGTACGTGTTCAGAAATATATTGTATTCTTATTTACAATAAAAGTGACTCTAAAATGACACAATACATTATTTACCATTCATTTGCGTGCTAGGAATATGGGATCAAATACCAAACGTATGACTACATTAATACACATAAGTGAATTTTTCTAAATAATAAAATTGGGGGACTAGGTACAATAAAGTGATAAATGGTTCTAAATGATTCACCGATACGAAGGAAATTACCCTCAAATTAAATTTGATGGTCTGCCCTTTAACGTCATAGTCATTGTATCATTTCACATATATAGTGCTGGAGTACAGAGCCAAAACAAAACAAAGAAATACTTTTGGACCTCACTGTATGAGGACATAACATAACATTCATGTTATACTCAAAAGCTGAATAAAGATGCTGGTGAAGGATTGCCCTCTCTGACGCCTTGAATGGTAAAAATACCTTATCTCAACAAACAGGTGTGTTTACTGGGAGTTGGTAGGAATTTGATGCATTATAGATTGACCTGAAGGAAATTCATTCCACTTGGGTTTAAAGGGAACACACACACACACACACACGCACACAAACACACACACACGTGTGGTTTTGCATGCATTTTTTAGACCACAATCTGTAGAGCTATGTCCTGAGGGGCCTATTCTTAAATAATAGATGTATTAGAAAATGGAGTATTTCTACCACTGTAACAAGACATGAATAAATCACGAATACGAATGTACACCAATTCAGTATCACATCCAGGACTTTGTTGAAAAGTGTGTGTGTGTGTGTGTGTGTGTGTGTGTGTGTGTGTGTTATTAAACATATATCTATACGAGCCCATTTAAAACATATTTGTGCTCATGTTTGCATGTAATATATGATACATTTCTCTAATTTAATTTGATGGTGCAATCAATGCACGAACCCGACCCCACATAACAGAAAGTCATAGGGGCCACGATCAGAACAATTCATTACAGCACCATTGGTCTACAACACTTGCAGGTCGATGGGGACCATCCGTCATGTGTTTTGGTTTTTGAATTCCCTCTGTGCTTTCACTGATGCTATAGATTGGCACTTAACCTGTAGCTGGTTGTCTCCAGAGCCCCAGCGCAGGCACAGCACACAAGGTCCAAAAACGCCTGAACCCTAACACCAGATTGTATTATAACCTCCTGACACATGCTGTTTGACAGACTGCTGTCAAAGTCAGATTACTCTTCCTCACATTTTTCCTGACACACTCTGGTTCTTTCTGCGTCCCTGCAGCTGATGTTCCAAGCCCCCTTAGTTGTCATTATTTGTATTGCATCTGTGATCTGCAGTCTCTGCTGCCTGTAGTCACTTGTTTTGGATTTACAGGGCTGGCGCGATGCGTTTTCTAATCCGGAAACCGCCTGGGTATTGGGTTTATTATACCTTCAATGAATGTATTTGAGTGTTAGGAAATTGAAAAAGTGTCTAAGTTGTGACGTTTGATCCATATAGGCTTCCTTTTCATCCTCGTATGCGACGGGACAGAACAAAAATATTTCTTTATCCACTTCAGATTATTCACATTCAGGGACACAGGAGTAAAACCTGTCTCCTGGTAGAGCTTCAATTAGTCCCTGATTTTAAAATAATATACTATAGACCCCAAGGTCACCCTCCGCGTTTGGCTGAGGGATTTTAAGACCCACTTATCTCAAAATCACAGCCTCGTCATCGGAGGCTTATTAGATAGCAGCCAGGATGGAAAGGTTAAGTATAATTAAATGGTTCCAATCCAGTTACTGTTACTGGTTTAAATCTAAAGGGAGGAAGACATAGTATGTCTAATTCTATCCTGTGTCTAATTCAAATTCAGGGCTTTTAACTAAGCAAATACTACCACACCATATAATCATATATCAGTCTATCCTACAGTGTAACTTTGTAAGAGAAGTTGCCGTCTTTTCACCTGAAACATAACATCAACAGGGTAGAGATTGCAATTATAACTCAGTGTTAGTGATCTGTGTAAGTCAACTAGTTCCTATATAGCAGTATGATTTTTAACTCATGCAACAATTCACATTGTTTTGTTAAAAAATTAGAGGGGTGGGAATGAGGCAGCGGGGAAGAGGGCGTAGACTCAAATTCTACTGTGGTCAGCTAGCTTTAGCCAACCAGCTACAGTATGTCAACTGTCTATGGTGATGTCCATAGTGCTGAATTGAATTCTCACCTACTTACTTGCAAGTGCTGTTATATTATCCAAACCAGCGAAGATATCTACTTGCATCCCATTTGGGAAACAAACTATGCACTGCAAACACAAGCTTAGCAATATTAGCAAAGTTGTCTTGTTGTCTATTTATGCTTACATTATTGTCGGTGGGGTGAGTACACAGTAAAGAAAGGAATTGGATATATGCCCAGAAATCATTTAACATATGCGAACACACATTTGTATCTGGGAGTGGAGAGAAAGCAGTTATATGAACTGTGTAGTAGGGATAGGCACTGGATTGGATTTGTCCTCTGAGGGATATGTTATCCTGAGCTTGCTATCATTCTTCAGACTTAGAGCAAATTATGTAACTGGGGAATAGCAACCCCATATGACTGGAATGCATTTTTATCATGTACTCATGACACACCTTTGGGAAATACAAAGTGTCATAACACTAACAAGTATCCTTACAACAGTGTTATAACACCAACAAGTATCCTTACAACAGTGTCATAACACCAACAAGTACCCTTACAACAGTGTCATAACACCAACAAGTATCCTTACAACAGTGTCATAACACCAACAAGTATCCTTACAACAGTGTCATAACACCAGTAAGTCACCTTACAACAGTGCCATAACACCAAGAAGTATCCTTATAACAGTGTCATAACACCAATAAATATCCTTACAACAGTGTCATAACACCAATAAATATCCTTATAACAGTGTCATAACACTAACAAGTATCCTTACAACAGTGTCATAACACCAAGAAATATCCTTACAACAGTGTCATAACACCAACAAGAATCCTTACAACAGTGTCATAACACCAGTAAGTCACCTTAAAACAGTGTCATAACACCAGTAAGTCACCTTACAACAGTGTCATAACACTAACAAGTATCCTTACAACAGTGTCATAACACCAACAAGTATCCTTATAACAGTGTCATAACACCAAGACATATCCTTACAACAGTGTCATAACACCAACAAGTATCCTTACAACAGTGTCATAACACCAACAAGTATCCTTACAACAGTGTCATAACACCAAGAAATATCCTTACAACAGTGTCATAACAACAACAAGTATCCTTAAAACAGTGTCATAACACCAGTAAGTCACCTTACAACAGTGCCATAACACCAAGAAATATCCTTACAACAGTGTCATAACACCAACAAGTATCCTTACAACAGTGTCATAACACCAAGAAATATCCTTATAACAGTGTCATAACACTAACAAGTATCCTTACAACAGTGTCATAACACCAAGAAATATCCTTACAACAGTGTCATAACACCAACAAGTATCCTTAAAACAGTGTCATAACACCAGTAAGTCACCTTACAACAGTGTCATAACACCAAGAAATATCCTTACAACAGTGTCATAACACCAACAAGTATCCTTACAACAGTGTCATAACACCAAGAAATATCCTTACAACAGTGTCATAACACCAACAAGTATCCTTACAACAGTGTCATAACACCAGTAAGTCACCTTATAACAGTGTCATAACACCAGTAAGTCACCTTACAACAGTGCGATAACACCAAGAAATATCCTTATAACAGTGTCATAACACTAACAAGTATCCTTATAACAGTGCCATAACACCAAGACGTATCATTATAACAGTTTCATAACACTAACAAGTATCCTTACAACAGTGTCATAACACCAACAAGTATCCTTATAACAGTGTCATAACACCAAGAAATATCCTTATAACAGTGTCATAACACCAACAAGTATCCTTATAACAGTGTCATAACACCAAGAAATATCCTTACAACAGTGTCATAACACCAACAAGTATCCTTACAACAGTGTCATAACACCAGTAAGTCACCTTATAACAGTGTCATAACACCAGTAAGTCACCTTACAACAGTGCCATAACACCAAGAAATATCCTTATAACAGTGTCATAACACCAACAAGTATCCTTATAACAGTGTCATAACACCAAGAAATATCCTTACAACAGTGTCATAACACCAACAAGAAATATCCTTACAACAGTGTCATAACACCAACAAGTATCCTTATAACAGTGTCATAACACCAACAAGTATCCTTATAACAGTGTCATAACACCAAGAAATATCCTAACAACAGTGTCATAACACCAACAAGTATCCTTACAACAGTGTCATAACACCAGTAAGTCACCTTACAACAGTGCCATAACACCAATAAATATCCTTACAACAGTGTCATAACACCAAGAAATATCCTTATAACAGTGTCATAACACTAACAAGTATCCTTATAACAGTGCCATAACACCAAGAAATATCCTTATAACAGTGTCATAACACTAACAAGTATCCTTACAACAGTGTCATAACACCAACAAGTATCCTTATAACAGAGTCATAACACCAAGAAATATCCTTATAACAGTGTCATAACACCAACAAGTATCCTTACAACAGTGTCATAACACCAACAAGTATCCTTATAACAGAGTCATAACACCAATAAATATCCTTATAACAGTGTCATAACACCAACAAGTATCCTTACAACAGTGTCATAACACCAACAAGTATCCTTATAACAGTGTCATAACACCAACAAGTATCCTTACAACAGTGTCATAACACCAACAAGTATCCTTATAACAGTGTCATAAAACCAAGAAATATCCTTACAACAGTGTCATAACACCAACAAGTATCCTTACAACAGTGTCATAACACCAGTAAGTCACCTTACAACAGTGCCATACCACCAAGAAATATCCTTATAACAGTGTCATAACACCAACAAGTATCCTTATAACCGTGTCATAACACCAAGAAATATCCTTACAACAGTGTCATAACACCAACAAGTATCCTTACAACAGTGTCATAACACCAACAAGTATCCTTACAACAGTGTCATAACACCAACAGGTATTCTTACAACAGTGTCATAACACCAAGAAATATCCTTTTAACAGTGTCATGACACCAACAAGTATCCTTATAACAGTGTCAAAACACCAGTAAGTCACCTTATAACAGTGTCATAACACCAGTAAGTCACCTTATAACAGTGTCATAACACCAACAAGTATCCTTATAACAGTGTCATAACACCAACAAGTATTCTTACAACAGTGTCATAACACCAACAAATATCCTTACAACAGTGTCATAACACTAAGAAATATCGCTTAAATGTAAAATGTGATTTGTTTAAACAATAATACAATAACACCATAAAAATACTATATCATGGTTAATCATTACCATAAATAATAATACTGTAATAAATTGACATTGTTCATTTATCATTCCTGTCCGCATTTCAGCTGGTGAAAGTAGTATACACCGAAATCCCCTGATCTAAATTCATCAACCCACTGCTTTGAAATATTGTTATTACTCATGCAGACAAACCATATGGTGCGTGTTTTTTTTCTCTCTGTTTTTCTTTTCCAATTTCTCTATTCCGTCCTAGCACAAGCCATTTGGTCATGATTAGATAGACAGACATGGAAGATGGTTAACTAACCAAGCCCCATCCACTTTGATGGTATTTTGGTAATTTATTCCATTATATGTTTCAAGTCATTTCAGATAATGTTACTTGATATACACAGCCCCACTGGAGAATCACTTTGAAGTTGTATTACAGTATATGAACATAAAACCCTCTGTAGATAAATGTCCTTTACCGCAAGGCCTCAAGTCTCAGTATTAGTTTAGCTTCTGCACAGTATTACTATACTGAACATTATACAAATGGTATGACTGTGGCAGGTAGCCTAGCTGTTAAGAGCGTTGGGCCATTGCCCTTGAGCAAGGCACTTAACCCTAATTTCTCCTATAAGTCGCTATGGATAAGGACGTCTGCTAAATGACTTAAATGCATATGTACAGAGTATGAACATCATGTTTTAAAATCTCTTTCACACACGTACGCTCCTGAAAGTGATGCTGGGCAAAAAAACTGAAAAAAAATAAAACATTCCACAAATACCTTCATAATTATCACACCATCAAAACCTCGAGCCACTCAACCACTCATTGAAGCAGACAGAGCCTCCTATTTTGTTAGCTACTGCAATTGCCATTAAACTCCACGAGCAAGCACAATGTGTTGCGTACACCCCGCTTGGAGACCGTGATAATTTGAAGCATATAACCCCCGGCGGTTTGGAGACAGTTTATACAACGTTCATACGCAGGGTTTATTGCGACATGGTGGCTCTAATTCATGGAAGCCCGGACTCATTTAATGCCTATTGATTTTGGAAACAATGATGAGGACTGAGTTGCTTGATGAAAACACAGACTTAATTGAATCGCATGCAGCCAGGGCTCTGTCCAGGGCTCCACTGGTCTCTGTCTGTCCCTGGCAGGCACCTCACTCTTTACCACAAATTTAGGGCCTGATCAATCCAAACCACTTACTTGCGATGCAACTGACATTTCACTAATTCCAGGTATTTGCAATTTAACTGACAATTAAGATATCTGGGTGATTTCAAACAGATATAGTAGTGTGAGGTTGAGCCACCATTGTTTGTTTGAATATATATAAGGTATACACATACCAACGTGTTACAAACCTCAAACAGATATAAGCGCTAGAACTACTCTATGTACCAATGTAAACAAACTGTGCCTGTCTATGTAACTACCATGCAAGTACAGTACATAAGGGGCACTTGTGAATATTGATTATATTGTTAGACATGTTATAAAAGAGAGTTTCCAACATTAAGTGCTACTCCCGCGCTAACTGTGCCCCTATTTGGTTTTAATCTAAGTGTGCTCTTATTATTCAGTAGTGAGGGGAGGGTACCATGGTAACCAAAATGATGATGGAGTTAATTGAGACATCTGAAGGCAGAGGTTTCAGCACTGTGCATACAATTAGCTAGGCTTAGCCTCCTCCGTCACTCATATCTTGTGCATTAGTATTGATATCATGAGCGATGCAGCTGCTGCGTTGAACAACACACTAGTCGTAATTACACAGAAGACACTGTCCGAGGGGGAAATGTCACTCTATGGCCTGACAGGGTTATTAGTGTATATCCAAACAATGATTTGTGTTCTTCTCAAAAACCTCCACAAGCTATGAAGAGGAGTCTGAGGAAGACGCGTAAAGGTGCACTATGCCAACGGCTGCAAACAGCTTGACAGTTAATCAAGGACACTTAGCTGATTCCCCATGAAAAATCGCAGGTCAATATATCAAAAGGTGCTACCGCCCTGCCAATCTGCCTATTGATTTAAATTCGCCGCTTGACCTATCTATTTCTGTACATGATACACCTGCAATGCTTTCCTGCATGTGAAAAGTGTTGCAAGAAAATAATGGGCAGGGCAGGGAAAATTCATAGTCTGATGTTCCAAGGATGCCAAAGCAGTTGCTATATGAGTCAATGTTCCCGGCTTGTATACTTTCTCATCAATGACAAACATGGATGGACTGGTGCTGATAATGATATTGATTTTATTGGCATTGCTATTCATGAGAACTTGATTATGATTCAAAGGTGGACTGCCTTATGGCCACTTGTGGCTATTTATGGTTTACACACGCATGCGTGCACACACGATCCATGTTCTGCTAAGAACACAGCACACCGATTTCAGCACCATTGACACTGTTAGTCTCTGTGACGAAACCCTGGGAGAATCACTCAGATTGTGGATTGTTTCTCTCCCAAGGATTTCACTGTGGTTGCAATGTGAGTCAATCTTCAATTTTTACGGTTTTTATGCTTTCTATTCATCAATGCCAAACATCTCCACAGACCATAGAAAGGATGAACTCACCCCCAGGTAAAGCTCAGCCTTGTCTTGGCTTGACTCCTCTGCATAACACACAGAAACCCATGTGATTGATCACACAAGCTTGACCTCCCTCACACCTCTGTTCGGAGGTAGCTAGATATTCATTTGTTCGTTTCCTCTTTCTTAAATCTCTTGTCTGTTTACCGACCCAGCTAAGACGATCACATCTGGAAGACTCTGAAGTGGCATGTGTTGTCTCTTCGAAATCACACCAGAGGATTGGGGTGCCAAGGGCAAAGATTTTATTAGCTGCTCGGCAGGACGCTGAAAAGACTAAGTGGGAATGTTTAGTGCTCACTGTAGGCTCAAGGATTAGCAAGGTTTTCTCTCCCTCGCAATGTTTTAAGGATAAAGGGAGTCGCTGATTTTAAACATTACAAACATGTAATTCAGGGGTGCATAGCATATGGTTTGTGTGCAGCATGGCTTTGGAATCAGGCCTGTATTCCCGAATTATCTCAGAGTAGGATGCTGATCTAGGATCAGGTCCCACTGTCTTATTCATGATTATCTAAAAGGCTAAACTGATCCTAGAAAAGGGGTGTATTCACTAGGAACCAAACGGAACCAAACAGGCATAAATAGGGAGGGACATTCGTTCATTTGTCCAACAAAAAACTGTTTTCTTTTTTTCACAAATTAATATACCCCAACATTCCTACTCTGAGACACTTTGTGAATATGGGCCCTGATCATATGAACATGGGCCCTGATCATATTCACTTTGTGAATATTGGCCCTGAACATGTACAGTGCCTTGGAAAAGTATTCATCCCCCTTGGCGTTTTTCCTATTTTGTTGCATTACATCCTGGAATTTAAATAGATTTTTATTTGGATTTCATGTAATGGACATACACAAAATAGTCCAAATTGGTGAAGTGAAATGAAAAAAAATGACTTATTTAAAAAAATATGGTGCGTGCATATGTGTTCACACCCTTTGCTATGAAGCCACTAAATAAGATCTGGTGCAACCAATTATCTTCAGAAGTCACATAATTAATTAAATAAAGTCCACCTGTGTGCAATCTAAGTGTCACATGATCTGTCACATGATCTCAGTACATATACACCTGTTCTGAAAGGCCCCAGAGTCTGCAACACCAGTAAGCAAGGGGCACCACCAAGCAAGCGACACCATGAAGACCAAGGAGCTCTCCAAACAGGTCAGGGACACAGTTGTGGAGAAGTACAGATCAGGGTTGGGTTATAAAAAAATATCAGAAACTTTGAACATCCCACAGAGCACCATTAAATCCATTATTAAAAAATGGTAAGAATATGGCACCACAACAAACCTGCCAAGAGAGGGCCGACCACAAAAACTCACGGACCAGGCAAGGAGGGCATTAATCAGAGAGGCAACCAAGAGACCAAAGAAAACCCTGAAGAAGCTGCAAAGCTCCACAGAGGGATTGGAGTATCTGTCCATAGGACCACTTTAAGCCGTACACTCCACAGAGCTGGGCTATATGGAAGAGTGGACAGATAAAAGCCATTGCTTTAAGAAAAAATTAAGCAAACACGTCTGGTGTTCGCCAAAAGGCATGTGGGAGACTCCCCAAACATATGGAAGAAGGTACTCTGGTCAGATGAGACTAAAATTTAGCTTTTTGGCCATCAAGGAAAACGCTATGTCTGGCACAAACCCAACACCCCTCATCACCCTGAGAACATCATCCCCACAGTGAAGCATGTGGTGGCAGCATCATGCTGTTGGGATGTTTTTCATCGGCAGGGACTGGGAAACTGGTCAGAATTGAAGGAATGATGGATGACGCTGAATACAGGGAAATTCTTGAGGGAAACCTGTTTCAGTCTTCGAGAGATTTGAGACTGGGACGGAGGTTCACCTTCCAGCAGTACAATGACCCTAAGCATACTGCTAAAGCAACACTCGAGTGGTTTAAAGGAAACATTTAAATGTCTTGGAATGGCCTAGTCAAAGCCCAGACCTCAATCCAATTGAGAATATGTGGTATGACTTAAAGATTGCTGTACACTAGCAGAACCTATCCTACTTGAAGGAGCTGGAGCAGTTTTGCTTTGAAGAATGGGCAAATATCCCAGTGGCTAGATGTGCCAAGCTCATAGAGACATACCCCAAGAGACTTGCAGCTGCAATTGCTGCAAAAGTTGGCTCTACAGAGTATTGAATTTGGGGGAGTGAATTTTTATGCACGCTCAAGTTTTCTGTTTTTTTGTCTTATTTTTTGTTTGTTTCACAATAAAACATAGTTTGCATCTTCAAAGTTGTAGGCATGTTGTGTAAATCAAATGATACAAACCTCCCAAAAATCTATTTGAATTCCAGGTTGTAAATAGGAAAAATGCCAAGGGGGGTGAATACTTTTGCAAGGCACTGTACATTCTAGTCAATTTCTGAAGTACACTGAAATTCCAATCCATTAATCTTCAATGCTTTTCAATGAGGAACATTTTTACTTGGAATTGGAATTTGGTTTACTTTCTGAATTAACTGGAATTGAAATGGAATTGACCCCAACCGTGTTCCTGATGCTTGCTCAATATGAGTGTTGAGAAAAGGGCAATCTGGGATGAGACTATTTGGACATTATCAAACCACTTAGTTGGAACTTATTGATCAGCCATTACTACAAAAGGCCCAGTGTGTATCACCCTTTGCTAAAGATATCCAAAAGGCGTTATTGATCAAAATAAGCCAGATTTTGCAAAACTGTGTATGTACTGTGATGACACAGTACTCAGATTGGTCAATAAAACCATGTGATGCACTTTTTAATAGTTTATTGATGTACTAAGTGCATTTCATCATTGAATAACCAAACACATTCAAAAACAAAAATAGTTACAAAACTGGTGTTGCGGATGTTGTTTGCATTAACTTTACATTGGCATTGAGATTCATGAACATTTTAGCATAATTCATAGAGATGTCTGCATGCAAATAGATGGGTTCAACTTGTGGTTAGAGTTGAGGATAAGGTTAACATGCACACACACACACACACACACACACACACAGAGCATTGTTCTGATGCTGAAATCACAAAGCAATCAATTTCAGCACCATGGACAGTACCTCTCTGTCAGATTACAGTGGTTAAAAAATCTGTGGTTGTCATGTAGGTTGTTACTTTATTTAGAAGACACATCAAGGATCAGACAGGGGTGAACATGTTTGGGGGGCATGATGTTGAACTGACTTTCAGCTTTCTGCAGGCCAGTGAATGTCTGACTTGTAATGCCTTACTGACAACCCTATTTCTAACTGATTTTAGCAATATGGGTCTCTTACACAGATGTTCATTATAGGAGGGTAAACATCGAACCAAGATAATGTATATGTATTATCATGAGGAAAATCATTCAGATGTGTTACCCACACGCACGCACACACACACACACACACACACCAAATGATCTGCTAAAATAATCTGCTAATACAATCACTCATGAAACAATTTACCACCATGGACAGTCCCAATGTCAGGCATTTCTGTGAATTACTATCCTTCCTTCAAGACCACGATGTAGTTTTCAAAAGGCAGATGTTGCATTGACTTCAAACCATATGTCTAAAGGTGTTTTTTCACATATTAAATATTGAATCAACATAATGCTAGACAACACCATATTTGCTGGTCCACAATGTGAGTTTCCAGATTAACTCTAGTATGCCTACTTATGTCCAATTCATATTAAAGTGACTATACATATAATACTGTAACAACAAGCTATATCAGGGAGTACAGCTACAAATCACTCTGACACTATCTGTTAACAACTGCATGTTGGAAATATTAGATATGTGGAATAAATTAACCCTAGGAAGCATAAATAACTGTGTTTTGTTGTGAATATTAATCATTGATCATGACTCAGCAATGGTTTAGTCTCCCTTTTTTTGCAGTCTCTATCTCTAACACACACACCCATTGATGAGAGTGCATGATTGATGTGCCCTTGGATGCATGTTCCTCCTCTGTGCGGTGTTTGTTTGGCTGGCCAAATTGACTATTGGTTACTTAGTTTAGCTTGAACACATCCCTGCATGTTTTGATCTGGCCCACAGCGGGATCCCAGTTGATTGGAAAGTCTGCAGGCAAACATCCATTAACACATCACAACCTGGGCTCACTGGAACCTGTGTCCTAATGAAGGTTACTGTCCAGAAAACTATAGGTTTCAATAGGGATAAGAGAGAGAGAGAGAGAGTGTGTGTGTGTGTGTGTGTGTGTGTGTGTGTGTGTGTGTGTGTGTGTGTGTGTGTGTGTGTGTGTGTGTGTGTGTGTGTGTGTGTGTGTGTGTGTGTGTGTGTGTGTGTGTGTGTGTGTGTGCGTGCGTGTGATTTCAACATTTGGCTTGTGGCATTTTGCCCTCCTCCTTGTTCTCCTTCTACTGTGTGTGGGAGTTGTTTTTGTTGTTTTTATGATTGACTCCGAAAGGATGATATCTGAACACATGCTGGGTTGAAGGAGTGACACACAAAAGACTGATAAACAACAAAAAATACTAAGGTCACTGAATGTTCACAGAATGCTTCTAAATGGCCAAAGAACAAGATAATTACAAAAGATTTATGCCAATTTCCTGATGCTTTCAGAGATTGTTCCTCTGACATTTTAAAGGCATAATGGAAACTGAACTGTTTGTGTTTGTTGGTCAAGTTAAGGTTATATCCTCATTTGGTAAACAACAAAAAATACTAAGGTCACTGAATGTTCACAGAATGCTTCTAAATGGCCAAAGAACAAGATAATTACAAAAGATGTATGCCAATTTCCTGATGCTTTCAGAGATTGTTCCTCTGACATTTTAAAGGCATAATGGAAACTGAACTGTTTGTGTTTGTTGGTCAAGTTAAGGTTATATCCTCATTTGGTTCATGTTTAGTGTGTCTTAGCCAGCAGAACATGATCTTGCTACTACATTCTCTTGATTAAGACTTCTTTAGAAATTGGAATCTGGGACTATACAGTTGAAGTCGGAAGTTTACATACACCTTAGCCAAATAAATTTTAACTCCGTTTTTCACAATTCCTGACATTTAATCTTAGTAAAAATTCCCTGTCTTAGGTCAGTTACGATCACCACTTAATTTTAAGAATGTGAAATGTCAGAATACTAGCTTTTATTTCTTTCATCACATTCCCAGTCTGTCAGAAATTTACATACACTCAATTAGTATTTGGTAGCATTGCCTTTAAATTGTTTAACTTGGGTCAAACTTTTTGGGTAGCCTTCCACAAGCTTCCCACAATAAGTTGGGTGAATTTTGGCCCATTCCTCCTGACAGAGCTGGTGTAACTGAGTCAGGTTTGTAGGCCTCCTTGCTCGCACACACTTTTTCAGTTCTGCTCACACATTTTCTAAGGATGAGGTCAGGGCTTTGTGATGGCCACTCCAATACCTTGAATTTGTTGTCCTTAAGCCATTTTGCCACAACTTTGGAAGTATGCTTGGGGTCATTGTCCTTTTGCGACCAAGCTTTTACTTCCTGACTGATGTCTTCAGATGTTGCTTCAAAATATACACATAATTTTACTCCCTCATGATGCCATTTATTTTGTGAAGTGCACCAGTCTCTCCAGCAGAAAAGCACCCCCACAACATGATGCCGCCACCCCTGTGCTTCACGGTTGGGATGGTGTTCTTCGGCTTGCAAGCCTCCCTTATACCACCAAACAAAACGATGGTCAATATGGCAAAATAGTTATATTTCTCCAAAAAGTACGATATTTGTCCCCATGTGCAGTTGCAAACCGTAGTCTGGCTTTTTTATGGCGGTTTTGGAGCAGTGGCTTCTTCCTTGCTGAGCGGCCATTCAGGTTATGTCGATATAGGACACTTTTTACTGTGGATATATGGATATTGGATATTATTATAAAGGACTGTCGTCTTTTCTTTTAGACCCGTCGGTCTATCTTTTTGTGGATAAACTGGACTAAAAATTGTAATTCACAACTTATCATACGAAATGGATGATGGACATCCAAAAATGAATACATACCATAGGAAATGTAACATATCATACTATTTGGAGTGTCCTGGACTTACATGTACTTTGTTAGGTCTACCCCTGAGCCCAGGTTTATCATTAGCAATTGCCATGTGCTACCGTTTGAAACGCCATGCATGTAGAATATGCAAAGTAATCAATATGAGTTGTTGAGCCCAACCCTGTCAGAATTCCTCTTCTTGTGTACGTTATTTCTATGATGTCAGAGATGTGATGTAAATCTCATGACTCCAGTTATGTTGTCATTTTTGTTGTATCTGTCAAATATGTAGACCAGACCTACCACTTTAATGAAACAAAACAAAACGAGGATGTTCCATAAATCTAGTGCTACCAACAAGGTTGAGTTAGCCTATAACTGCAAGGTGTGTTTTAACAATAGAATCGAAGCAGAGACTATGACAAAAATCCATAGCCAAACTTTTAGATCAGTTCGTTGACCCAAAGCACTTTTGCTTTTTATTTACAATTTGTATTTTTATTTTGCAATCCTCTTTGAAATCGTTACGTACAGTAGCCTATGTGCGCGTAGTTTACATAGACACATTGTTTGTTGTAGTCAACTGAGAGACGTATAATTTGGCTGGGTTGTTGCATGTACGTTGTAGTCAATGTAGTTAATTATTTTACCGCATTCAACAGCGGTCCCTAGCAGAGAGAAAGTAACATTCACGCTGGAGGGCACTCGTATGCTGGGTTTGATGCAATACACACACCAGAGGTTTTTCGTCTTCATAAAATGCGCAAATTAATCATTAGATGAGTTTATAACCAACCCCCGATTTGGAAACGAGTTGGCTCCAATACGTTGGTAATGCGTTATGTCTTCTAGTCTACTTTTAAAAAATGATTTAAAAAATACAGAAGCGGATCTAAAGCAAGGATTCAGCCTAAGCAGTAACATGAAATAAGGAACGTCGTTTGGAATCCTTAACCTTATTGGCTTTAGAATGGGAATATTATTGGTCAAAAAAGACTGAACACATCAACAGCTTTTAGTGTGAACATGTTAACGCTTGCTAGTCCTCTATGTGGATAGATTTTTTTCAGCATTCCCTCAGACGATGGATTTTTTCCATTGCAGCTCAGTAGAGGGTGTGAGATCTTTCTAAGAGCACTGGGCTAGAACGAGCACAGTCTCTGTGTAACCTCTTTGTGATTCAAAATTACCAAAGAAAAGGACTGGAAACAAACGCGAGGAAGGCACCGAAAGGTGTGAGGAATGCGTTTTTTTCAGTGGCAGTGTGATCAGCGCTAAATCTCCAGCGTCGGGTGTGAATTCAGCACCGAGGGGAAAAGAACAGCACCCACTGCTACCGCAGCACGACGAGAAAATCACGGATTTATAAAATTTGCAAGGTCAGTCATTACCGAACAAAAGCCTAAAAATGTGTCAGCTGCTATTGCGGTTTGTTGTTTTCAATTATTTTCATACCAGCAAAAGGATCCATTCGATCTGAGGCATTCTATATGGTCATTTTAAAGCTGGACGCCTGGACATAACGGGCTAGATGAGCATGGATATTATAAAGGACTGTCGTCTTTTCTTTTAGACCCGTCGGTCTATCTTTTTGTGGATAAACTGGACTAAAAACATTGATTCAACAGCTCGTTTTCATGTCTTGAAATCGGGGATGAATTGTTTGTATTGAAAATGCTGCTTTGGATTGTCTTGCTGAAGGCGGCTCTTTGTGTTGCTATTGGGAATGTTACAAGGGACATTTGTAAGGAGCAGATATGCTCCTGCAATGAGATTGAAGGCGATTTGCACATTGACTGCGAAAAAAGGAGCTTTACTAATCTGCACCATTTGACTGGTCCCAGTTCCCAGTTTTATCACTTGCTATTGCATGGGAATTCCTTATCCAGGCTTTTTCCCAATGAGTTTGCTAACTTTTACAATGCCGTAAGCTTGCATTTGGAAAACAACGGTTTGCATGACATTGTCCCTGGTGCTTTTCTGGGACTGCAGCTCGTGAAAAGGCTACACATAAATAATAACAAGATACGGTCATTTAGGAAGAGCACCTTTCTTGGTTTAGATGACTTGGAGTATCTTCAGGCGGATTTTAATCTATTGAGAGACATTGACCCAGCCGTGTTCAGGGACTTAAATAAACTTGAAGTGTTAATTCTAAATGATAACCTCATCAGTGCACTACCTATAAATGTGTTTCAACACGTTCCCATCACCCACCTCGACCTGCGAGGGAACCGAATCAAAACGGTGCCTTATGAGGGAGTTCTCGAACAAATACCTGGCATTGCGGAGGTTTTATTGGAGGATAACCCCTGGGACTGCAACTGCGACCTGGTTTCCCTGAAGGAATGGCTGGAGAATATACCGCAGAACGCGCTTATCGGCCGGGTGATCTGCGAGGCTCCAACGCCACTGCAAGGGAACGACTTGAACGAGACATCGGAGATGGTTCTGTGTCCTTCAATAAAAAGTGGTGCTGACGAGAGTTTAGTTGCACCTCCTACCCAAGAGGAGACCTCTGTACCTGGGCCCGTTCCAACGCCTTATAAAGCTAGTGGTGATCCTGGGTCCCCAACCCCAGGAAATGGGCAAAAGGGACGCTCTAAATCACACTGGCAGTTGAAAACGAAGCCCACATCTATGACAGGTGTGAATGGGGAGAGAGAGCAGCTGCAGATTGTGGAGAACGCATCATGCCCTGTGCCATGCAGCTGCAAGCTCATTGGATCCAGGCAGGGGTTAGGGGTTAACTGCGAGGGCAAGAAGATAGAGAGCTTGGCTAACCTAAAACCCAAACCCCTCACTGCGCACGAATTAAACATGAGAGATAACAACGTCCATGCCATAAAAAAGAACCATCTTAATGGCTATTCAAGCCTGAATCTCCTTGATTTGGGTGGAAACAACATCAAGTTGATAGACAACAGCACTTTTCAAAACCTCACCGAATTAAGATGGTTGTACATGGATAAGAATTACCTGGATACGCTCATTGCGGAAATGTTCATTGGACTTCAAAATCTGGAATATCTCAGTTTGGAATATAATGACATACAGCTGATACTAGCGGGCACATTCAGCCCCCTGCCTAATCTGCGAGTGCTTTTCCTGAACAATAACTTGCTGAAAGCGCTACCTGTGGATGCTTTCATTGGAGTGTCTTTATCAAAGATTAGCTTGCATAATAATTATTTCACATATCTCCCTGTCGCAGGGGTCTTAGATCAACTCAATTCGATCATACAAATTGATTTGCATGGGAACCCTTGGGATTGCTCGTGTAATATTGTCCCTTTCAAACAGTGGACAGAAAAATTGGGGGCAGATGTGATCGTTAGTGATCTCAAGTGTGAGTCCCCAGAAGAGTTCTGGAAAAGGGATTTCCGTCACGTCAGAAATGATCTGATGTGTCCCAAGTTGTATGACAAAATCTACCCCACCTCTCTCTCCAAAAACAGCACTTTCACCGCAGACACGGGTACGCGCTCGAACTCCTATGTAGAGCCGAACAGGGTATCCATCTCTGTACTAGTCCCTGGGCTACTACTGGTATTTGTCACGTCTGCGTTCACTGTTGTAGGGATGCTTGTCTTCATTTTGCGGAATCGCAAGAGATCAAAGCGGAGGGATGGTAATTCCTCTGCCTCAGAGATCAATTCCTTGCAGACAGTGTGCGACTCATCTTATTGGCATAGCGGGCCTTACCATGCGGACGGGGGCGCGCAAAGAGGGTTTGACTGTAGCGCCCATTTCTCCACAACAAATGATGCGTAAAACGACTATTGACAGTAAAACCTGGAATACAAACAGACAGACAAATATACTGCGTTCTCTTGACACAATGGCAATTGAAGAAAAATAAACAGATGCTATGTTACGAAGCTTCTTCATTCGCTTTTTGTCGGGAGATATACCATTTTTTGTTTGCTCCAGCTGACTGTGGTGTCAATGAGTCTGCTACAGAACCAACTATATTATATGTATAGACCCCCTCCCCGGCCCCCTCCTTCCCAGTACAGCTATTTGCCGCAATCAGACTGACGATCTGAGAGACAAGAATCGGGAAATTGTGCACGAGCGCATGAATGTAATGTAAATAACTGACTATCATATCTGCATGATTTCGCATGGTTTCAACACACACTGGGAACCATACCATAATTAACGAAGAAGCCAACTCGACCCTTCTTTCATGTTGTCAATATGAATATATACAGTATATATATACATATAAAACTATATATGAATATATACAAAGTGCCATTTCTATATTTTTTGTGAACTGCGTTATAGGATTTGTATTTGTTGTTTTAAAACGGTAAAAAAAAAAAACACGGAAAAAGAACACATTAGGACGAAAAAGAAGCTAAACGCTGTCCATGCATGTTCTTTTTTGTTTGTTTTATCATTTGATTGTCGATAAATATAGGGGTTATTTATAATTGGTGCAGATCTCATCATATCTGCACATTCATCTCTTTATGAATGTATAATGTGTTATTTTATGGTGTGCCAATTGTTGAATTTCAGATATTCGGGATGCAGATGAGCATGACCAATTAACGTCACTCAGATGGTTATGCTGCAAGGTTAATGTAGCTAAAACCAGTTCGTGGTTTTGTGTGTCAATGCCTATAGCCTGCTTTGGGGGAGAGGAGAAGGCTTTACCGAATTATATGGGGGTTTTCTTACTGCATATTTTTTCAAAATTAAAATGTTTTCAATGGAAGTAATGGTATGTGCAGTTCGATCTATGTACAGAGCGCAGGTAGACTAGAATGCTTTTTTATGTAAAAAGTATTCCTCCACAAAGCGTAGGCTATGATTCACCTCCATTTATGTGAGCTTTTGTAAAGCCATCTATTGTGTCCAAATATGACAAATGGACTTACATTTTTTTAACTAACGTGCTTAAAATAGATTGGGCAATGGTCAGTTTGCATACAGTAAAAAAATAAATAAGAACACGTCTTAGCATTCGACAGTATTAGTCAGATGCCATAGGGAAGACATGGCAGGATCACCGCATTACTCTAGACGAGGAAACTCACGATGTCGCTGTTGGTGCATCTTCTCCATTGGAGGGAGGGCTGGGGTATAGGTGTTCTGCAAGAGGGCGTTTTGGAATGGGAATCTTTATCTTGAGATGTTCATTAAATTTGGGATGAATGGGCGATGTTGCATTAAGAAACATATATATTCTTCAATATTAAAAGTGTTCAGCAGTCGGTCTGTTGCCCAATGTAATGACATTTTACTGAGCAGCTATAGTGATATCAAGATGATGATTACAGTGTACAATAATGGTTAGCATTAAATGTGATATGCTGAAGATCCATTCAAATTGATCAATGTCACTTGTTTTGCGGTATCACGGTACAGATTATAGGATTGTGAAATGTTTTTTTTTTATATGAATACTCTGTAAATTCAAGCTCTGAATTCGTTTTGTTCATACTGGTTTTTATTTTTCATTAGGATCAGGTCCATCAATGTACTCACTGTTTTTAATTCTCTTATAAATAAGCATATGTGCAAGAGACCCCATTGCTATAATCCGTTTTGGAATAGTCTTGTCAATAAGGCATGACAAGTCAGACATGCACTGGCCTGCAGAAGGTCAAAGTGCTCAGAGCCAGTTCAATATCAAACATGTCTCAACCCTGTCTGATTCATAATTTATCTTAATTCAGCAACAAACATTTTTCCCAGGCCTTTTTAACACTGTGGACTGACAGACTATATGGTTAGCTGTGTGACTGCATTAGCAGAACAATGTTCATTGTTGAGTGTCTGGGCTGTGTGTGTGTGTATGTATGCATTTAAATAATTAGAATTATTGATTAAATGTGTGTGCATGTGCACTAGTGTCTGTCTACATGTGTGTGTCTGTCTGTATGCTCACACACTCACACTCCCCCCAACACTAAATGTAACCAATCACATAGGCTGACCTTGGGGAGTATTATCTTAGCAGATCTTTGACAACAACAGTGCTGTCCATCACTTCAGACTCCAGTCTGTTGGTGTATCGCTTCAAAGGGTAATTATCAGTCTCTACTGTGGAACATTTTACCAAGGTTCATTAATTATTGGTCATATCTCAATGTTGTGTCCCAGAGTTACGTTTATATGCTTTACTACATTTGACCTGCTTCTATTTTGTTAAATAAAATGTGGTTGAGGTTGAGTGAAATCTGTGGGTTTCTAAGACATTTCATTCTTACCTGGGTTGAACTGAAACACAATATTGTTTGATATGTGTGTGCTAAATGTGCTTGTTTTGTTTCGATAATAACCACTTGGTCTGTGCTGTCCATGGTGCATACATGGACTGCTGTGCCATTGCATTAGCAGAAAAATGCTGTTGCAGCCAACTTATTTCAGCACCATGGACAGCACATGTCTCTGCCAATGAGATAGCAGTTATATGGGGTGTTCAATGTACTCCGTGGTTTAATCTCTGAGGTAATGCAATGCTGTCCACAATTATACCTGTGTTTGGGTACATTCAAAAAACAGAATATTATGTTGCTTCTGATGGCAGGAGTATGGTGCTTGCAACATCAGAGTTCAAGTTTGACCCCAACACTGGCTTCCTCCTCATATCCTCATATGCAGTATTACATGATTTTTGACCAAAGCGTTCACTGCTTTCAGTTTATATTAAATGTGAGCCTTTGTTTTACTGTATAGCAATGCAAAGGTGCTGATCCTTTGTTCATTTGTGAAGTAGATACTTGCAGGTTATTTCAAGGTGAAATACACACAAACCGAATTCTTTGGAAAAGTCATTTATATTTTTGATATAAACTACTGTCCAGTTATGTGCTGCAGTTTACAGATCAAAGTCTAACCTTACTGTGGATTTGCTCTCTGCAGTGATTTTTATTTTAGCTATGAACCCCAGCTGTGCTCTGTACAGTTCTGACCAAAGCTTAACTTACTCTTGTTTTGCTCTCTGCAACCCCAGCAGGCTACACACACTTAACTGATCATCTCCCTGAGAAGCTGGCAGCTTGATGCAACCCTCGCAGCATGTCCCCCATCAGCAACACACCTCAGGAGTTTAGTTTCCCTATTACTCCCAACACTGGTGTAAATACCACAGCTGTTGTTGATCAGTGCGACTGATCGGACCACCAAGTGCTGCCTGTGACCTAACCTCTTCAATTATCAGCCTCCGGCGTATTGATTAGATCTATTGATTTGATCATTGACAATGTTTTGAGCCGCACGGTGCGCTATTGTTTCCATCCTTCAATGGCATAGAGGCTTTTGAAGCTTTCGTCGTTTCTACCTGAAATGACCAATATCATTTGTCTTGCCTTTGTCGGTGCTGTAACAATAACACAAATGTTACGATGTTGCATAGATACTGAAATCAGACATTTAGACTAAGATAGGGATTATCCTTCGCTGGCATGAAGGTTTTTGTGGACTTTGTGTATTTTGATCAAAATTGACTGCAGTCAAGTTGGTGCAGTAACTTTTGCCAAGTTGGTGCTGTAAGGGTTATGTAGTAGCCTGGAAGGAAGTAGGAAATGTAGACCATTTTAATTTGCTGAAGCTTTCTTGGGTCTTGGTTCTGGCCCAAGGGAAACCTACCTCCATTGCTTTTTACAATTATCGGGCTGGTCAAAGTGCTTATTGTAACTGGGCCAAGGTTAACATGTCTTATTGATGGAACACACACAAATAGGAAAAAGGTATTACAATTTCATTTTAGATGGTAAAATGGTTCTCTGTAATTCTGTAGTGTATCTAGTAATACCACACATAAAGCCAATTAGGTTGAGGGAGGAAAAATATGACTTTTACTATGCTTGGATTTCGTTTTTCTTTATTGTTTTCATGGATTCCAGGGCGTCTGGTAATCTCATGGCAACCTTTCCTTTCAGTGCCTTCTTTTGTACATGAAACCCTTGGCCTGTATTCACAAATCATCTCACAGTAGCAGTGCTAATCTAGGATCAGGTATCCTCTTTCCATGTAACATAAATCATTATGATCTAAAAGGCAAAACTGATCCTTGATCAGCACTCCTACTCTGAGACACATTGTGGATATGGGTTGAGATCAGATATGGGGGCAGCCCCTAGACTTCTCCAGGCAGATGGGAAAGCAAACTATGACACACTAAACAATATATGGGCACAGAGAGCTGAAGGATTTCCTGTCTCAGTTGTGGTTTCATTGATTGTTTTCCATCTCTTTGCTCAGTGTTGGATATAGGCTGTTAGAGCAGTCTGGTCATTGATGGCCAATGAATCAATGAATTGTTCAAAGAGGACATATCGATCACGCAGCCCACTCAATGTGCACTCATGAGAGTGGCAGGCAGTGAGAGAAGTACACCCGATCCCTCAATGCTACCCAAGCTGCGTTTGTGTACTGTAGATGTCAGAGCAATTGTTTACTCTGACATACTAGTTGAAAATGATGTTCTTTTGAGGCAACTGCAGGGATATGGGCCTTTCTTAGCCATCTCTTATATTCTCCTTAAAGTCATCATGTTTTCTCTCTATTCTGAAGCAATCCAGTACCATGTATTCAGACAGTGGCCTTAACTCGCTAGAGGACGTTAACAGTCAGATCATGATTTTATTTTTTGTGTTGCTCAATGGACCTCCCAACATCTCCTAAAATATACATATTTATGTGGTTTTCAGTCCCTTTTGAGGGGAGGATGTCAGATGGTTCACTAGCAAACAACTTGTTCATCTAGGTCTGGTTTGAATTCAATTAAACATTATCTTTCTATTTACAAAATAAACTCCTTCTATAGCTCCGAAAACCTATCTAGAATATTGTTGGAATGTTATGGAATGTTATGTCCTCGGAATGCTGAGAGAAGTAGACAAACAAACGTTAAGAGAAATGTTATCCCTAACCTTCAGTACCAGAGACATCATGGGAGCCAAAATACATTTGAGCAGAATGTTAGCTGGGTCAACAGATGCTGTGAGTGTTCAGCTTTGGGCTCATCCCAAGAACAATGGATTTTTATTCTCATCCATACACTATGTGAGGGATGAACGACAGCAGGGTACAGGCAGATTAGTAGGTTTTACTTTCCCATGCTATTAAAACTGCAGCCAAATGGCTTTTTTTTGTGAGACAGATTTGTGAAATAGACCTAATGTAGGGAATACAAAGACAAAAATGTAAAAGTTTCAAAGATGCAATTTACTCAGGATCAGGAAGTTGGCTATTCGTGTATGTTCACTGTCAGATACATAGTCATGTCTTTGGTAGGTAGAGGTCTATGTTGGAATCTAAATCCAAAGGCAAAGACAGAAACACCATGAATGGATCCACAATTGCCTTGTGATCACTGTTTGAGGAGCATATAAGAGTGATTGTAAAGGCTCTCCTGCAGCAGAATGACCATTCCTGCAAATTATTGCAAATTGCAAAGTATGTCTTACTATTTCATGGTGCATTCATTCTGTGTTTGCTGAATTTCTAACAGTTCACTTCCTGTAGGTGGATTTGGTCTTACATGGCATTTAATGTGAACACAATAGCATGTTGTCAACTATCAAACAATCTTCTGGGCGAGTCTGTTACTGCAGTGCCGGTGAGGTGCTTGATCGGTGCCTAAACATCACTCCCATGGCCTGGCCAATTTGCTCGGATCGCTTTCCCTGCCAAGCGTTTAAGGTGCATGGCCAAGGGCAAATGGTATAGATTTTTACATAGATTTGGGGAATTTGTGACATTGGAGTCAATACGACCTGGCCATTTGAAAATATGTTGGAATGGCTTGGATTTGCAGAACTCGCCATGGAGCTAGAAGCCTCCAGGCTTACATTATATATAGCTCTACCCAACTGTAGCTCTTTGACAGTGGGAACTAAAGCTATGGGAAGCTTATGTACATTTGAACTTGGCTATTAATAGATTGACGGAGTCATTTTGGTTTAACTGAGCAGACCACTGTCAGTGTAGAGGCTATGGCTAGACCTGGACAGGAGGTAGAGCTTCAGTTAGCTGTGTCTAGCTGTAATACCACCTGACAAATAATGAAAACAACCTTTGAGCCGTGCCATCTAAGACAAGGTGTAGGAGAGGAGCAGTGGCGGGCAGTGACGTTTTAGATGAGGGAGGATTATCTTTTTTTATAAGCATGGCCTTATTTCTATTACAGCATATTGGATGACTGTCATTCATATTCCATTCACCCAGTTCAATGTAACAGCGATAGGTTTAGGCTACTACATGATACTCAAATTATACTCATGAGGCTGCTACAACCAAGCCTATGAATGAAAGATTATAACGTAGGTGCACGCAGGTCAAGAGACAAATTTGATGTGATAGACAGTGACACATGGGCAGACAGAAGCTTTCAAAACTGCCTTGCACACTGTATGCCTGCATCTATCTTATATAGGATGTACTTTTCAACAGAATCGACAAAATGAACACACCCCTGATCACGGGTAAACACAGTTCACTTCCATAGCAGCCACATTGTATTCCTTCTCGCATCTATGCACTCTCCTCCCCTCACATTCTCATGTGGACCTCAATGCACAACACATCAGCTGTATGTGACCAGGCAAAAGAAAACTTTCCAAGCCAAACCGCTACACAGCCTACATCGTTGTCACCATATTAGCTAAAGTAACGTCATAGTCAGCATAGCTAATAGAACTAACGCATTAGTAAACCGACTACAATCACGTAATAACGTTACAGTGTACAGTTAGTAAGCAGTTACACCGGTGGACCCCGGTGGCAATAAATTTGTAAAACTAAAAGCTTACCTTGACTTGAAAAACTTCCAGTATTGTGTTGGATAGTCATAGCCAGCTAGCTAACATGGCATCCCTCTGTTTGAGCAGGGTGATTCACTAGGCTAAACTAGCTAGCTGCATTTTCTAGCTAAGTAAGTGAAACTGAAAGTGAAAAGAACAGACAATAGCTCTCTATGTCTCTCTTGCTTCTCCTTCATTTTGAAAGAAATTAATTTGTTCAAAACTGTTAAACTATTGTCGTTCTCTCTCGTAGAATCAACTACTCACTACATTTTATGCACTGCAGTGGTAGCTAGCTGTAACTTATGCTTTCAGTACTAGGTTCATTCTCTGATCTTTTGATTGGGTGGACAACATGTCAGTTCATCCTCCAAGAGCTCTGATAGGTTGGAATACGTCCTCCGGAAGTTGTCATAATTTCTGCTTAAGTCTATGGAAGGGGGTGAGAACCATGAACCTCCTAGCTTTTGTATTGAAGTCAATGTACCCAGGGGACGACGGAAACTAGCTGTCCTCCGGCTACACCATGGTGCTACCCTAGTGCTGTTGAGGCTACTGTAGACCTTATTTGAAAAATAGTGTGTTTTAATCAATTATTTGGTGATGTGAATATATTTAGTATAGTTTTATCTAAAAATGATAACTTTTCCTTTGATTTTTTTTAAATGAAATTCACTGAGGAGGATGGTCCTTCCTTCCTCCTCTGAGGAGCCTCCACTGGAGAGGAG
This sequence comes from Brachymystax lenok tsinlingensis, assembly GCA_030435695.1. Taxonomy (NCBI): domain Eukaryota; kingdom Metazoa; phylum Chordata; class Actinopteri; order Salmoniformes; family Salmonidae; genus Brachymystax; species Brachymystax lenok. The sequence goes on from CM059814.1 coordinate 73,026,215, forward strand.
GTGGTGGTGGAATTTGACTGAAATAGTACTAAGGACAGCATAGTCCTGATTCAGTACAGTGCTAGTGCTAGTGCTAGTGCTAGCTATAGAAGAGCTAGCCACATTATCCATGGATTTGATGTTGAGTCAAGCCACGTCTTATCGTGATGAAGCTCAAAGACCTTGTCACCTGTCATCTCCCTGTAAAGGATAAGGCGATCCATGATCTGTCACTGTCCCTCTCTGATAGCTTGGTGATGAATGACTCAACGATGCCCCGTGAGCCAGCTAGTGGTAGCTGACTGCTGTACATCACACAGGAAGTCCCATGTGATCTATTTGTCCTAGGAATCTCTCTGTGATCTCCTCCATAGGTGTTCCTGTTTGTCATCCAAGGCATAAACCGGCTGGTGGTTCTTTGCGTGTTAAAGATTAAATGATTCTTGCCTGTGGTGTTAGAAAAGACACAGTCGAAAAGAAAGAAAGGCGGAAAGAAAGAAAAGCAATGATCCTCCCACTCTCTCCTCTGTATATTCCGTATGAGATGCTGCTGTGTGTCTCGAGGCCTCTCTCTGGGTCTCCCAAGAGTTTAATTTGTGGAGTTGTCTGCATCCAGCAGTGGTGTATGACAGCCTACGCATTTCTTTGCTAGCTGGCCTGCATCCCTGCAGTACGTCTCATTGTGTATGGATCTTCGTACAGGATGTAGGCTATGTTGTAGTGTTAATTTAGTTTTTGCCAGATTTGGTCTTACCACAACATTGTAAAGCTGTAGTATAGACAGGATTTGAGAGAATGATACACATCTGAAATGTGAGAAAGAAGACTGATATTAATTTTAAAGGGAATTGGGGATTGTGAAGCTACGCTAGGGACATTACTCAAATACTGTTCATCTTAGATCTTGTGATTAAGAAACACAGAACAATTGGCTCATTGTGATAAAGTAGTTCTGTAGTATATCAGCCCACAAAGCCTGCTGCACCAAGTGCCCTTGCTACAATGCAATTTCATAATAATTATCTTCCTCAATCTACTGTAACAGAACTATAACGATAGCTTACACATCAGGCGCTGAAGTCACATTACATAACGGCAAATGGGTGGAAGCCATACGCTGCATTCATAAATTAACTTGAATAATTTCTGCATGGCTTGAAAGAGTGCATTCGCACTCTGGCGCTGGTCTTAAGCAGCCTGTTGAACTACCAGAGACATGAATAAAAGCTGCATAAGGACATCTCAATTGGAATTGCATCAGTGCAATGATTGGGTATGTTATGTGCTGTAATTGTGAATGAACTTTGGCTGTTTAGCTGCGTCTCACTTGACAGGGCATCTGGTTTCTACTTTGCTGACCTTCTCGGCTGCTTAGGATACCCAGACAACACGATCTCTCTATCCTCCAGGGTTTGGCTCATCCGTTACTCTCACTCTCCTCCCTCCTTCTTTCTTGTTTTTATTCCCCCACCCTCTCCATCTCATATTCCCCATTCATCTTTCACTCTCCTCCATCTCTCTCTCCCCCTCTCTCCCCCCACTCCCCTCCCCCTCTCTCCCCCCACTCTCCTCTCATCCGTCTCTCTCTCCCCCTGCCCCTCCATTCATCTCTCCTCCCCACTCTCTTTCCCTTTCTCTCTACCACTTCTCTCTCCATCTCTATTAGCCTCCATCTCCCTCCCTCTCTAACCACCCCACCCACCCCACCCCACCCCTCCATCTTCCATCTCTCTCTCTTCACAGGGCTGCTAGAACCCTCAGAGGGCCAATTAAGCCTGCTGCAGGTTGATGCATCTCCTCACTCTCTCTCTATACAGGCCCCCCTGCTTGCCTCCCCATGTCTCCCTGCCTCATACACAAGCCCCCACTGATAAGTCTGAGTGTTCCAGGGTCACAACCTAAATTCCCACCCATTGCTTCATCCAGCTCTCCCCTCATCATCCCATTCCCTCGTTCTCCCCTCCATCTCAGAATCAGCTGATTAATAGCATCCATGTTTCTGGATTAGGGCCGACAAAACAGACGACTGGTGTGAAAGCAGATCAAGCTTTTGTTTATTAATTTCATTGATTTACTATTCTATTTTTGTCATTGCGTGATAATGACTGATCAGAGACAGGGAGGGGAGGGAAGGGGGTGTACAGCAGGGTTTGCATGCTGTCAAATAAAGCCTCAATCATCCCCTACAAATGGACATTTGACAGTATGACAGCAAGGGGCACAAGGGGCGACAGTCTGGCCATGCTTACGGGACCTTGGGTGGCGGTGGCGGCAGCGCAGAGTGGACCATAATGCATTGCTCTCACCTGCAGCAGAATGTGGACACTGGTGCACACACACACACAACGACCATCAGCGTAATTACCGATGACAGAGAGATAGCCCACGGATACAGCCACACTCACGAGCACTTCCTGTCGTGTTTCAACTGCTGGCAATCAGCCGTCGCTACACACATTTAGTTATTCTCTCCAACCACCCAACTCACACACGGTGACACAGATCCATGGTCGTGGTTACGGTCACCAGTCAGGTCCTTGCACATAATTGCATGCACACAGGCGTGCAAGAGCGTGCACACACAAACGCAGAGGAACCATGCCAGACCCATGAGTACAGACAGTATTTCTAGCACCTACGTTTTGTAAGACGCTATGACATTTTAATCGGATGGTATTACAGGCAGTCAATTAGTGCACAGAGAACACACACATGAAGGCAGTCATGTGGAACATGCATGAACGCACCAACATACAGGCGCGGACACATCAAAAATGACCCCGTTGCAGCCCACAGGTGCAGGCACTGCCAAAAGCGCTTCCACTGTGTGCAGCTGGTGATAACACCCAACCAGAAAATATTCAATCTCACACACACATGAACTGTATGCACACATGCCTGCACACAAAACACAACTCTGTAGATACACAAAGACACGAATATACACATATGACAGGGAGGGAGAGAGGGAGAGAGAAGAGGTAAAGCAAGAGAGATAGAGAGAATGAGAAGAGAGGGAGAGAAGGGGAAGAGAGAGAGAAGAGGAAAAGAGAGAGAATAGGGAGTGAGATAGAGAGAATGAGAAGAGAGGGAGAGAAGGGGAAGAGAGAGAAGAGGAAAAGAGAGAGAATAGGGAGTGAGATAGAGAGAATGAGAAGAGAGGGAGAGAAGGGGAAGAGAGAGAGAAGAGGAAAAGAGAGAGAATAGGGAGTGAGATAGAGAAGGGGAAGAGAAAGAGGAAAAGAGTGAGAAGGGAAGAGAGAGAGAGAAGGGGAAGAGAGATAGAGAGAGGAGTAGAAGAAGTGCATAATCACAGGACACACAAAAACAGAGAGAAAGAGGGTCAGACAGATAGAACCAGCGACACTGGGATAGAGACAGACAGATAGAAACAGCGACAGTGGGATAGAGACATAAAGACAGAGCCAGCGAAAGTGGGATAGAGACAGACAGATAGAACCAGCGACAGTGGGATGGAGACAGACAGAGCGAACCAGCGAAAGTGGGATAGAGACAGACAGACGGAACAAGCGACAGTGGGATAGAGACAGACAGACAGAACCAGCGACAGTGGGATAGAGACAGACAGAGCGAACCAGCGAAAGTGGGATAGAGACAGACAGACGGAACAAGCGACAGTGGGATAGAGACAGACAGATTGAACCAGCGACATCAGGATAGAGACAGAAAGACAGAACTAGCGACAGTGGGATAGAAACAGACAGAGAGAACCAGCGACAGTGGGAAAGAGACAGGCAGATGGAACAAGCAACAATGGGACAGAGACAGACAAATGGAACCAGCGACAGTGGGATAGAGACAGACATATGGATAGAGACAGACAGATAGAACCAGCAACAGTGGGATAGAGAAAGACAGATGGATAGAGACAGACAAATAGACCAGCGATAGTTGGATAGAGACAGACAGATAGAACCAAAGACAGTTGGATAGAGACAGACAGATAGAACCAGCGATAGTGGGATAGAGACAGACAGATAGAACCAGTAACAGTGAGATAGAGACAGACAGATAGAAGCAGCGACAGTGGGATAGAGACAGACAGATAGAACCATCGACAGTGGGATAGAGACAGACAGATGGAACAGGCGACAGAGATATGGCTCCAGCGAATGTGGGATAAAGAAAGACTGATAGCAACAGCGACAGTGGGATAGAGAGAGACAGATTGAAACAGTGACATTGGGATACAGACTGACAGATAGATCCAGCGACATTGGGATAGAGACAGACAGATAGAAGCAGCGACAGTGGGATAGAGACAGACAAACAGAACCAGCGACAGTGGGATAGAGACAGACAGATAGAAGCAGCGACAGTGGGATAGAGACAGACAGACAGAACCAGCGACAGTGGGATAGAGACAGACAGATTGAACCAGCGACACTAGGATAGAGACAGAAAGACAGAACTAGCGACAGGGGGATAGAGACAGACAGATAGAAGCAGCGACAATGGGATCGAGACAGACAGAAAGAACCAGTGACAGTGGGATAGAGACAGACAGATAGATATAACTAGTGACAGTGGGATAGAGAAAGACAGAAAGAACCAGTGACAGTGGGATAGAGACAGACAGACAGAACCAGCGACAGTGGGATAGAGACAGACAGATAGATCCAGAAGCAATGGGATAGAGACAGACAGATAGATCCAGCGACAGTGGGATAGAGACAGACAGATAGAACCACCGACACTGGGATAGAGACCGACAGATAGATCCAGCGACATCGGATAGAGACAGACAGATAAATCCAGCGAGAGTGGGATAGAGAAAAACAGACAGACCCAGCGACACAGGGATAAAGTCAAACAGATGGAACCATTGATAGTTGGAAAGTTAAAGACAGATAGAACCAGCGACAGTGGGATAGAGACAGACAGATAGAACCAGGAGCAGTGGGATAGAGACAGACAGAGAGAACCAGCAGCAGTGGGATAGAGACAGACAGATGGAACAGGCGACAGAGATATGGCTCCAGCGAATGTGGGATAAAGAAAGACTGATAGCAACAGCGACAGTGGGATAGAGAGAGACAGATAGAACCAGCTACAGTGGGATAGAGACAGACAGACCATGCGATAGTGAGATATAGACAGACAGATGGAACCAGCAACAGCGGGACAGAGAAATACAGATAGAACCAGCGACAGTGGGATAGAGACAGACAGATGGAACCAGCGACAGTGAGATAGAGACAGGCAGATAGAACCAGCGACTGTGGGATAGAGACAGAAAGATAGAACCAGCGACATTGTGAAAGAGAAAGACAGAGGGAACCAGCGACAGTGGGATAGAGACAGACAGATGGAACAAGCGATAGAGATAAGGATCCAGCGAATGTGGGATGAAGAAAGACTGATAGGACCAGCGACAGTGGGAAAGAGACAGACAGAAAGAACCAGCGACAGTGGGACAGAGACAGACAGACGGAACCAGCGAAAGTTGGATAGAGACAGACAGATAGAAGCAGCGACATTGGGATAGAGACAGACAGAAAGAACTTGCGACAGTGGGACAGAGACAGACAGACGGAACCAGCGACAGTGGGATAGAGACAGAAAGAACCAGCGACAGTGGGATGGAAACAGACAAAGGGAAACAGCAACAGTGGGATAGAGACAGACAGATAGATAGAACTAGTGACAGGGGGATAGAGAAAGACAGAAAGAACCAGTGACAGTGGGATAGAGACAGACAGACAGAACCAGCTACAATGGGATAGAGACAGACCGATAGAACCAGCGACAGTGGGATAGAGACACACAGATACAACCAGTGACAGTGGGATAGAGACAGACTGATAGAACTAGCGACAGTGGGATAGAGAGAGAAAGAAAGAACCAGTGACAGTGGGATAGAGACAGACAGACAGATGGAACCAGCGACATTGGAATTGAGACAAACAGACAGAACCAGCTACAATGGGATAGAGACAGACCGATAGAACCAGCGACAGTGGGATAGAGACACACAGATACAACCAGTGACAGTGGGATAGAGACAGACAGATAGATCCAGAAGCAGTGGGATAGAGACAAACAGATAGAACCAGCGACAGTGGGATAGAGACAGACAGATAGATCCAGAAGCAGTGGGATAGAGACAGACAGATGGAACCAGTGACAGTGGGATAGAGACAGACAGATAGAACCACCGACACTGGGATAGAGACAGACAGATAGAAGCAGTAACAGTGGGATAGAGAAAGACAGATAGATCCACCGACACTGGGATAGAGAAAAAGAGACAGACCCAGCGATACAGGGATAAAGTCAAAAAGATGGAACCATTGAAAGTTGGAAAGTTAAAGACAAATAGAACCAGCGACAGTGGAATAGAGACAGACAGATAGAACCAGCGACAGTGGGATAGAGACAGACAGAGAGAACCAGCAGCAGAGGGATAGAGACAGACAGAAAGAACCAGTGACTGTGGGATAGAGACAGAAAGATAGATACAGTGACAGTGGGATAGGTACAGACAGATAGATCCAGCGACAGTGGGATAGAGACAGACAGATAGAACCACCGACACTGGGATAGAGACAGACAGATAGATCCAGCGTCAGTCGGATAGAGACAGAAGGACAAAACCAGCGACAGTGGGATAGAGACAAACAGAAAGACCAAGGACACAGGGATAAAGTCAAACAGATAGAACCAGCGACAGTGGGATAGAGACAGACAGATAGAACCAGCAGCAGTGGGATAGAGACAGACAGATGGAACAAGCAACACTGGGATAGAGACAACGGATAGAACCAGCGACAGTGGGATAGAGAAAGACAGAGGGATCCAGCGACAGTGGGACAGAGACAGACAGACAGACGGAACCAGCAACAGCGGGACAGAGAAATACAGATAGAACCAGCGACAGTGGGATAGAGACAGACAGATAGAACCAGCGACATTGAGATAGAGACAGACAGATGGAACCAGCGACAGTGAGATAGAGACAGACAGATGGAACCAGCGACAGTGAGATAGAGACAGGCAGATAGAACCAGCGACTGTGGGATAGAGACAGAAAGATAGAACCAGCGACATTGTGAAAGAGACAGACAGATTGAAACAGTGACATTGGGATACAGACTGACAGATAGATCCAATGACAGTCGGATAGAGACCGACTGATAAAACCTGCGACAGTGGGATAGAGAACAACAGACAGAACCAGCGACACAGGGATAAAGGCAGACAGATGGAACCAGCAACAGTGGGATAGAGACAGACAGATAGAACCAGCAGCAGTGGGATAGAGACAGACAGGTAGAACCAGCGACAGTGGGATAGAGACAGACAGATAGATCCAGCGACATTGGGATAGAGACAGACAGATAGAACCACCGACACTGGGATAGAGACAGACAGATAGATCCAGCGACAGTCGGATAGAGACAGACAGATTAAACCAGTGACAGTGGGATAGAGAAAAACAGACAGACCCAGCAACACAGGGATAAAGTCAAACAGATGGAACGAGCGAAAATTGTAAAGTTACATACAGATAGAACCAGCGACAGTGGGATAGAGACAGACAGATAGAACCAGGAGCAGTGGGATAGAGACAGACAGATATAACCAGTGAAAGTGGGATAGAGACAGACAGACAGGACCAGCGACAGTGGGACAGAGACAGACGGATGGAACCAGCAACACTGGGATAGAGACAACAGAATGAACCAGCGACAGTGGGATAGAGACAGACAGATAGAACCAGCGACAGTGGGATAGAGACAGACAGAGAGAACCAGCAGCAGTGGGATAGAGACAGACAGATAGAACCATCGACAGTGGGATAGAGACAGACAGATAAAACCAGTGAAAGTGGGATAGAGACAGACAGACAGGACCAGCGACAGTGAGACAGAGACAGACGGATGGAACCAGCAACACTGGGATAGAGACAACAGAATGAACCAGCGACAGTGGGATAGAGACAGACAGATAGAACCAGCGACAGTGGGATAGAGACAGACAGATAGAACCAGCGACAGTGGGATAGAGACAGACAAATAGAACCAGTGACAGTGGGATAGAGACAGACAGATAGAACCAGCGACATTGAGATAGAGACATGCAGATAGAACCAGTGACAGTGGGATAGAGACAGAAAGATAGAACCAGCGACATTGTGAAATAGAAAGACAGAGGGAACCAGCGACATTGGGATAGAGGCAGACAGATGGAACCAGCGATAGTGGGATAGAGACAGACAGATAGATCCAGTGACAGTCGGATAGAGACCGACTGATAAAACCTGCGACAGTGGGATAGAGAACAACAGACAGAACCAGCGACACAGGGATAAAGGCAGACAGATGGAACCAGCAACAGTGGGATAGAGACAGACAGATAGATCCAGCGACATTGGGATAGAGACAGACAGACAGACCCAGCGACACAGGGATAAAGGCAGACAGATAGATCCAGCGATAGTCAGATAGAGACAGACAGATTAAACCAGCGACAGTGGGATAGAGAAAAACAGACAGACCCAG